>CM033714.1:49106301-50306301 GCA_019671005.1 Hibiscus mutabilis
CATATTCCTTCATGAGCATCATATATGTGACTGTTTTCCGTGTTAGTATCTATAAAATTAGTAGACAATGAATAAGCATGTGTTGAGTCTGGTATTGTGGGACTTGGTAAATATTGGGATGCTTGATGAGCTTGAGAATATTAGAGACTATTATGAGCTTTAGAGACCGAGTAGGGTCATTTGATTATTCATATGATTAGCTTATTGGTTGATTTACATGTTGTGTTGCTTGAGTGTTTGAAATATGAATTTACATGTTCGATCGAAATTATACTAATTGGACTGATAGCTTGTAATATTCGAATAAATGACCATGAAGTCGGTAATTAGTATTAATTAATTAAATACATTAGTAAACAAATCCTAATGACTTTCATAAGCTTTAGGGGTCGATATGTGAAGTTATGTGACACCAGGTCTCATTCGAAGATGCTCGACGAGAGATTCTAGGCATAAGTGTACGTTCCCGAAACTGTGTGGCACCGAGTGTCACCCAAAGAGTGTACATTCTTGAAGCTGTGTGTCATCGGGCCTCACTCAGAGTGTATGTTTGCGAACCTGTGTGGCATCAGGTCTTACTCTAGGTTTGTGGTTATGGCTTTGTGTGTTTTAACTCGGATGATCTAGTGAGATCCCGATTATGGTTAGGCCTTGTGGGCCATGTATGATGATTGCTATGATGAGAGCATATGTTTAACCGACTAGTTGTAGCGTCATGTATTTATTTATCTTTCTGTTTTGCTCGTACTAGCTTGCATGCTTATGTTTATGATTAGCATGAAGTGTGGTAGATTAGATGTGTACCATTGAACTTTGTAAGCTCAGCGCCCAGAATTGTTGATTCTGTACGTAGGGTTATCGTCAGATCGTGGGTTCAAGGAGCACTATCAGTACGAGATTCCAACATATGGTGATTTCTAGAGTACGATACTTGTGTTTAGTGGGCTATGTATTCCTATGACCTTATGTGATCAAGTATGAAATTCTTATTTTTGAAATTGTATTAATTAAGTCAAATGTTTAAATATTTTAAATTAGTAGAGCTCCTTTGTAATGATTTAAATTGTTCATCTATATTTTTAACTATTGGATCTAAATGGTTCAGAAAATACCTTGTTTGGGCTAAACTCAGTTTGAGAAATTTTATGGTTTTGGTTTGGGATTGAGGCCCAATTGTGACATACGAGTCGAGGGTGTTACAACAGTGGTATCATAGCTTAGGTTTAGTTCATTCTAGGAAACATTGGGGCGGTATAGGTGTTTTAGTAAGGTGTCTAGTGAATATAAGCCCTTAAATTAAATTCATACTCTTTAAGACTGGAATCTTGATGGTGCATTCAAGTTGCAACACCAAGATGGTCATGAGGGTGGCTGAGAGTGGCCGAGTTAAGCGTTGAGCCGCTTATGGGAGCGGTTACAAAGGCTAGGTCACCCCGAATTGTTGAGTTACGAGTTGGTTGAATGATTATAGAGTCGAGTATGTGTCCTTCTCCCGCATCTATAATTGTGTCTTTGTTGCATGTTATAGATGTTTTGAAGCCCGAGGATGCGTAAGGAGAGTTTGTGGTAAGGAATCTTTATCATTATGCGTGGATAACAGTTGTGTTGCAAGTATGGATAATCCGCTCTCGAAATCGATCAGTGGATGCAAGTTGGTTGGAGGAACTTTTGTTTGCTTAAAAAGGAGTCTTACTGATACTTGGAGAGTATCATCCCCTTTCTTAGAGGCATTTCTTAGAGATAGTGGATCCAAGATTCACTAGTTCGTTCAAGTGTTATTGAAGTTAGAAGCTCTATGGGTTTGATAGAGCTGTCTTCTTGGGAGTTGTTGTACATTGGAAATTGCTTTTATTAATCAAGCGCAATGCTAGCCACTAATGTCGAGTGTGGGTTCGAGGCTTCGAGACCTCGAGGGAACCCAACTGTTGGTAATTATAAATTGAACTATTTTCCTTCTATTGTGATTATCGTAGTGGTTGTTTAAGGAATGGCACAACGGGGTTGTGAGATATGTTTGACGGTTCGATAGGTGGTTTTATGTGTAATTAGACGCTTGAGAGCTTTTAGACTGTCAAAGTGGTTGTTTATGCCTTTCGGAGGAGGAGTCAGGACTTCCTCCCCTTCAAGAGCATGAGTGGATGTTAAGGTAAGGCTGAGTTGTACGTCGGTGCCCATCACCTTTGTTATAGAACACCGAGCCAGTTGAGAAAGTTAAAAATTCAATTTTGAAGGTGTAACTCAAATGAGGTTTCTTTTGTCTGAGTGTTTTGCCCAAAGGATAACCAGACTTGTTCATTAGTAGTTCCCAAAAACTTGGTTCCCTTGGGAATCCAAGACGACATAACACTAATATTGTTAGAAGCTATCAGTTCCTTAGGAACCCATACACTTCTAACTCTCTTACCGTGTAAGTGCCTTTGGGAGCTTCTTGGTTTGTAGCCATCAAAGTTCTTTTTCACATAGTTGGGTTTTGAGTATTGCCCCTTTTAAAAACTAGTTGCCCCAACTTTGCTCAAGGAAGCTTTGACCCCATTCACCACTTTGTGGTGATCATCACGAAACTTAGAAAGAAGGTTGTTTAAATCAATATTTTCTTTTTCAAAATATTTTTATTCTTCTTGTAAACCCAAAACCTTTTTTTCAAGTTCCAAGTTGGTTTTAGAAAGGGAACCATTTTGGATTTTCAAATCAAAAATAGTTTTCTTATTTTTCAAAATTGATTCCTTGTATTTTTCAACCAACTCATCATACACCTCTTGCAACTCATCATAAGCTTCTTGAAGCTCATCAAAAGTAAAATCAAAAGATGATGAGTTAGAGGTTACCTTTGGATCCTCCTCAAAAGCCATGAGGCAAAGGTTGGAGACTTCTTGATCTTCTTCATCGGATGACTTTGAATCACCCCAAGTAGCCACGTTTGCCTTGAGTTTCTTCTTCTTTTTGAAGCTCTTCTTTTTTAGTTGGGGACACTCGGTTCCTATGTGCCCCGACTTCTTGCACTCATAGCATATGAGTTGATCCTTCTCTTCCTCTTTGTTCTTGTTCTTGAAGTCTCCTTTTCGGTTGAACTTTTTTCCTCTATTGGACTTCATGAACTTAGTGAATCTTTTGGCTAGCATAGCCATCTCTTCATCTTCCTCCTCACTCGAATCACTCTCTTCAAAAGAAGCTTTGAGAGCAACTCCGAGTTTTTTCTTCTCTACCTCTTTCTTTTTGACCTTCTTTCTTTTCTTCTCTTCTCTTCTCTTCTTCTCTTTCTTGCTTCATGATCTCATGAGTAAGAAGAGAACCCATGAGAGCATCGACCTTTAAAGTCTTCAAATCCTTTGCCTCGATAATGGCAATTCTTTCCCATCCCATGACTCGAGAACAGAATAGAGTAGTTTTTGGACAAGTTTGTCTTTGGGAATGACCTCTCCGAAGCCTTTAAGACCGTTGACGATAACGGAGAACCAGCCGAACATCTCCATGAAATTCTTATCGGACTCCATCTTGAAATTATCATAACTTAAGTTGAAGAGTCCAATCTTTGTATCCTTTACATCGTTGGTACCCTCATAGGTGGTCTTGAGCATGTCCCACACCTCTTTTGCACTTGTACATAAGGACATCTTCGAGTACATATCCGGCCCAAGTGCACAAAAGAGCATGTGCAAGGCCTTGTCATTTACTTGTTGCTTTCTTCTTTCTTCATCCGTTATCTCATGCTTGTCCTTGGGAATTTGCCTATATCCTTCATGTTTCATTGGAATGGATGACCCGTCTTTGATTACATCCCAAAGAGCATAATCATGAGATTTGATAAATAGCCTCATCCAATTCTTCCAATATGGATAATTGTCTCTATTAAAGAAAGGCAGTTTGGTGATCAATTGCGACTTGTACAAATTTTGGCCGAAGATAGATGCCATGGCTTTGATGTCGGTTGATTGAATCTCTTCAAGGATTGTCTCTTGTGGATGTTAATCCCTCAAGGAGTTAGACTCTGATACCAATTGTTGTGTTGATAAATCGATGACAATTAGCCAATAGGGGGTGAATTGGCAATAAAAATCTTGGAGGGAAGAATTTGAAATGATAAGAATGAAAGGGCAAACGATTTATAGTGGTTCAAGCTTTAAACAAGCTCTACTTCCACTACCTTAGCTCTCACTAACAATTTTGAACCAATTTCACTAGAAATTCATCCCCTTTTATCGGATTAGGAGGAAACCTTACAAACCGGTTAAGCTTTCTACCTAAAGCTTAATCAAGAACACTCTTTTATACAAGAAAGATGGCAAATAGAAAATAGCCTCTCAAAGGTAGATATTTTGCCCAAAATTACAATATCACTTAACCTAACTTGAAATAAAATGGATACAATGAAATAACACAAGTGGGTACAATGGATTTGACTCTAAAAGGCACAAAGAGGTTGGATTTTTGCTTTGATGTTTTTCACTTGATCATTAGTTGTTGTTGTAGCTTTGGAGGCTTGCTTTTATACCTCTGCATTGATTTCTAACTGTTTGGTTGGTTGGCATCATCAATATAGCCGTTGGGCTGCATTTTTCTTACAATAAATGCTCAACTACAATCAACTGTATCGGTACATGGGAGGCCGTATCGATACCTGTTCCAAAATAGAAAAAGTCGTTGTACTGAAATAACAAAGGGCGTATCGATACGTGGGAAGGAGTATCAAAACACTTAAGAAGGGCGTATCGAAACGGACATGGCCGTATCGATATCATTTTGCTCACTTGGGAAACTATCAAAACCTGTTTCGGTACGCATCGAAGGCGTATCGATACAGGTTTAACCACTTTTCAAAAATGTTAATTCCCCATAACTGACAAGGCAACGGTAAAATAATAAATATGATGATTTGAAAAGTTTTAACCTCGTATCGGTACGTTACTCTTAAACCTTAAGCCTAGATGAAGACCATATCAAAACGGATGAAACCGTATCGAAACACCCGTATCGAAACAAGCTCACCTGTATCGAAACAGATTCTTACAGTGGCCTTATACGTCGAGGGCATATCGAAACACTTGAGAGGCGTATCGAAACGCTTGGGCGATATTGTCCAATTTTGCTTTGGAAACACTTAGAAATATTTATGGGGTTTAAGTTTTGACTTAGAAATAATTTTAGGTTTAATATCCTTGTCAATTATGAGACTTTAAAGTACTTAAAAATTTATTTTCTTTTGCAATTAAGTCCTGAAATAATTTATTATATCTAAATCAAACTTAGGTTTTACAGTATCGATACTTGTTTTTGAGTATCGGTACCCATTAAATGGAATAATCTATAATGCTAATAAGAAGATAGAAATTTAAGTGGGATGATAATGAAATAATATGCGTTAATAACGGTAATTAATGAGGATGATTAATGTACACTTTCATAATATATTAACAAGTTGGTAAACCGAAATGGGTGGCTTGATAATTGATGGAAACCATAGAGTATGGTAATCTTGTAAATGTTGTGCGATGTTTGGAAATTCGATTGGTTGTGTCACCTTTGATTGATGGATCTGGATACCCAATGAGAAATGTTGCAACACCATGGTTAGAGATACTGAATGTACGTTAATGAAGCTGTGTGGCACCAGGTCTCATTCGAAGATTCTCAAGAAGAGATTCTGAGCATGGGTGTACGTTCCTGAAGCTGTGTGGCATCGAGCCTCACTCAGAGTGTACGTTCTTGAAGCTATGTGGCACCGGGTCTCACTCTAGATTTGTGGTTATGGCTTTATGTGTTTTAGCTCAGATGATCTAGTGATATCCTGAGTATGATTGGGCCTTGTGGGCCATGTACAATGATTGCTATGATGAGAGCATGTGTTTAGGTAACTAGTGGTAATGCCATGTGTTTACTTATCTCTCTGTTTTGCTCGTACTAGCTTGCATGCTTATGTTTATGATTAGCATAAAGTATGGTAGAGTAGATGTGTACCAGTAAGCTTTGTATGCTTAGCGTTCGGAATCATTGTTTACATAGGTAGGTTGATCATCGGATTGTGGGTTCAATAAGTACTATTAGTACAAGATTCTAGCATGTGGTGATTTCTAGAGTACGGTACTTGTGTTTAGTGGGCTATGTATTCCTAGGACCTTACATGGTCAAGTCTGTAATTCTTACTTTTGAAATTATATTATTTAAGTCGAATGTTTAAATGTTTTAAATTAAAGTGAGCTCATTTTTAACGATTTAAATTGTTTATCTATGTTTTCAGCTATTGGATCTAAATGTTTTGAAAAATAACTTGTTTGGGCTAACCTAGTTTGAGAAATTTTATGGTTTTGGTTTGGGCTTGAGACCTAATTGTGACATCTGGGTTGAGGGTGTTACACATTTTCTATTTACAAATATTTTCACTTAGTAATTTTGAAAAGTATTTGATCATGAATTCTGGTATAGTTTATTTCATGTGTTAAAGGTGATTGTAAGCCTCCCATTCGTGATTCAGATGACTTATCTCCTCTACTTGTGTAGATTGTATCTGCTCGATCCTTGAGAGTTACACGTAAGTTTTTAGCTATTCGAAATAGTATTTTTACTTTAATATGGTGGCATAGAGATTATATTTGATATAACATTATTCTCATAGGTTCTGATTCAGTTAGACACGGTGATAGATATGAGATTGGGAAACATCCTCCACGATGTTAGAGCTACTAATTGCTAAAAGTGAGTTTCTTCATGTGCTACATACTTGTGAAATGATATTTTTATACCTTGTGTGATTTATATTTTGTGTTTTGATTTGGGAAAGTCTCGAGATATCATGCATAACATATCAGACTGTGTTTTAACTGAAAATTAGGTTTATCGGATTGAGAAATATTAGATTTACTAAATTGTGAAAGATCGAATTTACAGAATTGTGTAAGTCAAATTTTAATAATTTGAGTTTGTGTTGAGATTCATATTTTGAAACAAACATCATATCTTTGTGTGTACATGAGTTGAGATTGTACGGGGAAGTTTAGTGGTTTCACCTTCGGGCTGAATACCACTCAAGATAGTGATGACGTAACGAGTGGTTTTAGGAAACCTTACTCTTCATTTGGTAATGACGTAGATTGGGTATTGTGTTGTGTATGTGACGTCATCATATAATTGTATTGTGATTTCA
Source organism: Hibiscus mutabilis (assembly GCA_019671005.1). Classification (NCBI taxonomy): domain Eukaryota; kingdom Viridiplantae; phylum Streptophyta; class Magnoliopsida; order Malvales; family Malvaceae; genus Hibiscus; species Hibiscus mutabilis. The sequence continues at coordinate 49,113,437 of CM033714.1, forward strand.
TGTGTTTCCAAAAGACTTTATGAGAAAACTAAATAATGTTTTTTTTCATGGTTGTTTTGCAAGACACTAACCTCTTTAGTTGTCTCAGACTTAGGTGACTCGATACTTGGAGTATCTCACTTTTATTCAGCTTTCGTATTATCAGTAACCTTTTGATTATTGAGATTAATATTTATTAATTATTTTGGGAAATTTATGTAATTTCAGACATTGAGATTGTTTTCATTTGGGACTATGTTTTAGCATGCATTTACATATTTTGTTTCAGTTGTTTTTTTAACTATGACTTTCTAAATCCGACCTTTTTCTTATGGGCCAGCTTTAAGGGGTTACATTTTTTCTAGAGAATTTTTAGAAGCTCTATTTACATTAAAAGAGGCGAGAACAACAGTTATGCAGTGTGATGGCTCCAAGGCTTTGGGTCTTGATGGATACAACTTTAAGTTTTTTAAGCGAAGATGGGAGTTTCTGAAGGAAGATGTGATGAAATTAATTGATGATTTTTTTTTTTTGTAGATGACTGATTACCATAGGAGGTTAATTCCACATTCGTATTTTTAATTTCAAAGAGAGGCAATCCATGAATGGTGAGTAACTTTAGACTGATATGTCTCTTGAACTCAGTGTACAAGATTTTAGCAAAGATTTTTGCTTCTCGGCTACAACAAATTATTGGGGTATTCAAAAGTGTTTTCCAATCGGCTTTCGTCAAGGGTAGACAAATTATATATAAGATTTTACTGACAAACTAAGTGGTACATTTGATGCAAAAAAAAAAGAAAATTTAGCGAAGGTAGGGCGATTCTCAAAATCAATTTCGCTAAGGCTTACGGTTGTAGTAAGTGGGACTTTTTAGATGATATCTTGAATCGCATGGAGTTTTGGACTAAGTGGAGACATTGAATTTCAGCTTGTGCCGGTTCGGCAAGGCTTTCGGTCTTGGTCAATAGTGTAGCCATGGGCAACTTTGCTATGCAGAGGAGGCCCCGTCATGGGGATTCTCTTTCTCCAATTCTATTTCTTATAGTGGCCGAGGCACTTCACCAGTTCCTACTCAATGCCGAGGAGGCTGGTCTGGTCATGGGTGTTCGGGTGGCTGCTAACTTACGCATCTAACATTTGTAATTTGTCGATGACACATTGATATGTACGAAGGGTTGAGCACGCAAAAAATCTGAAGCGAGTGCACACTTGTTTTCAATATGGTCATGGCCTACAAATTAATTTTGGTAAAATTTTTCTTTATTCGGTTGGTGTTGATAAAGATATTGTGGTTGACATGGCGATGGAATTGAGTTGTACTCGTGGGGAGTTACCGTTTACATATTTGGGTATACTGATTGGCATCAGCCCGAGAAATTGGAGACTATGGGAGTCTCTTATTCAATAGTTCCGAACTCAACTTGTGGGATAGAAGCGAAAATCACTATCATTCACGTCATGGCTTACGCTGGTGAATTTGGTTTTGTCGACTCTGCCAGTTTATTACATGGGTATTTGTCTTCTTCCAAAGAGGGTTGTGGCCTAAATTGATAGAATCTAGAGAGCTTTCACGTAGGGGGATTCTGATTCAATTGAGACACATGAGTCGTGTCAATTGGAGACTGATTTATACACTAAAGAAGTTAGGTGGGTTGGGGGTTACTGATCTTCAGTTGAGAAATAGAGCATTATTGGAGAAATGAGCATGAAGATATGCCATTGAGAAGAATTCATTATGGCGGGCCATTATTGTGATAAAGTATGGGTATGGTGACAAAACTCGACTTGACTCGAAAAATCAATTTTTTTTCAATTTCGAATTATTCGAGTCAAATCGAATAACTCAAAAAAATTTCGATTTCTAGTAGCATTCAAATTTTTAAAATTCAAAAAACTGAAAATACCATTCCTTAATTATGCGACATGTTATGAAGACATCCTATATATCCTTCCCTTCCTTCCTCTCCAATTCTATCCTTAGGACCTTAGCTATAGTTTACCCTACCTTCAGTAACCTAAATCCCCGATTCTGTATAGACCACCTAAACCTAAATTTTCAAATATACTTTTTGAATTCTACTGCGTATGACTTCTAATTAATTTGACTTCTAAATCCCCGATTCTATATAGACCACCTAAACCATCTTATTTTTGTTCCAGACTGGGAAATTATATTGTTCAAAAATTGGGTTCTAGTTAATTGGAGTTCAAGAAGTTATGGTTTAAATGGGGGCATGTTTATATTCCCGATTAATATCGTTTCATTGGATACAAGTTAAAGCTACATTGTTTAACTTCTTTTTCAGGTTCTTACTGTTGCCCTGTGGCGTTTGCTTATTTATCCAAGAAAGTGTTGACATTGCAGTCACAGAGGTAGCTTAATTCCCTAATGAATCTTCTTTTCAGCACACGAGCCTACACGGTCTGCTTTAGTTTATTCAAGTTGAGGTATTTTATTTCAAACTGAATGAGTTTATTGTGCTAACATTTCTTGATTAAATTAGGAGAGTTTGAGCATTTTGTTTGGCTTTGGCTCAACTTTGTTGGTCTAACCTTTAATATCTAACCTTTTAGTTGTTTAAAATAGTGTTTTATTTTGGTATAATTTCTAACCTTTTGGTTCCAGTTTGCTACTCTAACCTTTACTTTCTAACCTTTAACTTCATTTTGATTTGAGTTGAAATAGGAACATAGTTTTTCTAGAGTCTAGTCTCAGTGAAGTGTATTTCCGTTTGCCATTTTGCTACTTTATTAAACGTTAATCAATTAACTCTTGTTGAAATAGTACCATCTAGTATATGTTTATTGATGCTTTGTAGAGTTGTACTGTGATAGAATTGTTATTCGATGAGAATAAAATAGAATGGGAAATCAAGAATACGAATTACTCCATTTGATTAAATTAATATAATGCCTCATGAATGCATCTGTAATGGTTAAAAAATTAAAGAATCGCAAGTATTTTCAAAATGAGCATTATATACTTAAAATTAGGTAATGGACCCATTGTAATAAGAAATCTTATAATCAGAAGAAGTAATTTGCATAAATTTAACACTTGGATACAGGACAATGACATTAAACATCATTATAGAAGAAAAAATAAAAACTTTGGCAAGACTTAATTAAATACTAATTAGAGCTAATCCGGCCATAATTTATATAATATATTCTAGCCATATTAATCCAGTCCTAAAGTAAAAAAAAATAAAAAATCATTATTTTCACACGATATTTCCAATGGCAGACTTAACTTCATATTTGCATGATTATTGCAAGTAATGTTGAAGAACTGCAATGGTCCAATTCTTAGATGTGTCTAGGTAAAAGAATGGCAAATGATAGTTATTTTGTATATGACTTAGTTTTTACTTGAGTTGGTTGTGTAAAGATGGACATATTTACTTCTGGGCGTCACTTCTATTCAAATATTTGACCTACTTTATTTCCTTTTACCTTATTGTTTGAACATAATTTTGGTTTATATAATGTCTTGTTTTATAGCTGCTGCAATTTAAACTTATTTACAACATTTAGAGCATGTCTTGTTTTATAGATTAAGTTAAAAATGCTAATATCAAAGTGCTATATTTTGATTTTATAGATGAGTGAATCACAAGGACAAGGGACTCAAAGCTTCCAAAGTTCTTCCTCTAAAGTCAGTGATTAACGGGTAAAAAAATGTCAGGAAGAAATAAAAACCAAGAGCAGCCTTTTGGAGCCATTTAGCAAATATGTAACTGAAGATGGGGAGAATAGGGCAAGGTGCAATCGTTGTGACATGACTTACACCATGGAAAATTGGGGTTCTACAACCAATTTGAATAATCAATCATTTGATGACATACTTGCAAAAACCTAAAACTAATACTTTGGATCTCAAGCAATTAGAATTAGCATTTGCTAAGGTTGGGACTAGCCTTGGAAATGAAACGAAATTTTTTCAACTTGGAAGTTTAACGGAGGTACTATTAGAAAGGCATTGATTCATATGATAGTTTTTGATGAGCTATCTTTTTGAATTGTAGAGGGAGAATGGTTTAGGTCATTTCTTTTTATTGCACGCCTAAGGTTTCATCTCTCACCTCGTTTTACTGTTAGAAGAGATTGTCTCAATTTATTCAGTTACATGAAAAGGTTATTGAATAATTCTTAATAAAGGGACAGGTAAAATGTGTTTGACAACTGACACTTGAACTTCACTTCAAAGGGTATCTTACATGGTTCTAACACCACATTGGATATATGATGACTGGATGTTGCGAAAGAGAATCATAAACTTTTGTCTGATATCTGCACATAGAGGTGAAAGCATAGATCAAGCCCTTGAAAAGTGCATTCGAGATTAGGGGATTGAAAGGGTCACTATTACAGTTAATAATGCATCTGCTAATGGTGTTGGTATTGAGTATTTGAGAAATAAATTGAATCATCAAAATACTTGTGTTGCAAATGGGAAATATATGCATATGAGATGCGTTGCGCACATTATCGATCTCATTGTGTAAGGTGTTAAGTATGCTTTTCTGACTATTGATCGAGTTAGAGCTACTATAGTTATATAAGAGTATCACCATTAAGGATGAAAAAATTATATGATCAGACAAAAGAAGAAATGATAGATACTAAAGCACGTTTGCAGTTAGATGTGCCTACTAGGTTAATGTTATACTCAATAGCAAGCATCTATGAGTTTTTATAATGAATTACTGGACTAGTCGAATAGACTAAAGGGTTGGTAACCTAAATATATATATATATATATGTTGATTAATCGAGAAAAAAAGTAGGCTAAGTATGAATTTAGATTGATATGTTGTAATTCAGAGAATGCATGATCGAATTGATTCATAAAGAAACCTTCGATTAAGAGGAAACTTGGGAAACAATATAACCGTATTGATAACTTTCGTGATAAAGATGGGTTCTTGTTCAATGATAATCAGTAACTTGCTTGTTATGTTGGTCTAAATAAAGAAAATCTTAAATAGTTAATCGAGATCTCAAGCAATGATGGAAATGTTTGACACACCAGCAAACCATGAATCAAGCGTTAATGAGTAGTCATTAGTGAATGATTATCTTTTTATCAAGATGTTAATATGGCTTATGTGATAAATGAAATCACTTAGATTTAAATTGGTGCAAAGTTTAATAGTCTATGTCTTGTGTGAATGTTATGTAGTTACCCATACAAGTATTAGAACTTTGTACAATTAAAGCTTGTAAATCTAGTGATACGTACTTCCGATTGTGTAGTTGGGATAATTCAATAGTCTCATACTGTCCAAGCCATGGATGATTATTCGGTTATTAGACATCTTCGGGATAAGGAAGGATAGTTAGCAATTTTATGCTTTGCCTAGTTCTAAACTATCTCACTAAGCTTTGGCTTACTCCTTCCTTCGCTTCCTTGCAGAGTAATCAGGCTTCCGTTTTCTTGTATAAGAGCTTGGACGAGATCACAGTTATCAGGAAGTACAATTGTAATTCCTTAAGTTCTCCTAAGTAGTGGCACACGTCTAGAGTGTATTTATTATGCATTAAGAGCATATTGAGTATCTATATGTGTTAAGTGATGCTCTTCGAGTGTTTTGTTTTGTAATTGGGCCTCTATAATTATTTATTTATTTGTTTATAGTTGCTTGCCTTATGAAGTTGTTATGAATGCCTGAGAAATGAGTCGTGTTAGAGATGTTCTAATGATAAAATTATGAACATTGTGATTGCCTGTATGATTAATGGTTGGCTAGGACCCTTCAAATTATTCTAAGATCTTAAATTTGACTTTCTAAATGAAGGGCTGAATTTCAATGGTTAATATGTCGAGAACATGAATTTAGAAATCGATTATAAAATAAGAAATAGGTTTAGGATTATTGTTGGAATCTAATACTTGTTAATTGCCTACTTGTAAATTAAATTTAGTAATGAAGACCTTTTTAGTAAGCTTGAGTTTATGGGTGAACTCCTTGGATAAAAAATATGTTTTTGTTTCCAGTTGTGAGAAATTTCTTGTAATGGACAAAGATCGATCGGTTAGACTTGAAATAAGAGGGCGATTCTAACTATATTATTCAGCAGTTCAGTGTAATGTTTCATGACTTAAGTTTTGGGTGTTTCATATGAATATCTTTAGTTTGTGGAATGAACGTTGTTTAATGAGCGTGCTTGTATAATGTCGACTGAGTGTCAAGTTAAAGTTTGAACTCTAGTAAAGAAAACTATATAAAAGTTTCTAAATTATATGTGTTTTTCAAAAGCTAGTTCGTTAAACTATTGATTTGTCTATCAATATGTCAGTTTTGTATGTTCGTAACACCTTATAATTCGGTTTACTCCTAAACCGGGTTGTGGATGTTACAATTATGAAGATGATTGAAAGATATTTGCATTATTTGTTTGATGAATATTCTTCTATTGTCGGAAGAGCTAAGGTCCACGACGGTCAATCAAGTATTCTGACAAAATTTTCCATTTCTACATAATTACATCGATCAAATACAAGTTTGGTCGTGCAACAATATCTTTTGAAGAAGCAACGAGTTAGTTCTGAAAATAAATATAGTTGGATAAATATTTGACATGGCAAGAAGATGAAAATAACTTGGCTTTATTTGATTTGTTATTATGGTGAATAGTCCAAGACACCCTAGTCTTGTTCAAATAGCTCGAGATGTTTTCTCTATTCCTATCTCGATAGTTTCCTCAAAAAGTGAACTTAGCACGGGTAAACGTGTTCTAGATGATTTTCGAAGTTCATTAACTCCAACTATGGTTGAAGCTTTGATTTGTACTCAGGATTGACTTTGAAAATTTAAGAATTCCATCAACCTTGACGAGTGTGTTGCGGAACTTCAAGATATGAAATAGGGTAATGTTTTATTTTGATTAATAAAGTTAATTTTTTACTTCATTTATGTTATAAAAGATATTTCAAATTTAACTAACATATTTATTTTTAACTTTGTTAGATTTATCCAAAATACCCAAAAATCAATAATCTTTTTCAAAATTTTCGATAGTGTACGAAGAAGAAAAAGCCTAATTTATTCGACAATATAATTCGAAAACTCGAGAAAAAGTTTGTTGTAATTTTCTAAAAAAATTTACTTTCTTTTTGAACAATATTCTAAAGTCTCGTTTTTCACCTTAAATTCTTTGCCAAATGAGAGTTGACATTGCATGCCTATTATCCCTTAATATCTTAATAGACTTAGGAGATAACTATTAATTGCCAAATACTAAGGTGAGAAGCTTCAACAGAAGATGTTCAAGTAGATGAGCTTACTTCGGAAATGAATCCACCCTTTAGGAGTAAATATTAAAACTTTGGCAGGTTAATTATTTAAAAACAACACTATAGACATATAGGTGTTTTAAAGTGATTAACTTAGGGTATTGACACTAACAAAGGCAATACTATCTTTAAAATCTGCTCGGCAAATAAACCAAGGCTGAAAGTTATTAACCTGCTATCTACACTAAGCGTGAAATCCAAGCACCCCTTGCCAACGCTTACCATCCATTTGAATACATTTGTTTTCCAATCTGTTTGCATTTTCACTGCATGTTCCTTAGTCATTTTCTTAATCAAAATCTAAAATCCAATTTAACTTATTTGTTCCCATTCACAAGTAAAACATTGTGACATTTAATTCCTGGACAATCCATGTGGATACCATACTCAATTTACTGATGTATCACTTGCTGACCATGTATACTTGAACACAAAAAGACCTAAACTTGGCATTATTTTCTAGCACATTTACCTTAATTCATCATTTATTTGCCAAGCGTTAATTAGTCGACATGTTTTTGGCATCGTTGTCGGGGATTGCAATGGAGTTGCTTGTTTTGATTTTTACTTGTTTTTGTTTATTTTACTTATTTTGTTTGATGTTTGACCAGGAGCCACACTACGAAGGAAGATTTATTATACGACCCAAAAATTAAAAGAACACTGCGTAGATTAAGAAGAAAACTACGAGAAATGGCTCATAACAAAAATGGTGGATTAGATGATGTCATAAATAATGATGAAAATCCAGCAATACATGAAGAGATACCTCCTTCCCCTGCTGATGTGCTGAAAGAAGAATGACCTATTAGAAAACACTTAGCACCAAACATGGACAATTTGAACCCAGGCTTGATTTTTCCAGAGGTAAATATAGCTACTTTTGAACTTAAACTGCTAATGATTCAGACGCTATTGAGTGTAGGTCAATTTGATGGATCACCTACTAGAAACCCAAGGCAACACCTGAAGCAATTCATGAAGGTTTGCCAATTAATTTAGCAACCTGGTGTAGCTGAAGAGATAGTGAAGTTGAGACTATTTTCATTTTCTTTGAGAGATAGAGAAAAAATGTGGCTAAGTTATTTGCCACCTTGTTCAATTACTTTGTGGGCAGAATTATGCTAGAAATTCTTTCTGAGATTCTAGCCACTTAAACTTAATGCCAATCTATGGAGTGAATTATTACTTTTAGGCAGGTTGATGATGAAACTTTATATGATGTCTGGGAGCGTTTCAAGGACCTGTTGAGAAGATGTCCCAATCATGGATTTCCTACTTGGACCCAAATAGAGACATTTTATAACGAACTCAATACTCATGCCATGACTGTGGTTGATGCTTTGCCAAATGGATTGTTGCTAGACAAGAATTACACAGAGGAACTGGAACAAAAGTCGCTAGAAAATTAGAGCTTGATGCATTCTCATCTATCAATGCTCAAATTTCCAACATCACTAATATAGTGAAAACAATGCAAAATCCTACTAATGTCCGGGAAGTAAAGGCACTGGAACCATTATGCACAATTTGTGGAGAGGATCATAATGTGGAACAATGCCCATCAGACCTTAAAACGGTAAATATTTTTGGTAATTTAAATCGTAATTTAAACCCACATTCCAATACCTATAATATAGGTTGGAAGTAGCATCCGAAATTTTCATGGTCAAATCAGGGAGATAATCAATTTAATGCCTAACGTCAGAATGGCAATACACTACCAGGTTTTAACCAAAATGTGATGGCACGAAGAGCTTAGAATAATTTTCATCCAGGGCAAAGATCTACACAGGGGAATACCTTAACGGAGTATATAGAGTGAAACGATGCAACTGTCCAGAGTTTAGCAGCATCTATGCGAAACTTGGAGGAACATCTAGGATAGATTGCCAATGCACTCAGTAATATACCCAAGAAAAATTTGCAAAGTGATACAGAGGATGCTCGACAAAAAAGGAGAGAACAATGCAAAGTAATCACTTTTTGGAGTAGAAAAAAATGCGAGAATGAGACACCTGTCAAATAGCCAATTATTTACAAGGATGAGAAGTTGATGCCATTAGATGAATATGAGGAAACAGAGAAGAAGGAGGCAAGCACTGATGATGCAAGACCTCATCCTAATGCTAGCACCATTTTGGTAAAATCAGTAGAACCAACATTCACTTCCTGCCACCACCTTTTCCACATAGGCTCGAGAAGCATAAGCAAGACCATCAGTTCCAGTGCTTCTTGGAAGTCCTTAAACAACTTTAGCTCAACACTCCATTAGTGGAAGCTCTTGAACAAATGCCCAACTATGTCAAATTCATGAAGGACATCTTGTCCAAAAAGAGGAAGTTGGGTGTGTTCAAGACAATCGTTCTTATTGAAGGATGTAGTGAAATGATATCCAATAGATTGCCAGTGAAACTGAGAGATCTTGCAAGTTTCACTATTCCCTACATGATTGGCAATAGATTCATGGGTAATGCGTTATGCGACTTGGGAGCCAGCATCAATTTGATGCCAATGTCAGTTTTTAAGAAACTTAGTATTGACGCAAGAGCCTACCACACTAACACTCCAGTTGGCTATTCGATCTTATGCACATTCAAATGGTAAGATTGAGGATGTGTTGGTAAAGGTTGATTAATTTATATTCCCAGCTAATTTATTATCTCAGAATGTGAGGAAGATGTTAATGTCCCAATCATCTTAGGAAGACCATCCCTTGCCACGGGTATGACTTTAATTGATGTACAAAAAGGTGAGCTTACTATGCGCATGAATGACCAACATATTACGTTTAAAGTGTTTCAAGCTCTTAAGTGTGTAGATGAACATGAAGAATGACAAGCTGTTGAGCTTATAGAGTCCATTTTCAATGTGGAGCTAGCAAAGTTTTGCCAGGACTCATATGAAGATGTCATGGAGCTGGATGATGAAGATAGAGTGAAGAATTTGAAGAATAGACCATGTTGGATGAGGTGATGGGTTATTTCGGGAGGCTTGAGCAACTTGAGTTGGCTGGCAAAGAAATCAAGGCACCCAAACCATCTATTAAGGAGCCACCAAAACTAGAACGAAAACCTTTGCCAAGCTACCTCAAATATGGTTACCTAGGTGATGAGTCCACTTTGCCAATAATCATTGCTACCGATTTGATTGATGACCAAGAGGAAATATTGTTGGAGACACTAGGCAATCATAATAAAGCCTTGGGATGGACCCTAGTTGATATCCGAGGGATAAGCCCAACAATCTGCATGCACAAAATTATTCTGGAGGATTACATGGCAAAACAATTGAGGCCTATAGGAGACTGAATCCCAACATGGAGGAGGTAGTCAAGAAAGAAGTCATAAAATGGCTGGACACTGGGATAATTTATCCTATTTCTGATAGTTTGTGGGTCAACCCGATGCAGTGTGTGCTAAAGAAGGGTGGAATGACCGTGGTTCAGAACAACAAAAATGAACTGATCCCTTCGAGGATCGTGATAGACTGGAGAGTGTGTATGGACGACATAAAGCTAAATACTGCCACTCGGAAGGATTACTTTCCACTACCCTTCATCAATCAGATGTTCGATAGATTGGTAGGTAAGGCATTTTATTGCTTCTTAGACGGCTACTCGGGCTATAATCAGATTGTCATCGCTCTAGAAGATCAAGAGAAAACTACGTTCACTTGTCCATATGGGACATTTGCTTTTAGAAGAATGCTCTTTGGATTGTGTAATGCCCCAACAACATTTCAACGTTGCATGACGTCGATTTTCACAGATATGATTGAGAACAACTTAGAAGTCTTCATGGATGACTTCTTTATTTTTGGCAACATTTTTGAGGAATGCCTTTAGAGTTTGGAACTTGTTCTACATAGATGTATTGAAACTACCCTGGTCTTGAACTGGGAAAAATGCCACTTCATGGTGAAGGAGGGTATAATTCTCAGACATAAAGTGACCAAGAAGGGACTGGCAGTAGACAAAGCAAAGGTAGAGGTAATCAAACAACTGCCACCACCCACAAGTGTAAAAAGGTATTATAAGTTTCTTAGGACATGCATGTTTTTTTCGTCGTTTTATTAAATATTTCTCAAAAATTTCTAAACCTTTATGCTTACTCTTGGAATAGAATACCACTTTTGCATTTGATGATTCTTTTTTGAAAGCTTTTTAGGATTTGAAAGACATGTTATTTAATGCCCCTATAGTTGTGGCACAAGATTAGAATGAGCCTTTCGAGCTCATATACGATGCCAGAGACTATGTTGTTGGAGTTGTGTTAGGATAGAGGTGTGGTAAAATTTTTCATACCATATATTATGCAAGTCAAACGTTGAATGAAACCCAGCTTAACTACACAACAACTGAGAATGAGTTCCTTGCAGTTGTCTTTGCGTTTGACAAATTCAGATCTTACCTAGTGGGTAGTAAAGTTGTGGTATACACATACCACTTAGCACTCAAATATCTTTTGGCCAAGAAAGATGCCAAGCTCAGAATGATCCGATGGACACTTTTGTTACAAGAATTTAATCTTGAGATACGAGATAAGAAGGGGAGTGAGAACCCGATAGCTGATTATTTGTCTCGATTAGAGCATCACCATGAGGATGGCAATGCTCCTGCCATTAGAGATTAATTCCTTGATGAATACTTTCTTGCAATCAATATCATGTCATGGTATGCTGACATAATCAACTACTTGGTCAACAAAATTTTGCCACCGGACTTGGCAAGTAATGCAAAGAAGCAATTTTTGAGGGATATCTGGCAATATTATTGTGATGAGTCATTCTTATTCAAACATTTTTTCTACCAAATCATTCAACGATGTATGCCAAAGGGTGAACAACAAAACATTCTTCAACTAAGCCATGCAGCTTCATGTGTAGGATACTTTGTTGGAATAAAGATAGTGGCCAAAGTGCTGCAATCTGTATTTTTCTGGCTTACACTGTTCAAAGACGGCCATTATTTTTCCAAGGGATGCAATAAATGCCGACGTACTAGAAAAATTTCTAGCAGGCATCAATTGCTACTTCAAAATATCATGCCTGTTGAGTTGTTTGATGTGTGGGGGATAGACTTTATGGGTCATTTTCCCCCATCATTTGGTAATTTATACATACTTATGGTCATAGACTACGTCTCAAAGTGGGTTGAAGCCATTTCTATCCCAATGAATGATGACAAGGCAGTTGCCAAGTTCTTACACAAGCATATTTTTACCAGATTAGGAGCCCCAGAGCCATCATACATGATAAAAGTACCCATTTTAAATGCCATTTAATCACTAAAGCTTTGTTCATGTACGAAATCTAGAAATGAATTGACAATGCCTACCATCCTCCAACAAATGGCCATGCAAAAATCTCAAACAAGGAAATCAAGAGTATCTTGGAGAAGACTGTGAACCCAACTAGGAAGGACTGGTCATTGAGGCTAGATGATTCCCTGTGGGCATACAAGACAACTTTCAAAACTCCATTAGGTACTTCCCCTTACAAGCTTGTTTTTGGGAAGTCATGCCATTTGCCAGTAGAGTTAGAGCATCGAGCTTATTAGGCAACCAAGTAGTTGAACATGGAATGGAAGGCTGCAGGTAAGAAAAGTTTGTTAGATTTGAATGAATTTGAGGATTTTCGAGCACAAGCCTATGAAAATGCCAAGCTTTATAAAGAAAGAACAAAGAGGTGGCATGACAACATAATTTTGCCAAGATAGTTCGAAGTAGAGCAAAAAGTTTTGTTGTTCAATTGGAGGCTTAAATTATTTCCATGAAAACTTAAATCTAGATGGTCAGGCCTATTTGAAGTTGTCAAGCCTTATGCTCATAGAGTAGTAGATATCAAGAACATTAAAACAGGGACAACATTCAAAGTAAATGGCCAGAGATTGAAGCATTATTGGGAAGGAAGTTAGAGAAAAGCCAAGGAGGCCATTCTCCTGGCAGAGATTGAGTAATTTTGCCATCATCATTTGATCTTTGTAAATAGTTGAGGTAGTTATTTTATTTTTGGTATTTTAGTTTATTTTTTTATATTTTCTTTTTCTACTTTGAAAGGTTTTTTATGAGTGTTAGTACAGGTTCTTTTACCAAGGCAGTAATGCCAGGACATGAGGATATGACACATGGATCATTATTAGATAAAGTCCAAGGGAGAGATGCTTTTGCTGCAGCCGAAAACCCTAGCCGCCAAGTTTATTTATTTTTAAAGATTTCCCCAATTCTCTCTATTAGAAACGATGCCTTTCAAGAACAATGTATAACCTTTGCAATCTCTTTATTCTTTGTTTAATTATTTATTTATAATTGAGAGAGCTTAAACTTGCAAACTCATACCAAAAATTAATATCTCTCAAAGGTATGAGTTTGCAAGTTTAAGCTCTCTCAATTATAAATAAATAATTAAAAAAAGAATAAAACTCAAATCAACGAGTATTTATGAACCATGGACTAGGGAATCAAGTATGGCTTAATTGGAAGGTGGTTCATCATTATCATTAGAGTCACCATTTTCATCTTGGTCCACATGTTCAAATACTTTGGCTTGAGTTTTTGTCAATTTTTAAGTCTTCAAAGCCTCTAATAACATTGTGAGGTGAAGGGTGAAAGAATAGGATAATTAAAGAAAATAATTTTAACTTTAATTGTTATATTCTATTACCACTGTTTTGAGTAAACTAGCAACCAACTTTTTTTACAAGTGTAAACAATTTTTATCCTTCTTTAGATTTAGGTAATCGTTTCAACAAGATTTTAATAGAATCAGAAGGGTTAAGGGAGATTTAGGTAATCATTTGAACATCATTACTTAAGTGTCTAGTTGAATAGAGACAATGAGATTTATTTGTTAGATTTCTATGGATGAGTATGACATAGTCAAGGGAATGTTTTGGGGTTTTTTTTTCTTCCTTTTCACGCCTTTTGGATATTCATGTTTTATTTTTTCTTTTTGTATGAGATTTTTTGTTGAACATAGTCTCCAAGTTTTTTCATGTTTTGGGGTGTGTTTAATTGTACCTTTCCTTATTTTAATGAAATCCTATTGTAACATCCTCTACCCGGTTTAGAAAAAAACTAGGATAAGAGGTATTACCAGAAACAATTCACAGAACAAAGAATCGAATATGGAGATCTTAGGTTCAAAAATAGCAGGCTTAATTTTTTTTTAATTTTTTAGTCATTAGCAAAAAGTTCATGCCAAATATGATTCCTTTACTTAATCATATCAAATTAACCTCATCATCATACGTACTTATAGCATTTTTTAGGAACAACCAATTGAATCAAAATAACAAATCATTCCAATGATACGAAGCATATAAAGTCTTAAAACATATTTGTAACCTTTAGAGGTCATTAACATTGAACAAGGCATTCTAAATTCATTGAGTTGAATCGTACGTTTGAGATTTTTGACTAGCTAAACAGAGCATATATAAATCGTGATTCTTAAACCACTTCTTTAGAAAACACTCTGATACATGTATAGAATGATACATGTATGGGGGGCTAAAATGAAGCATTGTTGTAGCCAAAGAGTTGAAGTTGTTTTATAAGTCTGGAATTTCAGCCGACTTGCATCGAATTTTCGGATGGGATCCGGGCACTTCTGAGTCTACATGTCTTCTTCAAACATATTCGTCTGTCTCTTAGCTTTCCAATGCATCTTGAAACGCATCAATCCGACATCGGGAGCTCAAGTTATGTTCATTTTAGTGAAGACTATGCGAGCAGAAATCTCTATACGGTTTTATCACGGGAAATATTATTTATTACGAATTTTCAATAATCTTATTGATTATTTTTACTTAAATTTAATATAGGATTCTTTATGAAGATATTTAGATGATTTAGGATTAGATTTGTTATTTTTTTATTAGTTTTTTAGGTTAGATAAAATATGTTTATTTATTTTATTATTATCTTTACTTTCCTAATTTAAGTTGAACTCTTCATTTGTAGCCTATTTAAAGGCATATTTGCTTCACTAATAACAACAACATCATGAAGTTTTGAGTTACAAAAAACCTTTGGCCATGGGCCATTTTATTTTCAAGGTAGATAGATTTGCCTTGTTATTTTTCGTATCAGAAGTCTTCTTCAACGTAAGTTCGTCAAGTTCTTGTAATGGAGATCATCTTCACACTCTTGCTTGCCTAGGTAATTGCATCTAGGAGGGTGGGTTAGAGCCGCTTGAGGTTGGTTGCTTAGATAATCGCGTCTAAGAGGGTGCCGAGGACAAAATATCCTACAACATCTATCTCGTCATCATCCATTCATCGGAGAGATTCGTGCCGTTTGCAGGTGTTTGCCTATTCAATTGCGATTAGGAGGGTGCCAAGGACAAATCTATCCAACACTCAAATTTATCCTATCCCGTTTTTACATCAAGATCATGCTTTATTATCGGTTTGCTGAACGTGGAGTTTGGGGTTTTCTCATATCATATTAGTGAGTTTGCTAGATTAATTGTGATCTAGAGGGTTCCTAGATTTTGAGGTAATTCTTGGATCCTGGCTTTCGTATCAATTGGTAATCAGAGCCTTGGTTTAGGTGTCTGCAACAATTATCTTTTACTGTTGTTTTAGTAGTTGAGAAAAAAAATATAATTCTCTCTATAGATACTAGTTTTAATATTTCATTCTTGGAGACATCCCAAGAGACTTGAAGGTTGTGATAAAAAACTCTTAAGATTCAGGACGAATCATTTTCAACAGGGGAGAATGATACATGTATGGGGGGCTAAAATGAAGCATTGTTGTAGACAAAGAGTTGAAGTTGTTTTATAAGTCTGGAATTTCAGCCGACTTGCATCGAATTTTTGGATGGGGTCCGAGCACTTCTGAGTCTACATGTCTTCTTCAAACATATTCGTCTGTCTCTTAGCTTTCCAATGCATCTTGAAACGCATCAATCCGACATCGGGAGCTCAAGTTATGTCCATTTTAGTGAAGACTGTGCGAGCATAAATCTCTATACGGTTTTATCACGGAAAATATTATTTATTACGAATTTTCAATAATTTTATTGATTATTTGTACTTAAATTTAATCTAGGATTCTTTATGAAGATATTTAGATGATTTAGGATTAGATTTGTTATTTATTTATTAGTTTTTTAGGTTAGATAAAATATGTTTATTTATTTTATTATTATCTTTACTTTTCCTAATTTAAGTTGAACTCTTCATTTGTAGCCTATTTAAAGGCATATTTGCTTCACTAATAACAACAACATCATGAAGTTTTGAGTTACAAAAAACCTTTGGCCATGGGCCATTTTATTTTCAAGGTAGATAGATTTGCCTTGTTATTTTTCGTATCAGAAGTCTTCTTCAACGTAAGTTCGTCAAGTTCTTGTAATGGAGATCATCTTCACACTCTTGCTTGCCTAGGTAATTGCATCTAGGAGGGTGGGTTAGAGCCGCTTGAGGTTGCTTGCTTAGATAATTGCGTCTAAGAGGGTGCCGAGGACAAAATATCCTACAACATCTATCTCGTCATCATCCATTCATCGGAGAGATTCGTGCCGTTTGCAGGTGTTTGCCTATTCAATTGCGATTAGGAGGGTGCCAAGGACAAATCTATCCAACACTGCCACCGTCAAATTCATCATATCTCGTTTTTACATCAAGATCATGCTTTATTATCGGTTTGCTGAACGTGGAGTTTGGGGTTTTCTCAGATCATATTAGTGAGTTTGCTAGATTAATTGTGATCTAGAGGGTTCCTAGATTTTGAGGTAATTCTTGGATCCTGGTTTCCGTATCAATTGGTAATCAGAGCCTTGGTTTAGGTGTCTGAAACAATTATCTTTTACTGTTGTTTTAGTAGTTGAGAAAAAAGAAAAAATATATAATTCTCTATATAGATACTAGTTTTAATATTTCGTTCTTGGAGACATCCCAAGAGACTTGAAGGTTGTGATAAAAAACTCTTAAGATTTGGGAGGAATCATTTTCAACAGGGGAGAATGATACATGTATGGGGGGCTAAAATGAAGCATTCTTGTAGCCAAAGAGTTGAAGTTATTTTATAAGTCTAGAATTTCAGCCGACTTGCATTGAATTTTCGGATGGGATCCGGGCACTTCTGAGTCTACATGTCTTCTTCAAACATATTTTTCTGTCTCTTAGCTTTCCAATGCATCTTGAAACGCATCAATCCGACATCGGGAGCTCAAGTTATGTCAATTTTAATGAAGATTGTGCGAGCAGAAATCTCTATACGGTTTTATCACGGGAAATATTATTTATTACGTTATGAAGATATTTAGATAATTTAGGATTAGATTTGTTATTTATTTATTAGTTTTTTAGGTTAGATAAAATATGTTTATTTATTTTATTATTATCTTTACTTTTCCTAATTTAAGTTGAACTCTTCATTTGTAGCCTATTTAAAGGCATATTTGCTTCACTAATAACAACAACATCATGAAGTTTTGAGTTACAAAAAACCTTTGGCCATAGGCCATTTTATTTTCAAGGTAGATAGATTTGCCTTGTTATTTTTCGTATCAGAAGTCTTCTTCAACGTAAGTTCGTCAAGTTCTTGTAATGGAGATCATCTTCACACTCTTGCTTGCCTAGGTAATTGCATCTAGGAGGGTGGGTTAGAGCCGCTTGAGGTTGCTTGCTTAGATAATCGCGTCTAAGAGGGTGCCGAGGACAAAATATCCTACAACATCTATCTCGTCATCATCCATTCATCGGAGAGATTCGTGCCATTTGCAGGTGTTTGCCTATTCAATTGCGATTAGGAGGGTGCCAAGGACAAATCTATCCAACACCGCCACCGTCAAATTCATCCTATCTCGTTTTTACATCAAGATCATGCTTTATTATCTGTTTGCTGAACGTGGAGTTTGTGGTTTTCTCAGATCATATTAGTGAGTTTGCTAGATTAATTGTGATCTAGAGGGTTCCTAGATTTTGAGGTAATTCTTGGATCCTGACTTCTGTATCACACTCTTAAGAAATTTAAGAATCGTTCCAAATACAATATTTCTGATTTAAAAAAATCATAATCTACAAGATTAGGAGTGTAATAAAGCAAAGCATATATATATATATACCACAATTAACATTTTCATTTCTTTTTTCATATACAGGTGTGTGACATATACTAGTTACATGATTTATTCCATTCAATGTAACATAACAACGTTCCTTTAATCAGCTTTATGAGGCCACACACTTGTCTATGACTTTACCCAAATCATATTCGCCTTGTTTTCGATCAATGTTACTTACTCAGGGTAACAATTGCTTAGCTTCTTTATACCATTCCAAGTTAACATGCTTAAATAAAACATTAATAGAATCCTTTTCCATTTAGATCATCACTTTCAATCAAAGAGAACATTTTAAACATGACTTCAATGCTACTTCTAAATACCAAATGTTAATACAAATGCCATATGACACGACTAAGGAGTTCGATAGAAATATAATACACTAAATAGTTAGTAGCAAAGAGACTTGCAACCTTCAATTACGATTGGAACGTAAAAGCTTTCTTAACTTGAAAATGCATGGAATGAATGAATGCATTAGGCTTCCATAGCCTAAGTGAGGCAGTAACAATAAGGACATACATATGAGAGATATTAATAATCATCAGTATAGATGAAATGTGATCAAGCATATGATAACATAAGCATTTAAGTTAGTCTTAAAAGTCAAGGTCTTATCTTAAGGCTTTATTCATATTATTATTCAAAAATTTATTCAGAAACTTATTCGGAAACTTATGCAGGAGTTTATTCGTTTCATATCTTATTCAAAGCGTACATTACTTTTCATGCTCGCCCAGAGCCTTATCAAAGTTATTGGAGTTCTTAATCGGAATGCATATCTGAGTTAGTATTTGAGTCATCATAACATTGATATTTTCCTTTTTAGAACTTTTTATGAATGTGGTTCACGGATCACAATGAGCCTTATCAAAGCTTTTATCAAAGATTGTACTCTTATAGGTATGATAACACACATTAGCCTATACCTTTGCAATTATGATAGGCACACATTAGCCTATTTTTCCTATTTCTCAATTTTATTCCATTTATCCATATCCATTATTTTTACACATTGTTTGTCTTGGATCACAATAGACATAGGTTGTATTGATACCATTTGACCATATAGGTCCAATATGAACATACCTCAAAGCACCAAGCAAAGGCTAGTGTTCAAACAATAACAATCAGTTATTCCCTACTTCTCCTTCTATCCAGCCAAACTGTCGCCAATCTCCTTATCATCTCCCCCATTACCTCCTATTGTCGCCAACATATACAATTTAAGGTCGTCACCCTTGAGCCGTAGCTCGTGGACCGTAGTCATGAATATACCATGTCATACCATATGTCATTGTCCAAGGGCTTCAGTTGCTTAAGCAACCTTTACATTTTATGCAATAATGAGCTTCAAGCTCTAGTATATCAATATTCTCAAGGTCGTATAGCATGAGTATTCTCATACATGGCTTAATATTGAAAGCATGTTTTCCATTCCTTAAATCTTATGAGATAAAGTGAGCTTTAAGCTTTAAATGACATCTCATGGTATCTTTTGCAAGAAATATTTAACTCCAATTAAGGTTCTTGGTACATTATGAAGATTAGACATTTAACTATAATGATCGTTCCTTATACATTATGAAAATTGAGCATTAAGCTCCAACTAAAGTTCCTTACACATTATGCAAGTAAGCATGAGTTCTAATTAATTATTCATTGTCTTATGAAAAGGAGCAATAAGCATCCATTGAGCAAGTAACCTTTACCTACTTGGCAATATACATTGGAAGGTCAACCTCATACTGTTAATGAGAATCTCTTTAAAACATCAAACTTAGAAGCACTCTTTGATGTCTTATGATCAGTGAGCTTTAAGCTTCCTTCTGAAGTTATTTGTATCTTATGGCATATGAGAGTTATTGCTTCAATAAATCAAGGTTCACAATGCTTTTAAGCTTTAAAAAAAGCTCACTTGATTCATAGACATTTGACATTTATACTTAACTTTTCAATACTTAGTGTTTTATGGCAATAGAGTCAATAGTTGTTAACATTTTAAGCTTGTATAACCTTCTTCATGTCTTATAGCAAAAAGGAATTCATAATTCAATTTCTAAATCCTCAAACAAAGACCATTACAACTACCATATCATATCAAGCATAACAATGAAACTATGCATATGTAATGCAAGTATACCGTAATCAACGTCTTGCTAAAGATGATATGCTTGAATGCCCTTCCCCAATGTTGCTCTTATTTGAGCCTTATGCAAAAAAATGAGAATGTCCAATGTGATCCATCCACAACAATGAATGCTTCAAACAAAAGAACAATAGTCAGAATGACCCCGTGTAATACCCCAAAACCCAGCCCAGAAGGATGTTATGTTATCAATGTTATAAGTAAACTGTTATAGTGAGAAATTGATAGCTTAATGAAGAGGTTAGGACCAAAATGAGAAATACGAAAGGAATGTGCTCAATGTGGGAAGGACCAAATTAAAAGTTGGTGGAAACTTCATGTTTGCATGCTAAAACAAATTCATTCTAGGGTCTTTACACATGTCGATCTTTTGGGTTTGAAATGTGGGGAGGTTTACGGTGAAGTGATGAAGGATGATATCCATTTCATCTTCTTCATCCTCAACCGAGCTTAATATAGAGAGAGAGAATGAGAGAATTACACTAGCCAAGGAAGCCTTGATTCAATCGATTAGAGCATCCTTTTAAGTGAATTAACTCAAGGTGAAAGCTCTACACCTTCCCCTTTCAATTATGATAAGTTTGTTAGTTCAAACTATGTGTTCTTGTATGTGTTATGCAACAAAGATTTGTTGGAAATTTTGATATATGATTTCTCTCAAATTCCGAGTAATGTGCTTGATGATTGTCTTTGATTTTATGAATTTATAAGCATAATTGGTATGTGTGTATATTCAAGTAAACTATTTTGACCAAGTAATTAGGATTGAAAAATGCATTTGGACTATTTTGGGAAATTATGTGTATAGTTGTATTTGTGTAAGTTGGATTGTAACGTAAGCAAGTATAAGCCTGCTGCCCTGTTTCAAATGAATTAATATATATACGTATGAGTCTGCCCAGAATTGTGTAAATGGGTTTGTAGTGGGACTGTTTTGAAGTGAACAAAATGTATGCTTATAAAGCTGCCCTGTTTTGGAATAAATGACAAATACGTATGTAAATCGGATAGATTTGTAAGTATGTACATGTATGTTGTCCTGTTATGAATAATTGATCAAGAGAAACTTTTTCAGATGCATATATGAACTGTTTTACAAATTATTGGACTGTTTTGGATACCTAAATGTGTAAACATGATTCATGAACTGTTTTGTGTAATATTTGAATAATTATAGGACTGTTTCGCAAGAATAACGGATTGATTTGCTTAACTATTGGACTGTTAAGTATTTATTTATGTAAAGCAAGTAATTAGGACTGTTTTGGTGTATTAGGAAAAGCTATGGGATTGATTTGTGTAAAATGAAAGCATGATTGGATTGTTTATAAGTATATGCACATGGTGAATTGTTTGGAATGTTTGATGTATATGTGAACATAAATGGACCATTAGGGGCTGATCTGGATCATCCTTGTGAAGGTTATGGACTATTTAAGTTATGTCTAAAAATATGTGTGATTGTTTGCTTATGTGGTACTGTATTTACAGAATTGAAACAGATTTGATTGTGCAAGAATATCAATGACTTGTTTTGAGCTTATTTATATGTGTATGTGAAAGGATTGGAATTGTTTTACCTTATTAAAGACAATAGTGAGCTGTTTTGAGTAAAAGGGTGAAGGTTTATGAATAGTTGGGCTGTTTTATAATTGATTAAACATTAGGCATTAATTCTAATGTATAATTACATCCATGTTCTATTTAGACCATAAAGGTTAGAGCAAGTGAGAGACAAAGTAGATCAAGATGTGTAGTTTTAAGTCTCGGGATAGATTGAAACTATCCCGAGCAGCTTATTTACTTCATTTAATTCTATTCGCACACGTAAGTTGAAAATGACGTCAAATGACTAAGCTTGGATTATAAGGTAAGATCTCAATCATAATTTACATAATGGGATATGCTTGACTAGACTAAGGAATGCTTACTAATTCATAAATTACTTATGATTGGTAGTGTTTGATTGTGATAAGAATGACATTCTTGAAAGCTACATGTAAATGCATATGGATAAGATTATATTTCTCCTTGAAGGGAATAACAGTAAATTATACTTGTATGATGTCTTGTCTATGATTGAAATGTTTAGTGTATTATATGATGGTTAATGGATTTGAATGATACATGTGTATAGAAGTGAATATTGTAAAATGATAAGTGAATTTTGATTAAGCTCAATGCTATGTGAAAAAGTGATAACTTGAATACAAAGATTGATACGTGTACATGAATTGTTAAAGTGGGAATTTGGCTAATGGCCATTCGAATAAAGAAAGGAAAAATGGAGTTCACATGTGGTGAACATATTGATGTACCCTTAATAAAAAAGGGTTATGAATCATGGTTATGATATTATTGAATGGTGCTATGCTCACTACATGATCTAAAGGGCATTAATGGTAAAAGCCTTGGTTTCAAGTCAGTCTTAGGTATAGTTGGCATGCCATAGAGTCTACAGAGCTTAGTGTCAGGGTGGACTACGGTCCGGGATAGTGGTCCCTATTTGGCGACAGTAGGAGGGAAGTGTTTGTGGTCACTTGGCGACAATAGGAGGGATTGACCAGTACTGCGAGTACCATATGTTATTTTATGGGCGACAGTTAGTTGGGGACTCTTGTACCTAGACTGGGAATTCGATTCACAAGGCTATGATAATAATTAAATATGAATGAAATTTCTAAATTAAGAATGAATTATGGTATCTCACCTATTTAGAAATGTGTATCTTGTTGCATTTGGTTATTTTCTATATGATATGATATATCTCAAGTGAAAACCTATCTTAATATTCCATTTAAAAAATTCGGTGGCTATGACTTGATAAATGTGATACTTTGTGAAATAAGAAATATATATATATGTTGTGATAAGTATCATATACTTCTAAAAGATTATTATGAAAGGATTCAATGAAATTGGTAATCGAATTAAAAGATAATTTCTTGTCTATCGAAACAAAAATCTTTGCATACTTTACGTTGTGCATTGTTTGATTGACAGGTAATGCTGGATTTGAAAGACTATATAAGATAAGTGTTTATAAGCTATCTAAATATCTCACGAATGTGACTTATATGACAAGTATGCTATATATAGGGAAATTGTGCGAAGGTTCTTGTATAAATAGACATTGTACGCTAAATGGCTTACATATGTGATTTGCTGAAATGTTAAATTACTTGTGAATTGAATGAATAACCAAAGAAGTATGTGTGTATCTCATGTAATAAGCAATTGGTGTTATAAGGTAACTTAAATGTTAAGTAAGGTCGTACATGAAGGAATTTTGATTAAAATAAGACATGTTTAAATGTACATTCTTGTAAAGAAATTATTGTTAAGATAGCATGATTTTTATATCAAAGTTTGGGAAATACCATATTATTAGTAAAACGAGAAATGCTTGTTGATGGTTATAGATTAAGTTCATAGTAGAGTAAAAGGGATATGTTGTTTCTTGAATCCAAATGAATGTATAAACATCCTTGTATTTAACTTGTAGAATGACATTGTCTATAAGTAATTTACTTGTTGAATGCCTTGTTATGTTACATAGTTCATGCTTGAGTATTATTATACATGAGTAATAGAGTCGATGAAAGGAAAATTTTGATGAATGCCTTGAGCTGAGTACTACTAGAATATGATACATTACAAATGATTATCTGAGTGAGATGATGCCTTGACAAGGTGAAATTAGATGTCTATAATTGAATGATTGTCTAAATATGAATATTAGGTTAGAATATTTTCCAAGAAGTTTAATGTCATATTCCTTACGAAATCCAAGCTAATACTAGGATGTGATAAGTAACTTATACGGCAAGTAACTCATGCTCATGGGAAATGGGTGTAAGAATTGGTATGAATAGATAAGTTAGATTAAAATGTTTAAATACTTCAAAGGTTGCTTGAAATTAATAAATACCTATGTCTTGGTTGTGTTATATGTGAATAAAGGTGAACATCTTGTTAAGTAATTAAAAATAAATGTACTTATGCACTATTCGAATTCCATGTAAAATATGCCTATGTTGTGTTTAAATGAAATTGCAAATACCAATTACGCTCAAGTTTCGTTTGAATTCATATATGTGCTCATGTCTAGTTGATTGTATATTATGGGAATACATATACATGATATGGTGGAATATATATACTCATAAGCTTGGGCTTGCTGTACCTCTCATGTTTGTAAAAGGGTTGGTTTAAATACCATGTTTATATGTAAGTACTTTGGATGAGTACTATAGTATGTAAACTAATGTTGGTCGTTAGTTTTGTCTCCAGTGAGCAACCCATTGTCCAGGCTTAGAATTTCCAACATGGTCATTGGAATTTGATGAAAGGGATAATATGGCCTTAAGATTCTAGTTATCTTAACTACCTCACTAAGTTGTTGCTTACTCGATCCATTTTTCCTTACATTTCATGGTTCCCTAACTCAAGGGTTGCCTTCTGAGCTCGGACATCATCACAAGTTCAAGGTGTATGTTCATATTTTTTCCCTACGACTCCTAGTTGGTGGCACATGGTAGCTAGTAATGCATTAAGCATTAAATTCTCATTTGAGTTACATATGTGTATAAGTTTATTTCTATTTTCTCAAGGTTTTGTAAAATGTCCCTAATCTATTTTTTTATGATTGCTTGCTTTGTGAGATATGATCTTTAGTATGTTTGTGAGGTTGTCAGATGACTGTTTGAATCCTGGATTGCTAACTTCCTTCTTGTCTTGTGCTTGTGCAAAATGATTTATGAAGGTTATCATGAGATAAATCATGTTAGATAGTAAATTCTGTTTGTTGGTTTAAAGGTTAAACTAAATAAATGTTAGGCCTTCAAGAAACTTGTTTGATTTGTTATGTGATAATTGTTTGAGCCTAGAAAGATTGATTAATGCCCGAAACAACCCGAATGTAGTAATCAATTGTATGTATCATTTTTGAAAACAATCGAATAACTTGCATGATAAGTTTTACTAAGCCAGAAAAGGTATTCGAATAAAATTTTCAGGTTAATTATGTTAGGTCTTATCTTACATGCTTGGTGCATCAAACATGTTTGGGTAGTTGACGGGAGTTGTTGACTTGGTTAATCTTGGGAAAGAGACTTAATTTTAATTGTCGTTTCATGATAGTTAAAGACACTTTAGTCTGTAGTTCTTGGCTATCTTGTATGATCCTAATCACTAGGTGGTATCTCCTAAATTAATTAGAAGTGTGCTAGTTTATACATGCAAGTTAAATTTCACAACGGTTTAATTATTCGGGAAATGGTAATGATCGTGAGTTATAGAAGTAAACTCTATGAATTGAATGAACATAGGACATAAATTTTTGTTATGAATCGGTGATTCTTGTGATTTGTATATAATGTGACGAAATATGTTCGTACATGCTAGATTGTTAAAGTTGTATCATTGAAATAATTCAATAAAAAGTTTTAAGTTACCCTATTTTTGTTGGCTTGCTCAGTTGTTCTTATAAAATCAGTCAAGACTGTTAGTACGTATTGTTTATAACACGTCCTATGCCGGATTTTTTCTTAGACCGGGTAGGAGGTGTTACACTCTATGTCACCCAAGACCAAGATAACTACACTCACTTGTTATCCCAAAATTACGGGATACCTGAACCCACAATTTATCTTGTCTTATCCCTTCTTTCCTTTCCGGGACCTTGATCAGCATTACCCTTTTTATCTAGGTGTCCAACAATGTATAACCAAAACACTAAAACATATTCTAACATTCACAATCCACACAACACATGTCCTATCATTAAGTAATAGGAATAATAGGAATTTACCAATCTAGCTTGACTTTTATTCTCTCGCATAGTCAGACATTTCAAGCACACATTTCTAAAAGCCAAGAATCAGATTTGAATACCAAATACATCATTATCATATACATGTTCACGTCAATGGATAAAATAACTTCAAACTTCAATCACTAACTACTTAAAACACAATTCAACTTCACAAGTTGCATATATCAATCACACAAAATTGTATCTATAGCACTATAAGACATCATACTTACTGCACAACGCTATACTTAAAAATTCTACATACTGCAGTGTATTTAAACTAAATTCTGCACTATGTTTTGTTCTTCAAATTGTATTATTTTTATTTTATAAAACTGCATACTACATATGTTAATTCAAAACTGCATTCTGCAGTGTTACCAAACTGCATTCTAAACAGGTTTTTCAGTTAACAACAAACTATATTTATTTACTGCATTCAAGACTGCACAATATTGATTTTTAATAAAATTACTCAATTCCACTGTAATAATCCAAATTTAGAATCAGTGGAATTGATCCAATCCCAGCTGTACTAAGGCAGTTTCAAAACTAAAGCAGGGGAATTGATTCAATTCCAGCAAAACTACATGAAAATGAGTTGCACACATTCGAAATCCTGCATTACAAGCATATTGTTTGTTCAAGCCTCGTATCAAGGACCATATCTAACATTTAAATTAAACAGCAAAGCTGCTCAATGCTAACATACAAATACAAACATTAGTTAAAACAATATAAAACAGGGCAGCCTCGTAGATATTGCTTCGATTACCACATGTATTAATCTATAACTATTTTACAGTCAATAAGAAGCTTTCAATAAATCAAACGGAGTTATAATTCAACCACCCAACGATTTCAGTTTCTAGCATATCTAGGGATGTCAATTGGACAGTAAGGGTGCGAAGAGTACTCTTCCCACATACATCATCGTCAAGAATTTTCATCTCTATTCCCGTCCCACGACCCGTTGCAAATACAAAATCTAAAATCATCTCTGCCCCACAACCCGCAAGACTAAAACCATCTCCGCCCCATTACCCAAGGGGATCCTGAGACCCACCTAATCTCCTCTTTACCTGCCCCGTAACCATTTCATATAATATTTTTATAACTATTAGTTAAAAATATAAATCAAATTTGTTATGAAAAAGGTATAAAATACCCGTCATTCGGACTCCCACCACATAGTGAAATTATTCTAATTGTCACAATTTTTTAAAAATAATAATATACGAAATTAAAATTGTACAACAAAATGTTTGGACTAGAAAGATACTACAGTCTATTGTAAAGGAACGAAAATAGCACAAATATCATGCAAAATAATATTTCAAATGCTTAACAAATAAACATTACAGAAAGAACTAAAAAACATAACAATTAAAAAACAACATTAAAAAATAAGAACAAATACCGGTAGAATTTAAATAACATACAATATTAGGAAAATAAAATTTAAAAAGTAAAAGAATAACATATACATGGTGAGGACTGAACAGAAGAAAAAAACTTAAAAAAGGCATAATGACACACCAAAATAAAGAATAAACCAATAAACATAATAAATGTTATATATATATTCATAAATATTTCAAGATAAGTCAATGTCAATTATTTTAAATTTGACTCTAATTCAAATTAATATATTAAAATATATTTATAAATTTGATATGATCAATTTCAAACTCAATTATATACATATATATATTGAATTTTTCATTAATATCCCAAGAAAAAGTCAATATAAATTATCTTAAATTTACTATGATCCAAACCAGTATTGTATTTTTAATAACATTTTATAAGATCTGTCGGGGCAGATGAGGACGATGCGGGGCGGGTGGGGATGATGTGAGGTGGGTGGGGATGGGCAGGTATAAAGAAATTTTTTTATCTTCCTCTCCGCCCCACAACCCAAAAAATTTGTAACCTTCCCTGCCCAATTGAATGTGAAGTGGGACGAATCCTCACAAAACCCGCCCCATTGACATCCCTAAGCATATCACATTGCAGTGCTAACAACTATATCACTACCATTCACAAAAAAAATCAAAATTTCTCAAAGCTACCTTGTAATCGGTCTCTTCTACATTTGCCTATTCAAAACCCAAGCAACAACAAATAAATTTCAATACCTTCCGGTGCAGATTCTAAGCTTACAGATCAATTTCCACGATAATAATTCTACTTTCAACCATCATCCTGAACCCTTGATAGCTGGGTAATTCTTTTCGACGAAGTGCTAGGGAGATGGGGGAGGAAGATGATAGTTTGCTTTCTTTTTCTTTCAGCCTGTGATACCCTCCCCTCTTCATGAATTTAATTCCATTTATTTCATTATTATTATGGTGAATAAATCACCTTTGAGCTAAAAGAACCGGCCACATGGCTAGTTACATGTATGGTGGGTTTATTACACATGCAAACTAAAATCTTTAATATTTCATTGATTTAGTCACTTTAATTTAGCTCATCAATTTCAACTTTATTCACTTTAGTCCTTGGAAGGTTAATGCTAAGAATGCAGGGGATCATTATTTAGCAACGAGTTGAATGAATAGTGATGCATTTTCCCTCAGGTTTTATGTGGTTAAAACAGAGGACGGTCAAGGCAAGGTTGCCTAGTTGTGTACGTTGCTTTTTAGAGGCTTGATTTATGTCGACGAGTGAAACGAAGCGTATCGGTGAGCGTATAAATGCGTTAAAGCTCTTTAAAGGTGTGATCGATGGATCATGGGGGTTTAGTTATATCCTAACAAGCTTAACTAAGCTCAAGCTTAAGTTTCTCTTATTTTGCTTGGTTATCAGCTTTGATATGGGCTAGCGGATTTCATGTTTTGGGATTAAACATGGTTTGGTTTACTTGGTGTAAATGCATCATTTTTGTTTAATATGCAATGTTTAAACAAAGTAATGAATGCCTATAAGCATTGAGAATTTTTTCTTGAAGGGAATGTGTATTACCTTTGGCAATGTGGTTTTGCATATGAAACAGTTTTGTGAAATGCATTGAAAAATAGTAAGTAATTTGTTTGAAAATGATATATTGGTTATGTGACGTAAATGAGAAAGTATCGGATATAGTTGGCTAGCCTTAGGATTAAAGTGCACTATAAAATATAAAATCGATCCTGTGAAATTCTTCGGTTACACAATAGGGGTAGTGCTATTGTGAAGTGATAGGGGTAGTGCTATCACAACGGGATAGGGGTAGTTCTATTCTCGACCGAAGTGAGTTAAGGTGGAGGTAGTATAGCCATGAGAAAAGACTTGATGGGGGTAGTGCCATCAAGGGAGTCCGTGTATCTGAACATGTATGGATACGGGTAGTGCTATCCATAGATAGAGGTAAGTCTATATGGGTCACTCTAAATGCCAATATATGGGAATATATGTGATAAAAGAGTTTTATAAATGATTATGATGCATATGGTTGCTATGCATGATTTGTTTGGAAACAAATGAGAAAATGCTTGGGTGGTTAAGCATGTTTTGAAAACAAGATGGTTTATCATTTTCAAATGGATTTTCAATCAAATGTGAAATGCTTGGGTAGTTAAGCATGTGTTGATAATTAAAAAATTGTGTTAATGCTTGAGAAGTAAGCATGTTTTGGGAAACAAGATGTTTTATGGCTTTCAAACAGTTTCCAATTGCATCAATGTTGTATATGAGTATCATCACTAAGCAATTGTGCTTACGCTCTCTTTTTCCCATTGATGCAGAGCAATAGAGTTGAGGGGAAGCATTGGTTTGGCAAGAAAGGTCCAAGATCAAGACATTTACTTGAGTATGAGAACTTGGTTTTAAATTCGATAAATAAGGCAATATGTTACCATGTTTTGGGGGATTTGTAATCTGGATTTTTGGTTGTTTTGTTATGGTTTAATTGCTATGGTTTGATGGCTTTTTCGTTGGATTTGAGACATGATTGTTGATGACTTGCGGGTATGAGTTTATGTGTTGTGGTTTTCCCTTGGTATGCATATTTGTCGGAAATGCTTATGATCATGCTTTTATGATGCTAGCATACTTTAAATGCTGCTAAAAGGTTGTTGATGACATGCCAATGATGAAATGTGCCTTGAATCTCTTTTTGAATGATGAGTTGGATGGTTTTAGGAATTAAGCCTCTAGTATTGTGTTTTGATTCAATTCTCTGTTTGATTCTCTTATTTTCATAAGCTTTCGACTTGTTTTGATACTTAGTTTAGTTGTATGTATAATTATGTTGGGTTAAGGCATGTTTGAACCCATGTTCGAGAGAAAAACCAACAATTTTGGACATTACAGGTCTACGCGTACTGATACACGGGGCTCTGTATCAGTATGAGTATGTGTTTTTGGTGGTCTCATATCGGTACACGGGGACGTGTATCAGTACGCCCTTTAGCCGCTGCAATTTGATTTTGGTTCGTGTAACCCGTGTATCGATAAGCCATGGTACCGTATCGGTACGGCTGGGCGTTAAGTTAGTTATGGAGGTTTTATGTTTTGAGATTCTTTCGTTTTGGTCCCTAGTTCTTATGTGTGCCATTACATGAGTTTGGTTGATCGTTTAGAGCTAAAATTTAGTAAGTAAGCATGTAACCTGACTAATTGAGGAACGATAACTTCAATCTTAATTAAGTCCTTGTATTTTTCCAAATTTGCAATTTGGTCCCTAAATTGCAAATACACACAATTGGATGTCGATTCGACGCTCGATTCAATTCAGTTTTCACCCGCTGCCAGCATGTGCACCTTATGTCTTAATGTTGTATCTAGATAACATAAAAAGAAAAAATGGACCAAATCTTAGTTAATTATTTCGAGTTTGTTTCGGCAAACCAAATATAGCTCACTTGGTTCGGTCTAGCGTCTAGGCCAGGTCGAGAGGGTTACATTTGGTAGTATCAGAGCGAAGTTCACGGTTGTTGGGTGTTGTTGTGGTTGTTTAATCAATATGTTGTTGAATGTATGTATATTTATGAGTAACATGGATGATATGTGTTTTGTTGGGGTATAATTAGAACACATTGCCTATTATCGTGGTTTTGAAATGATTTTGGCAGGTTGTCTTAAACCACATACCGAGCCTACGCCCCAACTGTCAGGTTTAAACACCGATAAAGAATTTTATTCTTGAATAAGAATGATTTATTCAATAGTTACTTTCAAGCTCAGTAAGCGTTGCTTGGAAATTTTGATAAGTATAAGATAATTGATTTTCAATCTTGAGTTGATTTGGTCCTCGATCGTGAATGGTTTAAAATGGCCGCCGAATTTGAGTGACGTTGTCTTTGTTCGTGAGTATATAGGTGGCGTAGGTCCACTGTTTGATTTCTAAAAGTGGTTTTTATCATTAGTGATGGTAATGCATTTTCTCGTGGAAACGAGAGGTTGGTAAGTGTTGTAAAGGGATGTATGTATACTGGAGGGTGTCATAAGCTTTATGGTAACATCAAGTCTGTAGCATGTGCTTGAGTTTTTCTTGATGGGGTTGTTTCCGAGATTAAAATGAGAATTTTGCGAGTGTTTAATTTAATAAGAGCGTTCTAATGCACACGTCAGGCAAGTAAGTTGAAGTTAAGGATCGAAACCTGACCAATAATGATGCTATTAAAGGGAAAGTTTGATAGTATCCCTAACGTCATTCTCCACGAGGATGGTTTGAGTGTGAAATATACGTAAGGCATTAGATTGGCTTTCATTTTTTGGAAATCAAAGTGCGCAGCAGAATCATGAAATTTGTGTTTTGATAAGGGAAATGTTGTGTAGCTTGCTTATCTTTTGCTATTTTCGTTTATGGGGGATTCTAGGGGATTCTAGTTTCGCGCAGTTATGTACGTTAATTGAAGGTAGTTGTTTGAGTGTGTTGAAGATTTGTAAGTTTGATTTGATTTTGCGGAGAGGTTTGACCAAGAATGGATCAAATTATGGTTAATGTGATTTTGGCTTGTGTTGTAATCCAAGGTTTAAGGATGTTCAGGTTTTGAATGTCCATGTTGCTCGAGAATTCCTCTCTAAAGTGTTTTTGAGGGAATTTTTCATGGTGACGAAGTTGAGTTCGGTATTGAGATACACCTTGGTTCAGCTCCTGAATTCTTGTTATGTCTTGTTGTTGAGCATTAAGGAAGTTTTTAGGTTGTGAATGTGATTGTGAAAATGTTCGGTTCGTGGGTATGTTCGTCGATGGTGTTCTTCTTCAAGAGGCATCGGCATGGTTGTTCATGGTAAGGGTGTTTGAGATCGATGGTTAGTGTGGGTTTATGGTTATGCAGTGTAGATGGTGTTTGATTGGGTGGTGCTCAAAGTTTTGATGAGTTGAGTATTCTATGAATACTTAGTTTTGTGAGTAGCAAGAGTTGTGGTGTTCTCGTGTGTCGTAGTATCGAGAAGGGTTTTGATTGAGAACCAAGGGTTGTTTGTGCGGGCTTCGGCGTGTGGAAGAAGGGTTGGTACCGATAATGTTGTCAATAAGTGTGGATATTTGAACATGCACAGTGCATAAACACTTATATGTATATAATTAAATATGTCCGTACATGCATACATTTTGATCATAACATTAGAGGTTTGCATACAAGTACATAGGCATTCCAGAGATCATATAAGTACTTATGCATACATATGTTCAAACTTATGGATGACTTTTCAAAGTCGACAAAGTGATGGTGTAAGCAAGATGGCTTATGTAAGATAGCTCTAAGTTGTACTCGGGTGCGACTCCAGTTTCACATTGGGGTGCATCAGTTTTTTGAGAAGAAGCTAGAGCAATGCGTAAGTGCATTTGGTTACCGGAAATTGAATAATTTGACAGTTAAAAACAAGTAACCTTTTCTATGAATTGATGATTTGTTTGATCAATTTCGTGGGGCGATTGTGTTTTCCAAGATTGATTTGAGGTCGGGGTTTTATTAGTTAAAGGTTAAGGATACGAATGTGCTGAAGATTACTTTCTGCACGAGGGCACTATAAGTTTTTTTGTGATGCCATTTGGTTTGACAAATGCTCCAGTTTCTTTTATGGATATGATGAATAGGGCTTTCCATGAATATCTTGATCATTTTTTGGTGGTGTTTATTAATGATATTCTTGTGTACTCGCCTACCGAGGTGGAACATGATCGGCATTTGCAAATTGTTTTGCAAGCTTTAAAGGAACACCAGTTGTATGTTAAGTTAAGTAAGTGTGAGTTTTGTCTTAAGGAAGTGATGTTTCTTGGTCATGTGGTTTCGGCCGAGGGTATCTGTGTTGGTCCGTAGAAGATTGAGACTATCCTTAATTGAAAACAACCTAAGTCAGTGTCTGAGGTTTGTAGTTTTCTTGGGTTGGTTGGTTACTATCGGCATTTTATGGATGGTTTTTCTAGTATTTTTGCTCCATTGACGAAGTTGTTGTAAAAGAATGTTCCTTATGTGTGGACGGAGAGTTAACAACGTAGTTTTGAGAAGTTGAATGAGGTTTTGGCACACGCTCAAGTCCTGATTCAACCTGAGTTTGGTAAGGAGTTTGTAGTCTATAGTCATGCATCTTATGTTGGTTTGGGTTATGTGTTGATGCAAGACAATAAGGTTGTGGCTTATGCATCAAGGCAATTGAAAGTTCATGAGCGCAATTACCCAACTCATGATTTAGAGCTTGCGGAGATTGTGTTTGCTTTGAAAATTTGGAGACATTATCTATATGGTGAGAAGTGTATCGTTTACACCGATCATAGGAGTTTGAAATATTTGATGTCTCAAAAGAAGCTGAATTTTAGGCAACGAAGATGGATTGAGTTGCTTAAGGATTATGATTTGACATTGGAGTATCACCCCGGAAAGGCTAACATGGTAGCAGACACGTTGAGCTGTAAGGTTGCAGTTGAGCTTAGGGCGATGTTTTCAAAGTTAAGTGTGACATGGGAAGGTGATTTGTTGGCTAAGTTGCAAGTTAAGTCTATGTTGTCTCAAAGGATTAAAGTGAGGCAGCCGTATGACGATTCGGTGGTACTGCATGTTAAGGATATTTCAGATGGTAATCCGACAGATTTTTATTTTGATGTTGATGGTGTTTTGTGCTTTTAGGATTGAATAGTTGTGCCAAATGATTCAGAGTTGAGGCGCACTATTTTGATTGAGGCTCGTTCTAGTCCTTTTGCTATGCATCTAGAGAATACAAAAATGTACCGGGATTTGAAGGATTTGTATTATTGGGTTGGTTTGAAGAAGGATGTGGTCGAGTTTGTTGCTCATTGCATGGTGTGTCGCGGGTTAAAGGTGAGCATCAGTTTCCTTCTGGGTTGTTGCAACTTGTTCAGATTCCAGAGTGGAAGTGGGAAAGGATCACCATGGATTTTGTGATGGGTTTACCTTTGACACCTTCCGAGATGGTTTCGATGTAGGTAATTGTTGATCATTTCTCGAGGTGTACATATTTTCTTGTGGTGCATACGATATATTATGTGGGCAGGTTGGCGTTTATTTGTATTGTTGGGTTGTAAGGCTGCATGGAGTTCCTAAGTCGATTATATCAGATAGGGATCCGCGTAAAAGTTTTCAGATAGCTTTGGGTACAAGGTTTAATCTTAGTACGGCTTATCATCCTCGGATAGATGGACAATCTGAATGTGTGATTCGGATTTTGGAGGATATGTTGAGGTGTTGTGTAATTGAGTTCAAAGGATGTGGGAAAGGCAACTACCATTGGTGGAGTTTGCTTAGTTAATGGTAGTCAGTTGATTTTTCAGTTGGCTAATGGTGAGACTCTTTATGGTTGTAGGTGTCATACATCTCCTTGTTCGATAGAAATGGGTGAGAAGCATGTTGCGGGGCCCAATCTATTTAAAGGGTACGAATGAGAAAGTGAAACTCGTTCGTGAAGATCTAGAGTGGCTTTGGGTTGGTAAAGAAAAGTTCTATGCGGATTTGAGGTGAGAAAAAAGAGTTTGAATGTGAAGTGTGTGGTAAAGTGTTTTGAAGATTTCACCTTGGAAGAAGGTAATGAGAGTTGGGCGCAATGGTAAGCTAGGCCCTAGGTTCATTGAACTTTATGAGGTGTTTGAACAAGTTGATCCGGTTGTGTACGGTATGAGGTTACGATGGAGCTTGGAAAGATACATGATGTTTTCCATGTTTCGATGCTCCGAAAGTATAGATCGGATCCACCGCTTATTGTGCTATTAAGGGGTTGAGTTGCAACCATGGTTGGTTCGTGATGATGAACCAATAAAGGATTTTGGATTTAGGTACTAAGGTTCTCAATAGTAAAAATTTTGTTTTGGTTAAGGTGTTATGGTGACATTGAGAAGTGGTATAAAGCAGTGGTCTCCCCTCTTTCTTTCATGTAAATTTTAGGGACGAAATTTCTTAAAAGGAGGAGAGTTGTAACACAACAAAATAGGGCTAGGCGTTGTAAGGTTAGATTGGGTGAGGTTCGACCCGGTCAAACCGAATTAATCGGTCAAATAAGTTTCGAGGAAGTTAATATTTTAAAATAGGTTTTAAGGAGATAAAAATTGGTTTGGTTTATCAAAAATGTTTAAATATATTATCAAGTGTTTTAGTAATTGTTTTGGGAGTTAATTAAAAGGGTTTCAAGTGACATTTTGATTTAGTGACTAAATTATTAAAAATGCAAAACTATTTTAATGACTATTTTGTAAATGGGCCAGTACTAAGAATCCTTAGAGAGCTAGATTTTATAAATGTTTTAATCTGAAAATATCACTTTAACTGAGTAAGGAATTGATGGTTAATTTTTTTTCCAAATCATTTTCCTATTGTTTTGATTTTCCCTTATTTTCTCTCACTTTCCATTTCAACTTACAAACAAGATTCTCAAAAATTCTTTGTTAATTTTCAATGGAGAATTCATCATTTGATTCTACATTTGTTTCTTAACAAAACATCACAAGGTTTTTTCAAGGATTTCATCTATTTCACAAGTTAAGTTTCAAGAAAATCTTACGTCAATTTTGGTGGGAGCTTTTTCAAAGGTTAATTTCTTTTCCTCTCTTTAAACTAAGGTTCTTTATTGATATTCCCTAGTAGTTGGTTAATTATGGATTGATATTAACATGGTTTTGCAAGGAGTTCAAGATTTGAGCTATTAATGGTAATTTTGATGATTTGCTTAAAGATTTGTTTAACTTGATGAAACTTGGAGATTTTAATTGGGTTATTTCATTTTAGATAAGATAATCGTAATGTGAAATGAGATTATGCGAATAAATCCCAAAACAATTTAATTGGATAATATTTAGGTGAGTTTTTAGTGGTTTTTGGGGCTGTTCTATGTGTTTTTGAGTTACTGGAGATATAAGGATGTTTAGAAGGTGTTGTGGATATGTTTTGATGAGGATTGAATGTTAGAATCGCTGGTTTGAAGTTAGGAGTTGATAAAGCAAAGATTTGTGTTGTTCTTGGTAGTTTCGGCTAGTTTTTGGAAGGTTAATGTTAAGAATGTAGGGGATTATTGCTTAGCAACGAGTTGAATGCATAGTGATACATTTTTCCACTAGTTTTATGTGGTTAAAACAAGGGGCGATCAAGGCAAGGTTTCCTAGTTGTGTACATTTCTTTTCGGAGGCTTGATTCGTGTCGGCGAGCGAAGCGTATCGATGAGTGTATAAACATGTTAAAGCTCTTTAAAGGTGTGATCGATGGATCATGGGTTTAGTTATAGCCTAACAAGCTTAACATAGCTCAAGCATAAGTTTCCCTTATTTCGCTTGGTTTCAGCTTTGATATGAGCTTGCAGATTTCATGTTTTGGGATTAAACATGATTTGGTTTACTTGCTGTAAATGCATCGTTTTGGATTAAAATGCAATGTTTAAACAAACTAATGAATGCCTATGAGCATTGAGAATTGTTCCTTGAAGGGAATGGGTATAGCCTTTGGCAATGTGGTTTTGCATATTAAACGATGTTGTGAAATGCATTGAAAAATAGTAAGTAGTGTGCTTGAAAATTATATATTGGCTATGTGACGTAAATGAGAAAGTATCGGATATAGTTGGCTAGCCATAGGACTAAAGTGAACTATAAAATGTAAAATCGATCTTGTGAAATTCTTCAGTTAAACTTTAGGGGTAGTGCAATTGTGAAGTGATATCACAACGGGATATGGGTAGTTTTATTCCTAGCTAAAGTGAGTTATAGTGGAGGTAATACCGCCATGAGAAAAGACTTGATGTGGTAGTGCCATCAAGGGAATCCGTGTATTCGAACATGTATGGATAGGGGTAGTGTTATCCATGGATAGAGGTAAGTCTATCCGGGTCACTCTAAATGGTAATATATGAGAATATATGTGATAAAAGAGTTTTATAAATGATTATGATGCATATGGTTGATATGCATGATTTGTTTGGAAACAAATGAGAAAATACTTGGGTAGTTAAACATGTTTTGAAAACAAAGATGGTTTATCGTTTTCAAATGGATTTTCAATCAAATGTGTTGAGATAATCAATCAATGGTGGAAGGGCAAGAAGG
This sequence comes from Hibiscus mutabilis, assembly GCA_019671005.1. Taxonomy (NCBI): domain Eukaryota; kingdom Viridiplantae; phylum Streptophyta; class Magnoliopsida; order Malvales; family Malvaceae; genus Hibiscus; species Hibiscus mutabilis. Next base: position 49,151,231 of record CM033714.1, read on the forward strand.
GGTGAGTTGGCAATTAAAAATTTGAAGGGAAGCAAATGGAAAATGAAAAATTGATGACACAAGAATTTATAGTGGTTCAAGCTTCTAACAAGCTCTACATCCACTACCTTAGCTCCCCACTAAGGATTTTAACACAATTCACTATGAATTCTTACCATTTTCTAGGATTAGGAGGAAACTGTTACAAACGATCAAAACTTTCTACCCAAAGCTTGATCAAGATTCACTCTCCTACAAGAAAGGATGGCAAATGAACAAATATCTGTCAAAGATGAATAATTTGCCCCAATTACAATCTCACTCAACCCAAACTTGAAATAAAATAAATACAATTTGATCACTCAAGTGGGTTACAATGGATTTGAATCTAATAAGCTCAAAGGGTTGGATTTTCACTTGAATGCTTGAATGTTGTTCAATAGATATTCAATAGTTGTTGTAGCAGCTTTGGGGACTTGAATTTATACCCTCTCATTGATTTCTAACCGTTTGGGTAGTTGACGTCATCAATAGAGACGTTGGGGACCATTTTTTCGACAATAAATGTTGTTTGGTGACCAACCGTATCGGTACCTGAAGAACTGTATCAATACCTATCAAAAGAAGAAAGAGCCGTTGTGCAATGGAGTATCGATAGGCTTCAAGGCGTATTGAAATGGATAAAGAGTAAAAATAGGGGTGTATCGATACGGTATTGCCATGTCGGTATGATTTTGGCTCACTGGAATCTGAGATGAAAGTTTGATAAAAATTGTATCGGTACACCTATAGGGCGTATCGATACGGGTTAACTAATTTTTGAAGTTCACTGATTCCAATAATTGACAAGGCAACAGTCATTTAACAAATACAAAGATTTGAAAATCTTAAGACCTTGTATCGATATGGTGGAGACCGTATCGGTACGCTTAAGCAAAAACTTAAACCCAGATGAATGTCGTATCGAAATGGACATAGTCGTATCGATACACATAACCTAAAACACAAGCCCAAATGAAGGTCGTACCGAAACGGGAATAGCCGTATTGAAACGGTTTACAAAATTAAAATTCTAGTAGTGAAAAACCTTATCGAAACACATAAGGAGTATCGATAGGCCTGAGTGTATTTGTTGAATTTGACATTGAAATACTTAGAAATATTTTCGGGTTTAAGTCTTAGACTTAGAAAAACTTTTTTTTTCATTTTGTGTGACTTTTGAATACTTAAAAGTTTATTTTCTTTTACAATTCGGTCCTTAAACAATTTGTTATATCAAAATCAAATATATGTTTTACAATCTCCCCCTTTTTGATATAACAAAACTAAGGTAAAATTTTAAGTAGTTTTGAAAAATATGCCCCCCTTTAAGATAGTTTTCAAAATCTTAATAAAATTATCTTTCTTTTACTCTTTCTTTTACTTTTCCCCCTTCTTGTTAGATCAAAATCAATAGGATATTAATGAAGGAAGATATAAACAATAAAGGTACTCCAAGCATAAAAGGAAACAACATAATTATCCTTAAAAGATCAAAGCATAATTCAAAGCAACATAATCAAATCCTACTTAAATCCTAAAAACATAAACCAAAGGAAATAAAATGAAAGCATAGGAGTACAAAAACATAAAGACATAGGTGCATAAAACTAATCCTAATATGATATGATATGGCATGAGATGCAAGATGCCTAAGAATCATCTTCATCATCTTCTTCTTCATCCTCTTCATCTTCATCATTGGCATTGGTTCCATTAGATTGTCGCCATACACCGTGAAAAGCAATAAGGGATATGTCCATAGAAGCTTGGTGATTCTCAATGGCAAGAACTCGCTCCTCCGAAGAAGTGAAACAAGTGTCGATAGTAGCAAACCCGGAAGTCATGGTAGTATCTAAAGATGCAATATTAGTGCCCAAAATAGTAAATTGCTCAGTGAGGAAGGCCATGAGAGGATCATTGGAAGGTTGAGCAATCGGAGGTTGAGGAACCACTTGAGGAGCCACCGAAGTGCGTTGAGCGCCTTGAGAAAGATCGACAATACGAACCTATTCTCTATTATGATATGTGAACTTTGCGCGGTTGAGAGAACGCTCATCAGTTGTCCCGGTGAGTGGTTTGGAAAGATCATGAGTGCAATCGGTCTCTAACTTATGGAACAAGTAGCTCAAGGCGGTGCCATATGTGAAGGATGAAACATGGGTTGTGTGGCAATGTTGCACAAGGAAGAAGATCTCCGCAAAAATAATTTGATCAAGGTTCGGACGCCTACCCTCAAGAAAGCAATAGATCCAAAAGTCATCAACTTGACGGATCGTAAGAGAACTTCCAACAGGATGGTCGAAAGCACCAAGTGATCATGAGGTGAAGGATGAGATCTTGAGCATCAAGAACGATTACGGAGCCATCGAGAACTTGTTCTAACGAGTTCTCATCATCAATCCCAATATCCTCAAAACCAAAAACATTTGCTAAGGTTGAATAATCAATTTCAAATTTCTTTCCCATGAGATAGGATTCAATAGCAACAACCTCAGACCTATCTTGTTTATAAACACACCGATATTTGTGTAGAAGATCAAAACAAGGTTTTGGTATAAAAACCCGGGTATACTCAAAAAGGGTATAAATTTCTATTGATGAAAAAGGTCAGGGTATTTGAATTGAAAACATTCGAAGGATAAAAAAGGTATTGAAACAGTGCACTCACGACGAATTTTATAACATTGGTATTGTTTAAAGTAAGCCATTACATTTGGAAAACGAGGTTCATTAAAACAATGTTGAAAATATAGGTAAGGTTGGGTTTTGTACCATCATTTTCGGAATTGGAATTAGGATTTGAGGAACTAGAACCAATTTCTCTTCTTGGATGTTTCTTAAGACCTATGGTAAAACCCTAAAAACAAATCAAACAAAAAATGTATGTATAAATTAACACATTCAATCCAAAAATTAATCCAATGATCAAGGTATGGTTAAAAAATCTATATAATTTTTGAAAACCATAATATATACATACTAAATACAATTTTGAATCAAAAACAGTATATGAACGAAATCGAAAAGAAAAGAAAAGAAAAATAGTTTATACCTTGAAATGGGATTATGGATGAATGAGGAGATGATAATGCACAAGCCTGATGATATAGCTAGGGTTTGATGAGAAACCCAAAAGCCCTCAAAAGATTTGATGAATTGTGTGAAAAAAAAGGATTTGAGAAGTTTTTATAGGTAAAATTCATATCTAGGGTTTGAGAGAAAAAAGGGTGCTTGATTTAAAGTTGGAAACCCTCTTTTAATGCTCATTAAACTGTCCAGCAGCTACGCGTACCAATATGCCACGTGGCGTATCAAAACACAATACTGAAAGAGTTATTAGTCATTCCAATACACGACACCGTATCGATATAGTTAAAGTTGTACCGAAACGCGTTCAAGAACCTGTATTGATACGTGAAACATCGTATCGATACACTTGTGCCAGAAATATCATTTTTGGCATCAAGTTGCTCAAAATTTGATTTTACTCAAATCGAAATCATGTGTATGACATATGAACATCATGTATGATCAAAAACATATGCATACTCCCCTAGCAACAAACATAGATGCATATAGGAGCAAAACAACATAAGCAATGCAATCAATCAAATTTAAGCAAATTTTAAGACCAAAAAGGCTTTAAGGCTCAAGAAATGCTAGTTAAACCTAATTCTCTCCGAAGAGACCAAAAATGCTCTTTATCTAATGGTTTGGTAAAGATATCCGCTAGTTGATTTAAGATGTCTACATATTCTAGAATAATATTATTTTTCAAGACATGATCTCTAATGAAATGATGTCTTATCTCTATGTGTTTGATTCTAGAATGTTGGATGAGATTCTTAGTGAGACATATGACACTAGTGTTGTCACATTTAAGAGGGATGGTAACTACATCAATTACATAATCTAAAAGTTGTAGCTTCATCCAAAGGACTTGAGTACAACAACTTTCGGATGATATGTATTCCGCTTCGGTGGTAGATAGTGCTACACTATTTTGTTTCTTAGAGAACCGAGATATAAGCATACTACCTAGGAATTGACAAGTACCAGTAGTACTTTTTCTATCTATCTTACAACCTCCATAATCCGCATCCGAATAAGCATGCAAATCAAAGTAGGAATCTCTAGGATACGAAAGGCCTAAACAAGGTTTATCTCTAAGGTATCTAAAGATTCTCTTAAAGGATATAAATTGTGATTCTCTAGGACTAGCTAGAAATCTAGTAAACACTAAACATAATGTCAAGTCTACTTGCGTTAAGATAAAGCAAAGATTCAATCATAGATCGATAAAGCTTTAAATCAACACACTTACCCCCTCCATCTTTGTCAAGCTTTGTAGAAGAGCTCATTGGTGTCTTTGAGGTTTCACATTCTCTAACCCAAACTTCTTGAGCATGTCCTTGATGTACTTATCTTGATTGATGAAGATGACATCCTTCCTTTGTTTGATTTGAAGTCCCAAGAAGAATGAGAGCTACCTCATCATGCTCATTTCAAACTCACCTTGCAAAATCTTGGCAAAACAACTCATTAGTAGAACCAAAAAATATATCATCAACATAGATTTGAACTACTAAAATATCTTTGCCATTTCTTTTGGTAAAGAGAGTAGTATCCACCTTTCCTTTGTTAAAACCATTTTCAACTAGAAAACTTGATAATCTTTCATACCAAGCTCTAAGAACTTGTTTCAAACCATATAAAGCGTTTGAAAGTTTAAAAACATGGTTTGGGTATTTTGGATCTTCAAAACTGAGTGGTTGTTTTACATACACCTCTTCATTAAAAAACCATTTAGAAAAGCACTTTTGACATCCATTTGAAAAAACTTGAATTCATGATAACATGCAAATGCAAAAAGCATCATAATAGCTTCCATTCTAGATACGGCTGCATATGTTTCATCAAAATCGATTCCTTCTTCTTGAGTGTAACCTTGAGCAACAAGTCTAGCCTTGTTTCTCACTATGTTACCACTCTCATCTAGTTTTTTCTAAAAACTCATTTAGTTCCTATGGTAGACTTATTACTAGGCCTATCAACTAATGTTCATACTTGACTTCTCTCAAATTGATTTAATTCATCTTGCATAGCCAATATCCAATAATCATATGTTGATGCTTCTGTGATATTTTTAGGCTCAATGCATGAAATAAATGCAAACATTGCAAGAATTTTTAAGAGAGAGTCTAGTGGTTACCCCTTTGGATGGATCACCCAAAATCTTACCACCTTTGACATATTTGAACTCCCTTGGGTAGCTCACTTCATTTTCTTCTAGATTCACGTCCTTCAAGGCTTCTAGAGGTGGATCTTGTACTTTTTCTTCTTTGGTTGGAACTTCATCCACCTTTGATGTTTGTCCTCCATCAATGGCATCAAAAATTCCTACATCATCATCACCATAAGAAGCCTTCCTCGAAATGAGGTTATCATTGAAGACCATATGTATAGACTCTTTAACAACCAAAGTTCTTTTATTAAATACACGACAGGCTTCAGAGTTTAAAGAATACCGTAAGAAAATAGCTTCATCACTTTTAGCATCAAATTTGCCCAAATTGTCTTTTCCACTGTTCAAAACAAAACATTTGTATCCAAATGGATGAAAATAGTTAATGTTAGGCTTTTTGGATTTTAAAATCTCATACGGAGTTTTCTTTAAATTTTGTCTAATCATTACTCGGTTGACAATGTAACAAGCGGTATTAGTGGCTTCTGTCCAAAACTACTTTGGCAAATTGTTTTCAAAAAGCATGGTTCTAGACATTTCTTCTAAAGTTTGATTTTTTCCTCTCAACAACCATTTTGTTGAGGAGTGCGAGGAGCGAAAAAATTATGGCTTATACCATTTGAGTTACAAAATCCTCCAAACCTAAATTTTGAAATCCGCTACCATGGTCACTTCTAATATGGGAAATAGATTGACCAACATCATTTTGAGTAATTTTTGAAAAAGTGATGAATTTTTCTAAAACCGCATCCTTGGTACTTAAGAATAGAACCCAAGTGCATCTAGAGTAATCATCAACTAAAAAAATGCATATGATTTTCCACCCAAGATTATTATCCTAATAGGACTAAAAAAATCCATGTGGATCAATTGTAAAACTCTACTAGTTGAAACATCATTAATAGGTTTAAAAGAAACTCTTTTATGCTTGCCTTCTGCACAAGCATCACAAATTTTATCAAGAGAAAACTTTATTTTTGGCAAACCTCTTACTATATATTTTGAAACCAATTTTTCTAAAACACTCATGCTTGCATGCCCTAGTTTTCTATGTTATAGCCATGAGTCATGTTCATATTTAGCAACAAACATGCATTTGAAATATGAAGGTCATCTAAATACACCATGTAAATGCTTCCTATGCGATGACCAATAAGCACAATTTTGTTAGTTTCAATGTCTAAAATTTTGCAACCATTTAAATTAAAAAGAACATTGAAACCTTTATCACAAAGTTGGCTTATGCTTAAAAGATTACGTTTTAGATTGTTGACATACAAAAACATTATCAATAAGAATAGAAGAGTGATTACCAATAGAATCAATCCTTCAATGTAGCCTTTGGAGTTATCACCAAAAGTCTGTACTCCTCTACTCTTTGGTTTTAGTTCCAAGAATCGAATCTTGTCACCGGTTATATGTCTTGAGTATCCACTATCATGGTACCATGAATTTGGATATGTAGCTTTGGCCTTGTAGCAATTCTCCCCCTACAAACAAAGATTAGGTCTTGATTTTTGATGCCAAAATCATTTTGGGACCATGAGTATTAGCTCCCAAAATCTTGGTTCCCTTAGGAATCCAAGAAGTAATAGCATGAAGATCATTAGAAGCAATTAGGTCCTTAGGAACCCAAACACTTCTAATCTTTTTACCTCTAGAGGGCCTTTGGAAGCCTCTTTGTTTGCAGCCACCATTGTTCTTTTTCACATAGTTGGGTTTTCAAGATTGTCCTTTTTCAAAACTAGATTTCCAAACTTTGTTCAAGGAAGCCTTGAGATCATTCACCACCTTGTGGCGACGATCATGAAACACGAAAAGAAGGTTATTTAAATCAATATTTTATTTTTCAAAATAGGTTCAATTTTCTTTTAAATCAAGAACCTTCTTCTAAAGTTACGAATTGGTTTTAGATAAGAAATCGTTTTTGTTTTTCAAATCTAGGATAATTTTCTTGTTTCACAAAATTGATTCCTTATACTTTTCAACCAATTCGTCATACACCTCTTGCAACTCATCATAAGCTTCTTGAAGCTCATCGAAAGTAAAATCAAAAGATGATGAGTTAGAGGTTACCTTAGGATCTTCTTCAAGAGCCATAACGTAAAGATTTGCTACTCCTTACTCCTCTTCATCGAATGATTCCTCATAACTCCAAGTAGCAACGTTTTCCTAGAGCTTCTTCTTCTTCTCGAAGCTCTTCCTTTTGAGTTAGGGGCATTTGAAAGCTCTTCGTCTTCCTTTTGAGTGCCCCAGCTTCTTGCACTCAAAGCATATGAGTTGATCCTTTTCCTCCTCCATGTTCTTGTTCTTGAAGTCTCCTCTTCAATAGAACTTTCTTCCTCTATTGGACTTCATGAACCTTGTGAACCTTTTTTCTAGCATTGCCATCTCTTCATCTTCATCCTCACTCGAATCACTCTCCTCAAAAGAAGCTTTGAGATAATTCTAAGTTTCTTCTTCTCTACTTCCTTCTTCTCTACCTTCTTCTCTTCTATTTTCTTTTCTTTCTCTCTTCCTTGCTTCATGGTCTCATAAGTAAGAAGATAACCCATAAGAGCATCGAGCTTCAAGGTCTTCAAATCCTTTGCCTCAATGATGGCGGTCCTCTTCCCATCCCATGACTCAAGGAGGAAGTAGATGAGCTTTCGAACAAGCTTGTATCCGGGGATGACCTCTCCAAAGTCCTTAAGACCATTATGATGACTGAGAACTGATCGAACATTTTGGTGACACTCTCATCGGGCTCTATCTTGAAGTTCTCATAACTCAAGTTGAGGAGTCTAATCTAAGTTTCCTTTACGTCTTGGTGCCTTCATAGGTGGTTTGAGCTTGTCCTACACCTCATTTGCACTTTTACACGAAGAAATCTTCAAGTACTCATCGGGTCCAAGCGGACAAAAAAGCATGTGCAAGTCCTTGTCATTTACTTGCAACTTCATTCTTTCTTCATCTGTCATTTCTTACTTGGCCTTGGGAACTAGCCTTTCTCCTTCCCACTTCATCGGGATAGATGGTCAGTCTTTGATTACATCCCAAAGGAGATAATCATTGGATTTGATGAATAATCTCATTTAGTTCTTCCAATATGGATAGTTGTCCCTGTTGAAGAAGGATGGTTTAGTGGTAGATTGTGACTCATACATGTTGTGGCCGGAAGTAGGCGCCATGACTTGAATGGAGATTGATGTATCTCTCCTAGAATCGACTTAAGAGGATGTTAATCCTTCCAATGAGTGTAGCTCTAATACCAATTGTTGAGATAATCAATCAATGGTAAAAGGTCAAGAGGGGGTGAATTGGTAATTAAAAATTTGAAGGGAAGCAAATGGAAAATGAAAAATTGATGACACAAGAATTTATAGTGGTTCAAGCTTCTAACAAGCTCTACACCACTACCTTAACTCTTCACTAAGGATTTTAACACAATTCACTATGAATTCTTCCCCTTTTCAAGGATTAGGAGGAACCCTTACAAACGATCAAAGCATTCTACCTAAAGCTTGATCAAGATTCACTCTCTTACAAGAAAGGATGGAAAATGAATAAATACCTCTCAAAGGTGAATAATTTGCCCAAATTACAATCTCATTCAACCCAAACTTGAAATAAAATAAATACAATTTGATCAGTCAAGTGGGTTACAATGGATTTAACTCTAATAAGCTTAAAGGGTTGAATTATTTCTTGAATTTTGCTCAATAGATGTTCAATAGTTGCTGTAGCAGCTTTGGAGACTTGAATTTATACTCTCTCATTGATTTCTAACCGTTTAGGTGGTTGAGGTCATCAATAGTGTCATTGGGGACCATTTTTCCTGCAATAAATGTTGTTTGGTTACAAACCGTATCGGTACATGAAGAGCTGTATCGGTACCTGTCAAAAGAAGAAAGAGATGTTGTGCAATAGAGTGTCGATAGACTTCAAGGTGTATTGAAACAGATAAAGCGTAAAAACACGGGCGTATTGATACAATATATCCGTATCGGTACAATTTTGGCTTACTGAAATTTGAGATGAAAGTTTGACAAAAATTGTAACGGTACACCTATAGGGCGTATCGATACAGGTTAACTTATTTTTGAAGTTTATTGATTCCAATAACTAACAAGGCAACCGTCATTTAATAAATACAAAGATTTGAAAATCTTAAGACCTTGTATCGATACGGTGGAGACCGTATCGGTACACTCAAGCAAAAACTTAAACCTAGATGAATATCGTATCGAAACGAACATAGTCGTATTGATACGCATAACCTAAAATACAAGCCCATATGAAGGTCGTATCAAAACGGGAATAGCCATATCGAAACAGTTTGTAAAATTAAAATTCCAGTAGTGAAACTGTATCGAAACACATAAGGTGTATACGCCTGGGTGTTGAATTTGGCTTTGAAATAGAAATATTTTGGGGTTGTTCTATTTGTTTTTGAGTTATCGGAGATATAATGATGTTTAGAAGGTGTTGTGGATATATTTTGATGAGGATTGAATGTTAGGATCGCTGGTTTGAAGTTAGGATTTGATAAAGCAAAGATTTGTGTTGTTTTCGGTAGTTTCGGCTAATTTTTGGAAGGTTAATGTTAAGAAGGTAGGGGATCATTGTTTAGCAACGAGTTGAGTGCATAGTGATACATTTTTCATCTTGTTTTATGTGGATAAAATAGGGGACGATCAAGGCAAGTTTTCCTAGATGTGTACGTTGCTTTTTGGAGGCTTGATTAGCGTCGGTGAGCAAAGAGTATCGGTGAGTGTATAAACGTGTTAAAGCTCTTTAAAGTTGTGTTCGATGGATCATGGGGTTTAGTTATAGCCTAACAAGCTTAACTAAGCTCAAGCGTAAGTTTCTGTTATTTCGCTTGGTTTTGGCTTTGATATGAGCTTGCGGATTTCATGTTTTGGGATTAAACATGGTTTGGTTTACATGCTGTAAATGCATCACTTTGGATTAAAATGCAATGTTTAAACAAACTAATGAATACCTATGAGCATTGGGAATTGTTCCTTGAAGGGAATGGGTATTGCCTTTGGCAATGTGGTTTTGCATATTAAACGGTTTTGTGAAATGCTTTAAAAATAGTAAGTAATGTGTTTGAAAATGATATATTGGCTATGAGACGTAAATGAGAAAGTATCGGATATAGTTGGCTAGCCATATGATTAAAGTGCACTATAAAATATAAAATTGATCATGTGAAACTCTTCAGTTACACTTTAGGGGTAGTGCTATTGTGAAGTGATACGGGTAGTGCTATCACAACGGGATAGGGGTATAGTTTTATTCCCGACCAAAGTGAGTTATAGTGGAGGTAGTACCGCCATGAGAAAAGACTTGATGGGGGTAGTGCCATCAAGGGAATCCGTGTATTCGAACATGTATGGATAGGGGTAGTGCTATCCATAGATAGAGGAAAATCTATCTGGGTCACTCTAAATGTTAGTATATGAGAATATATGTGATAAAATAGTTTTATAAATGATTATGTTGCATATGGTTTCTATGCATGATTTGTTTGGAAACAAATGAGAAAATGTTTGGGTAGTTAAACATGTTTTGAAAACAAAGATGATTTATCATTTTCAAATGGATTTTCAATCAAATGTGTTGAGATAGATAATCAATCAATGGTGGAAGGACAAGAGGGGGTGAATTAGCAATTAAAAATATGAAGGGAAGCAAATGGAAAATGAATTGATGACACAATAATTTATAGTGGTCCAAGCTTCTAACAAGCTCTACATCCACTACCTTAGCTCCCCACTAAGGATTTTAGCACAATTCACTATGAATTCTTCCCCTTTTCTAGGATTAGGAGGAAACCGTTACAACGATCAAAGCTTTCTACCCAAAGCTTGATCAAAATTCACTATCATACAAGAAAGGGTGGCAAATGAACAAATACTTCTCAAAGATGAATATGTTGCCCCAATTACAATCTCACTCAACCCAAATTTGAAATAAAATAAATACAATTTGATCACTCATGTGGTTTTACAGTGGATTTGACTCTAATAAGCTCAAAGTGTTGGATTTTCGCTTGAATACTTGAATGTTGTTCAATAGATATTCAATAGTTGCTGTAGCAGCTTTGGAGACTTGAATTTATACCCTCTCATTGATTTTTAACTATTTGGGTGGTTGAGGTCATCAATAGAGCCGTTAGAGACCATTTTTCTGGCAATAAATGTTGTTTGGTGACCAATCGTATCGGTACACGAAGAGCCGTGTCGGTACCTGTCAAAAGAAGAAAGAGCCGTTGTGCAATAGAGTATCGATAGGCTTCAAGGCGTAATGAAATGGATAAAGAGTAAAAATAGGGGCATATCGATATGGTATTGCCGTGTCGGTACGGTTTTAGCTCACTGGAATCAGAGATGAAAGTTTGACAAAAATTGCATCGGTACACCTATAGGGCGTATCGATACGGGTTAACTAATTTTTGAAGTTCACTGATTCCAATAACTGACAAGGCAATGGTCATTTAATAAATACAAAAATTTGAAAATCTTAAGACCTTGTATCGATATGGTGGAGACCGTATTGGTACGTTTAAGCAAAAACTTAAACCCAGATGAATGTCGTATCGAAATAGACATAGTCGTATCGATACACGTATCCTAAAATACAATCCTAGATGAAGATCTTATTGAAACTAGAATAGTTGTATCGAAACAGTTTGCAAAATTAAAATTCTAGTAGTGAAAAACCGTATCGAAACACATATGGTGTATCGATACGCCTGTGCGTATTTGTTGAATTTGGCTTTGAAATACTTAGAAATATTTTCGGGTTTAAGTCTTAGACTTAGAAAAACTTTTGTTTGTCATTTTGTGAGACTTTTTAATACTTAAAAATTTATTTTTTTTACAATTCGGTCCTTAAACAATTTGTTATGTCAAAATCAAATATAGGTTTTACAATCTCCCCCTTTTTGATATAACAAAACTAAGGCAAATTTTTAAGTAGTTTTGAAAAATATGCTCCCCTTTAAGATAGTTTTGAAAATCTAAAAAAATGCTCTCTCTTTTACTTTTTTTTACTTCTCCTTATTCTTGTTAGATCAAAATCAATAGGATATAAATGAAGGAAGATATAAACAATAAAGGTACTCCAAGCATAAAAGGAAACAACATAATTATCATTAAAAGATCAAAGCATAATTCAAAGCAACATAATCAAATCTAGCTTAAATCCTAAAAACATAAACCAAAGGACATAAAATCAAAGCATAGGAGTGCAAAAACATAAAGACATAGGTGCATAAAACTAATCCTAATATGATATGATATGATATGGCATGAGATGCAAGATGCCTAAGAATCATCTTCATCCTCTTCATCTTCATCATTGGAATTGGTTCCATGAGATTGTCCCCATTCACTGTGAAAAGCATTAAGGAATATGTCCATAGAAGCTTGGCGATTCTCAATGGCAAGAACTCGCTCCTCCAAAGAAGTGAAACAAGTGTCGATAGCAGCAAACCCGAAAGTCATGGTAGTATCCAAAGATGCAATATTAGTGCCCAAAGTAGTAAATTGCTCGGTGAGGAAGGCCATGAGAGCAACATTGGAAGGTTGAGCAACCGGAGCTTGAGAAACCACTTAAGGAGCCACCGAAGCGGGTTGAGCACCTTGAGGAAGATCAGCAATACGAACCCATTCTCCATTATGATATGTGAACTTTGCGCGGTTGAGAGAATGCTCATCAATTGTCTCGGGGAGAGGTTCGGCAAGATCATGAGTGCAATCGATCTCCAACTTATGGAACAAGTAGCTCAAGGCGGTTCCATATGTGAAGGATGAAACATGGGTTGTGTGGCGAATTTGCACAAGTAAGACGATCTCCGCAAACATAATTTGAGCAAGGTTCGGATGCCTACCCTCATGAAAGCAACAGATCCAAAAGTCATCAACTTGACGGATCGTAGAGAACTTCCAACCGGATGGTCGAAACCACCAAGTGATCATGAGGTGAAGGGTGGGATCTTGAGCGTTAGGAACGGTTATGGAGCCACCGAGACTTGTCCTAACGAGTCCCCATCATCAATCCCAATATCCTCAAAACCAAAAATATTTGCCAAGGTTGAAGAATCAATTTCAAATTTCTTTCCCATGAGATAGGATTCAATAGCAACAACCTCGGACCTATCTTGGTTGTAAACACACCGGGCATTTGCGTAGAAGATCAAAACAAGGTTTTGGTATAAAAACACGGGTATACTAAAAAAGGTATAAATTTCCATTGATGAAAAGGTCAAGGTATTTGAATTGAAAACATTCGGAGGATAAAAAAGGTATTGAAATAGTGCACTCACGATGAAGTTTATAACATTAGTATTGTTTAAAGTGAACCATTGTATTTGGAAAACGAGGTTCATTAAAATAATGTTGAAAAATTAGGTGAGGTTGGGTTTTGTACCATCATTTTTGGAATTGGAATTAGGATTTGAGGAACTAACACTGATTTCTCTTCTTGGATGTTTCTTAGGACCCATGGTAAAACCCTGAAAACAAATCACACCAGAAAAATGTATGCATAAATCAACACATTCAATCCAACAATTAATCCAATGATCAAGGTATTGTTAAAAAAATCTATATAATATGGTTTAAAAACATAAACAAGTATAAAAAGAATTTTTGGTAAAATAAATTTTAAAAAATAGTGTTGAAAATATATAGTATATTTTTATATTCGAACTACAAATTTTCAATTTTGAAAAAGTTTTTACAAAATTTTTGAAAACCATAATATATACATACTAAATATATAATTTTGAATCAAAAACAATATATGAACGAAATTGAAAAGAAAAGAAAAAGAGTTTATACCCTGAATATGGGATTATGGATGAATGAGGAGATGATAATGCACAAGCTTGATGATATAGCTAGGGTTTGATGAGAAACCCAAAAGATCTAAAAAGATTTGATGAATTGTGTGAAAAAACAAAAGGATTTGAGAAGTTTTATAGGTAAAATTCATATCTAGGGTTTGAGAGAAAAGGGTGTTTGATTTAAAGTTGGAACCCTCTTTTAATGCTCAAACTGTCCAGCAGCTATGTGTACTGGTACGCCATGTGGCGTATCGAAACATAGTACTGAAACAGTTATTAGTCGTTTCACTACGCGACACCGTATCGGTACAGTTAAAGTTGTACCGAAACACGTTCAAGAACCTGTATCGATACACGAAACATCGTATCAATGCACTTGTTCCAAAAATGTCATTTTTGGCATCAAGTTGCTCAAAAATTTGATTTTACTCAAATCGAAATCATGTGTACGGTATATGAACATCATGTAGGGTCAAAAACATATGCATACTCCCCCTAGCAACAAGCATATATGTATATAGCTACAAAAACACATAAGCAATGCAATCAATCAAATTTAAGCAAATTTTAAGACCAAAAAGGCTCAAGAAATGCTCGTTAAACCTAACTCTCTCCTAAGAGACCAAAAATGCTCTTTATCTAATGGTTTGGTAAAGATATCCGCTAGTTGATTTAAGGTGTCTACCTATTCTAAAACAACATCGTTTTTCAAGACATGTCTCTAATGAAATGATGTCTTATCTCTATGTACTTGGTTCTAGAATGTTGGATGGGATTCTTAGTGAGACATATGGGACTAGTGTTGTCACATTTAAGAGCGATGGTGCCTACATCAATTCCATAATCTAAAAGTTGTTGCTTCATCCAAAGGACTTAAGCACAACAACTTTCGAATGATATGTATTCTACTTCAGGGGTAGATAGTGCTACACTATTTTGTTTCTTAGAGAACCAAGATATAAGCATACTACCTATGAATTGACAAGTACCAGTTGTACTTTTTCTATATATCTTACAACCTCCATAATCCACATCCGAATAAGCATGCAAATCAATATAGGAATCTCTAAGATACCAAAGGCCTAAACAAGGTACATCTCTAAGGTATCTAAAGATCCTCTTAACAGCTATAAGGTGTGATTCTCTAGGACTAGCTTGAAATCTGGCACACAAGCAAACACTAAACATAATGTCGAGTCTACCTGCGGCAAGATAAAGTAAAGATTCAATCATAGATCGATAAAGCTTTAAATCAACATACTTACCTCCTTCATCTTTGTAAAAGAGCTCATTGGTGTGGCTTGAGGTTTCACATTCTCTAACCCAAACTTCTTGATCATGTCCTTGATGTACTTATCTTGATTGATGAAGATGGCATCTTTCCTTTGTTTGATTTGGAGTCCCAAGAAGAATAAGAGCTACCTCATCATGCTCATTTCAAACTCACCATGCATTAACTTAGCAAAATCTTGGCAAAACAACTCATTAGTAGAACCAAAAAATATATCATCAACATAGATTTGAACTACTAAAATTTCTTTGTCATTTCTTTGATAAAGAGTAGTATCCACCTTTCCTTTGTTAAAACCTTTTTCAATTAGAAAACTTGATAATCTTTCATACCAAGCTCTAGGAGCTTGTTTCAAACCATATGATACTTTTGAAAGTTTAAAAACATGGTTTGGGTATTTTGGATCTTCAAAACTGGGTGGTTGTTTCACACACACCTCTTCATTAAAAAAACCATTTCAAAAAGCACTTTTGACATCCATTTGAAAAAGCTTGAATTCATGATAACATGCAAATGAAAGAAGCATCCTAATAGCTTCCATTCTAGCTACAGGTGCATAGGTTTCATCAAAATTGATTCCTTTTTCTTGAGTGTAACATTGAGCAACAAGTCTAGCCTTGTTTTTACTATGTTACCACTCTCATCTAGTTTGTTTCTAAAAACCAATTAGTTCCTATGACAGACTTATTACTAGGCCTATCAACTAATTTTCATACTTGACTTCTCTTAAATTGATTTAATTCATCTTGCATAGCCAATATCCAATAATCATCTTATAATTCTTCTTTGATATTTTTAGGCTCAATGCATGAAATAAATGCAACATTGCAAGCATTTTTAAGAGAGAGTCTAGTGGTTACCCCTTTGGATGGATCACCCAAAATCTCACCACCTTTGACATATTTGAACTCCCTTGGGTAGCTCACTTCCTTTTCTTTCAGATTCATATCCTTCAAAGCTTCTAGAGGTGGATCTTGTGTTTTTTCTTCTTTGGTTGGAACTTCATCCACCTTTGATGTTTGTCCTCCATCAATGGCATCAAAAATTCCTACATCATTATCACAAGAATCCTTCCTCGGAAGGAGGTTATCATCGAAAACCATATGTATAGACTCTTCAACAACCAAAGTTTTTTTATTAAATACACGACAGGCTTTAGAGTTTAAAGAATACCCTAAGAAAATAGCTTCATCACTTTTAGCATTAAATTTGCCCAAATTGTCTTTTCCATTATTCAAAAAAAAACATTTGCATCCAAATGGATGAAAATAGCTAATGTTATGCTTTTTGGATTTTAAAATATCATAAGGAGTTTTCTTTAAAATTGGTCTAATCATTACTCGGTTGACAATGTAACAAGCGGTATTAGTGGCTTTCGCCCAAAACTACTTTGGCAAATTATTTTCAAAAATCATGGTTCTAGCCATTTCTTCTAAAGTTTGATTTTTCCTCTCAACAAACCCATTTTGTTGAGGAGTGCGAGGAGCGGAAAAATTATGGCTTATACCATTTGAGTTACAAAAATCCTCCAAACCTAAATTTTGAAATCTGGTACCATGGTCACTTCTAATATGGGAAATAGATTGACCAACATCATTTTGAGTAATTTTTGAAAAAGTGGTGAATTTTTCTAAAGCTGCATCCTTGGTACTTAAGAATAGAACCCAAGTGCATCTAGAGTAATCATCTACTAAGAAAAATGCATATGATTTTTCACCCAAGCTCATTATCCTAATTGGGCCAAAAAAATCCATATGGATCAATTGTAAAACTCTACTAGTTGAAATATCATTAATAGGTTGAAAAGAAACTCTTTTATGTTTGCCTTCTGCACAAGCATCACAAATTTTATCAAGAGAAAACTTTATTTTTGGCAAACCTCTTGCTAGATCTTTTGAAATCAATTTTTCTAAATCACTCAAGCTTGCATGCCCTAGTTTTCTATGTCATAGCCATGATTCATGTTCATTCTTAGAAACAAAACATACATTTGAAATATGAATGTCATCTAAATGCAACATGTAAATGCTTCCTATGCGATGACCAATAAGCACAATTTTGTTAGTTTCAATGTTTAAAATTTTGCAACCATTTAAATTAAAAAGAACATTGAAACCTTTATCACATTGTTGGCTTATGCTTAAAAGATTATGTTTTAGATCGTTGACATACAAAAACATTATTAATAAGAATAGAAGAGTGATTACCAATGGAATCAATTCCTTCAATGTGGCATTTGGAGTTGTCACTGAAAGTCACTACTCCTCTACTCTTTGGCTTTAGCTCCAAGAATCGACTCTTGTCACCGGTCTTATGTCTTGAGTATCCACTATCAAGGTACCATAAATTTGGACATGTAGCTTTGGCCTTGTAGCAATTCTCCCCCTACAAACAAAGATTAGGTCTTGATTTTTGGTACCCAAATCATTTTGGGTCCATGAGTATTAGCTCTCAAAATCTTGGTTCCCTTGGAAATCCAAGAAGTAATAGCATGAATATCATTAGAAACGATTAGGTCCTTAGAACCCAAACACTTCTAATCCTTTTACCTCTAGAGGGCCTTTGGAAGCCTCATTGTTTGCAGCTACCATTGTTCTTTTTCACATAGTTGTGTTTTGAAGATTGTCCTTTTTCAAAACTAGATTTCCAAACTTTGTTCAAGGAAGCCTTGAGGTCATTCACCACCTTGTGGTGATGATCATGAAACACGAAAAGAATGTTGTTTAAATCAATATTTTCTTTTTCAAAATAGGTTTGATTTTCTTGTAAATCAAGAACCTTCTTCTCAAGTTACAAATTGGTTTTAGATAAGGAATCGTTTTGGTTTTTCAAATCTAGGATAATTTTCTTGTTTCTCAAAATTGATTCCTTATACTTTTCAACCAATTCGTCATACACCTCTTGCAACTCATCTTAAGCTTATTGAAGATCATCGAAAGTAAAATCAAAAGATGATGAGTTAGAGGTTACCTTAGGATCTTCTTCAAGAGCCATAAGGTAAAGATTGGCTACTTCTTACTCCTCTTCATCGAATGATTCCTCATCACTCCAAGTAGCAACGTTTGCCTTGAGCTTCTTCTTCTTCCTGAAACTCTTCCTTTTGAGTTAGGGGCATTCGAAAGCTCTTCGTCTTCCTTTTTAGTGCTCCGGCTTCTTGCACTCAAAGCATATGAGTTTATCATTTTCCTCCTCCATGTTCTTGTTCTGGAAGTCTGCTCTTTGATAGAACTTTCTTCCTCTATTGGACTTCATGAACCTTGTGAACCTTTTGGCTAGCATAGCCATCTCTTCATCTTCATCCTCACTCGAATCACTCTCCTCAAAAGAAGCTTTGGGAGTAATTCTAAGTTTCTTCTTCTCTACTTCCTTATTCTCTACCTTCTTCTCTTCTCTTTTCTTTTCTTTCTCTCTTCCTTGCTTCATGGTCTCATGAGTAAGAAGATAACCCATAAGAGCATCGAGCTTCAAGGTCTTCAAATCCTTTGCCTCAATGATGGCGGTCCTCTTCCCATCCCATGACTCAGAAAGGGAGTATATGAGCTTTTGAACAAGCTTGTATTCGGGGATGACCTCTCCGAAGTCCTTAAGACCATTACGATGATGGAGAACTGATCGAACATTTTAGTGACGCTCTCATCAGGCTCTATCTTGAAGTTCTCATAACTCAGGTTGAGAAGTCTAATCTTGGTTTCTGTTACGTCGTTGGTGCCTTCATACGTGGTCTCGAGCTTGTCCCACACCTTCTTTGCACTTGCATACGAAGAAATCTTCGAGTACGCATTGGGTTCAAGTAGACAAAAGAGTATGTGCAAGGCCTTGTCATTTACTTGCAACTTCCTTCTTTCTTTATCAGTCATTTCTTGATTGGCCTTGGAAACTTGCCTTTCTCCTTCCTGCTTCATCGAGATAGATGGTCCGTCATTGATTACATCCCAAAGGAGATAAACATTGGATTTGATGAATAATCGTATTCAGTTCTTCCAATACGGATAGTTGTCCCCGTTGAAGAATGACGGTTTAGTGGTAGATTGTGACTCATACATGTTGTGGCCGAAAGTAGACGTCATGGCTTGAATGAAGATTGATGTATCTCTCCTAGAATCAACTCAAGAGGATGTTAATTTTTCCAATGAGTGTAGCTCTGATACCAATCGTTGAGATAATCAATCAATGGTAGAAGGCCAAGAGGGGTGAATTGACAATTAAAACTTTGAAGGGAAGCAAATGGAAAATGAAAAATTGATAACACACGAATTTATAGTGGTTCAAGCTTCTAACAAGCTATACATCCACTACCTTAGCTCCTCACTAAGGATTTTAACACAATTCACTATGAATTCTTCCCTTTTCTAAGATTAGGAGGAACCTTACAAACGATCAAAGCTTTCTACCCAAAGCTTGATCAAGATTCACTCTCTTACAAGAAAGGATGGCAAATGAACAAATACCTCTCAAAGGTGAATAATTTGCACAAATTACAATCTCACTCAACCCAAACATGAAATAAAATGAATACAATTTGATCACTAAAGTGGGTTACAATGGATTTGACTCTAATAAGCTCAAAGGGTTGAATTTTTGCTTGAATGTTGCTCAATAGATATTCAATAGTTGTTGTAGCAGCTTTGGAGACTTGAATTTATACCCTCTGATTGATTTCTAACCGTTTGGGTGGTTGAAGTCATCAATAGTGCCGTTGGGGACCATTTTCCTACAATAAATATTGTTTGGTGACCAACCATATCGGTACACAAAGAGCCGTATCGGTACCTGTCAAAAGAAAAAAGAGATGTTGTGCAATAGAGTATCGATAGGCTTCAAGGCGTATTGAAATAGATAAAGCTTAAAAACATGGGCGTATCGATATAGTATAGCCGTATCGGTCAGTTTTGGCTCACTACAATCTGAGATGAAAGTATGACAAAAATTGCATCGGTACACCTATAGGGCGTATCGATACGAGTTAACTAATTTTTGAAGTTCACTGATTCCAATAACTAACAAGGCAACCGTCATTTAATAAATACAAAGATTTGAAAATCTTAATACCTTGTATCGATATGGTGGAGACCGTATCGGTACGCTTAAACAAAAACTTAAACCAGATGAATGTCGTATCGAAACGGACATAGTCGTATTGATACGCATAACCTAAAATACAAGCCTAGATGAAGGTCGTATCGAAACGGGAATAGTCGTATCGAAACGGTTTGCAAAATTAAAATTCTAGTAGTGAGACTGTATCGAAAGACATAAGGTGTATCTGTACGCCAGGGTGTTGAATTTGGCTTTGAAATAGAAATATTTTTGGGGTTGTTCTATGTGTTTTTGAGTTACTGGAGATATAAGGATGTTTAGAAGGTGTTGTGGATATGTTTTGATGAGGATTGAATGTTAGGATCACTGGTTTGAAGTTAGGATTTGATAAAGCAAAGATTGGTGTTGTTTTTTGTAGTTTCGGCTAGTTTTTGGAAGGTTAATGTTAATAAGGCAGGGGATCATTGTTTAGCAACGAGTTGAATGCATAGTGATACATTTTCCCTCTTGTTTTATGTGGTTAAAACAGGGGACAATCAAGGCAAGGTTTCCTAGTTGTGTACGTTGCTTTTCGGAGGCTTGATTCACATTGGCGAGCGAAGCGTATCGGTGAGTGTATAAACGTGTTAAAGCTCTTTAAAGGTGTGATCGATGGATCATGGGGTTTAGTTATAGCCTAACAAGCTTAACTAAGCTCAAGCATAAGTTTATCTTCTTTCGCTTGGCTTCGGCTTTGATATGAGCTTGCAAATTTCATGTTTTGGGATTAAACGTGGTTTGGTTTACTTGCTGCAAATGCTTCGTTTTGGATTAAAATGCAATATTTAAACAAACTAATGAATGACTATGAGCATTGAGAATTGTTCCTTGAAGGGAATGGGTATTGCCTTTGGCAATGTGGTTTTGCATATTAAACGGTTTTGTGAAATGCATTGAAAAATAGTAAGTAATGTGTTTGAAAATGAGAAAGTATCGGATATAGTTGGCTAGCCATAGGATTAAAGTGCACTATAAAATGTAAAATCGATCTTTTGAAATTCTTCGGTTAAATTTTAGGGGTAGTGATTTTGTGAAGTGATAGGGGTAGTGCTATCACAACAAGATAGGGGGTAGTTTTATTCCCGGCCAAAGTGAGTTATAGTGGAGGTAGTACTGCCATGAGAAAAGACTTGATGGGGGTAGTGCCATCAAGGGAATCCGTGTATTCGAACATGTATGGATAGGGGTAGTGCTATTCATGGATAGAGGTAAGTCTATCCAGGTCACTCTAAATGGAAATATACGAGAATATATGTGATAAAAGAGTTTTATAAATTATTATGATGCATATGGTTGTTATGCATGATTTGTTTGGAAACAAATGAGAAAATGCTTGGGTAGTTAAACATATTTTGAAAAAAAAAGATGGTTTATCGTTTTCAAATAGATTTTCAATCAAATGTGTTGAGATAATCAATCAATGGTGGAAGGACAAGAGGGGGTGAATTGGCAATTAAAAATTTGAAGGGAAGCAAATGGAAAATGAAAAATTGATGACACAAGAATTTATAGTGGTTCAAGCTTCTAACAAGCTCTACATCCACTACCTTAGCTCCCCACTAAGGATTTTAACACAATTCACTATGAATTCTTCCCCTTTTCTAGGATAGGAGGAAACCGTTACAAACGATCAAAGCTTTCTACCTAAAGCTTGATCAAGATTCACTCTCTTACAAAAAAGGATGGCAAAGGAACAAATACCTCTCAAAGATGAATAATTTACCCCAATTACAATCTCACTCAACCCAAATTTGAAATAAAATAAATATAATTTGATCACTCAAGTGGATTACAATGGATTTGACTCTAATAAGCTCAAAGGGTTGGATTTTCGCTTGAATGCTTGAATGTTGTTCAATAGATATTCAATAGTTGTTGTAGCATCTTTGGAGACTTGAATTCATACCCTCACATTGATTTTTAACTGTTTGGGTGGTTGAGGTCATCAATAGAGCCGTTAGAGACCATTATTCTGGCAATAAATGTTGTTTGGTGACTAATCGTATCGGTACACGAAGAGCCGTATCGGTACCTGTCAAAAGAAGAAAGAGTCGTTGTGCAATAGAGTATCGATAGGCTTCAAGGCGTATTGAAATGGATAAAGAGTAAAAATAGGGGCATATCGATATGGTCTTGCAGTGTCGCTATGGTTTTAGCTCACTGGAATCAGAGATGAAAGTTTGACAAAAATTGCATCGGTACACCTATAGGGCGTATCGATACGGGTTAACTAATTTTTGAAGTTCACTGATTCCAATAACTGACAAGGCAATGGTCATTTGATAAATACAAAGATTTGAAAATCTTAAATCGATATGGTGGAGACCGTATCGGTAGGCTTAAGCAAAAACTTAAACCCAGATGAATATCGTATCGAAATGGTCATAGTCGTATCGATATATATAGCCTAAAATACAATCCCAGATGAAGGCCGTATCAAAACGGGAATAGCCGTATCAAAACGGTTTGCAAAATTAAAATTCTAGTAGTGAAAAACCGTATCGAAACACATAAGGGGTAGCGATACGCCTGGGCATATTTGTTGAATTTGGCTTTGAAATACTTAAAAGTATTTTCAGGTTTAAGTCTTAGACTTGGAAAAACTATTCTTTGTCATTTTGTGAGACTTTTGAATACTTAAAAATTTATTTTCTTTTACAGTTCGTTCCTGAAACAATTTGATATATCAAAATCGAATATAGGTTTTACAAAATGTGAAATGCTTGGGTAGTGAAGCATGGGTTGATAATTAAACAATTGTGTTAATGCTTGGGAAGTAAGCATGTTTTGGGAAACAAGATGTTTTATGGCTTTCAAACGGTTTTCAATTGCATCAATGTTGTATATGAGCATCCTTACTAAGCAATTGTACTTACGCTATCTTTTTCCCATTTATGCAGAGCAATAGAGTTGAGGGGCAGCATTGGTTTGGCAAGGAATGTCCAAGATCAAGACATTTACTTAAGTATGAGAACATGGTTTTAAATTCAGTAAATAAGGTAATGTGTTACCATGTTTTGGGGATTTGTAATCTAGATTTTGGTTGTTTTGTGATGGTTTAATTGTTGTGGTTTGATGGCTTTTGTGGTTGGATTTTAGACATGATTTTTTATGACTTGCGAGCACGAGTTTATGCTTTGTGGTTTTCCCTTGGTGTGCATATTTGTCGAAAATGCTTATGATTATTCTTTTATGATGCTAGTATACTTTAAATGTTTTTAAAAGGTTGTTGGTGCCATGCCAATGATGAAATGTTCCTTGAATCTCTTTTTGAATGTTGAGTTGGATGGATTTAGGAAGTATGCATCTAGCATTGTGATTTTATTCAATTCTCCGTTTGATGCTCATATTTTCAGGAGCTTTCGGCTTGTTTTGATCCTTAGTTTAGTTGTATGTATGATTACGCTGGGTTAAGGCATATTTGAATCCATGTTCAAGAGAAAAACCAGCAATTTTGGATATTACAGGTCCAGGCGTATCGTACGCGGGGCTTCGTATCAGTACGGGTATGTCTTTTTGGTGGTCTCGTATCGGTACACGTGAACGTGTATCACTACGCCCTTTAGCCACTACAATTTAACTTTGATTCATGTATCCCGCATACCGATAGGCCTTGGGACCGTATCGGTACAACTGGGTGTTATGTTAGTTATGGTGGTTTTATGTTTTAAGATTCTTCCAGTTTGGTCCTTGGTTCTTATATGTGCAATTGTATGAGTTTGGTTGATCGTTTTGAGCTGAAATTTGGCAAGTAAGAATGTACCTTGACTAATTGAGGAATGGTAACTTAAATTTTAATTAAGTCCTCATAATTTTCCATATTTGCAATTTGGTCCCTAAATTGCAAATACGCACAATTGGATGTCGATTCGGCATCCGATTCAATTGAGTTTTCACCCGTTGCCGGCATGTACACCTTAGGTCTTAATGTTGCATCTAGATAAGATAGAAAGAAAAAATGGACCTAATCTTAGTTAATCATTTCAGGTTTATTTCGGCAAAACCCAATGTAGCTCACTCGGTTCGGTCAAGTTTCTAGGCCGGGTCGAGGGGGTTGCAGTGTGGCATTTACATATTATTTTTTTAGAAAATATTGTTATAAGTTTTTAGAACTTTAGGACTTTTAAAGAATTTTTTAAATAAAATATAATTTTCAAAAATGTCAAGTGACAACAATGTGACGCGACATGCCACATCAGCTGATCTAAAAGATCGTTAAATTTCATAGTTAATGTTGGTCAAATGGCGTAATTAATTTAATTTATTAGTTCAAGGGCTTAATTAGGTCAAAAGAGTTTAGGGGCTTAATTAATATTTTCCAAAAAAATCAAGAACTTCTTACTCCTATACCTTTTCGAAACAAATCACCCATATTTTTTTATCATCCACATATTGGATGTCATAATATAAAGTTTTTATTGAGTTTTAGTGTAACTTTTAAATTACGATATTTAATTGGAAATTCCTTAAAAAGAATCATCTAAAAATTGACAAAAGTGATCTTAAAATTTTAAAATTAGTGACATCAAAGTATATTCACGTAAAAACTACTAATATGATTTATTTTATGGCTCAAAATTATTTTTTAACTGTATTGCTTTAAATAGTATCAAAATTTATAGTTATAAATAGTATCACAATTCCTTGTACGTTTGATAAGGGAATATTTTGGTTCAAAATTTTAAATTTTAAATTAGTTGGCTTAAATGTTTTTTTAAACACTCCTTAAGTCCTTATCGGATTTGAAACTGAGCAAATTGATCACTCTTGAAAAAAATTGAAGTAATCAATTCAATGTATATTTTGAAAGTGAATAAATAAGAACAATATATGGTGATGTATTGACCCTTTCCATTAGTAAATGACATGTATCCAACTATGATTGAATAATTTTTTAAAATGATGTAAATACAAAAATTTTATATAATTTTATAATACTTTTCATGATTTTAATTTGTTATGTTCTTTGTATCGTGTTTTTCAATTAAACCCTTACTTTCACTCCAAATCTAAAAATTCTAAGAAAATTCAATCCACACATTTTCAATTAAACAGTATTTGTTATGTTTTGACTTGCAGTTGTGATATAATTGTAAGTGAAGATAACTTTGGAGTTAGAATATGAATTAGCTTTTATTTTGATTTCATAAGTGTTTAAAAAATTTATATAAAAATCACAAAGAATAGTTTGAGAGAGATTAATTTGCTCAAGTTCAAAACTGAGAGGGACCTAAAGAGTGTCTAAACCAAAATATCTAAGTCAACTAACAATAACTTTAGCATTTTAAATCGTATATGGATCAAAATGTTAACTTTTCAAAATACAAGGACAAAAATGTTTCTTTTTTTAAGAAGAATAATCGACTTTTTGAATTGCGTGGTAGTTCGGATACACTTCATTGAAGAATGTCGCTATCTACCCACGCACAACCTAAAATGTTGAAAATGATGATCAATTAATGTATGGTGGCTCAAGGGAGATCATAAGGCAGTTCTTAAGGACGATATCAAGGGAATTTCTGAGAGTAATGTTGTTGGACCCTGTTCATTGCCAATCTACCATTACAATTACACTGGAAAGGGATCTGGAAGGTTTTTGATAGACAAGGGATTGTAGTGGATGTATTCGTGCCAAAGAATAGGGCACGAGACGGATCCAGATTTGGGTTTGTGCGGATGAAAACAAAGGCGAATATTGATAGAGTAATCGAGCGTTTTGATGGTTTTCGTCTATATGGATCGTGTGTGCGCGTAACGATGGCAAAAAGAGATCAACACAATTCATTTTGGAGATGTAAGAAGGATCCGATCCAATCCCAAACAAATTTGATTTCCATTCGACCAAGGCATACGAATACACAAATTGAAAATCATGGGGAACAGAAGGAGGATCAGGTTGCTCCCAAATCGATTGACAGTGTGGTGGATAAGGATAAATGGGAAATTTTGTAGGCGTGCGCGCTAGGTTTCTGTAAATAGCCCTGTAGTATGAAATACCTAGCACGTGAATTTCATAAAACAAAGCTTGAAGGATTTTCAGTGATGTGTATAGCGGGCTCCTTAATTTTATTCATGTTTGAGGACTGCAATAAGGAAGAAACTCTTGGAGGAACATTATTTCGACCAATGGCTAGAAAATGTGATGGAATGGTCGCCAACTATAGGAATGCCAAATCATAGACTCTGGTTATTAGTGAGTGGCATCCCCATCCACGTTTGGCTAGAAGAGACCTTTAGAAACATTGTTGCGGTTTGGGGTGATTTAGTACAAATTTATGTTGAAACATTGGCATCATCAACATTTAAAATATGTAGGTATCAAATTGTAACAGACTAGGTCAATAAGATTGATGAGATGATGGAACTACGAGTTGATGGCAATACTTTTCAAATTCGAGCGGTTGAGCTAGAAGAAGCGATGAGCCGAAATGTGATTGCAGTTGTGGTATTTATAATAACATGAGTGGAGAAGAAGTAAAGGATGAAATAGTTCTAAGCAGTGGAAATCAGGAAGATTTTAATAGTGATTATAAGTCGAGGTCTTTGAATATTTTAGTGAATGAAACGGTTGTTCTAGAATATGTATCAAAATAGTGCCCAAGTTCAGACCATATAACACGGTTATGGGAGGGGAATCGTATGGAGGACCTGAGGGTTTTAGAAATGCCATCCCAACATTCAAGTTGGATGGTCGATGAGGTGTTCGAAAACGTTGAACGGTCGATAGAGGGCCAGGAAGATATTGATGTTATGCTGAAAGCCAGTGTTGAGTCCCAACAATATGAGGCTAATCATAATCGGGAGCTGATCAATCTTGAATTTAGGCCGAATTTGATTGAGTGTGGGCTGACATCTAAAATACCTAGGGCTGGCAAAGCTACTATGGTTGAATATAATGGCAAACATAAATGTGTGAGGCAAGTTTTAGAGATTGTACTCAACTTTTTACCTCCTAAGGAATAGCTGGAAGTGGAGAAAAAGATAGGGAAAAGGGACGAAGAAGGTCGAAGAAGAATCCACATTCAAATGCAATTGCCAACAGATCTTTATCTGATTCTGAGTTCTTGAATAGAAATGAGTGATATTGAGGGAGGTGGGGGAGACTTTGACTTTGGAAAATATATTGGAGTAGAAACAGTGGGAAACGAGGAAGAGATGGTAAAGGACATCGCTAGGCTAATTGAGGAGCGAGAGAGAAGACAATAGCATCAAGGGATGTGGGTGTTGTTGTGGAATAAAATGGGCTTAGGGTTCGTATCGAAACAAAATGCAGTGCAATGTTTGGTGCGAAAACATTGATGTGAGGTGGTGATTTTATTGGAAACTAAACTGGAGAAAATTAATAGCTTCATGGTTGGTCGTTTGTGGTATACCGATAGTTTCGCATTTGAGTGTTCTCCCTCAGTGGGAAAATCTGGTGGTGTTATGGTGATATGGGATACAATGCGGTTTAGCATGGATGTAGTGGTAAAGGGGCTTCGCTTTGTTGTGGTGGAAGGGTGTTGGGCTGTGGATGATTGGCAGTATGGTTTGATAGGAATTTATACATCTTGTATTTTGGGTGAACAAAGACTATTTTGCGAGGAGCTAAGCCTGGTTATCAATGCTCGTTCGATTCCCTAGTGCTTAGCGGGTTATTTCAACGTGGTTATGCATCCGCAAGAACGACAATGATGTATTACACTATCACGAAGTATGATTGATTTTGTACAAGTGACGGCCTTGCTTGATATACCATTGTAGGGACATCGTTTCACACGGTTTCAATCGGGAAATAGAAGCATTCGTATTGACAGATTTCTTGTGTCGAATAAGTGGCTTGAACATTTTACCACTTTGGGAGATTTAAAATTACCCTGGGGTCTGTCGGACCATACGCCGATACTGCTGCAGAATGAGGAGCTGGATGGAGGAGCAAGACCTTTTCTATTCTTGAATGTGTGGATGTCTAAATCGAGATATGTGAGGGCTGTGGAGGATGAA
This sequence comes from Hibiscus mutabilis, assembly GCA_019671005.1. Classification (NCBI taxonomy): domain Eukaryota; kingdom Viridiplantae; phylum Streptophyta; class Magnoliopsida; order Malvales; family Malvaceae; genus Hibiscus; species Hibiscus mutabilis. The sequence continues at coordinate 49,179,686 of CM033714.1, forward strand.
TGGGCACGAATGAATACTATAGGAGAGGTCACGACTTTATTCTAGAAACTGCATGACATGAAACAATTCATGAAAAGTTGGAATAAATCTACATTTGGGAGTACTAAGGAGAAAATCAGAACTGTGGAAAGAAAAAATTGATACACTGGATGGTGGAACTGGGATGAATTAGTGACTAGTGTTGATTTAGGTGAGCAAAGGAGATTGCAAACTAAGCTCTGGAAAGTGTCTCGCTATAGAGAATCTATTTGGCGACAGAAATCACGTGTTAAATGGCTTACTAAGGGGAACTGGAACACCAATTTCTTTCATCGTGCGGTGAAGTTTCGAGCCATGAGAAATTCAATTCCTGGATTACAGGTTATAGACATTGGGAGACAAATCCAGAGCATTTAAAGGTTACCTTTTATCGTGCATTCAAGAAGCACTTTGCTCGACTACCAGCAGCTAGAACATTGGAAGTTGTAGCCCAATTTCAAAAGCTGAATTTTTCTAAATCTGACGGCTTGGAAAAGGCATTTACTGAAGAGGAAGTGAGAGATGCAGTTTGGAGCTGTGATGGAACGAAAGCTCTAGGTCCTGATGGATTTACATTCTAATTTTATACGAAAGGATGGTCATTTCTAAAGACAGATGTGATGGCGTTTATTAATTCCTTTCACGAGTTACGTAAACTGTCGAGGGGGTGAATTCGACCTTCTTTGTTCTTATACTGAAAAAGGACAACCCAAATTGTATTGGGGATTATCGGCCTATTTGTTTGTTGAATTCCGTATATAATATTTTGGCTAAATGTTTAGCACTACGCCTTCAGTAGGTTTTGTCATCATTGATTAGCGATGTTCAGCCAGCATTTGTACGTGGGTGACAGATTTTGGATGGCATCATGTTGGGTAATAAAATTATTCATTCATTGCAACACCAGAGATTATTTTGAAGCTTGACTTTGCCAAGGCGTATGATTGTATAAAAATAGAACTGCCTAGATCAAATTTTGTTACGAATGGGCTCTGGTGTCCGATGGCATCAATGGATTGTAGAATGAATGGGTTCAGCACGACTGTCGATCTTGGTAAATGGCTGCCCGACATGTGAATTTGCAATGCAAAGGGGTATTCGACAAGGTGACCCCCTATCGCTGTTTTTGTTTGTTATTATTGCAGAATTGTTACACCAATTTTTGCTTAATGCGGAGGAGTTAAATGTTTTAAAGGGTGAATGTGTGACGGGGAATGTCTTGATGTTGCATCTTCGCGGATGACACTATCTTGTTTTTCAAAGGGTAAGTGGATTATGCTCAAATATAAAAAGGGTGTTGATGTGCTTTCAATATGCATTGGGGTTAAAGATAAATTATGATAAATCTTGCTTGTATGGGGTAGGAGTTGAGGCATCTATAATTGATCAAATTGCAAATGTTCTGGGTTTTAGTTATGGGGAATTACCGATAAAGTATTTGAGATTGCCGCTTGGGGTGAATCTGTGTAGTTTAAGCATTTGGGATCCTTTGATTCAGCGTGTTAGACAACAATTGGTGGGGTGGAAGCGTGGCTTGCTTTCTTTTGCTGGTAGATTGATTTTGGTGAACTCCGTGTTATCCGCTTTACCTCTTTATTATATGGGCGTGTTTTTTATCTCGAAAAGTATCATCGTACAGATTGATAAGATTCGACGCAATTTTTTTTGTGGGGTGGGACAGAAGCAAAGTAAAAGATGAGTAGCGTGAATTGGCATGTTGCATGCCAACCAAAAACATGCGGTGCTCTTGGTGTTGTAAACCTTCATCAACGCAATCTAGCATTGCTAGCTAAATGGAGTTGGTGATATGCGTGTGAGGAGAAGTCTTTATGGCGATCCATTATTACAGCTAAGTATGGGAGTGATACGTTGAATTGGCGGCCTTGTTATGTGGCGACAGATTGTGGAGGTGCAACATGATGAGTATGTCTGGCATTTTATGGATCGATCGCAATTCTCTCCGGTAGTGGGTGATGGATCTCAAATTCTCTTTTGGCAAGATTGTTGGTGTTTAGAGTCCCATTGCAACAGACGTATCCGAGATTGTTTCGATTAGTGGTAAATGGTTTGGCATTGGTGAGGGATTATGCGTACGGTGATTAATTTGTCCATGATTTTTGGCAAGAATTTTTTAGCCGTCCTCTTCGATCCTTTAAGGAGCGGTAGCTTGCTGAATTTAAATCTTGAGTGCGGGATATTTGCCACGTGCGAACTTTGCGGACAAACTGATTTGGAAACACTCAAAGACGGGGGAATTTTTAGTTGGAGCTCTTTATAGATTGATGCAGTCGTTTGGTTTAGAAGAGAATGACGAGCTGGGTTATGTTTGGCGGATGCATATCTGATACGAACCCAGTTACGTGAATAGCTTAATCGTATATGTTTGCCCAATAGTAAATCAAGTAAGTTCTTCGAACGGAAATATTGGAAAGTGAACGGGTGGAATTGGGTATTTGTGAAAGGTGTATAGGTATTAATAAAGGTTTAAAGGAAGGGTGTGATATGATGGTTTGATGGTAAATGAATAAAGTAAATATATTTGATAGAAAAGGTTAAGTTTGAGAAATGAACCAACACTATAAAGAGTGTCGACCCGGTTTCTATAATGACAATAACCTGGGATGGATCGAGACCTACTAGTTATAAGGATTAGGAACCTACGATATAATAAAATAGAATCGAAGATGGATCGAGACCCACTAGTTATAGAACAACTAAGAACCTATGATATAAATAAAACATGAAACTCATGGAAACCCATAAAGTTCTTAAAAAGAATAAGAGAATGAATCTCACAAGTTTTTATACTTCTAAGTCCATTTTTGCATTGAAAAATCAGCCTCTATTTATAGGCTTACAAAAGTGAAAGGATAAGGAATTCATTAATTAAATCCCTTGGAAAGTGTGCCCTTGCCGCCCATGATATGATTAGAAACAAACTCTTAAATCAAGGGATAAGAGATTCATTAATTAAAATCCCTTGAATTTGTGTGCCTTGCTGCCCAAGATGGGATTAGAACCAAACCTGCCAATTGATTTGACAAATCTTGACATTAGGCAAGTGGTAATACAAAAGTAACTTATGCTAATGTAAGAAATAAATTATGTGAACAGAATGCAATGTATGCAAACAGAATGCAATGTACGCGAACATAACGTGTATGCGAACAGAATGTAAAGTATGCAAATATAACATGTATGCAAACAAAATGTAATGTATGCAAACATAATGTGTATGCGAACAAAATGCAATGTCTGCGAATAAAATGCATTGTATGCAAACAGAAATTTTAAAGCGAACCAAAATTGTGCATGCAAAACATTGCACGACTGCTCATGCACGATTTGATCATCCCGATCATTCCTAAAACTTGATAATAACTGGGAATCACATCTTCATGTAGCTTCTCAGCTCTAGCACGCATCATTGGTCCTAAAGATAGATTTTTGAGTTCGTCTTGTTGGACTGTGATCATATTAAACATGTTGAATTTGGCGGTCATATTAACAATGGCATGCAGGCCTAGTCTGCGAGCTATTGGAAAATCCTTGATGCAAACCAGATCACATCAATATCCCGCCTAAAATTCAATGCTTCTTTTGGTTCACCATGCTACAAAGGCTCTCAATTATGGGAATGTTGTGTGACAGAAGCCTTCATGTGTTGGACATTGAAGTGCAATGTCGCTAGTGTAGGAATGTCGAGGATGTGGTGGATCATATTTTTCTTGATTGTGTTGTTGTGTGGGAGGTTTGGTTGCTTGTCTATCAATGGTGGCATGTAGAGGTGATTCGGTCGCGTACTCTTGTTGATTTCCTCCAACAATGTTTTCATAACTTCTTCAATGGTGTGGTTCGGGATTGGTGGCTAGCGGGGGTTGCTGCTATTCTTTGGACGCTTTGGCTTTCTTGGAATGACCTCATATTTTCAGAAAAAAGGTTACACATTGATGAGTTATTTTTCCTTGTTAAGCATAGATCATTTTATTGGGTTCGGGTAGCTTTTAAGCCTTGTGAGATCTTGGAATCAGTATGATGGGATTGTCCATGGTTATGTAGTCCGCATTCACTATTGTCTTCATGGAGAACGCATATTGTTTGGGAACCGCTACGAGGGGTGTGCTTAAATTCAATGTTGATAGTGTTGCGCGAGGCAAGCCAGGAAAGGCAGGGTGCGGGGGTGTATTGCGAAATGATCGTGAACATGTCTTAGCCAAGTTTTTTTAACCATTGGGAATTTTTGATTCCAATGAGGCAGAATTAAGAGCAATTTATCATGCTTTGTTGATATTTCAAAGATCGAAATGGCATGTGGTTCCATCTATTGTCATTGAGTCGGACTCGATTGTAGTAGTGGCGTGGGTGCTCAACAAAGAGAAGAGACCTTGGAAACTATGGTCCTAGTTTCGTATGATTGATCTAGCATGTGCGGATTTGCAATGTGTGTGTTTCCCTAACATCTACCATGAACCAAATAGTTTTGCTGATGCTCTTGCTAAAGGTGGGGCTGATCGCTTATCCTGGTTTCAAATGTTGGAGTTCCATTTGGGTATTTGGATACTTAGTTTGGTGTTTTGGTGTTGTGGATTTTGGCATCGTTTATGTGATGTTTGGTCACATGTCTTTTGTTGCGTTCAGCACGTTTTCTGTAACCATTATCATAAGTACTCTTTTTCTCCATCTAGGTTTAGGGAGGTTTTTAATGAGGCTTATGATAGTGATGACCTTGTATGATTCTTTATTAATAAATCATATGTTTGCCGAGGAAAAAATGTTCCTTTTTATAATAGAGAAAAATAAACTTTTAGGTATAGTTTAGGGACTAAAAAATTCCATTTTATAGTAGAGAGACTAAAAAATACAAGACATCATTTTTCATTACTTATTGGAAAATAAAAATATTTTGCATAGTATTATATGTCAATTTAAATTCTAAACACGACTTTGGTTATTTTAGTAGAATATCTCATTTTTTAAAAAAAATATTTATGTTTCTGGCACCCAAAAAAAATATTTTCGAATCTAGAACCTGTAACACCCCAAACTTGACCTAGGAAGGTTACCACAATCTAAACTATAGGCTAATTGAATATATGAGCTAATCAAATTAAAGGAGAAAGAACACTAGCTATCTTTAAGATCAAATAAGTGAAATTAGAACCAAATTGAATTGAAATTAAAACTAGAAGGCTTAAATGGAAGGATGAAATTGTGATCATGCAAAACTCTAGAGTTTGCATGCAAATTGAATAAGAATTAAAGGCCTTGACACATGTTCTCAATTGATGAGAACATGTGCCTTGTGGAATGGTGACTCACGGCATGCATGAAGGAAAGATAAACAAAAATTGTATCATCTTATTACTTCCAAATTCACCATAACCAAATTGCTTGAGTGAGAAAGGGGGAGAGAGAAAACTTCATAGATCATCTTCAATTCAAGTTTCTTGATTTAGCTTTGATCAAATTAGCTTGGAGAAGGTATATTGCTTGATTCCTACATGTTATAGGATGCTTGAATCTTGAGATTTTGATGTTCTTGTTACCTAAATTGATTAGGATGATTGTTATGTATGTTAGGATCATGTTAGCTTCTAGTAGTACTTGAAATTATGAATGCTAGTAGCTAAATTGCTAATGAGAGTGTATATGGTTGAAAACAGTTTTGATCAGGGACTATTTTACTAGTGAAAATGTGTAAATATGCTAAGTGTATATAATGCCCTGATTTGGTCACATTGCTAGATGAATTGAGGCTTGAATAGAGTAGATAACTTGCTGGAAAATGAATGCACCTAATTGGATTAGTTAAAACTAGGTAATGGACTGCTCAAATGGTGAATTGGATGAATGTTGTTGATCCAATAGATCAAATTGAACTTAAGATTATAATGCCCTATTTTAAGCACATTGCTAAGTGAATTAGACTGACCTAGACATGTAAGAACATGAAAATGAGTTGAATTACAATGATAGAACCTTGTTTAGCTGAGTTATGAAGCTAGAAACTCAACCTAGTGTAATCTGCCCAGAATACTCTGTTCTGGTAGTAACTTTGAAAAATAACCATAAATTGTATAAATGGAATTTAATGCTGAAAATTTTATGGATAATGCCTTGACATGTATAAATTCATTAGCAGAAAACAGAACTGAATTATAGATTGTAGAATGAATTGTAGAGAAGAAACACTAGTGTTGTAAATTGCCTTGTCTTTAAGTTAAAAACTGTATTTATTGGAAAATAACTAAAATGCAAGGCCTATATGGTTAGAAAGACAATTAAGTTAGCTTTCCAACGGTGTAAACCAATTGAAATTCCAACGTACGGAATGAAAGTTATGCATGTTTAAGTGAAAAGAGTACATGCTGCCTAGTAACAACAGTTTAGGTAATTGTACATTGTTTTTTGTGGCAGCTTGTAAACTATTTTGTAAACAGTTTTGGGACATTGATTTCTGCCTTGTTTTACATGAATTAGAGTATAGATAAGTGTAGTTAGGTGTAGTAAAGAATGTATATGAACATGCTTCCAGATTTGTATATGTTGTGCACTTGTAACATTGCCTTGATTGAATGATTATGTGAACTTGTTTTAACATGTATATACTTGTGCAATGTGTTAGAACCAGGAGTGAACTTGGTGGATAAGGAAAGGGTGGAACATCATAAAGCTAAGAACAAAGGAGTGTGGATACAAGACTAGCTAAGCTTGGAGTATTGTGAGTGTAGTTTACTTGAGAGTTGGGACTAGGTCCTAACTATAGCAAGCATGTCTAAATTCTTGAATTGTTAATTGACTTAATATGATCTTGATCTATAAGGGAAGAATGATTAAAGTAATGCATGAAACTTGATCACATTCTTGAATTCATGTATGTTTTGATTGTTAAGCATGTTTAAGTGGTAACATTGGTGCTTGTATGTGTGAAATGACATGTGATCAAATGCTTAAAGAAATTGCTTGTAATGTTATCCCACTTGATGAAATGAACACATGAGAATTACATGATATGTGAGCTATAGCTCAATTGGCCTAAGGGCCTAGTATGAAATGAACTTGCTTGACATGATCTTGAACTTGAAATACTTGTATAAATGGCTTAAATCGAACAACCTTGGTAGCTAGTTGGATTAGGTAGCAGGGCATGCCTTAGAGTCTAGAGCTCATTGTGTCAGGGTGGACTACGGTCCAGGGCTAAGGCCCTATTTGGCGACAGACAGAGAGTACGTATGTGGTCTTTGGCAACAGTATGAGGGTTGACCAGCACTACGGTGCATCTTGTGGCGATAGTTGGTTGGAGACTCGATTACCTATACAAACTAAGTACCAAGATGGTTGTTTAATTGATAACAAATGAAATAACAAACCTATAACACATGTTACTTGTCTTGAAAGTTATATAATGATTGTTACTTGACATGAAAGCCTTGAATTGTATGTTACTTGACATGAAAGCCATGAATTGTATGTTACTTGTCATGTAAGCATGATTTGCTTGATTCTTGATATGAAATCATGATTTATGATTCATTGTCTCTTGTTCCTTATGCTAGCTGAATGATTAAAATCATTATCTAGGATCATTCTAATGCTTGAAATCCTTAGCTAGGATCATTCTTGTTTAATTGACGCTTAACTTGATTTAACAAATGGTTAGAACTAGTTACTACCTCACTAAGTACATTCTTGTACTTATCACTCTTGTTTCATTCTTCCCAACCAACAAGATAAAGTATTCGATCGTTGCTTGATTTTGAAGCATGTTTCCTTGAGCTCGAAGCAACACACAAGCATAGCATAAGTATGGTTCATACTTGTTTTGTACTCCCCTAGTTGGTGGCGCTTAGATTGTATATAGTGAACTATGCATGCATTTGGAACACTCGAACTTGTATATATGTGTGTTCTTGAATGGGCCTACTATGTTATGAACTTGGTTGATAATGTGAAACATGTATTGAATATAAATTACATGTAATGGAATGGTGTTTTTGTTGCGCATATATGAATATACAAATGGAATGATCAAGTATTTGATCTAGCTTACATTGAACCATTCGAATGCCTTGGAAATTATGTAGACACTTGTGTGTGAACATACCTTGATGTAAGTGTTTTGTGTGTTTGTATAATGATTGTCGTATGGTCTAGATGTTTGAAAACAAGTTACATGCAATTGTATGTTCAACAATCATGTTTAGTAATTTAGGGATGAGATGTTATATGTATCAAACTAAGTATCAATGAATTGAAATGGAAGTATGTTGCACTCATAGGCCATTCGAATGATAGTGGTATTAGATTGAAGTTAATGGAATTGTTAATGTAGTAACCTATAATGACATGAAATCGAAATATGGAATTGCTTGCTTGATATGTTAAGTATACTTAGTTGCTTGCTAGTTAAGTAACTCATCTAATAGGGATGAGTTAATCTATTATTGCCTTGTTCTTGTATTGTAATGCCTTGTCCTTTCTTGGTAACGCTCTTGAGCCGGTTTGCTACTAACTCGGGGTAGGGGTGTTACATTTATTTGTTAATCATAGCTTTTTATTCAGTTCTAGGACTAAACCGGGCTCTCTTGCATCATATAGGATACTTATGCCATCTAAGAGACTTGTATTGTATAGCTTGTGTCTTTGCTTAACTAAACTGAATTCCTAATTGTTCTATTTGAACGTAGAATGTCTGAAACAGACTCGCTCGGGATGATGAAAGTCCTAAAGGCTCCTCAAATGAAGTAGACAGTCTTTCGAGATTAAACCTGAAATAGTAAAAAAAAGCTTTGTAGTTTCAAACCCAATTGGGGGAATCACATCAATTAACTTCCTTTGCAAGGAATGTTCTATAATCATTCGAAACATACCATTTCCTATTGATTTATATGTATTGCCAACTTGTGAGTTCGATCTAGTGTTAGGACTAGATTGGTTAAGCAAGCATGAAGCCTTGGTAGATTGCCAAAATATGAGACATTACCTCTAGGGTTTAGAAAAGGAATCCATTCTCCTAATTGATAGGAAACCGGCCTCAATCTTTGCTACTATGGTCTTATAAGATGAACTTGAATTCGGATTACCTAGTATGCCAATTGTATTTGAATTTATTGATGTTTTTCTCGAGGAACTCCTTGGTCTCCCTCCAACTAGAGAAGTAGAGTTCGGGATCGACGTTCAACCTGGAACAACTCCGGTGTCCATCACACCCTATGGAATGACACCTGTTGAATTGAAAGAACTCAAGAAGCAACTCCAAGAGCTATAAGACAATGGCTTTATTCGGCCTAGCTCGTCTCCTTGGGGTGCTCTAGTCTTGTTCTTGAAAAAGAAAGACAGGACTATAAGACTCTGTATTGACTACAGACAATTGAACAAGCTTACTATCAAGAATCGATATCCTCTCCCAAGGATAGAAGATATTTTCGATCAACTCAAGGATGCTTTGGTGTTCTCCAAGATCGATCTTCGATCGGGATACTACCAAATGAGGGTAAAAGAAGAAGATGTACCCAATACAGCCTTTCGTACTCGATATGGCCATTTTGAATTCCTTATAATGCCATTCGGGATAACGAATGCTCCAGTTGCTTTCATGGACCTCATGAACCGTGTATTCAAGCCCTATCTTGACAAGTTTATGTTCATCTTCATCGATGACATCCTGGTGTATTCTCACAATAAGGAAGAACATTCTGAACACCTTCGAATTGTATTGCAAACTCTCTGAGAACGTCAATTGTTCGCAAATTTCTCTAAGTGTGAATTTTGGCTATCGAAAGTCTCGTTCCTTGGCCATGTTATCTCGATAGAGGGGATTAAAGTAGACCCGAGCAAAATTCAATCCATCATGAATTAGAGACCTCCAAGGAATGTTGGTGTAGTTGGAAGCTTTCTCGGTTTAGCAGGGTATTATCGATGTTTTGTCAAGGGATTCTCATCCATTACCGCAAGCTTGACTAAGCTAACTCGCAAAAATGCACCCTTTGTTTGGTCGGAGAACCAACAACGAAGCTTCGATCAACTTAAACAAGCTCTGAATCATGCACCGGTTCTCATCCAACCAGAATTAGGCAAAGAATTCACTGTCTATAGTGATGCATCTCATTTAAGACAAGGTTGTGTCCTAATGTAAGATGGAAAAGTGGTAGCTTACGCTTCAAGGCAACTAAAACCACACGAGTCAAACTACCCTACACGATCTAGAATTGGAAGCCATTGTATTTACTCTCAAAATATGGAGACATTACTTGTACGGGGAGAAATGTAACCTGTTCACAGACCGCAAGAGTCTCCAATACCTCCTAACTCAAAAAGACTTGAATCTGAGGCAAAGGAGATGGCTACAACTGTTTAAAGACTACGATTTGGTTATCGACTGCCATCTGGGAAAAGCAAACGTGATTGCTGATGCCCTTAGTCGCAGACCATACTCAAGTAAACCCCTAAATCTAAATCCCAAAATAATTTATTCAAATTTAATCTTTCTTGGATTATAAGTAATCCATTCGAATTGAATCTTTTTTGTCTTACAAGTAACCATTCAAAAATCTCTCTTAATGATCTTGTCCTTTCGTTTGTAGCTTCTTTGGCTATCAACGCTCATTTCTGTTTATCCAAAGGATGAAAATTCTTTTCTGAACTTCAAGTTCAATCTAGCCTGATCTCGAGAGTCAAAGAACTCCAACAAATTGATCCAGATCTTCAGAAGATCATACCCAAGCTAGACTCTGAGTCTAATTCTGACTTCTCCCTCGGGTCGAATGGACTTCTCTATTTCGAAGATAGAGTGTGTGTTCTTAACAATGAGGAACTAAAACAAGAAATGCTATAAGAAGCTCATCAAAGCTCTTTCTCGATTCATCCGAGATCGGTTAAGATGTACAAAGACCTAAAGCCACTATACTGGTGGCCAGATATGAAATCGACTATCACAGATTTTGTTTCAAAGTGCCTAACTTGTCAGAGAGTTAAATCCAAGCATCAAGTCCCTACTAGATTGCTCCAACCAATCGAATTCCCTCAGTGGAAATGGGATCGGATTACAATGGATTTCGTTACTAGTCTTCCTTCCACTCCAAGAAAGAACGATGTTGTATGGGTGATTGTTTATAAATTCACAAAGTCTACTCACTTCATCCATGTTGGAATGAACATGAGCTTGGAAACCTTAGCCGAGCTATACATCTGTAAAGTGATTCGATTACACGGTGTACCTACAGCTATAATCTCTGATCGTGATCCTATATTTGCTTCTTGATTATGGAATTCCTTACAGAAGGCTCTAGGAGCTAAAGTGCATCTTAGTACAACCTTTCATCCTCAATCAGATGGACAATCTAAAAGAATTATCCAAGTACTTGAAGATATGCTATGTGCTTGTGTTATAAACTTCAGAAAGAATTGGGAGAAATCTCTACCCCTAGTAGAGTTTGCTTACAACAATAGCTACCAGAAATCTATCCAGATGGCTCCATTCGAAGCTCTATACGGAAGGAAATGTAGAACTCCCTTGTGCTTGTCTGAATTAGGAGAAAACAAAGCTTTGGGACCTCAATTGCTTAGAGAAACTGAAGAACAAGTGAAGATTATTCATGATCGATTAAAAGCAGCCTTTAATAGGCAAAAAGCTTATGTTGACTTGAAAATGAGAGACATCCAGCATAATGTTGGAGACAAGGTCTTCCTCAAAGTATCTCATTGGAAGAAAGTATTTCGGTTTGGAAGAAAAAGAAAGCTCAGCCCTCGATTTATTGGACCATTCGAAATCCTTGAAAGGATTGGTCCAGTGGCCTATCGATTAGCTCTTCCCAGTGAATTTGACAATATTCACAAAGTCTTCCATGTTTCTATGCTCAGAAGGTATAGATCTGATCCATCTCATGTTCTTGAGCTTGAAGAAGTGGAATTGAATCCTGACTTGTCTTACGAAGAAGAACCAGTCCAAATTCTTGATCGTGAAGTTAGAAAGCTCAGGAAAAAAATCGTTCCTCTTGTCAAAGTCTTGTGGAGAAATCAAAAGATAGAAGAGGCAACTTGGGAATCAGAAGAAGTCATGAAGAAGCAATATCCTTACCTATTCGATTCAGGTAAATTCGAGGACAAAATTATTTTAAGGGGGGAGAATTGTAACACCCTAAACTTGGCCTAGAAAGGTTACCACAATCTAAACTATAGGCTAATTGAATATATGAGCTAATCAAATTAAAGAAGAAAGAACATTAGCTATCTTTAAGATCAAATAAGTGAAATTATAACCAAATTGAATTGAAATTAAAACTAGAAGGCTTAAATGGAAGGATGAAATTGTGATCATGCAAAACTCTAGAGTTTGCATACAAATTGAATAAGAATTAAAGGCCTTGACACATGTTCTCAATTGATGAGAACACGTGCCTTGTGGAATGGTGACTCACGGCATGCATGACGGAAAGATGAACAAAAATTGTATCATCTTCTTCCTTCTAAATTCTCCATAACCGAATTGCTTGAGTGAGAGAGGGGGAAGAGAAAGCTTCATAGATCATCTTCAATTCAAGTTTCTTGACTTAGCTTTGATCAAATTAGCTTGGAGAAGGTATATTGCTTGATTCCTACATGTTAGAGGATGCTTGAATCTTGAGATTTTGATGTTCTTATTACCTAAATTGATTAGGATAACTGTTATGTATGTTAGGATCATGTTAGCTTCTAGTAGTACTTGAAATTGTGAATGCTAGTAGCTAAATTGCTAATGAGAGTGTATATGGTTGAAAACAGTTTTGATTAAGGACTGTTTTACTAGTGAAAATGTGTAAATATTCTAAGTGTATATAATGCCCTGATTTAGTCACATTGCTAGATGAATTGAGGCTTGAATAAAGTAGATAACTTTCTGGAAAATGAATGCACCTAATTGGATTAGTTAAAACTAGGTAATGGACTGCTCAAATGGTGAATTGGATGAATGTTGTTGATCCAATAGATCAAATTGAACTTAACATTATAATTCTCTGTTTTAAGTACATTGCTAAGTGAATTAGACTAACGTAGACATGTAAGAACATGAAAATGAGTTGAATTACAATGATAGAACCTTGTTTAGATGAGTTATGAAGATAGAAACTCAACCTATTGTAATCTGCCCAGAATACTCTGTTCTGGGCAGTAACTTTGAAAAATCACCATAAATTGTATAAATGGAATTTAATGCTGAAAATTTTATGGACAATGCCTTGACATTTCTAAATTCATTAGGAGAAAACATAACTGAATTCTAGATTGTAGAATGAATTGTAGAGAAGAAACACTAGGGACAGTGCAAACTGTCTAGTGTTGTAAATTGCCATGTCTTTAAGTTAAACACTGTATTAATTGACAAATAACTAAAATGAAAGGCCTGTATGGTTAGAAAGACAATTACGTTATCTTTCCAGCGGTGTAAACCAATTGAAATTCTGACGTACGGAATGAAAGTTATGCATGTTTAAGTGCACAGAGTACATGATGCCTAGTAACAATAGTTTAGGTAATTGTACACTGTTTTGTGGCAGTTTGTAAACTGTTTTGTAAACAGTTTTGGGACATTGAGTTCTGACCTGTTTTACATGAATTAGAGTATAGACAAGTGTAGTTAGATGTAGTAAAGAATGTATATGAACATGCTTCCAGATTTGTATATGTTGTGTACTTGTAACATTGTCTTGATTGAATGATTATGTGAACTTGTTTTAACATGTATATACTTGTGCAATGTGTTAGAACCAGGAGTGAACTTGGTGGATGAGGAAAGGGTGGAACATCATAAAGCTAAGAACAAAGGAGTGTGGATCCAAGACTAGCTAAGCTTGGAGTATTGTGAGTGTAGTTTACTTGAGAGTTAGGACTAGGTCCTAACTATAGCAAGCATGTCTAAATTCTTGAATTGTTAATTGACTTAATATGATCTTGATCTATAAGGGAAGAATGATTAAAGTAATGCATGAAACTTGATAACATCCTTGAATTCATGTATGTTTCGATTGTTAAGCATGTTTAAGTGGTAACATTGGTGCTTGTATGTGTGATATGGCATGTGATCAAATGCTTAAAGAAATTGCTTGTAATGTTATCCCACTTGATGAAATGAACACATGATAATTACATGATATATGAGCTATGGATCAATTGGCCTAAGGGCCTAGTATGAAATGAACTTGCTTGACATGATCTTGAACTTGAAATACTTGTATAAATGGCTTAAATCGAACAACCTTGGTATCTAGTTGGATTAGGTAGCAGGGCATGCCTTAGAGTCTAGAGCTCATTGTGTCAGGGTGGACTACGGTCCAGGGCTAAGTCCCTATTTGGCGACAGACGAAGGGTACGTATGTGGTCTTTGGCGACAGTAGGAGGGTTGACCAGCACTACGATGCATCTTCTGGCGACAGTTGGTTGGAGACTCGATTACCTATACAAACTAAGTACCAAGGGGGTTGTTTAATTGATAACAAATGAAATAACAATCCTATAACACATGTTACTTGCCTTGAAAGTTATATAATGAATGTTACTTGACATGAAAACAATGAATTGTATGTTACTTGTCATGTAAGCATGATTTGCTTGATTCTTGATATGAAAGCATGAATTATGATTCATTGTCTCTTGGTCCTTATGCTAGCTGAATGCTTGAAATACTTATCTAGGATCATTCTAATGCTTGAAATCCTTAGCTAGGATCATTCTTGTTTAATTGACACTTAACTTGAATAACAAATGGTTAGAACTAGTTACTACCTCACTAAGTATATTCTTGTACTTGTCACTTTTGTTTCATTCTTCCCAAGCAACAGGATAAAGGATTCGATCATTGCTTGATTCTGAAGCCTGTTTCCTTGAGCTCGAAGCAACACACAAGAATAGCATAAGTATGGTTCATACTTGTTTTGTACTCCCCTAGTTGGTGGCACTTAGATTGTATATAGTGAACTATGCATGCATTTGGAACACTTGAACTTGTATATATGTGTGTTCTTGAATGGGCTTACTTTGTTATGAACTTGGTTGATAATGTGAAACATGTATTGAAACAAAATTACATGTAATGGAATGGTGTTTTACTGCGCATATATGAATATACAAATGGAATGATCAAGTGTTTGATCTAGTTTACATTGAACCATTCAAATGCCTTGGAAATTATGTAGACACTTATGTGTGAACATACCTTGATGTAAGTGTTTTGTGTGTTTGTATAATGATTTTCGTATGGTCTAGATGTTTGAAAACAAGTTACATGCAACTGTATGTTCAACAATCATGTTTAGTAATTTAGGGATGAGATGTTATATGTATCAAACTAAGGATCAATGAATTGAAATAGAAGTATGTTGCACTCTTGGGCCATTCGAATGATAGTGGTACTAGATTGAAGTTATTGGAATTGTTAATGTAGTAACCTATAATGACATGAAATCGAAATATGGAATTGCTTGCTTGATAAGTTATGTATACTTGGTTGCTTGCTACTTAAGTAACTAATCTAATAGGGATGAGTTAATCTATTATTGCCTTGTTCTTGTATTGTCCGGTTTGCTACTAACCCGGGTTAGGGGTGTTACAGAACCCTTTTGCAAGAACTCGCTTGGCTGGTTGGGGAGTTATTGTGAATGGGTGCTAGATCCGAAAATAATTTTGTTTAGGTGTTAGAAACATAAATAATATAAAAAAATGAGATATCTGGGTAAAAATGATCACATCCTCATCCCATTTTTTTTGATAAATTATTAGATGGACCCGACCTACCACGTCATCTATGGTCCCTGCCAATATGATCCATCCATCCCAAAATAACTACTCACTCCTTATTTACATGTAAGAAAGAGGTGAAGATTCACCTTAGAAAAAAATGAGATGGATGAGTCTTATTGGCTGAGACCACATATGACATAGTGAGTAGGGTCTATCTAATAATTTTTCAATTTTTTTCTTTACTCATAGATTAAAAAAATGGGTAAACTACATGGTCACCAAACTTTTAAAACTTTCATTTGGGTCACCCAACTTTTATTTCGCTTTCATTTAAATATCTCTTGTTACCTTCCTTTAGAAAATGCTGATATGGTTCGTTAGTTTTCCATTTCCTCAATAAAATAATATACTTTGGCTTTCACTTTTATTTATTAAAAATAAATGTCATCCAAGGTGACAGTCAAACAAGTAACAATCAAACAGGTGAAGCAAATTCATCTTCTCCAAATTACATTTTTTACCCCCAAGAGCTTCTTAAGTGACAGTCTAATAATTTTTCTTCTCCAAATTACTTTTTTTACCCCCAAGAGCTTCTTAAATAACCAGGTAATAATCAAACAGGTGAAGCAAATTCATGCTCACATCCTCATCAGCAGTCTTAACCACCTCCAGCCCTTGTTAGTTCATCAGCTCCTTCTGTAAAAAATGGATTCATAATGATGTTGCAAACTCTAAAGAGTCCAAGACAACTTCTTGGTTCCGATGGTTTATTGGACGAGAACAAAAACCTAAAGTTACCTAGTCATTTCTTTTCGTGGAAGGTAGATTGTTTATCTTGACCCTTCCTGCTAGCATTGATTGATATCATATCAATGTCAGGGTCGACATGTGACTTCATTTGCATACATATCGATGTTGCTTAATTTTAGTTAAGAAAAGTGACATTTGTGCTTTTCAAACTCTATATCAATGCATCTTTCAAGTCTTTAAGTTTAGTAGTCCGGTTCTTTGTTGCACTGGTAAGGTCGTTGAACTTTCTATACATTTTAAGGAAGGGGGTGAATGCAGTGTTGAAGGAGAATGTTTATGTTTAAGAATTTCGACAAAAGATTCTGATATTAAAAATCTAGCAGAAGATTTAGCAATTAGCTAGACCTCTTTTAATAAATATACAAATACAATTGAGGTAGATATAAAAGAAGTCAATAACAAAATTATTGAACTTTTTGAACCTAATAAATTTACTACAGAAATACAACCTACCTTACTACATTTAAAAGATCTATCTATTCCTAAAGACTAGATGATAGAGAAAATTACCGATACATATAGTTTTAAACCGACACTTACAATAGAATATGTCGCATCCATATCACCATCTCCACTATCACCATCACCGTCCAATAATCCATATCAACGATTACGAGTTTATCTAGTATTAGAGCGCCTAGCGTTTCGTTTCTGGAGTACTAATATCATAATATTTTATAAGCCTTTTATCCTGAAACTCTGCTGGTATTTTTCTTAAAAACCATATATCTATTATTTTGCTTAACTCTTGCCTTATCTTCGAATAGACCTTCGGCTTTCTTCGTTAAGCTAGTGTTATTCACAGATAGTAGACGGTTTTAAGTACCTTAGAAAAATATCATGGAAGAGTTAGACTGCCTATATGGCGATAAAGATTACGATCATATTATGCATATAGACTCTAAAATGAAAACAATATATAAGCTATTAGTAAAAATCTAAATAGCTTAGTCGAACTTACTTCGATATATTTTAATAAAATGTTTAGCAAAATAAATAAATTCGAACAACAAGTTACTACTTTAGGAACGGTAACCGAATTAGACCTAAACAATGAGTCTAAAAAATCTTATCTGATATGAACAACATATTAGAACAAGTTGTCGTTTCTTCTAAACAATAAGATTTTGGACCCTTATATTACGGTAATAGTACTATGATATTAGCTTTATCAGAGGAAGAAAATACTTCCTCCGAAAGAACAACTAGTACTAGCAAGGAAAAGAAAAAATAAAAAATTAATAGGTCTCAACAAAAATATGATTTTTAACCCTACAAAGAACTTATAGAGCATTGGAAAAATAAATTTTACAAATCAAATGATAAAAATGAAAAAAAATTAGAATATTTAAAATTAATAGAACAACTTTATGAAGAACATAAAGATTTGTTTGTCTTGTTTGATTATCATTATATGTTAAATTATAATACTACTGAAAGCAGCAGTGGTTGTAGCTCAGAAGATCTAGAAATAATAAAAACTACTAGCCATGAATCCTCTAATGAAGAAAACACTTTTTTAGAAGTTGATGAAAATATTGAAATACCAGATCACATGGATACTGATCTACCAGATCCAGATCCTAAAGGCAAAAGAAAATTATAGCATGATCTTTTTGAAGATGATCAATTAAAATCTTTCAATAAAAAATAGAGCATGATGAAAATACAACCATAATTATAGCCGAAAATATAGCTACTAATGAGGTTAAAACTGAACAAACAGACGAATCGTCACAACTAGTTCCTTATGTGATAGATAGTCTTAACAAAAGAAATGTTGTTCAAGGAGGAGTTTACTTAGATTTAACTAATATTCTCATATCAGACTATGAAAAGGTTATAGATGTTTGGGCTCAATCTATGACAATTTTTGTAAACAAAAACAATAATTGGACAAAATAATTTTTTTTTAAATTACTTCGTTGGAACATTTCAACGAGATGTCTTACAATTTCTTCGTAGATTGGAAGAATCTAACATAGGTAGAGAACAAAAGGGAAATTAATTAATCAAATCCAAATGCCTAAAGATGTATTAAAAGGTTTAACAAAAATTATAAAAAGTATTTCCATAAACTACCACCACCATGAGATGAGATCTGTATAAATAAATACGATTCTTATCTTGAAAAACATAATAATTTAGCAGGAATAGAATCTCAATACATAGATTCTATAGGAAATAGAATAAACTTTGCTAAAGAAAGAATAACCAAACATTGTCTACAAACAAAAGCCTTTAAACAAGTAAAAATAAAACTTAGTGATAAACATTGTACTGAGATCCTACAAAACGAATGGGAATTTGGATGTAAACAAATACATGCAAAAATTAAAAATATATCATAAAAAGAAAAATAGAAGGTATAGGTCATATAGATGGAAACCCTGGAAACAATCTTGGTATCCTTCTAATAATAATAAGAGAAGAAGTTTGTTGGAAGAAAAACTCTTAACAATTTCAAGAATAACAAAACTAAATGCAGATGTTTTATATGTGATGAAGAAGGTCATCTAGCATTTGAGTGTCCTAACAAGGGTAAAACTGCTAAGAAAATGATTAAAACTCTTGAAGAACAAGACTTAGAAATATGCTTTGAAGAGGAAGTAAATCCTGAAGAAATATTATACGAATTAATATCAGAATCAGAAACTGATTCCGATAGTAGTAGGGAAGACTACATATTTATGTTAAAAACAAAAAATAATTTCCAAAACCGATTAGAAGAAATCCCTAATATAGAACAACAGGAAATAAAATTAGGAAATATTATAGGAGAAAAAAAAAGATCTCTCCAATGATATGTTAGAAAAGATTAACAAAAATCATATTTCTAAAGAGAAAATTTATAAGATATCGAAATTTAAAATTTGGAGTCAAAGGTGCATAGAAAAAATTAGTGGCAATACCGTCGCTAAAGATACTAAAGGATGATTAACAGAAATTCCTTTATTTACTAAAGAATAAGACAAAAATATCCTCAGGTTAGGTATATACATTTAGGAGTAATAATGATAATAATAAAACTGTTATTTAGAAGAGGACATGATATACCAATCATAGCAGTACTTTTAGATAAAATATTTGAAAATCCAGTAAAAGCACTTATTGGAGGAATTCAATCAAATCTACATGCATGGGTTGTAGGATTTAAAATTAAACCAAACTACTTTATATCCATAACTAATCCATTAATAGAAGAATGTTTATGCTTAAGAATTCATACAAAAAATTCTGATATTAAAAATCTAGCAGAAGATTTAGCAATTAGCTAGACCTCTTTTAATGAATATACAAATACATCTGAGGTAAATATAAAAGAAGTCAATAACAAAATTATTGAACTTTTTGAACCTAATAAATTTACTACATAAATACAACCTACCTTACTACATTTAAAAGACCTATCTATTCCTAAAGACTAGTTGATAGAGAAAGTTAACGATGCAGATAGTTCTAAACCGATACTTACAATAGAATATGTCGCATCAGGTGATAAATTATATTTTAAGAATACACCTATTAATAATAATAATAATAATAATAATAATAATAATAATAATTTACTCTTACCATCCACCTTTAATGTTGAACCAATAGAGGAAACTAAAGAAAATGCGTCAACACCGATAGGAATGAAAACAATTGAAGTATAAATTCTTTTAATTCTAGAAACACTAGAATGAAAGAAATCCAAACTTCTACAATAATACAACAATTAAAATTAGGAAAATATATAATTACTTTTTCTAATTCTCAACGTAAAAAATATTATACATATGTAGAAATTACATTTCAATTTAAAGAATATAAAAAATATTCTTTACATGCATTATTATATACTAGAGCTACAACAAGTAACTGTAGAAAAAAATGGCATCCCAAGCCAAAAATGGCAATCAATGAAGAATCCCATCAAAGCCATAGGAATTGATGGAAACGAGACCATTATTGAGTATAAGGCCAAAAAGGTGCCTATTTATATACATGGAGTTAGATTTGTAGTTTCAAAGCTTTTATGCTTTCCTCACATGCATGAGGACATATTACTAGGGAAAAATTTCATCCATAATTATTTACCCTTTTCCATAGATGATAATAGGATCACTCTATCTGTAGAAAAAATATCGGTAGAAGCTCATTTGATAAAAAAATCATAAGTTTATATGTGATAAAAAAAATTAGACCTCCAAAAAGGGAGCAAATTAATCAAGTAGATACTAATCATTGGCTATTTAAAATATTAGAAAATAATTTTAGCGAAGAACTATTAAAATTATGGAAAACTAGTCTAAGTTATTGTAGTATAAAATTAGAGAATACTAATAAGTCATAACAGTAAAGCCCATGATCTATACCAAATAGGATATAGATGACTTCGATATTCAAATTAAAGAATTATTAGATAAAGGATTAATAGAACACACTAATAGTCCACGTTCTAGTCCAGCATTCGTGGTAAGAAACCATGCAGAAATAAAAAGAGGGAAAGCTAAAATGGTTATTAATTATAAAAGACTAAATCAAAATATTATATTTGATGACTATTTTATTCTAAGAAAAGATGTTTTAATTAATCGGGCTAAACAAGCTAAATATTTTAGTAAGTTTGATTGCAAATCAGGATTATGGCAAATCATGCTAACTGATGTATCAAAACCGTTAACATCTTTTAGTGCACCTAGTGGTCATTATCAATGGAAACTAATGCCTTTTGGATTATGTAATGCACCACAAGTCTTCCAACGATGGATAGACTCAATTTTTAATAAGTATAAAGAATTTTCTGTAGTCTACATAGATGTTATATTAGTATTTTCAGAAACATTAGATTTGCATAGAAAACATTTAAATATTATATCTCAAGAATTCATAAAACATGTAATTATATTAAGCCCTAAGAAAATAGAATTAGAAAAAAAGAAATAGAATTTCTAGGGTTAAAATTATCTTCAAATGGTCTTAAACTCCAAGATCATATTATAATTAAAATAAAAGAATTTTCTAAAAATATTGAAGATAAAAAAACAATTTCAACAATTTCTAGAAATTGTTAACTATGGTAGAAATTTCTTTCCAAAGTTGTCTGAAAAAACAGGCATGTTATATGATAAATTAAAAATAGACAACACTTTTACATGGAATCTGAAATTACAAATATCCCAAAAGTTCATCTTCCTAAACAAGGAGAAAATTAATATTAGAAACAAATGCTTCCGAAAAATATTGGGGTTGTATATTAAAAGCTAGAACAACGGAAATCAAGAAATGATATGTGGATATGGTTCAGGAAAATTTAAACCAAATGAAATCAATTATGTAATTTTTGAAAAGGAATTGTTAGCCATAAAAAATGGTATACAAATTTTTTTTTATATATTTAGCTCCAGAAAAATTTATAATAAAAACCGACAATCAAGCGGTTAAACAATTTCCCACCAATAAAAAATTAGAAACAATACCCAGGAGAATCTGATGGTATAATAAATTATGTACTTTCAATTTTGAAGTTTTATATATTAAAGACACTGAAAACATTATTGCTAATTATCTTAGCAGGCCTGATGAATTGAGGCAAAAAACCTCTAAAATCAGTTGGAGATTGGACTACTGTCCAAAAGAAACCCAACAAAGGGATTAAAAGACCACATTATCCTAACCAAAGATTGGTGCAAGTACAATCTCCAATAATGTATTATCCTAATTCTGGATATTATGTTCCCTATCCAATGGTAAGGCAACCAATTGAAAATATGTCACAAATAGCAACACTATCAACAGTAAAACTACTACATGGTTCTCAAAGTTCTCAATGGTCTCAAGATCCCAACTCAACATATCAAGCCAATTATGCTAAAATTATAAAGAAAGCTGAAGAGTTGTTGAAACCACAACAATCTCAAAAAATCAAAGATTTTTATAACCTTGGTTTATATTAAAATTTATACATTTTGGTCAACGAGGTATGAAAAACTCATATCACCAATCAAAGCTCAAATTTTAAAAGAGCTATCACAAATCTTTCTGAAAATTTAGTTGAACAAATAACTAAAACAATAGAATTCAAGATCTATTACTAAAATCTATTTTAAATAGGGATTGTGAAGAACTAGAAGTTAGTTTTCTAAAAATTGAGGAAATAAACAATCTTCTTGATATTTGTCAATATTTTCTCGATAAGAGGATAACAAATCTTATTTTAATAAAAGTATTTAGATTATGTTTATATAATAAATCTAGATTTGTTCTTCGAATCGAACTATTTTCTAAAATAAGTAGAGCTATTTGCAACCAGCAAGAGCACTTCAAAAAAGCATTTTCAGAATATTTCCTGCAAGCATATGTTTTTGAAAATTAAATAAAAAAAATTTCCGGTAATAAAACATTGGCTTGATCATGAACCATTTGATATAAGCAATATTGAATGGAGATTTGTTAAGAAAATTACAGTGCAAAATTTTTCTTTTTATTTATTAAAAGATTTTTTAGCCTTTCTTAAATCTAAGCTATATGGCGAACTAAATATTGACTAATTTCAATAATTTAACTTTGAAATAATATTTTGTAATTTTTCTGGTGCTAAATATATAAAGAGTTTATCCGGAATGATGTTGCAAACTCTAAAGAGTCCAAGACAACTTCTTGGTTTAGATGGTTTATTGGATGAGAACAAAAACCTGAAGTTACCTAGTCATTTCTTTTCGTGGAAAGTAGATTGTTTATCTTGACTCTTCCTGCTGACATTGATTGTTATCATATCAGTGTCGGGGTCGACATGTGACTTCATTTGCATACATATCGATGTTGCTTAATTTTAATTAAGAAAAGTGACATTTGTGCTTTTCAAACTCTATATTAACGTATCTTTCAAGTCTTTAAGTGTAGTAGTCCGGTTCTTTGTTGCACTGATAAGGTTGTTGAACTTTCTATTTTGGTGATATTGTAATTTTGCAAATCCCAAATCTACGAGCCTGAGCATGGATCGTCAAAATCTCACCAGTTTTACCCTCAGTCCTAGCCCAACATAAAGAGAAAAAGCTTCTTGAAATTGCCAACGTTGTGATAGAAACCTTATAGTGCAACCCGACGAAAAAGCATCAGGCTTTTGCAAATGGTACGTGATTTCTCGAACATACATGAAAACACTAGTAGAGCAGTTATTTAAGGAGCTCTTGGGGCTAAAAAAATGAAATTTGGAGATGAAGAAGAAGAAAGAGAAGAGTTCACGTGGGATGATATTTATTTTTAATCAGCTAAAAGTGAGAACTAAAGTATATTATTTTATTAAGAAAAGGGAAAAATTATTAGGTCATGTCAATATTTTTTAAAGGAAGGTAACAGGAGGGACCAAAACAAAAGCAAAATAAAAGTTGGATGATCTCAATGAAAATTATAAAAGTTTATACATTATAAAAGTTTGGTGACAAAAATGAAAGTGACCTAAAAGTTTAGTGACCATTTATGTAGTTAAACCAAGAAAAATATGTTTTAAACTTGCCTGTTGAAGTAGCGGGAACAAATTTTAGTTGTAAATCCAATAACCGTTTATTTTATGTTAATGGAAAAATTCTAAAATTAAAAAAAAAAAAAAACGAAGGGGAAACTGGTTCAGCGCCGGTCCAACAACTCCGGCAGTAAAACAAAACCGAAAGAAGGAGCAACAAAATAAACAGAAGCATGAAAGCCGTCCATCAGCATGTGAGGCCAACACTAACGCTGTAATAACCAATCAGCACTGCAACACCTCAGTGTTGGTTAGCTAAGCCCTCTCGGAAGAACTCATTTTAATGCGCAATTCTTTCCAACTTATCTATCTCCAAAACCAATCTGCCTTTCATTACTTTCTCCTTCCCGGAGGAAGAAAAGGGGGAAGAAAACTCAGCAAATCTTCTTTCTTCATTCGATTTTTTTCCCATAATTCATCTTTTCGAATCATTGTTTTGACATCGAATTTTTCAACTGTCATCTTTTGTTTCCAATTGAAGGTACTGGCTTATATAGCCTAAAAGGATAGACTCTATTTGTTCTTATACTATCTTTCCAAGAAATGGGGCTATGGCATTTGGGTAAATTTCAGAATTTCTTTTTCTCATAGATGTATGTTTATATAAGAAAAGGTTTGAGAATTGAGAGTAGTTCCAGATGGGAAATAATTGTTTTAAAGACTGCTTTGTTCAATCAATCTCAAATTCCAGTTGTGGAAGGGGATCAGCAAAAGATGAAAAGAAAGATAATGGAAAAGAAGAGGTTGAAGCCAATGCAGCCGTTGAGTCTGAAAGTAAAGAAAAAGAAGCTCCTAATGTTGAAAACCAGCCCCCTGAAGAAATCAAGATGGTTAAAGAAGAGACAGAAAGGGAACAAGAAGGCAAGTCTAGGGAAGAATTCCGAAGGCAACAATCCAAGCGTTCCCCTCAAGGACATAACTCCAAACCAGAACAACAGGTACAGGTTGCTGTAAATAAAGAGGATGAGCCTAAGGGTGAGCCTCAAAAAAGAACAAGGAGACCCCATAATGTTAAAAGGCAGTCATGCGCTGGACTCAAGATAGACTCGGTGTTACAGACGAAAACAGGTCATTTTAAGGACTACTATAACTTGGGAACTAGGCTCGGGAGCGGTCAGTTTGGGACGACTTTTTTATGTACGGAGAAAGGTACCGGGAAGAGGTTTGCTCGCAAAACGATTGCTAAAAGGAAACTGGCAACTCTAGCTGATGTTGATGATGTGAGGAGGGAAATTCAGATAATGCATCACATGGCAGGGCACCCTAATATTGTATCAATTCAAGGAGCTTATGAAGATCCCACGGCGGTTCACGTTGTCATGGATTTGTGCGAAGGGGGAGAACTCTTTGATAGGATTGTTGAGAGAGGCCATTATTCCGAAAGAAAGGCATCAGAATTAGCAAGGACTATAGTTGGTGTTGTTGAAGCCTGTCATTCTACGGGAGTAATGCATAGGGATCTTAAGCCTGAAAATTTTCTTTTTGTGAATGAGGAGGAGGATTCACCTCTTAAAGCCATTGATTTTGGATTATCAATATTCTTCAAGCCTGGTATGTTCTAAATTCATCTCGATTGTTGTTCAGGCTGTCTACGCAGTCAGCAGTGAGTTGTTTTGTTAATGAAGGTTTTAAAATTTCAGGGGAAACCTTATCTGATGTTGTTGGAAGCCCATACTATGTTGCACCTGAGGTTTTGAACAAGTGTTATGGTCCAGAAGCTGATGTGTGGAGTGCTGGGGTCATCATTTACATTCTCCTATGTGGGGTGCCTCCATTTTGGGGTGGTAAGACTTCATCTCATGTCATTTCTTCTATTGAAAACTTGAGATAGTTTTTGACTTTTCTTGTTTAACTCCACAGTTTTTATTTATTTATAATTTACTTTGGTCTATTTATGCTTTTTGAAACAGAAAAAGAAGTAGAGATATTTGAAGAGGTTTTGAACGGTGAACTTGAATTCACAATTGATCCTTGGCCTAGCATATCTGAAAGTGCAAAAGATCTACTGAAAAAAATGCTTGTTAGAGACCCCAAGAAGCGGATAACCGCGTTCGAAGTACTACGTAAGTCCCTTTTACTATGTAAGATGGGATGAGTATTAGTGTGAACTTAGATGCTGCTGATTAAATGATGTCAGGTTGTAATATGGGATGCTCTAAGGACAAAGTGTGAAAGAATATTAGTTTTCAGTATTCTCAAGACTGTTGTATAAGATAGACAAGTTTTGGCTGTTTTTGTTCCTTGCAGGCCACAGCTGGGTTCAAGTTGAAATGGAGGCTCCAGACAAGCCACTAGATTCTTTAGTCTTGGGCCGCATGAAGCAATTTTCTGCAATGAAAAAGCTCAAGAAAATGGCCTTAAGAGTAAGTTTCTGCCATTGAGACATTGGCCTATCTCTTTTAAACTTTGGTCAAAGTACTCGTGTCCCACACATATTCATATAAGGGTACAGGAGTACTGTCCTCCAAATGTATGGAAAAAACTTGGGAAAAGTTGAGCATAGCCATGTCAGGCACATGCCCTGTTGACTCTCGTACCAAGTCCGAGTAACATAAGAAAAGAGACTGAACTATTTCAAAGCAAAAATCCGACCTGGCTAAAACGACTTAACCCTTTTTTTCATTACTTTCATTTTGGGTTTCTCTTTTAGGTCATTGCACAATGACTTTCTCAAGAAGAAATAGCCGGATTGAAGGAAATGTTCAAGATGATAGACACAGATAACAGTGGTCAAATCACTTATGAAGAACTCAAAGCTGGATTGAAAAGATTTGGTGCTAACCTTTCTGAATCAGAATTTCGTTCTCTAATGCAGGCTGTAAGTTTCATTTCAAATGCCGTAATGACTAATGCTTAATCAAATTGTTAAAAGATTGGTTCTTTGATTGAAATTTTTGTTCTTTTTGTTTGTTGGGAAATCGCAGGCGGACATAAATAACAGTGGTACAATCGATTATCAAGAGTTCATAGCTGCAACGTTGCACCTAAACATGATCGAGAGAGAAGATAATCTGTTGGCCACCTTCTCGTATTTCGACAGAGACGGCAGTGGCTACATCACTCAAGATGAACTTCAGAAAGCTTGTCAAGAGTTGGGCATCGACGATATCTGCATAGATGAAATGATGCGCGAAGTCGATCAGGACAATGTAAGCCCTCCAATCCATGCCAATCAACATGGATTTTATGACACAAAGATAGTTGCATTCCCTCCTTTAGAACGAGTTTTCATGTCGGACACATTTGACATGGTGTTTTAATTTTATTTTCAGGACGGCCGGATAGATTACAACAAATTTGTGGCCATGATGCTGAAAGAGAATCCCGAATTGGGTAAGGGTCTTCGGGGATAAAGGTTAAACCACTGGATCAACTGCATGGAGTCGTGACATAGGGTAACTTTACTTTAGTTTCTTCCAAACTTTATTTTTCATTACCCTGCATTGTATTTCTAAACGGTAAAAAAGGAGAAATTACGAACAAACGAGATCAAAGAGCGTCCACCTCGTAATTGTTATTTGTTTTTATTTTCAAGCATTCTTCTTAATTCATGGGATTTTGGATATTTAAACAATGAAAAAACATTGATACACAAGTTACCTAAACTTTGTTTATACCACTAAATTTGAAAATCTGAAGACACTAACAGTAGGTTCAATATAAGAGTATAAATGCCCAGAAGGCACTTTGGGGTGTCTTCTGTGGTGCCATGTTGGTGGAAGATGATGCTGACCGGTAGCGTCTTCTGCAAATCGATGCTGACTGAGTGTGTATTCTCCCTACATGACCTAAATGAGTGTCATTTTTGTAAATAATTTGGGTTGAGTTTTATTTTAGTAAATAATTAAAAATGGTATTATTTGCTTTGAAAAAGTTTTGAGTATTTTATGATATTATACTCGTAATTATGATATTATATATTAAGATGTATGTTTTGAGTATTTTATGTCATTATAAATATGATACAATTGCTTAAATGTAGATATGTATCCCACGATTTGCTTTGAAAAAGTTGGATATTAATAAAAACAAAATTAAAAAGAAATTATCTAAATAATCTCATTTTGAATTACCAGATGCTAACGGAATTGAATATTTTTCTTGTTTTGTCCAAGGTTTTTATAATGTAGATATCGTTTCAATTTTCCATCCTTTTCTCTAAGAACTTTCTTATATTCACTAAATTTGATCTACCTTAAAAATAAAATAAAATCTTAAAGACTCCCTTAGTTAAGATTGTTGAAGCAATCAAACAACTGAAATAGTCAATTGGATAAATTGCTTTTAAAAAAATATGGAAGCAATAAAAAAAATAAAACAATGAAAATATATATTTATAGTGATTCAACTTCTTCAATGAAGTCTATCTTCATTGCCTTATTTTTCAAAACTAATTTTTTTAAAGTCACTAGAATTGATCTATTTCAAACCTTAAAGAACAAACTCTTTCGAAGTGAATACAAATAATCAAACTAAGAAAGAATCTCTAAATCAAAATGTTTGCACAATTTTTTAACAAATTCTAGATCTAATCATAATTCTACTTAGAGGGGAGGAGAATGAGAGCTCTAAGGAAAGGAAGCGAAGTACTCATAGTGGATCTAAAACTCATAACCTAAATGAGTACAAAAGAATAAAAATGAGTAACTTGGTCCATCGACCAAATGTGTTTACTCTTTGCACAGTTAAGTACACCTCTAATAAGAAATACTCGAACGAGTGAATACAAAAAGAAAATGGGAAATTAATCTCAAAGGAAGATTTATGACACTTGAATTATGAATTGTTATCTTGGCATTGTTTTGAGGTATCTTTTATATTCTTTCTTGGTTTAAGGGTAAATTTAGTCATCAGTAAAAAAATTAATTTAACTCTCATAATTTTTAATATTCAATTTAGTCTTCAAAATTTAAATTACGATTAATTAGAACCTCTCGTAATGTTAATTGTGTTGACCATCATAATTGACTATTTTTTATAGTTAACTCACAAATAACCAATAAAATAGTAAGGCGTGTCATACCTTAAAATTGCCACATCATAAAACTGTAAAAATCATTAAAAAATCAAAAACTTTTTAAAAATATATTTAAAATTATAAAAATATTTAAGATTACAAAAAATGTATAAAATCACAAAAGATATTTTATTTAAAATCATAAAAATATAAATAATTATGATAATTATTTAAAATAATAAAATATTTAAAATTGTATAAAATTATAAACATATAAATTTTCAAAATTATGAAATATAAAAATTATTTTAAAAATGACCAAAATGAATTTCTTAATCATGGTGATCACTCAAATCTCGTTCATTGGTGTGACAATAAAAGAAATATTTAAACCGTAAAAATCGTAAAAACAAAAGAAGACACGAACTTCGGTTATACGTATTTTATAGAAGATGAGACAACTGTTGTTGTTGTATGTACCCTCACACTATCAAATTTTTTAGCTTCTAACACCAATTTCTATTACAATTGAAGTTACCATGGAAACCTAAAACAAACAAAAATTAAACTTGTTTATCGTCTATTCATAGTGCTACAAAAATCAGGAAAAAGAAGAAGAAGAGGCCAGCTTGAGACTGTTATGGATCCCGACTTGAAAAAGAAAAGGAAGTTATTGTTAACACTTTATAAAAAATTGTAAATTCTATATTTTATAATTTTAAATATTTTTATGTATTTTTTAACAAAGATGGGCAGTTGTATACATGTTGGGATAATCGATCAATGCAAGATGGCCAAGATGAGGGTGAATTGACAAATAAAAATTTTGGTGGAAGCAATAAGAAAGATAAGAAAATTGGGACACAAGATTTATAGTGGTTCAACATTCTCAACAAGATTTACATCCACTACCTTAGCTATCCACACTATGGATTTCTTAAATTCACTAGATTTGCTTTCCTTTTGGGGCTAAAAGAGATAACCTTACAGCTCCCTTAAGACTTATACCCCAAATGCTTAAGAATCCCTAATAAAGAGAATACAAATGAAGCAAACTGCAACCTTCACAAGGTTAATTGTTTGCACAATTCTAGGCTCACTCAACCACCAATACTTGAATAAAATGGATACAATAAGAACTCTCAAGTGGGTTTACAAGATTTTACAATAAAGGCTTAAAGAATGTTGGATGTGTGCTTGAAGACTTTAGACTTGCTCCATAGTTGTTGAATCAGCTTTGGAGACTCGATTTTATACCCCCATTGATTTCTAGCCGTTTGGGTATTTGGGATATTGATTATAGCCGTTGGACTTTATTTTTCTTGTAATAAATGTTGTCTGTCAACACAGGGTATCGGTACATGGGGACGGGTATTGCTACTTGCTATAAGAAGAAAAGTCATTGCAACAAAGGAGTATTGATACAGGGGAAGTCGTATCGATACAATGTGTGTATTTTATAAAGGATATCGGGACGATAAAGGGCGTATCGATATCGATTTTGCTCACTAAAATCCTTGAAAGTTTTGCACAAAAAATCGCATCGATATGCCTATGAGGGTATCGGTACTCGTTAACTGATTTTCAAAGTTTATGATTCTGATGCTTGTCGAATAATGATGCACTTTAGAGCAAGAATGCTCGTCGTATCAAGCAATAAAGTGGGAGTAGAGTGTTGAACCAACGAGGATTGGTTGATAAATACGAAGTTATCGTACTTAAGGATGTGGTTTGCAAGTAAAGGTGGATGTCGGTTTAAGTAAACTAAAATTAAACTAATCTAAGATTGCAGTAATAAAGACAAACAACTACAACGACTTAACGATTAATTATGGAGGTTGGGATTATTGCTAAGGATACATGTATGGTTATCTAACTCAATGCTATAGCAATAGGCAATAAATGTCTGCGTAAACCCTAAGATACTTCATCTACTAGACAAGATTTTCTAAGGAACTTCTGACTCTCTCGATGCCTAGAATTTAATAACTTTGTAATTAAGGTGATACATGTATGTGTTAACTCTAACTACTTTATTATTTGTTTAAGAACTCCCTTTTAGTCGTTGAAACCCTAAACCTATATCTAAGCCAGATTAGAACTAAGTTGACAACTTAGCCCCACCGCTCATGTTTGTTTAACTTAACCCTCTCCAATATTAAGCCACGAATCAATAGTTAACATGCCTCTCTCGAATAGCTCTTAAAACTACCTACGCATTAAGAACATGAACAGAATAAATGAAGATGAAACAACTAAAGCATTGAATTAAAATAACCAAAACATATAATCTTGGGTGCAATAACCCAACTAAAGAGTTTAGCTCATGTCTGAGCGTAAAGTAACCATAATTAAAAGTATATAGTACGACAGTTTATGAAGGAAGAAAAGAAATAAGTCGAGCGTCCTTTGAAAAGCTCCCTCAATGCCGTCCAACTCTATTGCAAGCCTCCTCTCCGTCAGCCTTTCTCGATGTCTTCGTTCGATGAGGAGAATCGTCTAGCCTCCCCCCGGTGGTTCTCCACAAGCTCGGACTAGGACTGTCGTCTGAATTGTGCTCTCTAGTTATCGACCCCCTTTGAGTAGCGTCCAAGTCTTCTTCATATAGGCGGTGAAACTAGGGCTCCAGTACCCTAAAGTGCCCGACTTCATTAAACAAAGGCCAGTTGTTTCCTACTTCATTAAATGTTGCGTATCTAGGAGAAAGTCCACATGGGCAAATGTAGATTCATCTCAAGTCCTCTCTTGCTCCAGCTTTCCTCCAGCATCCTGCACGTACACCACAAAACACCACCTTCTCGTGAAAAGCACCCATATATATGACAATTTAAGCACAAGTGGTGTAACTCTCTATCTAAATGAAAATATGTACAATCAAAACTAAATGCAACCTAAATGAGCTTAAAGAGAAGCAAAATACAAGGACTAAGGGCATACAAAATAGAACATTTATGCACTCATCAAATACCCCCAAACTTGATATGTTGCTTGTCCTCAAGCAATGCAAAATGAAAACAAGAAAAAATAAAAACAAAAATTAAGAATAGTAAAAAAACCAATAAGCCTTAAGGTTCCACTAAGCTATGATTACAATGATTCCAAGTTATGCTGCAACAGTAATTCATTCCTCGGCTATGTCGATGATAAACAAGAATATCAGAGCTTACAGTTTTATTCCAAAGATTAAATCTACTGCAAGTGCAGTGTGTGCTTAGTTACATGCATTCAACACCTAATAGTATTAGAGATGCTTAAGGGTTGCTTTTTTCTGCCTTGGTACATTGATTTTCCTTTTAAGTTCGAAAATTGCATCCCTGGGCTTCAACTTATCACATTGCCCTTTAGTGCCTGAAGATAGAGTGGAGAAAATATCCCATCCCCAAGTCGTACAAGCAGTTTCATCCTGTGAAGACTTTCATTCACTTTTGGCCAGTTCTATCATTCCTACCAGGGAAAGTTGAATGGAGCAAACACAACTCACCTAGTGTACTAACTACTAAGATAGCAAGATGCATAGAAGAGTGTCCCTCAATAGTTTTGTTTAAATTATCAAGTCTTAATTTGTTTTCTTGATTTTTAGGGAGTTGTTTAGCCTTTAATTTGCTACATTGAGCATTTCAGTTCTTTTCTTTTTATTCACACTTAAGCATTAGAAAGTCGACCTAGAGCATCCTTAAGATTTCTTAACTGTTAAAGTGCATGCAACTTGTGGTTTTTAAAGGTTACAACAGATTTATCATTAAGTTCAAAAACTACAAAGCTCTTAACACCTTGCAAAGCATCAACATAGAATCATCATAGGAAGTCATAATCAATGCAACAACAGATTCAAAATCAAAGGAACCATAGCAAAGGGAACCTATTGGGCAGATTAGGCTAATTACAGTCTAAAAAATTATTTTTTTTTAAATTTTACCTAAATTTAACCTAATCTATAAGGGCATTGTCCCCAATGCAAAAAGAAAAAAAATTGAAACGAAAATGCAAAAAAGAAAAGAAAAAAATGAAAAAAAAAAAAATCAGGAAAAGACAAATAAAAGTTGAAATGCGGATGCAAAATATGAAAAAGTAATAGAAAAGAAAACCTAACCCAAGGAGTTAGTGGGGTGGTGTTTCTCGGATGATGATGCCCTTACCTTTGTCACGAGAAGGCTTTTTGGTTTTTTTGGGAGGAGGGAAGAAGAAGTGGTGTCCTTGTATTTGGCCATGACCTCTTCAAGGAGTGGGGTCTTTTGGTGCTAGTATAGAATGATTATCCTAAGTGTCTGGGAGAAGCTTGTTGACCAAGGCTCAAGGAATCAATCGGTAGAACATCTTTGTTTGATTGAGGATAGTGGCTTGGATGGAGTTGGTTCTATTGCACAAAGTTCTTGTATCCTGGATGTCTCGACAAAGATCCTGTGATGATGTGGTGATCAGAGCTGTTGGAACGTTATGCCCCTTCATTTGCTGAACTTAAGAGGGCAACCACCCAATATGGCGCTCGATGATATCATCCATTCCCCGTTCTACAACTTCTTCCTTCTAACATTGGGATGAGTTTCTCCTTTTGGGAAGGGGTTCTTTTTCTTTTTTTCTTCTTTTCTTCTTCTATGCTTTCTTTTTTCGATGGTGTCGTAAATGTTTTTGTACGGGTTAATGTTCCTATTGTAAAAGATAGAGTGTAACAACATTAGCCGACAGTAGGGTACCGTTGATCGATCACGGGTTGGGAGGATGCGGTTGTTGATGAAGTGCATCCAAAATTATGACATTAGATTGAGTTGTGCCCAATGCACTTTTCAGAGGCGGTGCATATAGTGAATCCTCTTGGTCCTAAATGGTGTTGAAGGTAGAGACTTGTAAGTAATTGGGCATTAGGTGTTTCCTGTTGGTGCTTTATAATCTCATTCCGATTGACCACCATCAATTTTTGAAAGGTTAAAATGTTTAGCAATTGTCTCAGCTAAAAGTACAACAATTGTCCCACGTACAAGAGACGTCACTTCTGGTCTATGTTTGATAAGAACATTAAACTCATGTACCCAGTCGGCATTAACTTGTCCTGGTTGCCGAACAAAATCTTCCCATCCTTGTGTTGTTATGAAAGTGTGAATGTCAGCCTTAAACTTATACCAATAGTTTGGGGGTAAACTCTAATCCTTCTTCTAAAATCAGGTCTTGTTGTGTCATGTGTTTGTACCTGTTCACCATAATATCATTTAATGGGTGAAGGTGGTTGTTCAACTCATTGAGCTCCTCACACGTCATATCCTCTATGTGATAATGGATTTCTTTCGAGAACGATGAGGGTGATGGTGAGGATGAGGGGTTGTTGTTTCTGTTCAACCACAATGGCTGGTTAGATCAGCAGGGGTAAGGAGTTGTTGGACCATGATGAAGATAAGAGGGTAGATGAGTTGGATATGAGTCCTAGGGTTTTAAAGTGTTGAAATATAGGATGCGAGGGGTTAAAGGAAGGTTTGAGGTATCGTTTTTTATAGAAAGAAGGAAGGGTAAAAAGGAGATGAGATAGAATTAATCATGAGGGGTCACACTGTTCATTAATGTTTCGTCCTGACTTTTTGTGGAAGTCCAGTTGTGGACGGCGTAATGAATGGGGAAACGACGCGTACCCTTGACTCCTGATATCCTGGATTTTTACTTGTCAAAGAGTCCAATACTAACTCGTCTTTCTTGTTGTCCTTGACCTGCTAACTACCAAAATAAACTAAAAACACAAAGAGACTAACTAGTAAACTAAATGCTGAAAGTAAAAGCACATAAAAGTAAAAATATGTAGGGAAGGGTTATTTTAATCTTATGATGTAAAAACATCAGGCTTATCGCAAATTACTAGTGCTCCATTATAAATCTGTAACCATTGAAGTGTCAGTTCGGTATGGCTGAAATGGCGATCAGGTTGCAAAGTCTGTGGTATTAATGAAAAGGAATAACCTTGGTCAGTATTGTTTACTGATTGGAAGACACCCTATCTTGTTCTAGTGTTGAGGGTCGGGCTTGGAACAAGCTATTCTTGAACAGGAGGAAGGATACCAGCTTCACACCATTTGATAACTTCTTGCATGAGCATAGTTTTTGCGACTGGTATAATTCTTGGTCTAACCCAGTTGCTCAATTCATTTACAAAAAGTGTTTTGTGTTTGTACGATTGCACACCGGGCCTTTTGGGTTTGGCAAAATGCCAAAGTATAGAGTGTTCTTCTTCATTGACTACGTGCATATTCTCATCTACTAGGTCCTTCATGTTATCCATGAGCTGGCAATCTTCAAAGCCTTCCATATACCTTGGCATGTTAAAGACATTAAGTGTAATCTTGTCATCGTTCATCTTCATGGTAAAGTTGCAAATTTCACAGTTAATCACAATTCGTCAAGTGGCTAATAATGGTCTTCCGAGGATGATGGGAGCATTCTCATCAGCTTCACAGTCAAGGATGATAAAGTCTGATGGGAAGATAAACTTATCTACCCTAACTAGCACGTTTTCAATTCTACCCTCAGGTCGAATTTGCAATCAATCATCCAACTGAAGGATCATTGATGTAGGCCTTTCTTTCCTTATCCCTAGTCGTTTGAACACAAATTTTGGCATTAAGTTTACACTTGGACCAAGATGACACAAAGCACGGCCAATATAGTTGTGGCCTATAAAGCATAGAATGGTGAAGCTGCCATGATCCTTCATTTTGGGTGGCAAATCACTTAGCACAGCTACGAACTCGCCCATTGTGGTGAAAATTTCAACATCACTCACCTTCTTCTTCTTAGTGATGATCACCTTCATAAACTTTGCATAGGTTGGCATCTGATCAATGGCCTCCAAGAGTAGGACATTGATGTACAACTATTTGAGCATCTCTAAAAACTTATGGTATTTGACATCTTGTTTTTGGGCTTTCAATCTTTGTGGGAAAAAGGTGGTGGTTTGGGCTCATCTTGTGGCTTACTGGATGGAGGTGCATCCTCATCTTTGTCTTCCTTGCCTTTAGTAGCAAGGTCACTCACTGTATCGATGGATGGCTTGCTTGGAATAGGATCTACTGGAGAGCTTCCCCCAAACTTGGCTTTTTCCTCAACTATGTGCCATTACAAAGAGTGGTGGCATTGCATTACTCTGCATTAAAGGCCTTAGTGAATTTAGTATCCTAGGTAAGCTGCCAGGTGGTCTTGTCTTCAACATCTAGGTAATTTTCCCTACTTGAGTCTCTAGGGACCTTATTGAGGTGGTGTTGTTTTGCATGATCGATTGCTAGTTTTGCAACATGGTAGAGCCTATATTGTGATCATGTCATTGTGGTTCTTCAAGTGGGTTGCTTGATCCTGCATAATGACACGGGCAATTTCCATAAACATTTGATAAAAATTATCAAAAAATTGCATTGGAGTTAGAAGCTCCTGGTTCTGCCTTTGAGTCTTTTAGAATCCAGGAGGTTCAGTTGATGTGGATGGTTGTGCTCTTGAATTTCCCTTATTACCTCCCCAACCAAAATTTAGATGTTGCCACCACCCTTAGTTGTAGGTGTTGGAGTAGGGATTGTTGTTTTGGTTGGTGTTCCCTATATAACATCCATATTCCTATTGGTTTGGGCATTCTCTTGATAAGTGTTCCCCATCACAGTGCTCACAAGTGTATTATACCACCTTTTCCTCACGGACATTGGAGGGTCCTTGCATGTTCTTGAGCAAGTTGGTGAAGGTAGAGAGTTGAGTTGTGATAATCTGGGACTCATCTAATTGAATTGTCCTAGTTGCTTTAGGTCTATGCCTCAATCTCCCCGAGGGAACTGGTAGTTGGCATTGGTTATCTTGTAAAGTTTCTTGAAAGCCTTGTCAGGTCCTCTATCGATCAAGGTACCATTAGTTAACGAGTCAATTATCATCCTTTTTTGTGCATTGACACTATTATAGAACGTCATAACTTATAGCCAATCTGCAAACTCAAGGATCGAGCACTTCCACAGTAGATCTTTGTATCTCTCACATGCTTCATACATGGACTCATCATCATATTGTTGGAAGGATATGATTTTGCTTCATGTTTGGGTGTGCACATTCAGTGGATCATATCTGTAAAGAAATTTACTACACAAGTCGTCCCAATATGTAATAGATCCTACGGAACAAGTTTTCAACCATGCTCTGGCTCGATCACGCAAAGAGAAAGGGAATAGATTGAGTCACAAGGCATCGATTGGTATGTCTGGTTTCCTAAAACAATCACAAACTTCCAAGAAAGCTTGGATGTGCTCACGAGCGTCTTCTCTTGCAGATCCTCCAAATTGTCCAATGTTGTTGAGCATGTTGAACATAATGGACTTTAGCTCAAAGGTGGTTGTCCCTAGATCAGGTACCACGATTGGTGGATTAAGATTGTTGATAATGGGCTCAATGATATCTCTAATATGTCTTCTGGGCCTGGAAGGTGGTTGCCCATCTTGGCCTTTGAGTGCCACTCTAACATCCCATTTTCCATCAATGGAGGTACTTCGTTACGTACGTTCTCAAGGTTGTTCCTTGGTGGTGGGTCATTTTCATTCCCATGATTGTGTCTTGGTGGATCTATACTCTTATTTTCTCGTAGTAGTCTCTAGAAGGTTATTTTGATCTCTGAATCAATTGGAATTATAGGTTTTGAGTTGGATCTTCTGGTCATGCACTGGAACACAAATGAGAATAAAAACAAAAACAAAAATAAATGCAATAAAAATAAAAGTCTTAAGCGCAATTACAACATAAGTATCAATTGCAAATCCCGCAACGGTGCCAAAAACTTGATGCTTGTCGAATAGTGATGCACTTTATTGCAAGTATACTCGTCATATCAAATAATAAAGTGATAGTAGAGTGTCAAACCCATGAGGATTGGTTGATAAATACGAAGTTATCATACTTAAAGATATGGTTTGCAAGTAAAGGTGGATGTCCATTTAAGTAAACTAAAATTAAATTAATCTAAGATAACACTAATAAAGATCAACAACTACAATGACTTAATGATTAATTATGGAGGTTAGGATTATTGCTAAGGATACAAATATGGTTATCTAACTCAATGCTATAGCAACGGGCAATACATGTCTACATAAACCCTAAGATACTTCATCTACTCGACAAGATTTTTTAAGGAACTTCTAACTTTCTCGATGCCTAGAAGTTAATAACTTTGTAATTAAGGTGATACATGTCTGCGTTAACCTTAGCTACTCTATTATTTGTTAAAGAACTCCATTTTAGTCGTTGAAACCCTAAACTTATGTCTAAGCCAGATTAGAACTAAGTTCACAGCTTAGCCCCACTGCTCATGTTTGTTGAACTTAACTCTCTCTAATATTAAGCCACAAATTAATAGTTAACATGCCTCTTTCGAATAGCTCTTACAATTAACTATGCATTTAGCACATGGACAGAATAGGTGAAGATGAAACAACTAAAGCATTGAATTAAAATAACCAAAACATATAATCCTTGTGCGAGCGCAATAACCCCAACTAAAAAGTTTAGCTCATGTATGGGCATAAAACAACCATAATTAAAAGTATATAGTACGGTAGTTTATCAAGCAAGAAAAGAAATAAGCCAAACGCCCTCGACAAAACTCCCTCAATGTCGTCCAACTGTGTTGCAAGCCTCCTCTCCATCAACCTCTCTCGAAGGCTTCGTTCGATAAGGAGAATCATGCTTCATTAAATATTGCTTATCAGGGAGAAAGTCCACGTGGGCAAAGGTAGATTCATCTCAAACTCTTCATGCTTCATCAACTCCAACCATGCGATCTGCTCCTCTCCTGCTCCAGCTTTCCTCTAGCATCCACCAACGTATTGCA
Source organism: Hibiscus mutabilis (assembly GCA_019671005.1). Taxonomy (NCBI): domain Eukaryota; kingdom Viridiplantae; phylum Streptophyta; class Magnoliopsida; order Malvales; family Malvaceae; genus Hibiscus; species Hibiscus mutabilis. The sequence goes on from CM033714.1 coordinate 49,218,515, forward strand.
CATACACTACAAAACACCACCTTCTTGTGAAAAGCACCAATATATATGACAATTTAAGCACAAGTGGTGTAACTCCTTATCTAAATGCAAATATGTACAATGCAACCTAAATGAGCTTAAAGACATGCAAAATACAAGGATTAAGGGCATATAAAATAGAACATTTATGCACTCGTCAAATTCCAATAAACTGACAAGGTAATGGTCGAAAATTTATTACAAAGATTTACAAAATCTTTGACCCTCATACCGATACGCATGAAGTTGTACCGTACTCGAAGATAATTATGGTTACTTGGATTGAAGGGTGTACCGATACGGCTACATACGTATCGATACTCTATAGCTAATAAGTATAAAATAAAATTCAAGTAGCTAAAAACCGTACCGATACGGCCTTAGACGTATTCGTACTCCTGTACTAAATTGGCTATTTTTGAGTACCAAACACTTAGAAAAACTTTGGGGTTTAATATTTTGACTTAGAAAATATTTTAAGTTCGAATCCTTTTCAATTTGTGAGTCTTTAAAAATATTTAAAAATTTATTTCATTTTACAGCTTAGTCCCTATTATATCAAAATCAAATATAGGTTTTACAATCTCCCCTTTTTGATATAACAAAACCAAAATAAATTTTTAAGAACATTCCCCATTTCTTTAAGACTAAAAGATAGTTTATTTTGAAAAACTTGAAAATTTTATATCACATACATCTCCCTCTTTTTGTTAAATCAAAATCAATAGTGAAATCAAAGCAATAAAGGAATATAACTCCAAAAATACTTAAACAACATAGATATTATAAAATTCAAAGCAACATTAAAATTAAACTTAATCATAAAAACATAATCCAAAGCATAAACTTAATGCCATATGAATTCTAAAGAAGAAAATGTGCATAAAACTCAAAACCTATTAGATAATATGATATGAATGAGATGCAAAGCCTAAGAAGCGTCCTCATCATCCTCGTCTCCATCTTCCTCATCATCATGAACAAGAGCATGAACAGGACATTTGGTATGAAACGTGGTAAGGGTCATATAAATCGAGGCTTGACGGTTCTTTATGGCGATAACTATAGCATCCAAGAAAGTCAATTGGTTATCCATGGTAGCAAAGCTAGAATCCAACCTCGTATCCGAGGTAGCAAACTTCCCATCAAGGTAAGCCATGTGAGCATAAAGGGAAGGTGGAGCAACCGGAGCAACGGGCACGTTCTCTACTGGATCGGGTTGAGCACCACCGGGAAGATCTGTATTGCGAACCTATTTTCCATTATAGAAAATGAACTTGGCTCGCCAGAGAGAACGATCATCGCTGGGGTCAGTGAGAAGCGCTCCAAGATCAAGAGAAAAATCTATCTCAAGCTTGTGAAACATGTAGATAAGAGCATCCCCATAGGTAAAGGAAGTCACGAGGGTGGCTTGACGATTTTGGACAAGGAAGACTAACTCGACAAACATAATTTGGGCTAGGTCGGGACATTTCTCCTCAGGAAAACAATGTAGCCAAAAGTCATTGACTTGGCGAATGGTAGACCATTTACCACCCGATGGTCGAAACCATAAAGTGATGAGAATGTGAAGGAAAGGCTCATGGGCATCGAGCACGGTACGGAGCCACTCTAGGTTTGATCAAAAGCATCTTCATCATCTATACCCTCATCATCCATACCCAAAAGATTTGCAGTTATAGAAGAATCAAGTCAGAATTTCTTTCCCATCAGATAAGAATCAATAGCTATGACCTCGGTTTTCTCTCGATTTAAAATACACCGGGCATTTGAGTAGAAAATAAGAATAAGATTTTAGTAAACAATGTCGGGTATGCTTAAAAAAGTGATAAATTTCCATCGAGTCATTAAATTGAGATCATAAAATTTAAATTCATCGGAGTACATAAAAGACATTAAAACAACACGCTCACGGCAGATTTTATAATTTTGATATTGTTTAAAACAATTTATAGCATTGGGATATTCCGGTTCATTAAAACATTGCATAAAAAGTTGGTTAAGATTTGGTTTGGTAACATTGTTTTCTTTGATTGGGATTTGGATTAGGATTGGTAGAGTTAGACCCCATCTCTTTTCTAGATCTTTTCTTAGGAGGCATGGTTAAAAACTTGAAAAATTCAAACCACAAAAAATAATGTATGCATAAAAATCACATTCAATCTAATAAATCAATCCAGTGATCAAGGTAGTATAAAAATCTATATTGTATAGTTTAATATCATATACAAGTATAAAGAAAAATTTGAGTATTGTTAAAAATTGAAAACTAGAAAATAAAATATATGAGTATAATTTTATATTCGAACAAAAAAATTTCAGTTTTGAATTTTTTTTTGTAAAATCTTTGAAAACAAGGATATATACATCCTAAATATATAAATTGTAACATAAAACATATACAAATATGAAATAAATCAAAATTTGAAGATAAATAGGATTTTTACCTTGAGTTTGGATGATGGATGAATGAAGAGATGATTTGCACAAAGCTTGATGAAATTTGCTTGAGGTTTGATGTTGAAAACTAAAGCCCCCAAACATTTTGAAGTAATTTGATGAAAAACCTAGAGGTTTGGGTGATTTTTATAGGGTACTGCCATCTAGGGTTTTAAATTAAAAGAGATTTAGTTTGATTTAAAGTAGGAAAGGTAATTTAAAGCTCCAACGACCATACGTACCGATACACATGTGATGCGAATCGAAACCTCATACCGATAAAATTTTTACCCTTATCGATCCTCGACTCGTACCAGTACAAGCTAACCTGTATGGAACCACTGCCCTTGATACCCGTATCGATATGCTATACCCCGTATCGATACCCTTGACCAAATTTGACAGATTTGACTGCAAGGGACACAAAAATTAAATTTTAATCGAATCAATATGCATGATTATGATATGAGATCATCATGAATGGGGAAAAACAAATACATACTCCCCTAACAACATGAATAGATGCATATATGAGCAAATAACATAAACACGAATATCAATCAAATTCAAGCAAGATTTAAACACCAAACAAGGCCCTAAGGTTTAAGAAAGGCTAGTAAGCCTTAACTCTCTCCTAAGAGTCCAAAAACACTCTTTGTCTAAAGGTTTGGTAAAGATATCCGCTAATTGGTTCAAGGTGTCTACATACTCTAGAACAACATCATTTTTCATGACATGATCTCTAATGAAATGATGTCTTATCTCTATGTGCTTGGTTTTAGAATGCTGGATAGGATTCTAAGTGAGACAAATAACACTAGGATTGTCACACTTTAAAGGGATGGTACCTACATCAATTCCATAATCTAAGAGTTGTTGCTTCATCCAAAGGACTTGAGCACAACAACTACTGGCCAAAATATATTCTTCCTCGGTGGTAGATAGCGTTATGCAATATTTCTTCCTAGAAAACCATGAGATAAACATGTTGCCTAGGAATTGACAAGTATCAGAGGTACTCTTTCTATCTATCTTACAACCTCCATAATCTGTATTTGAATAAGCATGCAAACTAAAGGATGGGTCTCTAGAATACCAAAGACCAAAATAAGGGGCGTCTCTAAGGTATCTAAAGATTCTCTTAACGGCTTGTATATGTGATTCTCTAGGACTAGCTTGAAGTCTAGCACACAAGCAAACACTAAACATGATATCCGATCTACTTGCGGTAAGATAAAGCAAAGATCCTATCATAGATCTATAAAGCTTAAGATCAACACATTTACCTCCTTCAACTTTGTCAAGCTTTGTAGAAGATCTCATGGGTGTGGCTTGAGGTTTCACATTCTCTAAGCCAAACTTTTTGAGCATATATTTGATGTACTTTGCTTGATTAATGAAGATGACATCGTTCCTTTGTTTGATTTGGAGTCCCAAGAAGAATGAGAGCTCCCCCATCATGCTTATTTCAAATTCACCTTGCATCAACTTGCAAATTCTTGGCAAAACAATTCATTAGTAGAACCAAAAATGATATCATCAACATAGATTTGAAATACTAAAATGTATTTGCATTTTCTTTTTATAAAAAATGTAGTATCAACCTTCCCTTTGTTAAAACCTTTTTCAATTAGAAAACTTAACAATATTTCATATCAAGCTCTAGGAGCTTATTTTAAACCATATAAAGCTTTTGAAAGTTTAAAAACATGGTTTGGATATTTTGGGTCTTCAAAATTGGGTGGTTGTTCTACATACATTTCTTCATTTATAAAACCATTTTGAAAAAGCACTTTTTACATTCATTTGAAAAAACTTAAATTCATGATAACATGGAAATACAAGGAACATCATAAAAGCTTCCATTCTAGCTACGGGTGCAAAGGTTTCATCAAAATCTATTCCTTCTTCTTGAGTGTAACCTTGAGCAACAAGTCTAGCATTGTTTCTCACTATGTTACCACTCTCATCTAGTTTGTTTCTAAAAACCCATTTAGTACCTATAGTAGATTTATTCCTAGGCCTATAAACTAATGTCCAAACTATACTCCTCTCAAATTGATTTAACTCTTCTTATATGGCCAATATCCAATAATCATTATTTAATGCTTCTGTGATATTTTTAGGCTCAATGCATGAGATAAATGCAACAAAATTACAAGTATTTCTAAGAGAAGATCTAGTGGTTACCCATTTGGATGAATCACCCAAAATCTCACCACGTTTGACATAGTTGAACTCCCTTGGGTAGGTGACCTTATTTCCCTCTAGAGTCATATCCTTTAAGGCTTCTAGAGGTGGATCTTGTGGCTCTTCTTTTGCTGGAACTTCATTTACCTTTGATGATTGTCCTCCACCATCATTAGCATAATAAATTCCTACATCATCATCATCACAAGTATCCTTCCTCAGAAAGAGGTTATCATTGAAAAAAACATGTATAAACTCTTCAACCACTAAAGTTCTTTTGTTAAATACACGATAGACTTTAGAGTTTAAAGAGTAACCTAGAAAAATAGCTTCATCACTTTTTGCATCAAACATGCCTAAATTGTCTTTACCATTGTTTAAAACAAAACATTTGCATCCAAAAGGATAAAAATAGCTAATTTTAGGCTTTTTATTTTTGAAAAGCTCATAGGGTGTTTTCTTTAAAATAGGCCTAATCATTACTCTATAACAATATAGCTAGCCGTAAAAGTGGCTTCCACCCAAACATACATAGGAAAATTGTTTTCACAAAGCATGATTCTAGCCATTTCTTCAAAATTTCTATTTTTCCTTTCAACAACCTCATTTTGTTGAGGTGTGCGATGAGACAAAAAATTATGGCTAATTCCATTTGAGTTACAAAACTCTTGAAAACCTAGATTTTGAAATTCGGTTCAATGGTCACTTCTAACATGTGAAATAGAGTAACCAACATTGTTTTGATTTGCTTTTGAAAACGTGATGAATTTTTCTAAAGCCCCATCCTTGGTACTTAAAAATAGAACCTAAGTAAATATAGAGTAATCATCAACTAAAACAAATGCATATTGTTTTCCACACAAGCTCATAGTCCTAATAGGGCTAAAATGATCTATATGGATCAATTGTAAAACTCTACTAGTAGAAACACCATTAATAGGTTTAAAAGAAACTCTTTTTTGTTTGCCTTTTGCACATGCATCACATATTTTATCAAGAGAAAACTTTATTTTTGGCAAACCTCTTACTAGATCATTTGAAATCAATTTTTTTAAAACACACGTGCTTGCATGTCCTATTTTTCTATGCCATAACCAAGAATCATGCTTATCTTTTGCAACAAAACATGCATTTGAAATATGAATGTCATTTAAATGCACCCTGTAATTTTTTCCTATGCAATGGCCAATAAGCACAATTTTGTTGGATTCAATGTCAATAATTTTACAACCATTTAAATCAAAAAGGACATTAAAAACTTTATCACACAATTGACTTATGCTCAAAAGATTATGCTTAAGACCGTTGACACACAAAACATTATCAATAAGTATAGAAGAGTGATTACCAGCAAAACCAATTCCTTCAATGTGGCCTTTGGATTTGTCACTGAAAGTCACTTCTCCTCCACCTTTTGGTTTTAGCTCCAAGAATCGACTCTTGTCTCTAGCCATGTGTCTTGAGCATCCACTATCAAGGTACTATGAGTTTGCACTTGAAGTTTTGTCCTTGTAGCAATGTTCCCCCTAAAAACATAGAATCAAGTCATGATTTTTGGTACCCAAATTATTTTGTGTAACACCCCAAAAATAGGGCTAGATGTTTAGGGGTTTGATTAGTTTGGGTTCGACTCGATTGAACTGGATTAACCAGTTATATAAGTTTCATGAAAATTAATATTTTAAAATACGAATTGAGGAGATAAAAATTGGTTTGATTTACCAAAAATGTGTAACTATATTATCAAGTGTTTTGGTACTTAATTTGGGAGTTAATTAAATTGTTTTAAGTGAGATTCTGATTTAGTGACTAAATTGTAAAGATTGCAAAATTACTATTTTGTAAATGGGCCAATAGTAAGAATCCTTAGAGAGATATTATTTCTAAATGTTTTTAATCAGAAAATGACCACCATAATTGAATAAGGAATTGACGGTTAATTGGTTTCCAAATCATTTTCCTATTCTTTCTAATTTTCTCTCCTTATTTTCCCTCACTTTCTATTTTAATTTCCAAACATGATTCTCCAAAATTGTTTACTAGTTTTCAATGGGGAGTTCATCATTTGATTCTACTCTTTATTTCTAACAAAACCTCATAAGAATTTCTCAAGGATTTCATCCATTACACACGTTTGATTTCAAGGAAAATCTTATGTCAGTCTTGGTTGGAGCTTCTTAAAAGGTGAATTTCGTTTTCCTCTCTTAAACTAAGGTTATTTATTGATATTCCTAAGTAGTTGGCTAATATTGGATTGTTTTTAACTTACTTTTACAAAAGATTTCAAGAATTGGGTTATTAATGGAGATTTTGATGATTTGCTTAAAGATTTGTTTAACTTGATGAAACTTGGAGATTTTGATTGGGTAAATTCATGTTTTGATAAGGTAATCATAATGTGAAATGAGATTAATGGAATAAATCCCGAAACTATTTGATTGGTTAATTTTTGGTTGAGTTTTTAGTGGTTTTTGGGGCTGTTATGAGTGTTATTGAGTTGCTTGAGATATAAGGGTGTTTAGAAAGATTTTTTTGTTGTGTTTTGATGTGGATTGAATGTTAGAATTGTTGGTTTGAGGTTAGGTGTTGGTTCAATGAAGATTGATGTCGATTTTGGTATTTTCAACTAGTTTTCAGAAGGGTGGTGTTGAGGGTGCAAGGGATTTTTCCTTTGTAGCATTTAGAATGTATAATGATGCATTTTCCCTTTGGTTTTATGTGGTTAAAACAGGGGACGATCAAGGCAAGGTTGCCTAGTTGCGTACGTTGCATTTCGGAGGCTCGATTCGCGTTGGCGAGCAAAGCAAAGTGTATCAGTGAGTGTATAAACCCGTTAAAGCGCTTTAAGGGTTTGATTGATGGAATCATGGGGGTTTAGTTATAGCCTAACAAGCTTAACTAAGCTAAAGAGTAAGTTACCCTTATTTTGCTTGGTTATCGGCTTTGATATGAGCTTGCGGATTTCAAATTTTGGTTTTAAACATGGTTTTATTTACTTACTGTAAATGCATCGTGTTGGATTAATATGCATTGTTTATCAAAGTATATGAATGCGTATGAGAATTGAGATTTGTTCCTTAAAGGAATAGGTAGTTGCCTTTGGCAATGTGGTTTTGCATATGAAACGGTTTTTATGAAATGCATTGGAAAACAGTAAGTAAATGTATTTGAAAGTGATATATTGGCTAGCTGATAAGTGTTCAAAAGTACTATTTTTCTTACCCTTTTTACTCATATTATTGTTAGATTTAGGCTCATATTAGTTGCATAATTAGCCATTCATGCATTAATCCATGTTTCCTTCCATCGTTGAGCTTGATTACATAACTTGGTAGTTTTTGTGGGAAAAGATGCTGCTTTGGTGTGTTTTGTGTGTATGTACAGGATCACTTGCCAAAGCAAGGCTAGAGCTAGTTGCCAGGGCAATACATGAAGGAGATGCCGAGCTAGTTGCCAGGGCAATGCATGAAGGAGACGCCGAGCCAGTTGCCAGGGCAATTGTCGACAAGAGCAAAGGTGATATGGTAGTCGAAATTGATGACTAGACAAGCCCAAGATGACGTGGAGCAAAGCCCAATCCCAAAGGAATTTGATTTCCATGAAGAGATTAAAGAAGAATTAAATTCCAAGAAGATTGGAGAAGTTCTAGTAGGAATATAATTATAATAAAGAATTATATTCTTTAAAGATAATTTAATTCCAACTTAACTTCCTCCTCAAAGAAGGACTTTGATCTAACCCTATAAATAAAATGCCATATCGTCAACTTCCAGAGAGAGGGAGAGAGGGGGAAATTTCGACAACACCAAAGAGGGCAAGAGGAGAGAATTTTCAACAAGCATCTAGGGCAAGGAGGATTTCGACAAGCTTCCTTCTTCATCCTTTTCTTTCTTGTTCGATTGGGTTCATGCTAGGGATTATTTATCTTGTGTTTCTTTGGAACCTAGCCATGAACTAAATCTATTTGGCTATGGTTATTGTGTTTTGTGGTTGTGAGAAACTATTGGTTTTTGTTTAGGTAATAAGAGTTTGCACTTTTCTATTCAAGGTTTATTCATTCTTGGTTCTTATTCTTGTTTGCGAGTGAATTGGGAGAGGATCTCGTAACTTCATCTATTTATCTAATATCGGGAGAGTTAGATTCAAGAAACGAATGAATATGATCTTTATTCAATCTATTAATGGTGAAGATTAATCTGTCTTAGGAATAAGTTAAGGATTTCAACGGCTAAGAGGAGCGCAAGATTGGTTGTTGTTCGCCCTTGATTCACGCAGGGATGTATTATCAAGGCATGCACAAGTAGCTAGAGTTTCGACTTAGGGATAAGAAGAAACAATTGAAGAACGCTCTGCCGAACCTTGAAGATTGCTGCCCAGACGCCCAAGTAGTTGCCCAACTAGTCGCCCAAGCAACCATCGATTAGTTTCCAAGGCAACCCCGTTGTGCAAGTTGCCATGGAAACTGAGTTGCCCGTGCACTCTTTTGCCAAGACGATCCAATCGGCTATCACACCTCATCTCACGATAACCTGGCCTATCTCTCTCATTTGTTCTCATCTTTTCTTTTACGTTATTGCTTTCTAATTTAGTTATTAGTTAAACTCCTATAATCCTTTATTTGTGTTTTTACTTTTTACAGTGCAAGAGACTAGATTCTTGAAGTGGCACCAATCCCTGTGGAGACGATATCTTTTATACAATAACTTGCAACGTGTATACTTGGACAAATGCGTAGCACTTATTACGTGCAACAAGTTTTTGGCGCCGTTGCCGGGGATTGGCAATAGGACTGTGTTTTTATTTTCTTGCTCTTTCTTTTTACTTTTCTTGTTTAAGATTCAAAGGGCTAACAAACTTTGGTTTTGCATTGGTATATGACTAAGGCGAGACCGATTACACAAGAATATCCCTTTGATCCAGAAATCGAACGAACCTTACAAAGACTTAGACGAAGGATAAGAGTAGCAATGGCTAATCAAGAGGGCAATATGAATCAAGATGTTCCAGCAGGAGGAGGAGTGATTCTTGCACGAAACAGAACTATTCGAGACTATCTTGAAGAAGATCTTGATGGACTTAATCCAGGAGTTGTCGCACCTGAAATTGAAGCCGACCACTTTGAGTTAAAACCGGTAATGTTTAATATGATCAACACAATTGGTCAATTTGGCGGCTCAGCAACTGAAGATGCACGGCAACATCTGAAATCTTTCCTCGAGATTTGCAACTCGTTCAAAATACAAGGAGTCACCCCCGATGTCTTACGATTAAGATTATTCCCCTATTCACTGAGGGATAGGGCGAAAGGATGGTTGAATAGCATTCCTGCCGGATCAATAACATCTTGGACCGATCTTTGTCGTGATTTCCTTGCTCGGTTTAATCCTACAAATTTGACTGATAAGCTTCGTAACGACATTACTTCTTTTCGGCAGGCAGATGATGAATCCATGTACGAGGCTTGGGAGCGATATAGAGAACTTCTACACGAATGACCCCTACACAGATTCCCGGTGTGGACTCAAGTAACAATGTTTTACAACGCCGTGAATACACCAACAAGGATGATGCTAGATGCCTCGGCAAACGACATACTTCTAGATAAGTCTCCGGAGGAAGCAATGCAAATTCTAAACAGGCTGGCCAAGAATGATTATCAATTCCCCTCTACTAGAAGAGGAGGAGTTAGACGCCAAGCCACAATTCATGAACTAGTATCATCAGATTCAATTTCGGCACAATTGGCCACTTTAACCAAGATGGTCCAGAACATGCAAAAACCAAACAACACACATGAAGTCAAGGTAATGGATTCTTTTTGTGAGTTATGTGGTGATAACCATGATTCTTCTGAATGTATGCAGAATCTGGAATCCAGCTTCTATGTGGGGAATTACAATCGGAACAACAATGTGATGTCCAATACATACAATCCACCTTGGAAGAAGCACCCGAATTTTTCATGGAGTAATCCCAACAATGCTCTAAACCAGAACAATCAGAATGCACAAGCATCGGGATTCCAGCAGAATATGCCACGGCAACAGTTACCGCAGCAACAACCGACAACATCTAGTTCTTTGGAAAATTCTCTAAATGCTTTTATGATGAAAACTGAATCTTATATGGCTGAGAATAGTAACTTCATAAAAAGAACTGATGCTTTTATCAACAGGACCGAGATGAGATTGCAAAACCAAGAGGTGGCAATCAAATCATTGGAAAATCAAGTCAGACAATTTGCTCAAAATCTGAATACTAGACCGCAAGGAGGTTTACCTAGCGATACTGAAGTCGCAAGAGGAACTGGCCATGAGCAATGTAAGGCAATCATCACTAGAAGTGGCCAACAACTTAGAGAGGCTCAAACCCGCTCATCAAACAAAACTCCACAAAAAGATCAAGACGAACCTAGCGACAAAGCCTCAGATGCTGAACCAGGATTGCCGTGGCAACCGGCAATAAGCATGCCTCGGCAACCGACGATAAAGATGCCTCGGTAACTTGTGATAAGCATGCCTCGGCAACTCTAATTGATAATGCCTCGGCAACTCCAGTTGTCCCGGCAATGCCATCAATCAGGTTCCAAACCAATAAAAGGATCGAAGATATCCGACTTCCACCACCATTCCCACAAAGGTTGAAGCGACAAAAGCAAGAATACCAATTCAAGAAGTTTCTTGATATCCTAAAGCAAGTCCACATCAACTTGCCATTGGTGGAAGCAATTGAACAAATGCCAAACTATGCCAAGTTTCTTAAAGACATTGTGTCCAAGAGAACAAGGCTAGGAGAGTTTGAAACAGTTACCGCAACAGAAGGATGCATGGCAATGTTGCACAATCGTATGCCACCCAAGTTGAAGGATCCCAGAAGTTTCACAATACCCTGTTCTATTGGAAACCACTATATCGGGAAAGCATTATGCGACCTAGGGGCTAGCATAAACTTGATGCCTAAATTGGTTTTCCAGAAACTAGGAATCGGGAAGGCAAGACCTACAACAGTTATGCTACAGCTAGCCGACAGATCATATGTGCATCCAGAGGGAAAAATCGATGACATACTGGTAAAAGTTGATAAATTTATTTTTCCCGCTGACTTTATTGTTTTGGATTGTGAAGTAGATGAGCATGCACCCATCATTCTCGGGAGACCATTCCTAGCAACAGGGAGAACCTTGATCGATGTTGAAAAAGGAGAACTCACAATGACGGTGAATGACCAGCAAGTTAAACTAAATGTGTTCCAAACACTAAGGCATTCCGATGATCCCGAAGAATGCCAACTTCTCCATGCCACAGCAGAGTTTAACTTCGACGAGGAATTTAGTTGCCTCGGCAACTACATCACCGATCAAGAGGAACCTGAGGAGTATGAAGAACCGGTCGATGAGGAACAACAAGAAGAGGCAAATTGTCTAGTCAATCGACCAGGTACATACTTTGAACCACTGATTACTCAGGTAAGGAAGGTAAACTCAAAAAACCCTCTATTGAACAACCACCGATTCTTGAGTTGAAACAATTGCCAGAGCAACTAAAGTATGCATACTTAGGAACTGATAATACATTGCCTGTAATTATTTCTTCTAAGTTACAACCTGAGCAGGAAAAGAAGCTGATCAAGATGTTGAAGCTACACAAAAAGACAATAGGGTGGACAATTGCCGACTTGAAGGGAATTAGCCCGGTAGTGTGCATGCACAAGATTTTGTTGGAAGATGATCACAAACCTTCAATTGAGGCCCAGAAGAGACTGAATCATGCCATGAAAGGAGTTGTAATGAAAGAAATCATCAAGTGGCTTGACGCCGACATTATATACCCTATCTCTGATAGTACATGGGTAAGTCTGGTACAATGTGTACCGAAAAAGGGAGGTATAACAGTGGTAAGTAATGAAAACAACGAACTCATTCCAACCAGGACTGTGACCTGTTGGAGGGTTTGTATGGATTATCGAAAGCTAAACAAAGCCACCAGGAAAGATCACTTCCCATTACCCTTTATTGATCAAATGCTTGACCGTCTTGCAGGTAAACCCTTTTATTGTTTTCTTGATGGTTATTCAAGTTACAATCAAATTGCCATAGCACCAGAAGATCAAGAAAAGACAACCTTCACATGCCCATACGATACTTATGCCTTCCGAAGGATACCGTTCGAATTGTGTAACGCCCCGACAACCTTCCAAAAATGCATGATGGCACTCTTTTCAGACATGGCCGAAGACTTCCTTGAGATCTTCATGGATGATTTTTCTGTTTTTGGTAATGACTTTGACAGTTGCCTCAGTAATTTAGAGAATGTGCTGGAAAGATGTGAAGAAACTGATTTAGTCCTCAATTGGGAGAAATGCCATTTTATGGTAGATGAAGGAGTAGTGCTCGGGCACAAGATTTCATCCAAGGGAATTAAAGTAGATAAATCCAAGGTGGACGTGATCGAGAGATTACCCCCACCAAGTTCGGTTAAAGGAATTCGAAGTTTTCTTGGACATGCAGGTTTTTACAGGAGGTTCATTCATAATTTTTCTAAAATCACTAAACCCTTGTGCAATTTGCTTGAACATGATAAAGTCTTCGATTTTGATGATTCTTGCACCCAAGCATTCGAAACCCTAAAGAAAAAGCTTGCCTCGGCACCCATTGTCATTCCACCAGATTGGACGCTACCTTTTGAGCTCATGTGTGATGCAAGTGATTTCGCGGTAGGAGCAGTCCTAGGCCAACGCACAGGTAAGACCTTCCATGTGATATACTACGCTAGTAAAACTCTTAATAGTGCTCAAGTGAATTACACAACAACGGAGAAAGAGTTACTAGCTGTAGTTTTCGCATTTGACAAGTTCCGATCCTATTTGATTGGTACAAAGGTAATTGTTCATACGGACCATTCAACAATCAAATATCTATTTGCTAAAAAGGATGCCAAACCTCGTGTGATTCGTTGGATGTTACTTTTACAAGAATTTGATATTGAAATTAAGGATAGGAAAGGAATAGAAAATCAAGTGGCCGATCACTTATCACGTTTAGAATGCAACAGGGAGGAGGACGCAGATCTAGAGATATACGATGCATTCCCGGATGAACAAATTTTAGTTGCCTCGGTAACCATGGACGCGCATGCCTCGGCAACCCTCGATGCCTCGGCAACCATAGATGCACACGTCTCGGCAACTCTCGACACTGCAGCAGCCCTTGACGTGCACACCTCGGCAATTTTGGGAGCAGTCGCCACGGCAGCACATGCCTCGGCAATACCCTGGTACGCGGATTTAGTTAATTTCCTTGTTTGTGGTATTTTACCTTATGGCATTACTCACCAAGGGAAGAAGCGGTTCCGCCATGATGCGAAGCATTACTTTTGGGACGAGCCTCTTTTGTTTAAATAATGTACAGATCAGGTTATACGCCGATGTGTCCCTAAAGAAGAGCAACAGAATATGCTCCGGCATTGCCATTCTTCACCCTATAGAGGACATTTTGGAGGAACTCGTGCCGTCGCCAAAGTTTTGCAATCCGGTTTGTATTGGCAAACATTGTACAAAGATGCCCAAGACTTTTACAAGCAATATGATCGTTGCCAGAGGACGGGCAATATCTCTAGACGATATGAGATGTCACTCCAGAACATCATCGAGGTGGAATTGTTCGATGTATGGGGGATCGATTTTATGGGAGCTTTCCCATCTTCATTCGGCAACCTCTACATTCTACTTGCTGTCGAGTACGTGTCTAAATGGGTTGAGGCAGCTGCAGTTCCCAACAACGATTCCAAGACCGTGCAACGATTCTTGCAGAAAAACATATTTACACGGTTTGGGATGCCGAGAGCAATTATTAGTGACGAAGGCAAGCATTTTGACAACAGACTTATTGCCAAGATGTTGCAACGCTTCGGCGTATCACACAAGATTGCCATGACATACCACCCACAAACCAACGGGCAAGCAAAAATTTCCAACCGAGAATTGAAGGGTATACTCGAGAAAGTTGTAAATCCCTCTAGGAAGGATTGGTCATTAAGACTAGATGACGCACTTTGGGCATATCGCACTGCATTCAAAATACCCTTAGGTATGTCCCCCTTCCGACTTGTCTATGGCAAAACATGCCATCTACCGATGGAAATCGAACACAAGGTATACTGGGCAATCAAGACCGTAATATGGATTGGGAAAGTGCCGGACAAAAGCATTTGTTAGACCTCAACGAAATAGAAGAATTCCGTGCACTCGTCTATAACAATGCACGAATCTACAAGGAGAAAACAAAGCGATGGCATGACAAGAAACTATTGTCGCGACAATTCATGCCAGGGCAACTAGTTCTCCTATTCAATTCTCGGCTAAAACTTTTCCTGGGAAAGCTGAAATCAAGGTGGTCGAGACCATTCGAAGTTGTCAAACCATTCTCACATGGTGCCGTGATAATCAAGTCCATCACTGACAAACATGAACTCAAAGTTAATGGACAAAGATTGAAACACTACAATGGTGCTCATGTGGAACGTAACAAAGAAGTGGTCACTTTAGGAGATGCATGAGCATGCTCTCCTTTCAATATTTTCTTTGTCTTTTTATTTTTATTTTTATTTTTAGGAGATATTTTATTTTTCTTCATTATCTTTAGTTTCCAGGTTTTCTTTGTTTTCTTTTCCACAACAAGACTTACAACCACCATGCTAAGGAAATTCACTACCGACTACTTGCCACGGTAATCACAACAGAGGATGCCCCGGCAACCAACCCTGAAGATGCCATGGCAACCAAAGCTAAAGACATCCCGGCAACCACTGCAAAAGCCAAAGGTAAAGCACCTATACCCGAATCAACTCCTACGGAATCATTTTCTGATTTTTCAGATTCGGACGAGTCATCCATTGCACCAACAAAGACCACACCAATTAAATACTCCAAGTGAAAAGCCAATGACACTGATGAAGAGGACGATGAGGACAACCCCGTACGAGGATTGATTCCACCACCAGCAACAAGAAAACAACCATCGCGTTCAAGCAAGAGAATCAAGACACCAACCAAAAGGAAAATAATCATCTATGATGACGAACTCTCGGAGTAAGTTCTCGTATGCATTTTATTTTCCGTTATTTTTATTTTTCTTTAATGCATGCGTTGAGGACAATGCCTCACTCGAGTTTGGGGGGGATTGTTATTAGTAGTTACCATGTTTAGTTACATTCATCTTAAATATTACATTTAGGATACATAAATTGCTTGCCATGCCTTTAGTTGGAACAAGAATTGCTTAGATTTGATGAATATCCGATGATGACTTTTCCAATGCACTTAATTGATAGAATTTTTATTCTAGGATAACCATGGAAAAACTTAGAATTTTACTATGATGCGAAATTTGATGAAACACTATTGTGGTTTGATTGATTTAAGGAATTCTAGTGAATTTAAGTTGATAATTAACAAATTGGGGGATTAGAATAAAAATTGGATGAATGCTAGAGGTGGCCGAAATTGGCTCTAGCATGTGCTAAAAAAATTGATCACTAGAGGTGCCCGAAACTGGCTCTAGTATGTGTTAAAAAAAATTGATCGCTAGAGGTGCCCGAAACTGGCTCTAGTTAAAACATGTTAAAAAGAACCCAATGAAGTAATTTGAAAACCTATTGTTTGCATAGAATCCAAAAAATCAACTTGCACACAACTCCGCACACACTCACAAGCATTATAGTTTGAATCCGAGTAACTCCTAAGTTTTCCGAAAAATAAAAAGCCAATCATACTTTGTGCCCCGGTTCAGAGAATTGAAATCAAGTTCAAAGCTAAGTTTGTGAAAATTGAAGTCTTGGCAGGTAATTATTAGTTTGCATTGCTTGAGGACAAGCAATAGTTCGAGTTTGTGGGTGTGATAAGTGTTCAAAAGTACTATTTTTCTTACCCTTTTTACTCATATTATTGTTAGACTTAGGCTCATATTAGTT
The DNA here is from genome assembly GCA_019671005.1 of Hibiscus mutabilis. Lineage (NCBI taxonomy): Eukaryota > Viridiplantae > Streptophyta > Magnoliopsida > Malvales > Malvaceae > Hibiscus > Hibiscus mutabilis. The sequence continues at coordinate 49,235,128 of CM033714.1, forward strand.
GCATAATTAGCCATTCATGCATTAATCCATGTTTCCTTCCATCGTTGAGCTTGATTACATAACTTGGTAGTTTTTGTGGGAAAAGATGATGCTTTGTGTGTTTTGTGTGTATGTGCAGGATCACTTGCCAAAGCAAGGCTAGAGCTAGTTGCCAGGGCAATACATGAAGAAGATGCCGAGCTAGTTGCCAGGGCAATGCATGAAGGAGACGCCGAGCCAGTTGCCAGGGTAATTGTCGACAAGAGCAAAGGTGACATGGTAGTCGAAATTGATGACTAGACAAGCCCAAGACGACGTGGAGCAAAGCCCAATCCCAAAGGAATTTGATTTCCATGAAGAGATTAAAGAATAATTAAATTCCAAGAAGATAGGAGAAGTTCTAGTAGGAATATAATTATAATAAAGAATTATATTCTTTAAAGATAATTTAATTCCAACTTAACTTCCTCCTCAAAGAAGGACTTTGATCTAACCCTATAAATAAAAGGCCATATCGTCAACTTCCAGAGAGAGGGAGAGAGGGGAAATTTCGACAACACCAAGGAGGGCAAGAGGAGAGAATTTTCGACAAGCATCTAGGGCAAGGAGGATTTCGACAAGCTTCATTCTTCATCCTTTTCTTTCTTGTTCGATTGGGTTCATGCTAGGGATTATTTATCTTGTGTTTCTTTGGAACCTAGCCATGAACTAAATCTATTTGGCTATGGTTATTGTGTTTTGTGGTTGTGAGAAACTATTGGTTTTTGTTTAGGTAATAAGAGTTTGCACTTTTCTATTCAAGGTTTATTCATTCTTGGTTCTTATTCTTGTTTGCGAGTGAATTGGGAGAGGATCTCGTAACTTCATTTATTTATCTAATATCGGGAGAGTTAGATTCAAGAAACGAATGAATATGATCTTTATTCAATCTATTGATGGTGAACATTAATCCGGCTTAGGAATAAGTTAAGGATTTCAACGGCTAAGAGGAGCCCAAGATTGGTTGTTGTTCACCCTTGTTTCACGCAGGGATGTATTATCAAGGCATGCACAAGTAGCTAGAGTTTCGACTTAGGGATAAGAAGAAACCATTGAAGAACGCTCTGCCGAACCTTGAAGATTGCTGCCTAGACGCCCAAGTAGTTGCCCAACTAGTTGCCCAGGCAACCATCGATTAGTTGCCAAGGCAACCCCGTTGTGCAAGTTGCCACGACAACTGAGTTGCCCGTGCACTCTTTTACCAAGACGATCCAATCAGCTATCACACCTTATCTCACGATAGCCTGGCCTATCTCTCTCATTTGTTCTCATCTTTTCTTTTACGTTATTGCTTTCTAGTTTAGTTATTAGTTAAACTCCTATAATCCTTTATTTGTGTTTTTACTTTTTACAGTGCAAGAGACTAGATTCTTGAAGTGGCACCAATCCCTGTGGAGATGATATCTTTTATACTATAACTTGCAACGTGTATACTTGCACAATTGCGTAGCACTTATTACGCGCAACACTAGCCATAGGATTAAGTACACTATAATATAAAGTCGATCGCTTTGCGGCTCTTGAGGTATAGCGGTATAGCTACTCAGGCTAATGGTATTCTTTGGTTTCTTAAAATAGGGGTAAGCATATTGTTATGTAGTAGAGGTAAGTTTATCATGGCGCGTAGGGGTAAGTCTATTCCAGGCCGAAGTGAGATTTGGTGGAGGTAAGTCCATCATGAGAAATCTGTGTATCTGATGTATAAAAGTTATATTTTGGTTTTTGAATGTAAGGATGGAGGTAAATCTATCCGGGGTCACCCTTAAAGCCAACATATGTGATACATGAGATATACATGAAAAGGGTTTTGATGTATATGGATGTCATGCTTGATTTGTTTTGGAAACATATGAGAAAAATGCTTTAGTTTATTTAAGCATGTTTTATACTTCACATGACATGTGATTTTCAAATAAATGTTGAAATGCATCAATGTTTATTAAGAGCAACCTCACTAAGCATGTGTGATTACGCTCTCTTTTTCTATTGATGCAGAGCAATAGAGTTGTGGGGCATCGTTTTCTTTGTAAGGAAGATCCAATAACAAGACATTTACTTTAGTATGGAAAACTAGTTTTAATTCGGTTAATAAGACAATGTGTTACCATGTTTTTTGGTGATTTGTAATATGGTCTTTAATGGTGTTGTTGTGGTTTATATGTTGTGGTTTGATGGATTAGATTGTTGATGTTTGAGGTTTGATTGTTGATGACTTGCATCTATGTGATTGGTGCTTCAAGGATTTCATAGTATGCATACAGGGTGGAAGCCTATGCTTATGTTTTTGTGGTTCAAGCATGTTCATTTTGGTCCTAATAGACTATTGTTGTGATGCCTATGTTGAAATGTGCCTTGATTCTCTTTTTGGTTGTTAAATTGGATGGTTTTATGAAGTATGCCTCTAGTATTGTGATTTGATGAAATTCTCCATTTGGTGTTCACATTTTTTTGAGCTTAAGGCTTGTCTTAATCATTGGTTTAGTGGTGTATATGTGTATGATTCATTAAGGCATGTTTGAGTTATCAATTGGGTAAAAAACCCACAAAGTTGGACATTACAGGTCCAGCCGTATCGATATGCCTGGCCTAGTATCGGTACAGGTATGTGTAAAATTGTCCTGAGTATTGGTACGCGAGAAAGCGTATCGATACAGGTTTTAGCTACTGGAATTTTGGATTTTGGCCATGTAAGCCGCGTACCGATACACTTAGGGACCGTATTGGTACAGTCCTAGGGAATAAGCATGGCATCGGTACGATGTCTCGCGTACCGATATGTCTGGGTGTTATTTTAGTTAAGGTTTTAGATTCTTACATTTTGGTCCTTGATTTTTGATGTAAGCAATTGAATGAGTTTGGTTAATCGTCTAGAGCAAAACTTTGACAATTAAATATATAACAAGACTAATCAAGGATCGGTAACTTCAAATTTAATTAAGTCCTCGTAATTCTCTAGATTTGCAATTGGGTCCTTAAATTGTGATTACACGCAATTGGATGTCATTTCGACGCCCGATTTAGTTGAGATTTCACCCGCTGCCAACATGCACACCTTAGGTAATAATAATGCATATAGACAAGATAAAAAGAAAAAAAATAGACCTAATCTTAGTTAATCATTTTGTGTTTGTTTTGACAAACCCAATGTAGCTTACTCTGTTCGGTCTGGCGTCTGCGACAAGTCGAGGAAGTTACATTTGGTGGTATTATAGCCAAGTTAGAGATTTTTGGGTGTTGTCTTTGATTGTTTGATTAATGTTTTGTTGATTGCATGCATGTTTTTGAATGATGATGAAGATATTTGCTATGTTAGGGTAAAAAGGGGGAACATTGCCTATTATCGTGGTTTTAAAATGATTTCGAAGGTTGTCTTGGATCCTTCGCCGAATGCTAGCCTAACTTTATTGTGTTGTGATGTATTATATAGGTCATTGTAAGTATAGGTCCTCATCGTGAGACTCGATCTTCTATGAGTAATGTCAGGGATGGGTAAAATGTCGGGGATGGATTAGTTCTAATCTTTTACCTCCTCCTCCACCTGTTCCTCCTATTGGTGCTATAGTTGGGATTGGTGATGTACCTCAGGCTCTGTAAGGGCCAGTTATTGGTGATATGACGCTATTGGTCCAAGCGATGACGGTAGCCTTTCAGGTAGTGATAGCTGGGGTGCAAGCATCAACGCCTGCTATGGCCGTTAATCATAGGTTACCATTGGAGCGCTTTCGTAGCTTGGGAGGTGTGGAGTTTAGAGGATTGAATCTTAAGGTGGCTGAGGAATGGCTAGAGAGCACTATCCGTATTCTGAGTCAGATGGACTGTAATGATGCGCGCAAGTTTGGTTCTACCATATCCTTGTTGCACAGTGATGCATATCATTGGTTGGTAACCACGATTGCAGAAGTTCCTGATGCTAATGTGAATTGGGATTTCTTCCGGATAACTTTTAAGAGGAAGCATCTCGGTCCATAATATCAAGATGCCAAAAAGTGCGAGTTTATGTCATTGGTTCAAGGTGGCATGACAGTGTCTGAGTATGAGGTAAAATTTGTTTGGTTGAGCCGTTATGCTTCTGAGACGGTTCCTAATGTTCGACAGAGGTGCGATAGGTACTGTTACGGACTTGTTAAAGATATCAAGACATATTTGTTGGCCACGAATTACACGGACTTTGATGTGTTGGACAACCGAGCCAAGGATATTGAGCAGTCCTTCAGTGGTTCAGTACAAGTAGTGAATGCAGACACGATAAAGAGAACCACAAAATCTTGCTCTGCTGGGAGACAAAATAAGAGGTCACGTGATAAGCGATATAAGTCGGATCATAAGCATGGTGGTGGTTGTGGTTGTAATTAGGGTGTATGTGTTACAATCGAGTGCGAGCGTTGTGGTAGACACTATGTGGGTGTATGCTGGGGAGCAACGCCTGGATCTTGTTGGGAGTGTGGATCGCCTGATCATTTGAAGCTCGATTATCTGTGTATTGTGAGAGATGCACCGATATATGCAGTTAATATACCTGCTGGATGTCGAGGTCGTGGCAGGGGTAATTTCCAAAGATACGATGGTCAGAGGATTGTGGCTCATACAGTTACTATACAACCAGAGAATGGTAGACCGACTCAGATCTATGCTCATCACGAGGGCCATAATGAAACCGATGTGATCGCAGGTACTTTCACCTTGTAATCTTTATCATCATTTTCCTTAATTGATTCGGGGTCCACGAATTCATACATTTTAAGCGAGCATGCGGATTTGTTAGACGTACTTGTTGAGATCTTGAATGTTTGTATATTAGTAACTAGTTCCTTTGGTGAGACGATTACTGTTAGAACGTTGTATAGGAGATGTTCTTTGGTTGTTCAAGGTCATGAGTTTGACGCAAATTTGATGGAATTGTTATTTCATGGTTTTGAAGTTATTTTGGGTATAGATTGGCTAAGCGAGCATAAAGCGATTGTGGATTGTGAATCCAAAATGATTTCTTTGAGGTTTGCCAACGATTATGAGGTTGTATTAGTTGACGAGAATATTAAGTTCTTATCTAACTTGTTTTGGCTACGTAAGCTGAAAGGATGTTGCAAGGGGTTGTCAAGCTTATCTAGCAATTGTGATGAATTCAGATTTCAAAGGGGTTCGAGTTCAGGACATTCAGTCTATGTGAGATTTTTCAAAAGTGTTTCCTGAAGAGTTGTCAAGTTTACCACCAGATAGAGAGGTGGAATTTAGTATTGACACGTACTTAGGTACGAATCTGGTGTTCATTGCTCCATATCGTACGACACTGAAAGAGCTTAAGGAATTAAAGTCTCAACTTCAGGAGTTGTTGCATCGAGGGTTCATCTGACCTAGTGTTTTGCCTTGCAGTGCATCGGTTCTTTTTGTGAAGAAGAAGGATGGAAAAATGCAAATGTGCATTGATTACCAGCAATTGAATAAGTTGACGGTTAAAAACAAGTATCCATTACCACGGATAGATGAATTGTTTGATCAATTTTGTGGGGGTGGTTGTGTTTAAAAAGATTGATTTGAGATCGAGAGATTATCAATTAAATGTTAAGGATGCGGATGTGCCGAAGACTGCCTTTTGCACAAGATATGGGCATTATGAATTTTGATGATGCTGTTTGATTTGACAAATGCCCCAGCTGCTTTCATGGATATGATGAATAGGGTGTTCCATGAATATCTCAATCAATTTGTGGGGGTGTTTATCGATGATATTCTCGTGTATTCTCGTACCGAGGAGGAACATGATCGACATTTGCGGATCGTTTTGTAAACTTTGAAAGATCATTGGTTGTATGCTAAGTTAAGTAAGTGTGAGTTTTGGCTTAAGGAAGTGATGTTTCTTGGTCATGTGGTTTCAGCTGAGGGTATCTGTGTTGATCCGCAAAAGATTGAGGCTATCCTTAATTGTAAACAACCTAAGTTGGTGTTTGAGGTTTGTAGTTTCCTTGGATTGGTCGGATACTATCATCGTTTTGTGGATGGATTCTCTAGTATTGCTACTCTGTTGATGAAGTTGTTGCAAAAAAATGTTCCTTATGTATGGACGGAGAAGTTAAATGAGGTTTTGGCTTATGGTCATGACTTGATTCTACCTAAGTATGGTAAGGAGTTTGTAGTATATATTGATGCGTCTTATGTTGGTTTGGGTTGTGTGTTGATGCAAGACGGTAAGGTTGTGGCTTATGCTTCAAGACAATTGAAAGTTTATGAGCGCAACTACCCAACTCACGATCTAGAGCTTGCGGCGGTTGTGTTTGCTTTGAAAATTTGGAGACATTATCTATATGGTGAGAACTATTTTGTATTATTTGATGTCTTAAAAAGAGTTGAATCTTAGGTAATGAAGGTGGATTGAGTTGCTCAGGGATTACAACTTGACGATTGAGTATCATCCTGGAAAAGCTAATGTGGTAGCAGACGCATTGAGCCGTAAGGTAGCTATTGAGCTTAGAGCAATATTTGCAAGGTTGAGTGTGACGCGGGAATGTGGCTTAGTGGCTGAGTTGCAAGTTAAGTCTACGTTGTCTCAAAGGATTAAAGTGAGGCAACCATATTATGATTCTTTAGTGCCGCATGTTAAGGATATTTTAGATAGTAATCTGATAGATTTTCATTTTGATGATGATGGGGTTTTGTGCTTTAAAGGTCGAATAGTTGTTCTAGAAGATTTAGAGTTGAGGTGCGCTATTTTGACTGAGGCTCATTCGAGTCTTTTTTCTATGCATCTGGCATAAAGATGTATCGAGATTTGAAGATTTGTATTTTTGGGTTGGTTTGAAGAAGGATGCAGCCGAGTTTTTTTCTCGTTTCATGGTGTGCCAACGAGTTAAGACTGAACATCAATTCCCTTCTGGGTTGTTTAACCTGTTCAAATTCCGGAATGGAAGTGGAAAAGGATCAACATGGATTTTGTGATGGGTCTGCCCTTGACACCATCCTAAAAGGATTCAATATGGGTGATTGTTGATAGTTTTACAAAGTGTGGCCATTTTCTTGCTGTGCATACAACATATATGTTGGATAAGTTGGAGGATATGTATATTACTGAGATTATAAGGTTGCACAAAGTTTTTAAGTCGATTATATTGGTTAGGGATCCTTATTTTACATCGAGGTTTTGGGAAAGTCTATAGACAGCTATTGGTGCGGGTCTTAATCTCAATACATCTTATCATCCTCAAATGGATGAGAAGTCTGAACATGTTATTTAGAGTTTAGAAGATATGTTGAGATATTGTATAATTGAGTTTCAAGGGACTTGGGAAAAGCAACTACCGATGGTGGAGTTTGCTTACAATAATATCTATCAATTGAGCATCCAGATGGCTCCCTATGAGGCTCTTTATGGTCGTAGGTGTAGTACGCCTCTTTATTGGGCAGAGTCAGGCGAGAAGCATGTGGCAGGGCCCTATTTACTTAAGGATACGAATGAGAAAGTAAAACTCATTTTTTAACAACTTAAGGCGGCTTCGAGACAGCAAAAGTCTTATACGGATTTGAAGCGGAAAGAGGTTGAGTCTTAAGTGGCGATAAAGTGTTTTTGAAGGTTTCTCCTTGGAAGAATTTGAATAGATTTGGGCGCAAGAGTAAGTTAAGCCCTAGTTTCATTGGACCTTATGAGGTGATTGAGTGTGTTGGTCCGGTGGCATGTTGATTGAGATTACCAGTAGAGCTTGAGAGGATACATGATGTTTTCCATGTGTCGATGCTTCAGAGGTATAGATCAGATTTGTCGCATGTTGTGCCTATGAAAGAGATTGAGTTGGGCCAAAGTTGGCATATGATGAAGAACCAGAAAAGATATTGGATTCTAGTACCAAGGTTCTCTGTGGCAAGACCATTAAATTGGTTAAGGTGTTGTGGCGACATAGAGGTGTGGAAGAAGCCACTTGGGAGACGAAAGCAAAAATGAAGGAACAATTTCCTCATCTCTTTCCTCTAGGTAAATTTTGAGGAAGAAATTTCTTAAGAGGGGGAGAGTTGTAACAACCCAGAAATAAGGCTAGATGTTTAGGGGTTTGATCGAGTTGGGTTTAACTCGGTCGAACCGAATTAACCAATTATATAAGTTTCAAGAAAAATAATATTTTAAAATACAAATTGGGGAGATAAAAATTTGTTTGATTTACCAAAAATGTGTAACTATATTATCAAGTGTTTTGGTACTTAATTTGGGAGTTAATTAAATTGTTTTAAGTGAGATTCTAATTTAGTGACTAAATTGTAAAGATTGCAAAATTGTTTTAAATGACTATTTTGTAAATGGGCCAATAGTAAGAATCCTTAGAGAGATATTATTTCTAAATGTTTTTAATCAGAAAATGACCACCATAATTGAATAAGGAATTACCGGTTAATTGGTTTCCAAATCATTTTCCTATTCTTTCTAATTTTCTCTCCTTATTTTCCCTCACTTTCTATTTCAATTTCCAAACATGATTCTCCAAGATTGTTTGCTAGTTTTCAATGGGGAGTTCATCATTTGATTCTACTCTTTATTTCTAACAAAACCTCATAAGAATTTCTCAAAGATTTCATCCATTACACAAGTTTGATTTCAAGGAAAATCTTACGTCAGTTTTGGTTGGAGCTTCTTAAAAGGTAAATTTCACTTTCCTCTCTTAAACTAAGGTTTTTTATTGATATTCCTTAGTACCTGGCTAATATTGGATTGTTTTTAACTTACTTTTACAAAAGATTTCAAGAATTGGGTTATTAATGGAGATTTTGATGATTTGCTTAAAGATTTGTTTAACTTGATGAAACTTGGAGATTTTGATTGGGTAAATTCATGTTTTGATAAGGTAATCATAATGTGAAATGGGATTAATGGAATAAATCCCGAAACTATTTGATTGGTTATTTTTTAGATGAGTTTTTAGTGATTTTTGAGGTTGTTATGAGTGTCTTGAGTTGCTGAGATATAAGGATGTTTAGAAAGTGTTTTTAGTTTTGCTTTGATGTGGATTGAATGTTAGAATCGTTGGTTTGAGCTTAGGTGTTGGTTGAACAAAGATTGATGTTGATTTCGGTAGTTTCGGCTAGTTTTTCAAAGGGTAGAGTTGAGGGTGCATGAGGTTGTTGTTTGGCAGTGGTTAGAATGCATAATGATGCATTTCCCTTTGGTTTGATATGGTCAAACATGGGACGGTCAAGGCAAGGTTGCCTAGTTGCGTATGTTGCATCTCGGAGGCTCGATTCGCGTTAGCAAGTGAAGCAAAGGGTATTGATGAGTGTATAAACGCGTTAAATCTCTTTAAAAGTTTGATCGATGGATTATAGGGGTTTAGTTATATCCTAACAAGCTTAACTAAGCTCAACCATAAGTTTCCCTTATTTTGGTTAGTTATCGGCTTTGATATGAGCTTGTAGATTTCTTGTTTTGTTTTTAAACATGGTTTGATTTACTTACTGTAAATGCATCATGTTGGATTAATATGCATTATTTATCGAAGTATATGAATGCCTATGAGCATTGATATTTGTTCCTTGAAGGAATGTGTAGTTGCCATTGGCAATATGGTTTTGCATATGAAACCGTCTTTTTGAAATACATTGGAAAATAGTAAGTAAATGTATTTGAAAGTGATATATTGGTTATGTGACGCAGTGAGAAAGTATCAGATATAGTTGGCTAGCCATAGGATTAAGTGCATTATAATATAAAGTCGATCGCTTCGTGGCTCTTGTGGTATAGCAGTATAGCTACTCAGGCTGATGGTATTCTTCGGTTTCTTACAGTAGGGGTAAGCCTATTGCTGTGTGGTAGAGGTAAGTCTATCATGGCGGGTAGGGGTAAGCCTATTCAGGTTGATGTAAGATTTGGTGGAGGTAATTCCATCATGAAAAATCCATGTATCCGATGTATAAGAGTAACATTCTGGTTTTTGAATGTAAGGATGGAGGTAAGTCTATCCAGGGTCACCCTTAAAGCCAATATATGTGATACATGAGATATACGTGAAAAGGGTTTTGATACATATGGATGTTATGCATGATTTGTTTTGGAAACAAGTGAGAAAATGCTTTTGTTTATTTAAGCATCCTTTATACTTCACATGACATGTGGTTTTAAAATGAATTTTGAAATACGTCAATGTTTATTAAGAGCAACCTCACTAAGCATGTGTGATTACGCTTTTTTTTCCATTGATGCAGAGCAATAAAGTTTTGGGGCAGCTTTTTCTCGTCAAGGAAGGTCCAAGAACAAGACATTTACTTGAGTATGGGAAACTAGTTTTAATACGATTAATAAGGAAATGTGTTACCATGTTTTTGGGGATTTGTAATATGGTTTTTAATGGTGTTGTGATGGTTTATATGTTTTGGTTTGATGTATTAGATTGTTGATGTTTGAGGCTTGATTGTTGATCACTTGCATCTATGTGATTGGTGCTTGAAAGATTTCCTAGTATGCATATAGGGGGATATGCCTAAGCTTATGTTTTTGTGGTTCAAGCATGTTCATTTTGGTGCTAATAAACTATTATTGTGAGGCCTATGTTGAAATGTGCCTTGAATCTCTTTTTGGTTGTTGAATTGGATGGTTTTAGGAAGTATGCCTCTAGTATTGTGCTTCGATGAAATTCTCTATTCGGTGTTCCTATTTCTAAGAGCTTAAGGCTTGTCTTAATAATTAGTTTAGTGGTGTATATGTGTATGATTGATTAAGGCATGTTTGAGTTATCAATTGGGTGAAAAACCCGCAATGTTGAACATTACAGGTCCATGCGTATCAATATGTCTGGCCTGGTATCGGTACGGGTATGTGTAAAATTGGCCTGAGTATCGGTACGCGATGAGGCATATCGATGTGGGTTTTAGCTACTAGAATTTGGGATTTTGGCCATGTAACCTGCATACCGATACACTTAGGGACCGTATCGGTATATCCTTATGGAATAAGCCTGGTATCTGTACGGTCTCCCACGTACCGATACGCATGGGCATTATTTTAGTTAAGGTGATGTTAAGGTTTTAGATTCTTACATTTTGGTCCCTAATTTTTTATGTATTCAACGAAATGAGTTTGGTTGATCGTCTTGAGCTAAAATTTGACAAGTAAACATGAAACATGACTAATTGAGGATCGATAACTTCAAATTTAATGAAGTCCTAGTAATTCTTTAGATTTTTAATTTAGTCCTTAAATTGTAATTACGCGCAATTGGATGTCATTTCGACGCCCGATTCAGTTGAGATTTCATCAGCTGCTAGCATGCACACCTTAGGTCATAATATTACATCTAGACAAGATAAAAAGAAAAAAATGGACCTAATCTTAGTTAATCGTTTCAGGTTTGTTTTGGCAAACCCAATATAGCTCACTTGGTTCGATCTAGCGTCTAGGCCGGGTCGAGAATGTTACATTTTAGGTCCATGAGTATTAGCTCCCAAAATATTGGTTCCCTTGGGAATCCAAGAAGCAATAGCATCAATATTATTAGATGTGACAAGTTCCTTAAGAACCCAAACACTCCTAATCCTCTTACCATTAGAAGACCTTGTGAAGCCTCTATGTTTGTAGTCACCAAAGTTTCTTTTCACATAGTTGGGTTTTGAAGTTGTTCTTTTTTCAAAAATTGATTTTTCCAATTTTGTTCAAAGAAGCTTTGAGATCACCCACTTCTTTTTGGTGATCATCATGAAATTTAGAAAGTAGGTTATGCAAATCTTGATTTTTCTTTTCAAAATCAAGTTGTTTTGTTTACAAATCCATAACCTTCCTTTCAAGTTCCAAGTTGGCTTTAGATAATGAATCATTTTGTTTTTTCAAATCAAAAATTGTTTTCTTGTTTTTCAAAATTGAGTTCTTATATTTTACCACCGACTCATTATAAACCTCTTGCAACTCATCATAAGCTTTTTGAAGCTCATCAAAGGTAAACATCCAAATTATATGAGTTTGAGGTTACCTTAGGATCATCCTTCAATTCCATGAGACAAAGATTTGCTACTTCTTGCTCCTCCTCATCGGATGAGTCCTCATCACTCCAAGTAGCAACATGAGCCTTAAGCTTCTTCTTCTTCCTGAAGCTCTTCTTCTTCCCGAAGCTCTTCTTCTTTAGTTGGGGACAATCGAACTTGATGTGTCTCAGCTTTTTGCACTCATAGAAAATGATTTGGCTCTTCTCTTATTTTTTTGCTTGTTCTCGAAACCCTCTTTCCAATGGAATTTTCTTCCCCGGTTGGATTTCATGAACCTTGTGAATCTCTTGGCTAGCATAGCCATTTCTTCATATTCTTCCTAGAATCGCTCTCATCTTGTGATGCTTTGAGAGCAATTCTCCATCTTCTTCTCTTCTTTTTTCTTTTCATCTTCTCCTTCTTTCTTCATGATCTCATGAGTGAAAAGAGACCCCAAAAGAGCAACAAGCTTCAAGGTCTAGAGATCCTTGGCTTCGATGATGGCAGTCCTCTTTCTATCCCATGACTCGTGAAGAGAATAGATAAGTTTTGATCAAGCTTGTCTTCTAGAATGATTTTTCCATAGCCCTTAAGCCCATTGACAATGATGGAGAAAATCTATCAAACATCTTGGTGATGTCTTCTTTCAGTTCCATTTTGAAGTTCTCATGCCTCAAATTTAGGAGTCCAATCTTGGTCTCTTTGACATTATCTGTGCCCTTGTATGTAACTTCAAACTTGTCTCATATCTTCTTTGCACTCGTGCAAAAAGACATCTATATGTACTCGTCCGGTCCAAGAGCACAAAAGAGTATGTGCATGGCTTTGTCGTTGACTTGCATCTTTCTCCGATATTCATCGATATACTATTGGCTTGTCTTAGGGACTGTCGATCACCTTCTTCCTTCATCGGAATGGATGATCCATCTTCCACTACATCCCAAAGGAGGTAGTTGTTGGATTTGATGAAGCGACTCATCATATTCTTTCAATAGGGGTAGTTTGCCCCATTGAAGAATGATGGTTTAGTGATGGATTGTGACTCGTAAAGATTGTTGTCGGAAGTAGAGGTCATGGCTAGATGTGATGATTGATTGAACACCCTAGGATCGACTCAAAAGGGTGTAAATACTTCCAATGAGTGTAGCTCTGATACCAATTGTTGGGATGATCAATCAATGCAAGACGACCAAGAGGGGTGAATTAGCAAATAAAAATTTTGGTGGAAACAATTGGAAAGGTAAGAAAATTGGGACACAAGATTTATAATGGTTCAACCTTCTCAACAAGGTTTACATCCACTACCATAGCTATCCACACTAAGGATTTCTCAAATCCACTAGATTTTTTTCTTTTTGAGTATAAAGGAGATAAATTTAAAACTCATTTAAGACTTATACCCGAAGTCTTAAGAATCCCTCAAAATAAAATACAAATGAAGCAAACTAAAAATCACTCACAAGGTTAATTGTTTGCACATTTCTAGGCTCACTCAAACCCCAATACTTGAATAAAATGGATACAATAAGAACTCTCAAGTGGGTTTACAAGATTTTAGAACAAAGGCTCAAAGATTGTTGGATGTGTGCTTGAATGCTTTAGACTTATCAATAGTTGTTGAAGCAGCTTTGAAGACTTGATTTTATACCCCTCATTGATTTCTAGTCGTTTGGGTAGTTGGGATATTGATTATAGCCGTTGAACTTCATTTTCCCGCAATAAGTGTTGTCTGTCAACACTAGGTATCGGTACATGAGGACGGGTATCGGTTGCTGCTATAAGAAGAAAGAGTCGTTGCAACAAAGGGTATCGATACACACGAATCCGTATCGATATAGAGTGTGTATTTTACAGAGGGTATCGGTACGATAAAGGTCGTATTGATACCGATTTTACTTACTAAAATCCTTGAAAGTTTTGTACAAAAAATCATATCGATACGCTTATGAGGGTATCGGTACGCGTTAACTGATTTTAAAAGTTTATGATTCCAATAAACTAACAAGGCAACGATTGAAAATTTATTACAAAGATTTACAAAATCTTTAACCCCCGTGCCGGTACGCATGGAGTCGTACCGATACTCAAAGAAAATTTTGATTACCTAGTTTGAAGGGTGTACCGATACGTCTACACGTATATCGGTACCTTATAGCCAATAAGTATAATACAAAATTCTAGTAGCTAAAACCGTACCGATACGACCTTAGGTGTATCAGTACTCATGTACTAAATTGGCTATTTTTTAGTACCATAGAAAAACTTTGGGGTTTAATATTTTGACTTAGAAAATATTTTAAGTTCGAATACTTGTCAATTTGTGAGTCTTTAAATTCTTTAAAAATTTATTTCGTTTTACAAATTAGTCCTTATTATATCAAAATCAAGTATAGGTTTTACAATACACCAATTTTGTTCAGGTCGTATAGTTGAGCCAGACTCAAACCCAAACAAAACCTAAAAATAAAATACATAAAAAATAAAAACAACCTAAAACCTATTTAGCCTATTTCTTAAACTCAAACCCTAATATGAAACCCTAGTTCTCTAGAGCACTACATGTCATTGCCTCTAAGAGTCTCCTCGAAAAATATTTGTCACCTTGCGGAGCCACCCATAACTGATCTAATTTTGCATCGCGCGCAACAAAATTTTGAGGTCTTTGACCTAGAAATGGCTAAAAAAAACCCTTTGTCTCCCCTATAAAAATGTGCTAAAAAAACAAAAAGGGAGAAGTAGCATCAGAAGGTTGTGTTAGTGTTTTTGGAAGAAAAAAAGGGAAAGAGAAGTGGAAATGTTTTACCTTTGATTTCTAGCAGGTGCGACCTCGGATTGAGAATTCGAGTGGTGAGTAAGTTCGTGGTGATGCAAGAAATGATATACTCCGAGCAACTAGATCGATCGATGGATCTTAATTTTTGAGAAAAGTATATTCGATTTCTTTTTTATATCTACTCTTGTTTGTGTGTCTTTTGTAGGGATGGCAATCGGGTGAGGAATAACCGAAAAACATGGGAATCTGAATTGACGGGTATGGAGGGTAACCGAAATCTTCACCCACGAAGATGGGGACAGGGGAAATGTAACACCCTCGACCTAGATGTCATATTTGGGCCTTAAGCCCAACTCGCTACCACAAATCTTAACCTAATTTAGCCCAAACCATATCTATTTCCATAAAATCCCTTGAATTTAATGTAGTCCAAACCAAGATAATATTGAAAATGTTTACATAGGAGCTCTAATTTAAAACAAGTATTAAAAACATTCGACTTATACAACTTAAAATCCAAAATACGAGATACAATACAAAACATAGGGGTCCTACGCATACATAGCCCATTACATCTAAGTATTGTACTCTTACAAAAGTCGATGCTGAAATCCTACATCCGATAGTGCTCTTCCGATGCAACAAACAACCTAGTAACATGTGAATGGAAAAAATGATTCTGAACGCTAAGTTAACAAAGCTCAGTGGATACACCTCCACTCAACCATGCTTCATGCAAATCATAAACAAGATGCAGCTAGGTATGATACCATGACATATAATACAAGTGGTGCTACTATAATCGCCTAAACACATAACTATCCTCAAGTACATATACTCACAGAGCATCATATATAAAAGCCATAAACCTAGAGTGAGTCATGGCGTCACATAGCCTCGGGATCATACACTCTGTGTGAGACCCAGTGTCACACAACCTCGGGATCACACACACATACTCAAAAAACTTTTATTGATTATCTACGAATGGGGCCTGATGTCACATAGCCTTGGGATCACACATTCGATACTACTACCATGGTGTTGCAACACTCTCACTAGGTATCCAGATCCTATCAATCAAGGGTGACTCAACCAAACAAGTGCACACATAGATCATAACATAAAGTGATCCACCAAGGATCTCCTATTGTTGCTACTACAAACAAGTCACCCATGATTTACCTTATTATTACACATTATTCGCATATATGTGAGTGATATTACGATTTCTCAGTTTTACATCACGTTTTATTATACTAGATGCCTATTGGGTTAGGTTTCACAATTTTCCAGACCCCCAAACTTAAACTCTAAGTTTTTGGGCAGATTCCCCAGGTGGTACCAGAATTTGTTAAGAGGCTCGAACGAACAATTAAATGCCAAGAAGGGGTGAATGGGATTTTTGCTTTGGTGGATGGATGGATAAGAAATAAAACTAGGACAAGATAATTTATAATTAGAGAACACATCCAAGCATCATGATCAAGAGAAATTTCTTTTAAGTTTTATTTCTTCATTTCTCTTGTATATAGTGCATAGATAGTGTTTTAATTGTTTTTATTCTTTACACTCTTGTGAGCTTCAATCTTGTAAACACCCACCTTGTGAGGTTTCTTTGTTTATACAATTACCTTGTGAAAGGGAGAGGTTCTAGTTTAGCCTGTGGAAAAACTAGAGTGATTCTATCTTAGCCGTTGAAAAGATAGGGTTGTAAGGTTACCCTTTGAGCCTTAAAAAGGAAAAAATTCATAGTAGTGAATTGGAAAATCCTTAGTGGTGTGCTAAGGTAGTGGATGTAGACTTGGTTGGTTAGATGAACCACTCAAAAATCATCGTGCAATATTGTCCATTATTTTTCGATTTTAGCCAATTTATTCGTGAAACAAATTCAACCCTTTTGGCTATTTTGGTTAATCGATTTCGAGCCCAATAAAACTCAATCCCGAGTATCAGTACACGAGCATCTCAAGGGGGTGGATAGACCCTCGATACTAGTACTCAGTCATGAGTATCGATACTACCTTTAACTCAACTATGGTATCAATACGCCCATAGCGTATTGATATGCATATTGTTTACTGGAATTTTATTCCACAACGGTGTACCAATACGGGAAGACCCATACAGATGCGCCATGAACCTCGTACCAATACAGGTTGAATCCCATACCAGTACTCCCCTCAAGATTGTCAGTGTTCATAGATTGAACACTGGGTACTAATACGGGTTCATCTTGTACCAGTACTCTAACCTAGAATTTGTTTTTTGGAGTTCGTAAATCACATCTCATGCCCCTAAAACCCAAAGGCAAGGCCCCAAAATGAACCTACAAGTTATGGGAGATGTTTTAGGTGGTTTTCTACTACTTTACAAGCTTTTAACAACAATTACGAGTTTTACCATCTTCAAGACTCTATGCAACCAAAATACCAAAACATCACTCAAGCATACAAAGCAACCGAATTTATTATGCCCGTGAAGAAAAAAGAGTTATAGGTGTACTAACTTTACCCCAAAAGCTAGAAATGCAACTCCTTGCTCCAAACTTCAAATCTTCCTCCTCCCTTGCTCTTTGGAAGGTTCTCCTACTTCCCTCACTACAACCAAATATTGTAAAACAAATTACAACATTGCTTGAAGAAATAAGGATAATAAAGGAAGAATATAACAACTAAAAATGAGGTTAAATCTTCCATTCCCGTTCATCTTCTCCAACCCCCACTAAAAACCTATTTTTCACCACTCTCCACCATATTTGACCATTCTTACATTTTCTTGTAGATTCGTGAATAAAGATTACGAAACTTTCAACACTTATTCCGAAAATACTACTCACAAAGACAATGATGGGACCTTTCTCATGTGAGGGAGCCAAAATGAAATGTGTGTCTTTAGGAGGGGAAGGAGATAGGGGACAAAAGATGATATCATTCCTTACCATTTTGCAGCCCCTTTAAATGAAACAAGTCTTACATTTAAAAATAATGAAATTACCTTCTAACCCTTCATTCTTTCTCCCAACACACACATCAAGCCAAAACTAAAGCCCAACAACAAGTAGAAAGCTCACTAAGAGTCATTAAGTACCCATCGGGCCCAACACACCAGGCCCATGGTCCGGGTGGATCAACCCACAAATTTTGAAATCCAGGTCGTTATTGGAAGTTTAATCGCTGAAGCTCAAATGGGGATAGGGACGAGGATTATTATATTCAAACCAAGGGAATAACTGAACCATGCCCGTATAAATCACCATGGATATCCCCAAAAATATCTTTATGGATCCTCGATGTTTTACAATATTTTACAAAATTCGATGGTCATAAGGGTAATTTACCCTTTTTTCAACTAAAATCTAATATCTCATAACCTGAGAATGGCTTGCTAGAGAAAGTTTGGAAATTATCCATAAATTACATAAAAATAATTAGGAAGTGGTCTATACATCGTTGTAAACGTGATTCAGTCTATTTTTGTTTAAACACATGGTGATCAATTTCAAAGTATATTTTAAAAGATATGAATATTTGAATGTTGAAATGTCATAAAAATTTGACGGCATATTTCTTAAAAAACAATTTTAGCAGTGACTTTGAAAATTACCAAAAATTTTACAAGATAAACCAGTAAGTGAGCCTTATATTTCTACAACCAAATGGAAGTCTAGATTCATTTAAAGCAAATAGTTCTCAATTTCGAGTTATATATTAGGAGTTATTAATTTTTGACTGAGCAAAGGTCAGAAGAAAAGGTAGTATATTGTTTCCAAAAATAGCAATGGCAGTGACTTCAGAAATTCATCATAAATTGTATACGTAAAATTAGAACAAGTGATTTATATGGTTAGAAAGATTATCGAATCTAGTTATTTTTAGAACAACGGATCATGATTTGAAACTGTATATATTAGTTACATATTTTCTTTTAAAGGTAGTACAAGATGTCATGTTTCAATAGTTAATATTTTAGTCATATTTTATAGTTTTGAAATAGTTTGCTTGGATTCAAATAGTAGTCTGCTGCCGCAATAACGGTCGCGATATAGCGGTAGCGGTACCATCCGAAACCGTTATTACAAAAAGTAGTGTTTGCAATAACCACAATACATATGTTATTGTATGCAACTGCAACCGAAAGCGCGACTTCAACCATAATTTAAATTCCTGATGGTTTGTTTGTTGTTGGCAAAACTAAATTTATAATTTATGTTTGTAATTTGGGAGGTTTAATGTTGAGTATTTGTTTTAATGTATTAAGTTTTTTTATTTTTTTGGATGAAGATTAATTGAAACTCGCTTGATCCGTAAGGGATGAGTATGGGGACAAAAAAATCTTCGAAATGTTCAATGGGGATTCCCTGAAACCATATACACAAATATTGAAGATGGAGCAGGGAATACAAAACTGTACCCATAAGGTAAATTTTTGAATGGGTTTGAATCCAAAATGACAAATGAAAAAAAATTTAATGCTCTTTAAATAAACGAGCTATATAACGTCGTTTTGCGGGGGTTTAAAACCTCAAAATGGCACCGTTTAGCGTAACCCACTTAGGGGTGTGTATAAAAATTTTATTTGTTTACTCGATCATTCAGTCTTAAAATATAGATATTCGATTCATTTTATATTTTCAAATACTTCGAATCGAATAATTAAATTAGATACGGATGACCTATATCCTGATTTTACATTATCAGAAAATTCGAGAAAACTAGACCTTTTAACTCCTTAGCCCTTTAGCCTCTTTCTAGGGTAGGTCTGTTGTGCGGCAGGTTAAAATATGACTACTATACGGCGATACCTGTTTTCCCAGTTACATGTTACCAGCCAATTCAAACAGGTTTTGGGTCAGATTTTTAGTTGGCTAATGAAATGTTTTAGCCTTAAACTGGTTTTTTCTAACATTTTAGGTGCCGAGTTAATTGTTTCCCTTTGAACTTAGAAAGTGGAATATGCTCGTAATATTTTAGGTTCCCTAAACACTGAAACTCCTTTTTGATAAAATTTTAGGTGGCAAATGAAATGTTTTACTAAACTTAAAAAGTTCAATATCTCGGTAATAATTTAGGTTCCCTAACGCCAAACTGAATGTAGGTAACATTTTAGGTGCCGATCCCGAAAGTGGATTTCATTAACATTTTAGAATCAAACTAAAACCTAGGTTACATTTTAGGTGTCGATCCCAAAATTGAATTTCATTAACATTTAGGGTCCGAACGCCAAAGTGATTTTCGCTAACATTTTGGATTCAGAACGCAAAACTAATTTTTGTTCACATTATAGGTCAGGAACCCCAAACTCGTTGCCTATAACATTTTAACTGCTGAACCCCAAACTAATTTTTTGATAACATTTTAGGTGTGGAAGTTGAAACTCATTTTGGGTAACATTTTAAGTGTCGAACCCCAAACTAAATTTCATTAACATTTTACGGTCCAAACCTGAAACAAATTATCGGTAACATTTTAGGTATCGAACCCTAAACTGAATATCAATAACATTTTAGGTGTCGAACCCCAAACTAATTATCGGTAACATTTTAGGTGTGGAACCCTAATTTTACCCTTACAAATCTTCTATAAATATTCCTACACTACCATATTATGCAGAAATTATTTATTAAAAATTATGACAAGATTTTTTGAAACTATTTTCTTTAGGACCATACCTCTACACCTCATTCAACAACAACATCAAGAAGGATGATTTGTTTGAGTTGATTTCCAAGGATGTTAGCAAATCAATAAGGAAGAAATTGGCTTCATTGGAAGCCAAAATCCCTATCGATGAGCCTAACCCTGAAGCTCATTACATGCTACAGATATGTAATGCAAGTGACCTTCGCAATATATTTAGGAGATACAACCGTGTAGGGGGTACCAACATCGAGTTGCATGTAAATTTTTTTGAAGATGTTAGTTCATCAAGAATCCCAAGAGGTTCTCCTCATTCCGTAGACGAAGACGTTATTTGTGTACATAATTCTAGGAGACGACGTGAGAAAGAACAAAAAATTGAGGAATTGAATGTCATATTTGATATATCTACAGACTATGATAGCACAGTAAAAGACTCTTTTTCCATTCATTTTAATTGAACAAAGCTAGCATAGTAGCATTGAACCATGCATCTAATTTCATATCGTACCTTTTAATCTAATTTTTGTTTGTGTTGGTGATCATATTTCTCTCGATTCCTTGAACAAATGTCCAAATGTAATGGGATTTGTCAACCAGCTTAATCAAAGCTGAGTATATCGTTAAACACATTTGACATCGATAAGTATCGATACTGTACTTTCTATTTCAATATTCTTGAACATGAACGTCAAATCTTATGCAATATTGTAACATGTAAGGTGGCATTCTTGTTATAAGTATTGAAACTCTTATATACATTTCGATACTCCCAATTACGTATGAACATGTAACTATACATGAACGTGAACATTGTATACGATTAGTATCAAAACTTTACAGGAATGGGTACATTTTAAATGTTTGAGTATCGTAACTCTTAGTTATGTTACAGCTAAGATTCCTGACAAGAGAAGACGTGTCAGACTCGTACAATAGAGAATCCTGATAATGAGATGACGTGTTAGTGACGTACATAAGAGATTCCTGACATGAGTTGACGACAGTCGTATTAAATTGTTGATAAGGAAGCAGTTATTTTCCAAACATTTTATAGTATTGTTATTTTCTGGAAAAGGTAAGTTGGATAGTGTTCACATGGTAGACGAAATTTTTTATCACAACCTAACACAGGATGATTATTCAAAACAGACTTGTAGAACATCGCATTTTTTCCAGATTTTCCTTTTGACTTGAAATTTCTCCATTTTTTGTACAACCTTGTTACTTCATCCAAATTCACCAATTTCTACAATTTGGCATTATGAATTGTAATTTCCTTGTTTTCAACTAACAAGGTTGGGACCCGATTTCTCAATTCTTCAACATCGATCAAATATCCATCATTGTGCATCCATTTAAAGAAAGCACGACTCTACAAATGTGTAGAATAACGCATTAATCGAAACACTGAAACAATAACCCAACTTATTACTTAAAACCTCGGGGCATCTTGTGGCCATAAAATCTCTTCCCTTTGCGCCGTGGTACAGTTGAAGTGCACACTTGTGATTGCAATACACAATAACAATGAACAATGTTTCCTTTGGCATGTTATTTAGAACTTCCAATACACCTCGTGGAGGGAAAACTCAAATAGTTGACGTTGCACTGTACAGAGATGGAAGGGGAGAGGATTATAAGAACAATATATAATTTTGGGTAATAAAATAATTAAAAGCAATGCAAGTTTATATTTGCATAAATTTAAGTGATATAAAATAAAATGAATTCTATCAAACATCTGCATCAAATTCCAAAAAAATATTAACAAGTTCAAAAGTCATGATATTAAAATTCTAGTAAGTTGTCTTACGTGCAGGTACTGAATTCTTGACTAAGGGATGCTATTTCCTTGCGAATCTCAGCAAACTGAGAATCAGCATGCTTACGAAGCTCAGCAAACTGAGAATCAGCATGGTTTCAAAGTGCACAAACTGCGAATCAACATGGTTACGAAGGTCAGCTAACTGGGAATCAACATGGTCACGACAGGTAACCATGTACTCAAGCAGTGAATTCATCGTAATCTCCTCTTTAATTGTAGAAGAAACTTGTTCGGCAAGTGAAGGGGAATGTTCTTCCACATTTTTTGTGTTAGTGGCATCTTTTGTGTCCTTATAAATCCAACGCTTTTCTTTTTCATCAAAGATGTATATGTATTTATTGGCTGAATGAATATCAATCTTTTCCTTTAAAGGGACATGTGAGTCCAAAGAAAAATCAACATTATTCTTGTGAAAGATGTGTGTAAGGAAACAAGCATATAGAAGAGAGGTTGAGGCCCCATGGCCCTTAGTAACAAAGGATAGTATCTAGAGGAAAATGATTTTGGCAATGTTAGGAGCAACCTCAGTTCGATATTGGTTAAGCCACCAATAATCAATCTCTCGAATTGTTCTTGCCTTCCCACCGGACGGTTGAAAAAACCATGACATAATAAGGTGAAAGATTCTCTCTTCAAAAGGAAGAATTTTGGGGCTATGGTCTTTGTACTTTTTAATGGAGTTGGTATCAATTTCATCATAAGGTCCTTTATTGTCAATATCCAAATCAGCTGCAATTGATTGGGGTGATAGAGAGTTTCGTACGCATAACAAAAGAGTTGATGGCAATGATCTCAGATGAATTTGGGTCCTTTACAGTTCTGGCATTACTGTAAAAGACTCGTACAAGTCTTTCACAAACCCTCGGTTGGATCTCAAGAAAAGCATTTCAACCTTATTTCATGAAAGTTGACTGCATTTTAAAGTTGAAGGTTTCGTTTTGAATGAAATTCATGGCCACAACACATTCTTTATGAAATTGGTTGTCGTAGAAATGTTTACAAATTTTGGTCTTTGCATCCTCGTCTCTAAACACATGAAGCATCAAAAGATGATGTTGGGTCAACGGTTCGTTGGGTTGGCTACTGCATGGTTAATGGGTAGAGTGAAGAAGAGTTCACTGGAATTTGGGTTTAGAGATCCTATAAGAAATAAAGTAATTGTTTGGAAGTCGATCAACATCACAAATTTAAGAATTCAGCCAACCCCATCAATGAATAATATATGAAAATAGAAGAAAATTCAGAGGAACCCATCTGTTATATGAACCGTGTTTTGAACACGAAGCCAAGCCCATCGGTAATATCAACCAATTTCGAAGTTTAAAGCTAAGGCATAGACAGAATTGGGGTTGGAATGTATGGAAAATAAATGAAAACCAAGGGATTATATCAACCAAATAATCAAGAGCAACTATCATCCATGGAAAGTAAATGAAAACCAAAGAAGAACCAAACTAAATAAGGGGTTTTAACAGAGTTAGGGATTCTGTAAATATGCCTTTACGTGCTTCTAAAAGTCTCTTAGTGAACTTGATTTAGGGTTCCTAAAAAAATTAAACAAAATAATTGTTAAATCTGAAAGAAAAAAACCCCATCAATAGTAGAAACCATATCTTCAACAGGAACGGTCAACCAAGGAAAGTAAATGAAAACCAAAGAAAAAATAAGGCTATTTAAAAAACCTGGGGTTTCCAGAAATACCTTTGAATCCTGTAGATTGAAATTGAAAACGAAAGGGCTGAGGAGATGGTGTTTAGAAGGAGCAATGGGTGAGAGAAAAAAAGTGAAAAGTCTCAATTTAAAGTTTGTGAAGAGAAGGAAAGAAGGAATCCAATCGGTTCTCACAACTGAGTGAGAAGAGCAGTAATTTATTTTTGAGGGTGACCTTTTAGCTTTGCTATATATATATTCCACGTTAAGTAGCGGAACTAGGGCATAAGTTGCGCAACTATTAATGAAAAAGGAAGAAGAAACAGAAATCGAAAAGGTTATACATGTTTAGTTTGTAACTGAAAATGACATAATTCAAAGTTCGAATATTTTTAAGGTGTCGAAACCTAGATACCAATTCCAATACTTTGATAGCAAACACTGCAACATATGACATTTAATCAGGATCGAAACTAAATAACAAACCTACAATTTAACTGTTTTTTCTTACATTTTAAGTTGATCTTTAAATCTACTAGTACGAAAACTTGGTTACACGATTTAGAAATCTTCTTCTTTCATTAGCAGTGTTTTTAATAAGTATTATCAAAAATGTTGTTAGGCGTGCGATTACGTTGTTTGGTTTACTTCATGGGAATGTAGAATTAAATGTTTGGCTGAGAGAATATAAAATTACTTACAGTTCGAAGAACTACCCCAAGTCAAACTGTCAAATATTAATTAAAAAATAATTGCTTGAAGATTCATATCATTATTATTATTATTATTATTAAGTAAATCAGAAAATAAAAAAAACAACAAGAATATAAATAGAAGTCCAAGTATATATTTATATAATGTCCACTTACATGAATTAAACCAAAAAATATAATATATATATATATCCATATTTACAAGGCCCGCTTGGCCCAAATTAAACCTTAAATCTAAAGATCTAAATCTACCCTAATCACCTTTTTCTAATATGCAGCCAACTCTAAACCCTGAGATTGGAGTGGATCTGACGGCTTAGATCAAACCCAAGGAGACTCTTCACCTCCACATGTAACTGTTGGGGAGCTATGGCCCTTCAGTTGTGGTCGTTCCTCTAACAAAATCGAAAGTCGAGATTAGATCCTCATACCACGCCCACAATGACACTGGCCCCCCTCCTCGGCTCTTCAACAATGCATCCTCAATAGCTGGCCAAAGACATGCTCTTCACCTCTCTGCACAAATGAATCCCGACAAAAGATGAAGTTGGTCCTTTTTTTGTTAAGCTCTCCACCTCACAAGCAAACAAAATGGTTAGGGGATTTCAGCAGCAACAATGCAGAAATCAGATGGAATTTATAGCAGTGAATACAAATATATTTTAATGCATTTTAAAATTTGACATATAAATTTGTCCGTTTAAGTGGGGGAAAACGCTAGTGCTTTCGTGTGGATATCGTTCCTCTGTATGGGCCTAGTAAGTACCTTCGGGGCTCGAGTACCCTATGCCTTCGTGGGAATATTATTTCTCCGTACGGGCATAGCAAATGGATCCCCCTGAATTGAACCCGGTTGAGATGAGCCTATAATGGGTGATGATCGGGAGCCTTGCTACCCTTAGTAGGGGACAGTAAGGACAGTTCAGGTACCCTCCTAGTAACAAAACTGCATGTAGCGAATATAGAAAGCCTACCCCTTTAGAGCCATGCGGATAACCTAGTTGCTTTAGATGGGATGCAATTAGGTTTATTAAATGTATTGATTGTTTAATTTTCTGCTTTATTTCTTGTCTCATTTATTTATTTTTTTCAATACTAACTTTTTTTCTTTTATGTCTTGTTTATTTTATTTTCTTTTTGTTCATTTTTTGCATTTACATTACATGACATAAAGGTGTTGATTCGAAGTTGTTCGCCCAATTATAGATCTTTCATTATGGATGGGAGGTATCTTAAGAAGGAGGAGATTAACTCACAAGTTCGACATTGGTCTGAGAGCAACCAAAGAGTTCAAGGTGACAGTTTGTCGAGCGAGCGCATAGTATCCGGGTATACTTATGTGAGTCTACAACAAAGTGATCATCATGACTTGAAAAAGGTATGGGAAAGTTGGGATCTAAGGTTGAAGAATCTGTTCCGTGATAGCTATGGTGATGTGGCCAATTTGATGTATGTTAGAATCAATGAACCCCTATTTCTAGCTTTATTTCAGTTCAGAATCTCGCCCTTTGTTTTTTTCACTTTTAACGGGGAAGACATGATGCCCACAATCAAAGAGTACACGGCATTACTTAATCACAAAAATTTTCAAAATGATTGGATTTGTTCTAAGCACCTGAAGTCTCAAAACTATCTCGCCAAGCTCAGAAATATAGCCAAAATAAGCGAAGATTGGGTAAAAAACTTGATTCATAATCGAGGTGATAGTGTTGCTTTTTCATGGGAGTGTATTTGAGACATAATACCTATGCACTAGGATGAGGTTATGAAGATGGATGTATTTTCCTTAGGGGTATATGGTTTGATAATATTTCTGAGAGCCTTGAATGGCATTGATGTAGTAGTTGTCTTGGATTTACTCGAACGCTTGAAGAGGACGGCAAATCTGGCACCAGAGATCTTGACCGAGACTTTTATTTCTTTGAATGTTATTCGAAGGCATGAGGAGGGGCGACTTAGAGGTTGTGCCCAGTTGCTTCAGGTTTGGATCCAAAGTCACTTTTGGAAAACATCGAAGAATGTTTTACCCGGCATATTCTTGGGAAGCTTTTCTCCCTTACGAGAATAATTGGCCATGGGATGGTGAGAAGATTTCAACAAGAAGAAGTGGACCTTGACTCTCAAGAATCTTCAAAACAGAGACATAGTTTGGCGAGTACCTTGGCTAGGCAGTGTTACTCACTTCTTATACCGGTGCGGAGAGTATAATTGGCTAATGATGTTGGGTTTGCACGGAGGGATCAATTGCGCCCCTTTGTTGGTTTCAAGATAGTTTGGGTCTCGATAGTTTGTACTTGTTACCTCAGGTTTGAGTCACACCGAATTTGCTTTCAAAGGTGAATTCAAAGAGAAGGTTCAGAAAATATCTAGGGCTTGGGATCATTGCTATTGTATGAAGGTGGAGGGAGATAACAAATGCATGTTCACTTCTGATTATGATTTTTGGAGGCATTTGAGGATAAACGATGAAATTTCGAAGCTGGATCAATGGCCAACTATGACATTAGAAGAGCATATGAGGATAGTCATTTCAGAAGCCAATATTTTGAGGAGTGAATTAAAAGAGGTCAAGAAAATGATAGAGACCCTACAGACCGAGCATGCGGGCGAACTCTACAAGGTAAGCCTGGATGTAGATATACATGATGGGACAATCAAGGACTTGAAAGAGAATAAGGCCCTCTACCAAAAAGATACCCTCAAACTCCAAGCATTGATAAGAAATGCCAACCGAAAAAGATTGATAGCTGTTGAGAAAGAAAGAGATAATGGCATGCGGTTGGTCGAGGAAGAAAAATAGAAAGGTAAGCGAGCCATTGAGAAGGAAAGGGAAAGCCACAAGTTGGTCACCGGGAAAGAAATGAAGGCTTGTAAAGGTTCGATTGATTGAGAGATAGAGAAAGCCAAGCAAGAAAAGGAAAAAGGAAAACAAGCAGTGGATTAGGAGAGGGAGAATAGTGCCGCATGAAAGAGGAAGTCACATGACAACAAGAATCGTCTGCTAGAGATACAAAGCCTGTATAACACCACTTTCAAGAGTTTAAATCAAAGCTAAGCTTAAAATGCCTAACTAGAATTAGCGATAGCGGAGTTGAATCAATCCTTCCAAGAATACTGCGATCGGAATGGCTTTCTTGAACTTCAGGCCAATCAACAAGAGAATGCAACACTCCGAGCCCATATTGAAGTTTCAGAGGCTACAATTCAAGACTACTTGGGTCGACTTACGGTTCTTGAAGAAGCCGTGGAGGGGGAGACAACTATTGGTTGAACCGACTTCGAGATGCCACCCGAATGATCCAAGACCAGGATGACTTCTACACCACTTTAATGGTTCAGGTGTAAGAGGTAGCACAACACGTGAGGAATCTAGCTACGGAAGCCGAAGCACTTCGCCCTTTTATTGCCCCAGAGATAAAGGAAGCACTGAGATTCATTCAACTACTTCAAGCTATCAAAGAATTAGGAGTTAGGCTTGGCGCCTATCTGTATGAACTAGTTTTATCTGCTTCGTAATGAGGACCTCTTTATGTTCAATGAAAGTTGTTCTAGGGTGATCACCTATGGAATCAACGCCTTTACTTGTATGTATTCTCTTTTATTTGGTTTCATCATCAATGCATACATTTCATAACATACATATATCATGCATTAATTAATAAAAAATGAAATTAATGATGGGAATATCATGACAGAAAGTGAAAGTTTAACCTACAACCATTCCGCACTCGTATGGTACCCGTTTGCAACCAAGAGCAATAGAGGAGAGAATGGCTAAGGTGGAACAAGGTCAGAAGGACCTTGAAGTCCGTTTGGATAGGATTGAATAGAATATCAGGGATCGGATCACACAGTCTCAAGCTTCTATCATTGCTCAGATGATCGATTTGCTAATCAAGATGAAAGGCAAGGAAGGAATTTCTGTTTACAACTTAAATATGGAAGAACAAGAGGGTATTGCATCTCATATGAAGGTTCAGTCAGAAAATGTCGGATCCAAAAAAGAAAGTATATATCAATCTAGCAGGGGCGTCCACCAATCATCCTGTGGGGGCATATGCTGGTCACTTAGTAGCTTCAGCAAATCAACCCATTGCTTTAGGGGCAAACTATGAGAACGAGGTACCGGATCTAAACATGATGGATGAGGTGGAGGGAAAGATTAGGGTCGTGATGGAAAATAAGTACGAGGAAAGGTTCCATTTCCTTGAAGAAAGGTTTAAGACCTTGTAGGGGACGGATGTGAAAGGAAACAATGCTAGTGATTAAAGTCTTGTAGCGGATTTAGTCCTTCCACCAAAATTCAAGGCTCCTAATTTTGATAAGTACGACGGAACTGCATGCCCCTCAGCCCACATCACTATATATTGTCGGAAGATGGCAGCTTTTATAAAGGATGAGAAGCTACTCATTCACTGTTTTCAAGATAGATTGGTTGGTTCCGCGACCCGGTGGTATAGTCAATATAACATACTCTAACCACTCTAGTAGGATTAGGTAAGTTACTACAATTACAATCAACCATTCAAACAATGTTAGGTGTTAAGTACCATTCGATTAAGGTCTTTCTTGCATATCAAGTTATAATTCGATTAGGAGAGGACCAAATAAAACATACATGATGCACTCACTCGATAAACTAGGTCTCATAATACCATATGTTATCATATTCAATCCGTCTAAAGCTTACTTGAGTTCCAAGCTACCATTCGAACTAGAAGATAAGTGTATGGATCATCTTAACATTCATTGTGACTATTAAGCATTTCAACAAGTGTTTTATAGTAATTACATATGTGACTTAATCAAACATATAGACCTAGAAAATCATCTACACCATTTGGCTAGAACTAAATGTGACCATAGAGATTCAAGTCTATACTTATAGTTTATTCATTTACTTAAGTTACCATAATCAATCATTCATGCTTCCAATATTATCTAGACAATATGACTAGTTCCTTAGGTGATCAATGTGGTTCATGTCTAAACATGTGGTTTACTACATTTACCTAATGTCAATCACCCAATTTCAAAGAATCCATTCAACTATTTCATGCATAATTCATCCATGTAGATCGAACATTAAACTATCAAGCATACAAGTTCAATATAATGCATACATACTTATTTATACATACCAAACTTCTTAAAGATCAAAGATAGGATTAACTTATACAAACCATAGTTAAGTGAACTTATATATAATGCCTAAGGTGCCACCATCCTAGGAGAACTAAACAAAATGGAAACATACTCTTTTAAGCAACAAGTGACTTGTATGAGCTTAGACTTCAAGAGTATCCAGATCAACCTGTATCGTAGAAATGAGACTAGAATAAGCAAAGCTTAGTGGGTGAGTTAAAGTTACAAGGCAACAATACAATAAGTCTCAACTATGAGTCATCAAATGGATGATATGGTTCCACCATCAATAGGGAACCATTCGAACAAGGCTTACCCTACTAGATGCTTATCTAGTTTTCAATCCAGTAACAATACAAGCTTGAAGTTTAGGCATACTCAAACCATCCAATTCGTTTAATAATTCAAAAGGAGCAATCTCATATAACAAGGCTCAATCAATGTTTCAATAACAATATTTCATAGCATTTGAATTTTCTTTACAATATAGCAAACTCATATAAGCATTGTTCAATCAAGGTTTCAATATCCATAGTTCATGACATTCAATTTTACTTATACATTCAATCAATACAATTCAATGTGGCAATAGGTTCATCGTGTATGAGTTATTAATTCATTTTAAGTATAGCCTTGAGAATCGATTACTCAATCTAGATACTTGAGTCTTCATCCAAACTGCCACCAATACAATTATCAATATGGTACCAAGTACCTGGTCAATCCCTCCTACTGTCGCCAATGACCAATAACAATACTTCCCTCCTACTGTCGCCAATTAGGGACCAATGTCCCGGACCGTAGTCCACCCCGACAATGAGCTCTATAGACTCTATGGCATGCCAACTATATCTAAGACCGACTTGAGACCAAGGCTTTCAATAGTTATCCCTTTCAATCAATTAGAAGCATGTGTTCAATTCAATATGCACAATTTGTGTCAATATTCCCTTTTAATCAAATAGGGCTCAATCCAATCCAATATCAATGTTTCCATGGTTAATGTAGGAGTATCAATCAATATGTCATTCAACAATGAATTGTGTATTTCTATTTATATCATCATGCTTCAATTCAATCTAATTCAATTAGGCATTAAGCATTACAATTCAATCAATGACAATTCAAGCATACTTCACAATCAAGTAACCACTCAAAGGATTACTTACCTTGCTATTGCTTCATAGCAAGCTCATTAAGCAATTTACACTTAAGATACGATAAAATTTACAAATCAAAACAGACTTGGAGAGGTTACCGCCCTCTCCAAACTCTAAACTACACTCACAGGAATTTTCCGAGCTATTGTCGATCACAGATTGTAATCTCTTTTCCTCTACTAGCTTCTTGATCTAAGTGAGCCCCTTTATCATCAATTTACACTTTATCTAACATTCATACAATACATAAGGTATTAGATACAATCCATCAATCAATTGAGTTATTATGTGATTCCATACATAAGCATACAATTCAATATAATATCTAAACTGTTACTACCTGGCAGCATGTGCACTGCCTACTTAAACATTCATATATTTCATTCCGTACGTCGGAATTTCAATTGGTTTACACCATTAGAAAGCTAACAAAATTTTCTTTATAACCATATAAGTCTTGAATTTTAGTTCCTATCCAATTAATACATTTGTTAACATAAAGACAGGGTATTTTGCTACACTGGACAATTTGCATTGTCCGTAGTGTTTCTTCTCTACAATTCAGAATATAACCCAGAGTTCAGTTCTGTTTTCTCCTAATGAATTTAGACATAACAAGGTGTTGTCCATGAAAATTTCAGCCTTAAATTCATTATACACAATTTTTAGTGATTTTTCAAAGTTACTGCCCAGAACAGAACATTCTGGGCAGATTACACTAGGTTGAATTCCTAGCTCCTTAACTCATTTTAGCAAGGTCCTAACATGGCAATTCCATTCGTGTTCCTGTTCATACATGTCTAGGCCATCATAATTCACCTAGAAATGTTCTTAAAACAGGGCATTATCATGTTGAACCTAATTTGATCTATTTGATCACATTTACACATCAAATTCATCAACTAGGCAGTCCATTACCTAATTTAACTAGTTCAATTCGTTGTAGTCATTTTCCAGCAACATATCCATTCAATTCAATCTTCATTTTACCTAGCAACATGATCAAAACAGGATTCTATGTTCATTTGACATGTTTACACATTTTCCCTATCAAAACAGTCCCTAATCAAGACTGTTTCTAACCATGTTCATATTCCTCAATTTTCCAGCAACTATACATATATCTCATTAGCAATTTGGCTATTGACAACATCAATTTCTCATAATCATTTGATTGGCATGTCAATTTCATGGTTTAATCAATCAATTGAACTTCTTAACTAGTTCATAACATCATTTCACTATCTATTCATCAATTTCATGTAATTCAAGCAAGAACCCTAAATCTAAATGCATCATTTGTATCTATAACACATCAAGGAAGAGATTTTACCTTCATATCAAGATTATATGAATGTTAGCAACTCCAATTTCACCAAATTTCAAGCTCGCATTAATGAATTATGGAGTTTTCTCTCTCAAACCCTTTTCTCTCTATTTCTTCCTCTTGTTCGGCCACAAGGAGGAGGATGACAATAGCTCATCAATTAACTCCTCCTAAAATGTCTAATTTATCCTTAATTATCCCCTAATTAATGATATGTATAGGGGCATTTTAGGAATGTTAGAATTTTGCATGCATTCCTTCAATTTGTCATTTGTTTTGGTTTGGTCACTTATACAATAGGTTACCACTTTTTCAATTATAACATTCTAGTCCTTATAACTATATTTAACATCTTTCTTTCAATCAATTAGGGATTAAATGAATGCATTGTAGTAACTTCTTATGTACTAAATTTGAGGATATTACAATTCCCTCCCCTTTAAAGAAATTCGTCCTTGAATTTACCCAAGGGGAATAGATGAGGGTACTGTTGTCTCATCGTTGCTTCGGGTTCCCAAGTGGCTTCTTTTACATTGTGATTCTTGCATAGAACCTTCACCAATGGTTCAATCTTATTGTGAAGCCTCTTGACTCCTTTATCAAGTATTTTAATTGGCTCTTCATCATACGATAGATCAAGATTAAGTTCCACTTCATCATGCTCTAGAACTTGTGATGGATCTGATCGATATTTCCTCAACATCGATACATGGAAGATGTTGTGGATTCTATTGAATTCAGTAGGAAGTGCTAGTTTATAAGCAACTGGACCAATCTTTTCTAAGACTTCAAAAGGTCTAATGAATCGAAGGCTTAGTTTACCCTTCCTCCCGAATTTGAGGATTTTCCTCCAATGAGCTACCTTCCAGAATACGTAATCTCCCACTCGTTATTCAATGTTTCTTCTCTTGAGGTCGGCATAATCCTTTTGCCTATCAAAGGCCTCTTTCAATCTATTATGAATCACCCTAACCTGATTTTCGGTTTCACAAAGCAACTCAGGTACTAAGACCTTGTTCTCACCCAATTCAGACCAACATAGGAGAGTTCTACAGCTTCTACCATACAATGCTTTAAATGGAGCCATCTTGATAGAAGCTTGATGGCTATTGTTGTAGGCAAACTCAGCTAATGATAGATATTTCTCCCAGTATTTACCGAAGTCAATAATGCAAGCACGAAGCATGTCTTCAATCACTTGAATTACCCTTTCAGATTGTCCATCAGTTTGTGGATGGAAGGCAGTGCTAAGGTTCAGCTTAATTTTCATAGCCTCTTAAAGTGCCCTCCAGAATCGAGAGGTAAAACGAGAGTCCCAATCAGATATGATAGATCTAGGAACACCGTGAAGTCTAACCACTTCTTTCAAGTATAATTCAGCTAGTTGTTGGAGGCTCATGTTCATTCGAACAGGTAGAAAGTGAGCTGATTTGGTGAATCTATCAACGATCACCCAAATAGCATCATTTTTCCTCAGTGATAGAGGCAATCCCGATACGAAGTCCATTGTTATACACTTCCACTTCCATTGAGGCAATTCGATGGGTTGAAGAAGTCCAGTAGGTAATTGGTGTTCGGCTTTCACCTTCTGACAAGTGAGGCACCTCGATACAAAGTCAACAATATCGGCCTTCAATCTCGACCACCAATAAACTTCCTTTAAGTCTTATACATCTTGATCACTCCTGGATGTATTGAAAAATGACTGCTATGTGCTTCTTGAAGTATTTCTCTCTTAAGGATTGGATCATTGGGTACACAAACCCGATTCTTGAAGTAGAGCACACCATTCGATTGAATTGAGAATTTAGTGCTCGGTTTGGATCCAATTCCTTTCAATATCTTCTGAAGTTTGGGATCATTTTGTTGAAGCTCTTTGATCCTCGAATTCAAATTAGATTGAATTTGAAGTTCTTCCACATATCTCCGGTTCTTTAGGAGTTTAAAATGGGCATTGAAAGTAGTTGAAGCTACAAATAAAATGATTTCAATTAGTGGATTTTCTATCATCCATTCGAATAGGGGGATAACAATATTGGAAATTCGTATTCGATCTTACCAATTGATTGTTTGCGACTGAGTGCATCAGCCACAATGTTTGCCTTGCCCAGGTGGTAATTAATGATTAGATCATAGCCTTTTAATAGTTCCACCCATCTTCGTTGTCGAAGATTTAATTCCTTTTGAGTTAAAATGTATTTTATACTCTGATGATCCGTAAATAATCGACATTTCTCTCCATTTAGATAATGTCTCCAGATCTTTAAAGCAAACATAGCCGCATCTAGCTCCAAGTCGTGTGTTGGATAGTTCAGTTCATGTGGCTTGAGTTGTCGAGAAGCATAGGCAATGACCTTGTCATCTTGCATCAATACACACCCTAAACCGAGATGGAAAGCATCACTGAAGACTGTAAAGTCTTTTCCCGGTTCAGGTTGGATTAGAATAGGAGCTTGAGTTAGGACTTAATTCAATTGATCAAAGCTCCTTTGCTGGTCCTCAGACCATTTAAATGGAGTATTCTTTCGAAGAAGTCGAGTCAACGGAGT
Source organism: Hibiscus mutabilis (assembly GCA_019671005.1). NCBI lineage: Eukaryota > Viridiplantae > Streptophyta > Magnoliopsida > Malvales > Malvaceae > Hibiscus > Hibiscus mutabilis. The sequence continues at coordinate 49,269,849 of CM033714.1, forward strand.
AGTAAGAATTGAGAACCCTTTCACGAATCTTCGATAATACCCAGCTAAACCGAGAAAACTCCTTACCTCACTAACATTCCTTGGAGGTCTCCATTCAATGATAGTTTGAATATTTTTAGGATCAACCTTTATCCCTTCGGCCGAGATAACAAGGCCCAGGAAGGATACTTCCGAGAGCCAGAACTTGCATTTGCTCAATTTGGCATATAGACGATTCCCCCTCAATGTTTGGAGTACAATTCGAAGGTGATTAGCATGTTCTTCCTTGTCCTTTGAGCAGAAAAGGATGTCATCAATAAATACAACCACGAATTTGTCCAAATAGGGTTTGAACACTCAGTTCATTAAGCCCATGAAAGTTGCTGGAGCATTGGTTAGCCCGAAGGGCATAATTAGGAACTCGTAATGACCATATCGAGTCTTGAAAGCCGTTTTGGGTACATCCGAGTCTTGTATTCTCATCTGATAGTACCCCAATCATAAATCAATCTTGGAGAAGACTTTGGGGTCCTTGAATTGATCGAAGAAGTCCTCAATCATTGGAAATGGATACTTGTTTTTGATAGTGAGCCGGTTTAGCTGACGATAGTCAATACATAGCCTCATCGACCCGTCTTTCTTTTTAACGAACAAAACAGGTGCACCCCAGGGTGAAGAGCTAGGTCGGATGAAGCCCTTATCTTGAAGCTCTTGTAATTGTTGCTTAAGCTCTTTGAGTTCAATAGGGGTCATTCGATATGGAACGATAGACACTTGATCACTCCCGGTTGAACTTCAATCTTGAATTTGACTTCCCGAATAGGGGGTAATCCCAAAAATTCCTCAGGAAAAACATCAGGGAAGTCAGAAACAATAGGGAATGAACTCACCCCGAATTCAATTTCATCACTTTTAATCATGGCAGCAAAAATGCTAATAGGTTTCTTGTCGATCAAGGTAGTGGATTTTTCTCCTAAACCTCGGAGTATTTTTTTCTCTTTTGGCAATCTACCCAAGCTTGATGCCTTCCTAACCAATCTAATACCAAAATGAGATCGAATTCGACAAAAGGTAACAATAACAAGTTGGCTAGGAATATAATACCCTGAATAAACAAAGGGCAATCCTTGCAAATTTGGTTTACTATTACATTATCTCCTAAAGGATTGGTAGCAATTAATCTACAACTGACATATTCAGGCCTCAATTTAAGTTTTTCAATTAAAGGAGACCTTATGAATGAATGGGTTGATCCCGTATCAAGTAAAGCATAAACATGATATGTATCGAGGTAGATTGTACCTATAATTACATCAGCCGATTCTTCATCCTCACGCCCTTGGATGTGATAGACTCGAGCAGGTTCCCGGGACTCTTGATATGTAGTATTAGACCCTTGGCCTTTGCTCTTCCCGTAGTTGCCCGAGTTAGCTTGCTTTGAACCCTTTCCCCTGGGTGAAGGAGCTTGATTCGATTTATGAGAAGCATGGGAAGGCAACTTGTTCGGATTTTGGGGCAATCTTTAACATAGTGTGTTGTGTCTCCGCACAAGTAGCAAGCATTGGTGAGCTTTCTACAAACTCTCGTATGGTTCTTTTGACAAGTCTTGCAAGTAGGGATTTGATTCTCCCTCCCGGTATTCCCAACACTATCCAATGACACCATAGGTGTTGAGGATCTGGACATAGCTTGTGGCTTAGGTATATAGCTACCTTTTGAGAAATTTCCCTGATTGGAAGAATTTTCCTCCATGATGCTTTTATTTCTTGTTGCGCCAATGGGGCTTGTGATCATCCCTCGATCTTTTGTTATCTCGGGACTGATTCTCTGATCGTTTTGCCGAAGTCTTCATCTTTGCTTCGGTAGCTATAACTCTATTGACCAGTTCTTGAAAGTCAGTAATCCCCAAGGCAGTGAACATGGGGCCTAACTCATCATTAAGACCGTCGATGAACATTCTACACTTGTCCTCTTCTTTCTTTATGAACTCCGAAACGTATTTGCAATATTTACAAAATTCACTGACATACTGCTTGATAGGTTTTCCTCCTTGTTTCAGGTACAAGAACTTCCTTTTGTGATTAGCAAGATACTAATCACTTATATACTTCTTTTTGAATTCCTTAAGGAATAATTCCCAAGTGACAGCTTCTTCAGGTGCTGCCAAAGTAGTAGTTTCCCACCAATTCAATGCCTCATCGGCCAATAAAGCTATTGCACACTCCAGCTTGTGTTCATATGAGCACTACAGTTGCTTAGGCAATATTCTTGTTGTATTCTCCAACTAGTATTCTACTTCTTCTGGCTTATCATCACTTGTTCCAATGAAAGTGTAAGCTCGGTGTTGAGCTAACTTATCAATAGGAGCTCTTGTCGGTTTTGCTACCGGAGATTCAGAGGTAATTTGTCTCATTGAGACAATCATTTGATCAAACATCACCTTTAGACCGGAGAAGCATTCTCGTTGAATAGGGTGAATCACATGGACTTCCTACTGAACTTGTTGGGGTTCAGTAAGCTTCAGGGGATCCTGGTTCATCCTTACACTTCCTCCCTCATTGGAGGAGCTAGTCGGGCTTTCACTGTCCTTGCCCAATCTTGTTTCAGACATTCTATATATAAGGAATAAGAGAAGTCAAGCTCAAGTCACAATCCAATCAATATTCAAGTAACTCATAGGTGGCACCTAAATGACCAATGACAATAACTTATTTCGTGCAATAGACCCTAGAATCATGCAACCATAAGCTCTGATTACCATTTTGTAACATACTCTAACCACCCTAGTAGGATTAGGTAAGTTACTACAATTACAATCAACCATTCAAACAATGTTAGGTATTATGTACCATTCGGTTAAGGTCTTTCTTACACATCAAGTTATAATTCGATTAGGAGAGGACCAAATAAAACATACATGATTTGCTCACTTGATAAAATAGGTATCATAATACCATATGTTATCGTATTCAATCCATCTAAAGCTTTCTTGAGTTCCAAGCTACAATTCGAACTAGAAGATAAGTGTATGGATCATCTTAACATTCATTGTGGCTATTAAGCATTTCAACAAGTGTTTTATAGTAATTACATATGTGACTTAATCAAACATATAGACCTAGAAAATCATCTACACCATTCGGCTAGAACTAAATGTGACCACAGAGGTTCAAGTCTAGACTTATAGTTTATTCATTTACTTAAGTTACCATAATCAATCATTCATGCTTCCAATATTATCTAGACAATATGACTAATTCCTTAGGTGATCAATGTAGTTCATGTCTAAAGATGTGGTTTACTACATTTACCTAATGTCAATTACCCAATTTCAAAGAATCCATTCAACCATTTCATGCATAATTCATCCATATAGATCGAACATTAAACTATCAAGCATACAAGTTCAATATAATGCATACATACTCATTTATACGTACCAAACTTCTTAAAGATCAAAGATAGGATTAACTTATACAAACCATAGTTAAGTTAAGTGGCCTTATATAAATATGCCTAAGGTGCCACCATCCTAGGAGAACTAAACAAAATGGAAACATACTCTTTTGAGAAACAAGTGACTTGTATGAGCTTAGACTTCACGAGTATCCAAATCAACCTGTATCGTAGAAATGAGACTGGAATAAGCAAAGCTTAGTGAGTGAGTTAAAATTACAAGACAACAATACAATAAGTCTCAACTACGAGTCATCAAATGGTTGATATGGTTCCCCCATCAATAGGGAACCATTCGAACAAGGCTTACCCTACTAAATGCTTATCTAGTTTTCAATCCAATAACAATACAAGCTTGAAGTTTAGGCATACTCAAACCATCCAATTCGTTTAATAATTCAACTAGAGCAATCTCATATAACAAGGCTTAATCAATGTTTCAATAACAATATTTTATAGCATTTGAATTTTCTTTACAATCAAGCAAACTCATATAAGCATTGTTCAATCAAGGTTTCAATATCCATAGTTCATGACATTCACTTTTACCTATATATTCAATCAATACAATTCAATGTGGCAATAGGTTCATTGTGCATGAGTTATTAATTCATTTTAAGTATAGCCTTGAGAACCGATTACTCAGTCTAGATACTCGAGTCTCCAACCAAACTGTCGCCATTACAATAATCAATATGGTACCAAGTACCTGGTCAATCCCTCCTACTGTCGCCAATGACCAATAACAATACTTCCCTCCTACTGTCGCCAATGACCAATAACAATATTTCCCTCCTACTGTCTCCAATTAGGGACCAATGTCCTAGATCGTAGTCCACCCCGACAATGAGCTCTATAGACTCCATGGCATGCCAACTATATCTAAGACCAACTCTAGAACAAGGCTTTCAATAGTTATCCCTTTCAATCAATTAGAAGTATGTGTTCAATTCAATATGCACAATTTGTGCCAATATTCCCTTTTAATCAAATAAGGCTCAATCCAATCCAATATCAATGTTTCCATGGTTAATGCAGGAGTATCAATCAAGATGTCATTCAACAATGAATTGTGTACTTCTATCTATATCATCATGCTTCAATTCAATCTAATTCAATTAGGAATTAAGCATTACAATTCAATCAATGACAATTCAAGCATACTTCACAATCAAGTAACCACTCAAAGGAGTACTTACCTTGCTATTGCTTCATAGCAAGCTCATTAAGCAATTTACACTTAAGATACAATAAAATTTACAAATCAAAACAGACTTGGAGAGGTTACCACCCTCTCCAAACTTTAAACTACACTCACAGGAATTTTTCGAGCTATTGTCGATCCCAGATTGTAATCCATTTTCCTCTACTAGCTTGTTGATATAAGTGAGCCCCTTTATCATAAATTTCCACTTGATCTAACATTCATACAATACATAAGGTATTAGATACAATCCATCAATCAATTGAGTTATTACGTGACTTCATACATAAGCATACAATTCAATATAATATCTAAACTGTTACTACCTGGCAGCATGTGCACTGCCTACTTAAACATTCATATCTTTCATTCCGTACGTCAGAATTTCAATTGGTTTACACCGTTGGAAAGCTAACAAAATTGTCTTTATAACCATATAAGTTTGTAACATATAAAGGGCATTTTGCTACATTGGACAATTTGCATTGTCCCTAGTGTTTCTTCTCTACAATTCAGCATATAACCCAGAGTTCAGTTCTGTTTTCTCCTAATGAATTTAGACATGCCAAGGTGTTGTCCATAAAAATTTCAGCCTTAAATTCATTATACACAATGTTTAGTGATTTTTCAAAGTTACTGCCCGAACAGAACATTCTGGGCAAATTACACTAGGTTGAATTCATAGCTCCTTAACTCATTTTAGTAAGGTCCTAACATGACAATTCCATTCATATTCATGTTCATACATGTCTAGGCCATCATAATTCACCTAGAAATGTTCTTAAAACATATCATTATCATGTTGAACCTAATTTGATCTATTTGATCACATTTACACATCCAATTCATCAACTAGGCAGTCCATTACCTAATATAACTAGTTCAATTAGTTGTAGTCATTTTCAGAAACATATCCATTCAATTCAATCTTCATTTTACCTAGAAACATGATCAAAATAGGGTTCTATGTTCATTTGACATGTTTACACATTTCCCCTATAAAAAAGTCCCTAATCAAGACTGTTTCCAACCAAGTTCATATTCCTCAATTTTTCCAGCAACTATACATATATCTCATTAGCAATTTAGCTATTGACAACATCAATTTCTCCTACTTATTTGATTGGCATGTCAATTTCATTGTTTAATCAATCAATTAAACTTCTTAACTAGTTCATAACATCAATTCACTATTTATTCATCAATTTCATGTAATTCAAGCAAGAACCCTAAATCTAAATGCATCATTTGTATCTATAACACATCAAGGAAGAGATTTTACCTTACTATCAAGATTATATGAATGTTAGCAACTCCAATTTCACCAAATTTCAAGCTTGCATCAATGAATTATGGAGTTTTCTCTCTATTTCTTCCTCTTGTTCGGCCACAAGGAGGATGACAATAGCTCATCAATTAACTCCTCCTAAAATGTCTAATTTATCCTTAATTATCCCCTAATTAATGACATGTATAGGGGCATTTTAGGAATGTTAGAATTTTGCATGCATTCCTTCAATTTGTCATTTGGTTTGGTTTGGTCACTTATACAATAGGTTACCATTTTTTCAATTATAGCATTCTAGTCCTTATAACTAGATTTAACACCTTTCTTTCAATCAATTAGGGATTAAATGAAGGCATTGTAGTAACTTCTTATGTACTAAATTTGAGGATATTACACTCAACTCAGTCGAGCTAACATTAAGTTGTGGAAGATTCTTTCAAGGGCTTTGTGGAAAAATACAAGCATGTAACTGGCATGACCCCTAATCGAATCATGTTATAGGGAATGGAGCAAAGGTCGAATCAGAGTTTACGCTAGTATGCTCAAAGGTGGTGTGATGTGGTTGTGTAGATCTAACCACCAATCCCCAAACACGAGATCACGATATTATTTGTCAATACTTTGAGGGGTGCGTTGTTTGACCGGTTGATAAATAACCACTTAGAATTTTGCTGATATGGTAAGAACCAAAGAGTCAATCGAAGTAGCCATAAAGAGCGGAAGGATTGATAGTGGGAAGAACACTCGAAAGAACTACAAGAGAAAAGATAATGAGGTGAATAACACAAGCACCTATACCGCCCCAAAGAGTTTCACTATTTCTTTTCCACAAGTCCTAACCGGGGGCAAAGCTCGAATAAAAAAGAAACTAGAGCCCCAAAGAAGAAAAGTGAGAAGATGTATTTCACTCCTCTGCCGCTGTCTTATGCCAAATTATATTCACAGTTGCATGAAGTTGACTTGGTCTGGCCTTATTACGTCACCCCTTTCAAGCCACCATTTCCTGCGTGGTATGACAAAAAAGCACATTGCGATTATCATGTCGGAGTTCTAGGACACTCAATTGAGAACTGTATTGCCTTTAAAATGTTCGTGCAAAACATGATAAAAACCGAGGTGTTGCAGTTAGATGAACTGAATGTGGCCACCAATCTACTGTCGAATCATAGGGGTCGTGGTGTGAATGCAATCGAGGAAGAGTACACTGGAAAGACCAAGAGGGATGTGTCCGAAATCAAATCCCCTTTGAGGTGGGTGTTCCAACAACTATGCATGGTGCACCTAATTGATCGGGCATGGAAATTATGCAAAAAGAGTGTGGACAATATTGTGAGTTTCATTAAGAAGATGAACACGATATTCAATATTGCAAGGAGTTTGAACGAGTGATTTATAAGATGATGGATAATAAGGAGATTGAATTCTTCGAGAAGGGCAAGGAAAGAAAGTAGCTAGATGTATGTACATCGAATATCACTAAGATCAAGTATGGGGTGGATAGGCCGTTTTTTATATCACTTAAGCCAAAGAAAGAAGATCCATCCCAAGGAGAAAGTTCAAAGTAGCCCCAAAGCTTCAAAATTCAGCCCCGACCTCCTTCCTATTCAAGGATACCCGAAAGGTTCTGTGGAGCTATACCGCTCATATCTCAGTACCGGGAATTTAGAATCGCAAGGAGAAGAGAAACCATTTGATGAAGAAAATCCCACAAAGAAAGAGGACTCAGTGGAGACAAAAGCTGAAACAATAAATGAGGTGGGACATTTTACAAGAAGTGGTAGGTGTTATTCACCAAAAACCTCGAAGGTAGTGGAGGAGCCAGGGGACAATGATAAAAAAGTGATGACCAAGCTCGAGAAGATTTTTGGGGAAAAGTCTCCCATGAAGATTAATGAACCGGTAATAGAGACACAAACGCAAGAATTCTTGAGGTTCTTAAAGCACAATGAGTATAGCATCATCGAGCATCTCCAAAAGCAACAAACAAGGATTTCAGTTCTTGAGTTGTTGTTGAGTTCTGAAAAACACCGAAGTGCACTATTAAAGGTGTTAAATTAGACATTCGTCCCAAATGACATCTCGATAATCAAATTAGATCGAATAGTGGGCCACATTATCGTGGATAACTATATCACTTTGAGTGATGATGAAATTCTGGATGGGGGCATGAGATCAACCAAAGCTTTGAATATTACCACCCACTGCAAAGGATATGTCTTACCATGAGTACTCATTAACAATGGACCCGCTTTGAACGTGTTGCCAATGGCGACATTGCAAAGGTTGCCTATTGATAGTTCACATATAAAGCCGTGTCAGAACTCTGTTAGAGCATTTGATGGGAGCAAAAGGGATGTGATTGGGAAGATTGAGATTCCACTGTTAATCGGACCTACTGAGTATATCATCGAATTTGTGGTGATGGACATTCGACCAACATACAAGTGCTTGCTAAGAAGACCTTGGATTCATTCAGCTAGGGTCGTGCCTTCTTCATTGCAACAAAACTAAAATTTGTTATTGAGGGGAAGTTGGTAAGTGTGGGAGGCGAACAAGATATCATCGCATCTGTAACCACCGATGCTCCTTATATCCAAACCGATGGAGACGCTGTCGAATATTCCTTTAGGGCTTTAGAATTTGTGAATACTACCTTTATGGAGGAAGGAAGCAAAATCCCATGCCCTAGACTATCAAATTGCACTAAGATGACGGTGTGGCAAACTCTATGACGATGAGCTAGGAATGGTAAAAGACTCGGAAGGAACTTGCAAGGGTGTTTGTGTGCCAAGGGCGTTATCACTAAGAAAGACCGGTTCAGGCTCGGCCATAAGCTCAATTTTCAGCAAAGAAAGTTAGAATAGAAAAGGATGAAAGAGCAAAGGAAGGCCATATTCAAAGGCGAGGACATTCCCTGGGAGCCTATGATATACCCTGACATGAAAAATACCTTTGTGTCTGGCGGGATAATCAACATGGGATAGAAAATACATAAAGCCAATCTAGGGAGCGCCAAGATTAGCGAGGAAGAGAGGTTCAGTGAGGCGTTAGAAGGGATAAACGTCAATGTAATAACCGAAGATAGAAAGAACGGCAAGTTCTTGGCCAGAATCCGCCCTTGCCTCTCGGAAGAGACGCTTAACAATTGGACCAGTGTGGACTTACCTGTAGTTTCTAGGTTTGAATCCGAGTAATGCTCAGAACCAGCCCTATTCGCTTTTGCCCGCGAGCAATAGGGATCTTTTGTAAATGGCTTCTATATTAACTTGCTTGTTTTTTCAATTCAATGAAAAGGATACTTTTCACTTTTTCTCAAATGGCAAACATCATATTTATTACATTCTTTTCTCACATTTATTATCTATTATTTCATTTATTCCATAAATAATATCTCTTTCTCTTCCCAATACATATTCATTTCAAAATTGTTTCAGGGTCTCGATTATTAACTGTATGAATGATTTTGAATCTAATCTCGAGGTAGATTTTGAGCAACCCTTGTATCTGGCTAAAATTGAGGAAAGGATAATGAGATAGAATGTGCGGTCTCGAATAAATTGATCAGATTAATGGAAAGTGAAGACAAACAGATCATGCCCCATCAAGAAGAGTTAGAGATCCTAAACTTAGGAATAGGGGAAGAAATGAGAGAAGTGAAGATTGGCACCGCGTTCTCATCCAAGACCAGACATGAGTTGATCGATTTGCTTATAAAATTAAAGGATTTTTCGCATAGACTTATGAAGACATGCCGGGGCTAGACATGGATATTGTGGTATATAGGCTACCAATCAATCCGGAATATAAACCACTCCAACAGAAATTAAGAAGAATGAGGGCGGAAATGTTGTTGAAGATTCGAGAAGAAGTAAAAAATAGTATGATGCAGGTTTCCTAAAAGTCGCTAGGTACCCGATGTGGGTGGCGAATATAGTCCTGGTACCTAAGAAAGACGGAAAGGTTTGCATGTGTGTAGATTATAGATATTTCAATAAAGAAAGCCCCAAGGATAATTTCCTTTTGCCCCATATTGACACTTTGTTCGACAACACTGTGGGACATTCGTGGTTCTCTTTCATGGATGGTTTTTTAGGGTACAACCAAATAAGAATGCACCCTGACGATATGGAGAAAACTACGTTCGTGACTATGTGGGGGACATTCTGTTACAAGATGATGCCCTTTGGGTTGAAGAATGCCAGAGCAACCTACCAAAGAGCCATGGTAACCCTTTTTCACGACATGATGAACAAAGGGATCAAGGTATATGTGGATGACATGATTTCCAAATCTCGAACTGAAGAAGAGCATATACAAAACTTGAGAAATCTCTTCTAAAGAATGAGAAAGTATCAGCTAAAGCTCAACCCAACTAAGTGCACTTTTGTCGTTACGTTTGGTAAGCTTCTGGGCTTTGTGGTTAGCCGAAAAGGGAGTGAGATTGACCTCGACAAAGTGAAAGCCATCCAGAATCTCCCGCTGCCTCAGACCCAAAAAGAGGTTCGAGGTTTTTTAGGGAGATTAAACTATATATCTCGGTTCATCTCTCAGTTGACTGATAAGTGTGACCATGTATTTAGATTGCTTCGAAAGAGCAATCCAGGGTATGGGATGAAGAGTGCCAAGAGGCTTTAAACAAGATCAAAAAGTATTTAACTAATGCTTTGATTCTAGTAGCGCTAGTTCCAGATAGGCCTTTGATCTTATACTTGACGGTCTTTGAGAATTTGATGGTTTTTGTTATGGGGCAACGTGATGAGTCCAGGAAGAAAGAGAAAGTGGTCTACTATTTGAGCAAAAAGTTTATGGATTGTGAAAAATGGTACCCACCGATTCAAAAATTATGTTGTGCTCTAGTGTGGGCAACCAGAAGGCTCCGGTAATACACGTTGTATCATACGACATGGTTGATGTCCAAGTTGGATCCGCTAAAGTTTTTTATGGAAGCACCGGCCCTAAACAGGAGAATGGCTTGTTGGAAGATGTTGTTGTCTGAATTTAACATACTATATGCGAGTCGAAAGGCAGTAAAAGGGAGTGCTATAGTAGATTTCCTGGAAAGTTGCGCTTCAAATGACTATGAGTTTTTGAACTTTCATTTTCCCAATGAAGACTTGATGTGCATAACTATTGAAGAAAAGGCTACCTCAGAGCTTGAGTCGTGGAAACTCTATTTTGATGGAGCATCCAATGCCCTAGGCCATGGGATTGGGGCAGTGCTAATTTCTCTAGAAAACATCTACTATCATTTCACAAGTAGATTGGAATTCTTTTGTACAAACAACATAGCCAAGTACGAGGCTTGTGTTATGGGCTTGCATGCAGCAATTAAAAGGAAAGTCAAAGTGCTTCAAGTCTTTGGAGATTCATCTTTGGTAATTTATCAGCTCCGGAAAGAATGGGAAACAAAAGACCCGAAGTTGGTTAGTTACTATGATTTGATCCAAGAGTTAGTCAAAAGCTTCGAGAAGATCAGTTTTACCTACTTTCCGAGGGACGAAAATCAAATGGCAGACGCTTTGGCAATGTTGGCCGCAATGTTTGAAACAAGCGCCGAAGTAGAAATAAAGCCAAGAGAGATGTAAATTTTTGAAGAACCCGCTCATTGCTATAGTCTGGAGGAGAAAGCGGATGGCAACCCATGGTACTATGATATTTCGCAATGTTCTAGATGGAGAAGTCTTATATAAAAGAGGCAAAGACCAAATGTTGCTGAGGTGTGTCAATGCTCGAGAAGCTAGAAGCATCCTAGCGGAAGTACATGATGGACTATGCAGGACACATTCCAATGGTTTCACGATGGCCCAAAAAATTATGAGATATGGGTATTTCTGGTCAACCATGGAGGGAGATTGCATCAGTTATGCGAATAAATGCCAGATCTACGCCGATAAGATACATTCCCCGCTAGTGCCACTACACGCCATGAGTTCACCATGGCCTTTTGCTGCTTGGGGCATGGATGCCATCGGTCAGATACACCCGAAGGCTTCTAATGGGCATCGCTTCATTTTTGGTGGCTATCAATTACTTCACCAAGTGGGTAAAAGTTGCCTCGTATGCTAACATCACAAGAGCGACAGTTTGCAAATTCCTAACGAAAGAAATTATATGTCGCTATGGTTTGTCCAAAAGAATCATCACCAACAATGCTTCCAATTTGAATAACAAGATGATGACCGTGGTCTGTGAGAAATTCAAGATTGTGCACCATAATTCTATTGTTTATCGCCCTAAGATGAAAGGAACGGTAGAAGCGGCAAATAAAAATATCAAGAAGATCATAGCAAAAACCACGGAGACTTTCAAGGATTGGCATGAAAAGCTCCATTTTGCTCTGTTTGCCTATTGAACCTCGGTGAGAACCTCCACTGGGGTAACACCATACTCTTTGGTATATAGCACGGAGGCAATATTACCCATTGATGTGGAAATCTCGTCGCTTCGAATTTTGAACGAGGCAAAGTTGGATGAAGCCGAATGGATACAAGCTAGATTTGATCAGTTAAACCTCATTGAATAGAAAATGTTGAAAGCCATCTGTCATAGCCAAATGTATCAAAAAATGATGATGCAGGCTTATAACAAAAAGGTTCGCCCGAAGGAATTTTGAGAGGGGGATCTGGTACTTAAGAAGGTCTTGTTAAATCAAAGAGACTTTCGGGGAAGTGGATGCCTAATTGGGAAGGACCTTATGTTGTTAAAAATGCCTTTTCTGGAGGAGCATTGATCTTAACGGAGATGGACGGTAAGGTGTTGAATAATCCAATAAACTCGAATTCAGTCAAGAAATACTGTGTGAAGGCAAGAAAAAAGGAAAAAAGAAAAAAAGAAAAGGAAAAGAAAAGAAAAAAAAAGAAGAAACGAAAAGGAGGGTTCAAGATGAAAACCCAAAAAGGGCATCTTGAAACCAAATGAGGATTTGAGTCAAAAACCCGAACAGGGTAGCTCAGATAATCTTTAAGGATCAGGCATCCGACAAATAGACCTTCTTGGGAGTCAAGAATTTCAGTGAAGTACTTCTAGCAAGGGATCTACTTCGGTCGATGGGTTCTCACATCATTCATACAGTGGATGATTGGGACATGACATCCTATTTTGTTTTCTTTTCTTTTTCATGTTTGCCATGACCTTTGTAAATCACTCCGAACTAATGAAGTATTATTTTGTGTCTTCTCATACCTCTTTCTACAAGCATTTTGCAAATAGGTTGATATAGATTCACGAAAACAAAAGAATTCTTGGTATTACTATGTTCTAACCTTTTAAGTGTGTGTAGTACAAAAAGGCACGCTAAGCTCGAACTAAGAAAAGACTCCAATTGTCAGGATATGAGAATAGGCCAAAACAAGAAGAAGAATGATGACCTTGTCAGAATCTAGGTTAGTTACACGAAAACAAGAGGATTGCAAAAATGAAATGATCCAAAGGAGGAAAACCCAAAAATTACTGAAAGAAGAAAGAGAAGGAAAAAAGAGAAAAGAAAAAGAAAAGTAAAATCAAACTGAAAACCCGAAAGGGCACTTTGAGAAAAGCAAGCCTAAAGCAAAAACCTGTGAAGGCACTTTAGAACAAAAGATTTGAAGGCTCGAAAGGAAAAAGCTAATGGTTGAACCCGAATATGAGATGAGTGTCGTCACGCAAAGAGCAAGAAGAAGAAGGAACTATAAAGAGAAGGTCGAGAAAGATTGACCATGAAAGTGAAGGCGTTTCAGCAGAGTCTAATTTTCGCGATTCATGCATCATACTTAGCGAGGCATCCCTACGTTAGGAGCATGCTAATTCATACCATCACAACATTTCATCTCCTTTGCAGGTTTTTGGAGGCTAGATTGGGTACTTCCTCAGAAAGAGAGCAAACAACAAAGCGAAAACTCATGAGGGATTTTTAAACGAGGAGTTCCAAACTCGCAACATCAGGATTTCAGAGCGAGGGAGACAGATACTCATAGCTCAAAGATTTCAAGCAAGGAATTTCAAACTCGCAACATCGGGATTTGAGAGCAAAGAAGACAGATACCCGCAACTCAAGAACTTCAGAGTGAAGAGTTTAATATAGAACAAAACTCATAACTCTAGAGTCCAAGAAGAGAAAGGGTGAACAGTTTTATATAAGAACTCGCAGATCGAAATCTTCAAACAAAAAAGTGGAACAAAATTAATACTTTTGGTCTTTGCTCCATTCTTGTTTTACTAAAATGAGCAAAAAAGTGCAACTATAGTCATTAAATTTTGTCCATATTTTAATATTTGTTATTATTGTTATTGTTATTACTATTATTATTATTAAGTAAATCAGAAAATAAAAAACAAGATAAATAAAAGCCCAAGTATATATTTATATAATGTCTACTTACATGAATTAAAGCCCAAAAATATAATATATATATCCATATTTACAAGAATCGATTGGCCCAAATGAAACCCTAAATCTAAATATTTGAATCTACCCTAATCACCTTTTTTTATATGCAGCCAACTCTAAACCCTGAGATTAGAATGGATCTGACGGCTCAGATCAAACCCAAGGAGACTTTTCACCTCCACGCGTGACTGTTGGGGAACTATGGCCCTTCAGTTCGTGGCCGTTCATCTTGCAAAATCGACGGTCAAGATTAGATCCTCATACCACGCCCACAAGGACACTAGTCCCTCTCCTCGGCTCTTCAATAATGCATCCTCAATAGCTAGCCAAAGACATACTCTTCACCTCTCTGCACAAATGAATCCCGAAAACAGATGAAGTTGGTCCCTTTTTTTGTTAAGCTCTCCACGTCACAAACAAACAAAATGGTTAGGGGATTTCAGCAACAACAATGCAGAAATCAGATGGAATTTACAGTAGTGAATACAAACAAACCAAGGGGGTTTAGGGAATTTCATCACTGCAAATCAGATCAACGGACGAGATTTCATCAACCAGTACTCACCATTCGAGTATAAATCAAGATGCAACCAGCAGAGAGGGATTCGGCTTTTCGTTCACTTTTTTCATAGAGCAAATAGAGTTTTTAGGAAAAAAAGAGAACAAAATCATAAAAAAGGAGAGAGAGAGAGAGAGAGAGAGAGAGAAAGCCTATCCTTTTGAGATCGCCAAACACCAAAAGCCAAGTGTAAGGTCGCCGGCGTCTAGAGTCTTCTTAATAGGTAGATCCGAACTTTGCTTTTGCTTGAGGGTTTCGATCTTTAGGGTTTTTTGTTAGGGAGTTTCGGTTGTTTAGTTCCCGATTACTGGTCGAAGGGAACCGCGCCTTGAACGACGCAAGAATGATCGCCGATGAACGGCCTAGAGAGGACTAAATTTCAACCTTTGTTGAGAGAGTGAAGGGGAAAGAAAACCCATTTGTATTCTGATGTTTAACAATGAAATTGGTTTCCTTTTTCCTTTATTTCGTTTTAATCCCGCTATTTATTTATTTCCCCTTTTTAATATAAACATTAAAAGCTTTGTTTTTGTTTCTTAAAATGATTGTGCCTTTCCCTTTTTTTTACTGTTAAATCTAGGGATTTGCACTGCAAGTGGGGGCATGTTTTTGGTCTTTGTTTTATGCATTCATTTGCAGATGTACGTTGATATATATATGGTATACACTATATATAATATATATTATTGTTTTATGTTATATATCATATGCATATTATATGCGTTATATATATGTTATGATATATGCTTTTAATGTAATGTTCTCATTTCATGTGGTAGTACTATATGGTTCTTATTTTATTTGACATTATTTATGATGCATAGTTCGGTATCTTGATGTACGTGGATCGTGTTTAATTCTTGTGGTGTATTGCTTTAATTTAATATTCATGTTTATTTTTTATGTATTTTCATGCCATGTTATATCTTGCATACGGGATATAAATTGCTAATGTGGTGTCCTTTTATTCAGGAATAAACATGGCTAATATCAGTCGTAATGGTGGTGATTTTTTCGTTTATCCTCGAATAACGAGACCTTTAAAATTTACTCGCATGTATAACCGAATTTCGGTTTAATTGTCACTATAACTCGCAAAATTCAATATTAACAAAGCGGTAATTAATTTGGTACCAAGTTTGGCCGTAGTGGCGTGCGAAACCTTCCCTACTCGTAACCGACTCCCGAACCCATGCAATTATCTGGTTTAATTTTTCGATGCCCGGTCTACCTAACACAGTGACCGGTGGCGTCTCCAAATTTTTTCTTATTTCAAAAATGAGATTTAAAAGAAATCTCCCATTAAATAAACGTCATTACACCATATAACGAACATATTCCTAAATTAAAGCAGGAATGAAATATTAAAATGAATAAATTTGGTACACAAGCTATGAAAAAATGTACATAATCCATCTATAAAATTTAAAACTTAAATCCCAAACCCTAACATCCTAAAATATAAATCTTAAAACCTAAACCCAAAACTCAAAATTATAACCATAAATTGTAAATTCTACACCATACATACTAAACACCTAAACTTTAAACTCTAACCTAAAACCATATACTCTAAAATTGAAAGGCTTTTGTAAAGTAATGTTTACACAAGCTTGTGGTTCAAGGTATTTTCTTAAAAGGAATAAGAAATTGAAAAATTCTACAATATGCGACGAACATCGCTGAACACCACTAACGATGAACACCATTAATTTGCTTAATAAAGATTAAAAATTTGAATGACTCAACATATAATAAATAAGTATATTGTAAAAAAATCAATTAAATTATTTTCCATATATATACTATTTTTAATAACTGGATCAAATAAGAAGCATAGTCAATTTAAAAACATAAAAGACACTAACTATCCCATTTGCCATTTCAGACGCTGCTGATGTTAGACACCCTCCGGCGACGAGATTGTCGGCGCCGCGACACCTTTATTGCGTGACCACCGATGGAGTTGGGTCGCCATCAGCTGTTGGTATTTGATCCATTTATTTAAAAAAAACCTAAAAACTTAAAATTTTAGCCATAAACCATAACCCATTAACTCTAAACCGTAACCCCTTATCCAAAGGCCCTATCGATTGTTGCCTTTTAATAAATGCCACTAAAATTATAAACCTTAAATCATACAAATTAATTAATCTCATAAACTACTAACCTTAAACTACACCTTACACCCTAACCCATTACTACTAAGCCGTAAATCATAAACCATAAACCTTAAAGGCATAAAAATTTATCCTTTAAACCTTAAAGTCCTAAACTCCACCATAAAAATTCATCTCATAACCAATTAACCCTAAAGTTCAATACATGGGAGTTAGTCTTATCGAATTTAGTTTTGTTTCTTTAGGGTTTATGGTAAAAAAATAAAAACTCAAAGGAACTAAAATGATTACAACAATAATATTTTTTTGGGTAAGAATGAAATATAGAAACTAAAATGAAGACAAATATGACCACAATAAAATTAGGATTTAAATTTGATACACAGATTGTGTAAAATAAATTTTACACAAGCCTTCTTATTTATACTATAGATCAAAATTATACTTCAACCCTAAAAAACTAAACCCCAAACTCTAATCCTTAAACCTTAAAATAATACATCTATTACTAACAATTTCAGTTTGAGTTGTGTTTATAAGTATCGAAACACATATGCTATGGTTCGAAACTATTTACATTTAGTGGTTCCCGCCCTAAACATATCTTTCCAATTTTATTATCAATAAAAAATTAATTTGGCAGGTTCAATTAAAAAGTAAGTTAAATTGCCAGTTCGATGAAATAATTTCAAAAGATGCATGCTCCTAAGAAACTACACGTCTTTTCATTGTCTGTTTCAAATCTTTGTAATCCATTCCGATACGTCAGTAGATAGGTCATTTCAGTTGATGCATCGGGCAGAATAACTACAGATAAATTTTATGGCAGTGCCGAAACTAGTGTGCAAGTCCCGAAACCCAACACACAAACTAAAAATTTGAAACGTACTTGTCACACCCCGAAAATCGGTCTAGTCGGGGTTAGGTTTCGGTGATCAAATATTCTGTACCGGTTATATAATTAGCTCGATCTTGTTCCTAATTTGAAGCAATAAAGGTTATTAGGGCTAACTGTATCAGTTTATTATTATTAAAAAAAGATAAATGCCGTGAGTAGGGGGCACAGCTAATTCCTTCAATTGAAGGAATTGGCCATAAGCTCCCAACGTAGGGGAAGGCATGGCGCAACAATGGCCCAAGGTGGCATGTTGCCACCACGTGGCCCAAGCCAAGGGCATTATACCCCAACTATGTGCCACAACTCCACAAACATGGAGAGTGGAAAATGCAATTGAAGGCCAGCAATTTGGGTATAAAAGGGGGAGATTATACGCAAGAAATATAGGAAAAATAAGGAACGAACAAAATTGATTCAGTGATAAGGTGGTAAGCTTGAGTTTTCGGTTTAATAAATTTGAGTCCTTGCTATCTATTGGGTAAGCTCGAATCCTTAGTTAATATTTCCGTATTGATTCGACGTTGTTTTGTCAATTCTAACCAATTCATATTGCTTAACCTAGCTTAGAAGGTTGATAAAGAACAACCGTCATCTCTTCCGAAAGCCAAGGATAAAGGCGTTGTTATCCGAGAACCTTAAAAGCAATGAGTTGTTAAGGTGAGTGTAGTTTTGTCAAGGGATAGGCTCGATGCCATCCTGTTGCATTATTTTGTGATTATGTTTGTATTTGTTTAAGGGCTCACATAGAGCAATTATGTCGAATTCGATTGTTAAATTTGGTATGTGCCTTGCATTGCTTTGATATGTGCAAATATGACTACGATATGCTACACGTATGTGATATATGAAACTAATATGAAATGTGACATGATATAGAACTAAGGCTCATTTTGATATTTGATATGATATGACTTGAAAAATATGGACTATGTGAATTTGTGTAATTATGAACATTGGATACAATTGGCATGCCATAGGATTATTGAGCTCAGTTAAGTAAGGGAGGACTACGGTCTAGGGCTAAGGCCTATATGTGGGGGAGATAAGGTCGGATGTATAAGGGATATATCTCCGGATCTACGGCTCAAGGGCTACGGCCCACTCTCCGTTATATGTGTTGGTGTATAGGGGAATCCGTGTATCTAATGGTACCTAATGTGATATGTGCCTATGAATTGTGCTATGACATTATGATTATGATATGAATATATGAAATGTATATGTAAATATAAAAGCATGAAAATAGGTGAAATAAGCATGAATTGTGTATAGTGTAACATGACTACTTGTATATTTGACTATCATGCATTTCATAATATTGATCATCCATCATAATTGTTATAACTACCTCACTAGGCTATGTAAGCCTAACATGTGTGTCTCATGCATTTTCAGGACCTTGAGTAATTCTGAGCCTTGATTGTGTTGTTGCGGTTGCAAGTCACGTCTCTGCCATATATGTATGTTATCTTTTGCTATAAACTCCTAGTAAAGTGGCATATGGTCTAACTTATTTTGTATAAGCCTCTCTATGGTTGTATGATGACTTGGTAACGTGGTTTTGTTGTGTGCTTATAATGACTAGATTTGAATAGGTTAAAAGTGCCTAAAATGAGCCTAAGGTGAAAACTTGGTAAATGGATTCCGAACACCCTAAAATTTGATGTACCAATAGGAACCTGGTTTATAACTGTACTGGTAAAATTTGGTAAATTTAGTTAAGTTACAAAAATTGATTTTCGTAAAAAGTTGGTTTAATTGGCTTAGTAATTCGATAGGTTCTAATGATGAAACCCTTAGATCAATGATTGGAGAGTTTAATTTCAATTGGTAATACGAAATCAGATTAAAATCAATAGCTAGTAAAAATTTGCAATTTAGTCCCTAAGGTTAAGAAAAGTTTAAAATTAACCCCAACTCCGATTAAGTTTAATAACCAACAAAGTGGATAAGTCTTAAGAATAATCAATATGATACTTAGATTAGGTTTTGAACTCTGAAACTTTTTCCGTACCTCCGATTAGTCTTTCGATAACACTATCCGACCCGGATCTCTACCAAACCCGAAAGGGGGTGTTATAATTGCAGTATCAGAGCCTAGGTTTAGTCGAATCTAGGATTAACCATGCATCTTTTATGAGTCTGTGTCTACATATGCCACCTAGGAGTTTATCTGTATATGTTATCTGTGACTTGCAACTTACATGATTTAAATTCTTTATGTATGATTAGATTTGAAAATGTTTGTGCCTAACGATAGACGTGTTGTAATAGAAACGCGTCCAGGCTCTACGTATCCCTTTATTAGTGAATCATTGATTAAAAAAGTATGCTCTAGAATCTGAACTAGTTACTTCTAAGGTTATTGTCTCTAACCCAGTAGGAGATAGTGTGATTATGCGATTGATCTGTAAAGCTTGTCCTTGAGGATCCAAGGAATCTCATTTCTGACCAATCTGATGGCCTTACCTTCCCATGAGTTTGATCTTATCCTAGGCCTTGATTGGCTAACTGAGCATTAAGCCTGGGTAGATTGTTCAAAGAAGAAATTGTACCTCCGTGGACTCGAAAAAGGAGAGCATAACCTTGATGAAGTCCGAACCTGAGCCTAAAAGAGTCTCATGTATACCATGGAACCTAAGAAAGATTTGAAAATCAAAGACGTACTTGTGGTAAAAAAATTTCTCGATGTGTTTCTCGATGAACTTCCGGGACTTCCTCCCACCCATAATGTAAAATTTGGGAAAGAAGTGCAACCTGGAACTACTCCGGTCTCTATTACTCCATATAGAATGGCTCCGGTAAAGTTAAAAGAACTAAAAGTTCAAATCCAAGACCTTCAAGATAAGAAATTCATCCGACCGAGTTCCTCACCCTAGGGAGCTCCAGTTTTGTTCGTAAAAAAAGAAGGATGGATCGATGCTTCTATACATTGACTATCGTTAATTGAATAAAGTGACGATCAAGAACAAGTACCCACTTCCGAGGATAGATGACCTCTTTGATCAGTTGAAGGATGCTTCTATCTTCTCCAAGGTAGACCTTCGATCCGGATACTACCAAATGCTGGTAAAGGAGTCTGATGTTCCAAAGACTGCCTTTCGAACCAGACATGGTCACTATGGTTTTTTAGTGATGCCTTTTGGGCTCACGAATGCACCTACAGCCTTTATGGACCTGATGAATTGTGTATTCTGGCCTTATCTCAATAAGTTTGTGGTTGTCTTTATAGACGACATTCTGATCTATTATAAAGACTCTGCTTCTCATGAAGAACATCTCCAGATCATGATGTAGACCCTTCGGGAGAAACAGCTCTACGCCAAGTTCAGTAAATGTGAATTTTGGCTTTCTGAAGTATCCTTCCTTGGTCATGTGATTTCTTCTGCGGGAATCCAGGTAGACCCAAGAAAGATTCAAGCAATCCTTGATTGGACTCCTTTGAAGAATGTGGGAGAAGTTCGTAGTTTTCTGGGCTTTGCAGTCTACTACCGTAGATTCGTTAAGGGAATCTCATTGCTTGCAACACCATTAACAAATCTTCTCTGCAAGGATACTCCTTTTTCGTGGACTGTTGATCAACAAAGGAGTTTCGATCAGCTCAAGCAAGTCCTCACGCGTACCCTTATCTTGGTGCAACCCGAGTCGGGCAAAGATTTCACCGTGTACAGTGATGCATCCCACCTGGGATTAGGCTGTGTTCTGATGCAAGAAGGCAAAGTCATAGCGTATGCCTCACGTCAACTCAAGCCTTACGAGTTGAACTATCTGACTCATGATCTAGAACTTGTCGCAGTTGTGTTTACTTTGAAGATTTGGCGACATTACCTTTATGGTGAGAAGTGTTATCTCTACACTGATCACAAAAGCTTGAAATATCTCCTAACTCAGAAAGAGTTAAACCTTCATCAACGCTAATGGATGGAGCTATTGAAAGATTATGATTTAGTCATTGACTACCATCCCAGTAAAACCAATGTGGTGGCTGACGCTCTTAGCCGGAAGCCCACTTCTTCTCCGAGATGCTTGAATGCTCACTTCCGACTCAGAAAGCATGGAAAATTGTTAGCTGAGCTGAGAGTTCACCCCACCATTGTATCTCGAATTAAGACACTCCAAGAAACTGATGAGGAGTTGCAACCCCTTATTGCTAAGTTCAAGGATAGCTCAGATCCTGACTTTGCTTTGAATTCTGAAGGGCTATTGTGTTTCCACAACCACATTTGTGTTCCCGGTGATGATAATCTTTGAAACCAAATTCTGAGTGGAGATCATTCGAGCCCTTTCTTTGTTCACCCTAGAGCTATCAAAATGTACAAAGATCTGAAAGAGATCTATTGGTGGTCCGGTATGAAGAATGAAGTCACGGACTATGTAGCTAGGTGTTTGACTTGCCAACGGGTCAAAGCCAAGCACAAGGTACCTACGGGTCTTCTGCAGCCAATTAAACTTCCGTAATGGAAATGGGAGCGTATTACGATGGACTTCATAACTGGTCTACCTTTGACTCCGAAGAAAAATGATGCCATTTGGGTCATTGTGGACCGATTCACCAAGTCTGCTTACTTCCTTCCAGTAAGAATGGATTTCAGCTTGCCTAGGCTCGCAAAGTTGTACATCCGTGAAGTTATTCGTTTACACAGAATTCCAGTATCTATCATTTCCAATCGTGACCCACGATTTACGTCTCAGTTTTGGAGGACCTTACACGAGGCCTTGGGAACGCGAGTGCATCTTAGCACTGCTTTCCATCCTCAAACTGACGGCCAATCTAAAAGAGTTATTCAGGTAACTCTAAACCCTTTTTCTAAGTTATGTGAATAAGTATTTGTACCAGTCACGATTCTTCCTTGTAGATTCTGGAAGATATGCTCTGAGCCTGTGTCATTGACTTTGGGATTACCTGGGATAAATCCTTACCCTTGGTCGAGTTTGCTTACAACAACAGTTACCAGGCTTCAATTTAAATGGCTCCGTATAAAGCTCTTTATAGAAGGAGGTGTAGAAATCCTCTTTTTTGGACTGAACTCGATGAAGGCAAGATGCTAGGTCCTGACTTACTTAGGGAAACCGAAGAAAGGGCAACCATTATCCGTGATCGGCTTAAAGCTACCTTTGACCGACACAAGTCCTATGCTGACATGGGCAGGAGAGATATTCATTACGAGGATGGTGAGAAGGCCTTCCTCAAAGTATCTCGGTGGAAGAAGATTCTTCGTTTCGTAAAGAAAGGAAAGCTAAGTCCCCGCTTCATTGGTCCATTCGGAAAGAAGGCCTACCATTGGTCGAGTTTGCTTACAACAACAGTTACCAGGCTTCAATTCAAATGGCTCAATATGAAGCTCTTTATGGAAGGAGGTGTAGAACTCCTCTTTTTTGGATTGAACTCGATGAAGGCAAGATGCTAGGTGATACATGTACCACAAGGCAATTCCAAGGACAAGATGGACTTACTTTTCCACTTCGCCCAATAACCCGAGCCAAGTCTAAACTAATCAAGGACAAGCTGAATTCGACCATCCAAGTATTCGTGAGCAAAGGATTTCTTGAAAGAAGTCCACACTTAACATCCTTCAAGAATAATTGGGTCACAAAAACTCAACTTGCTACACCTTTGGAGATGGATATACATGAGCCTTTAGATGTCCATTAATTAGCCCTTTTTATTGTAATTAGACCCAATACCTGTTACTATAAAAGATTGGGTCAGATTTTTATTTTTAGCCTAAATTAGGATTTACAAGTGTTTTTAGGCCTAGTTAGCTTTTAAAACAGCCCATACATGCCTCCTTGCCCAAGAACCAATTTCTTATCATCTAAACCAGCCCAAATACCCTTAAATTCGTCCAAATAAAGGCCCTATCAACTTTTACTTGCTGCCCAATCAAAACAGCTCTTATCATCCCATTACTTGATGCCCAAGCAAACCACCCTTCATCAAGTTTACTTTGTGCCCAAGAAACCAGCCCTTATCAGCTTATCACTTGCCTTATCACCCTATCCCTTTCCACACAAGCACAAGGAATTTAAAGGCTATTATTTTATTATTATTATTAATTAGATTAGGTTTTCCTTGTTTTAGTAGAAGTTAAATTACTTTGTCTATCCTTCACCTATAAAAGGATGAAGCATCCATCATTGTAAGATAGATTTTCTTTGATTTATGAAATATTTAGTGAGTTTGTTTTTGCAAGTGCTGATTACTTGTGCCTTCGAAGTCTTCTTCAACATAAGTTCGACGAGGTCTTGTGAGGGAGATCATCTTCGCACTCTTGCTTGCCTAGATAATCGCGTCTAGGAGGGTGGGTTAGAGCCGCTTGAGGTTGCTTGCTTAGATAATTGAGTCTAAGAGGGTGCCGAGGACAAAACAACAAATAGCAAGCCATTTTCATCTTCAACCTTCACGCCATCTCCACAAGCCATAAACAATACTGGAAATTTTAGATTTGCTTTATCTATCCTCATCTTAATCTTTTTCAATCTTTTTACTTTTGTTCTTATTAATCATCTTCTAATTTTCCTTCTTATCTTTGTTTCTTTGAATTTTGAACCTTGAATCTGAAATTTTCAAGAAAAGCCATTCTTTTTTCTCTTGAATTTTCAGACCTGCCCATAACTTTCTTGATTGAGTCTATAGCTCCTAGTTCTTGCAACAACTTGATTGAAGGCTTCCAAATCCAAGATTGCGCTACTCTATCATTTGGTATCAGATTTGGGACAATTCTTGGCAAGAATTTTGGCGTTTTTGGAAAAAACTCAAAAATTAGGGAAACTTCGTCAAAACCAAATGAGTGAATTTTGAGCTAAAAATTTCCAGATCAGATCTACACCATTGGTGGAGTCACCACACAAAATTTCAAGATTTTTGGACTTGAGAACTTCTAACGAAGTGGATTAAATTCAGCCAAATTAGGTTTCCCCCTACTTTAACCCTATTTTCATTATTTTTTCTTCAATTTTCATTATTTTCAGTTTATTTACTTTGTAAAAAGAAAAAAAAAGAGAAAAAAATTAAAAAAATAAAAAAAAAAGAATGAAAAGTGAAGAAAAGTGAGAATGCTCATACCTAGCCACCATCAAGAATCATCAAGATCACCATCATCAACCACCACACGCATCACATTGAAGTGGATTCAACATTGGATTTCTTCTTTCAAGTTGTTTCTGGGTTTTGAGTTATCATCTTTCTCTACTAATTTTTTTCTACTCTTAGTTTCTTAAGTTCCTTTGTTTTGCTTTTTCTTTCTTCTATTACGCAATTTAACACCTTCTCTTTTCTGGTGTGAGTAGGACTAAAAGTTGCATCCAATCCTTCTTTCTTGCAACTATATTCAATTGGTGTCAAGCCTTTCATTGGACTCCTAGTACAATTAGGACTCATTGTTAAGATTAAACTCCGATTGTAACTTGTTGACTTGTGGCAGGAAGGTATTTAAAGAGCACGAGATTGGTTTACTTGCCTCGCTAAATATTTATTCCTTGGAGTGTTTAGTGAGATTTCTAGTTTTCTTTTGCTTTTCACCTTTTTAAATCTGAGTGTTTCAGGATGTTAGAAACGAGTAACGACGAAGAACCACATGAAGTGACTCTTCAAGAAGTTTCGGATACTCTCAATAAACTTGAACGGACTGTAACCTCTTTGGCAGCCAAGCTTGAGCACACCGATACAGTCGTAACCGCAATCACTCAAACCATTGGGAGATTAGAAACCACTGCAATTGCAAGCGATACTGAAGAACCTAGGCGTCCAAATATTGTTCCCATTCAGAATATACGCCAAAACCCCTTGCATGGGCACAATCCTCGCATAGAGCCGATACGAGAACAAACACCTTAGCCAAACCAAAAATCACTGTACCACCTTTTCAAGGAAGGTATGACCCTGATGCTTATTGTGACTGGGAAAATCGAGTTGATCTTCTATTCGAGTATTATCAATACCCCGAAGAGGATCAAGTTCCACTATTGACTCTCGAATTCACTGAATATGCATCCATTTGGTGGTCCCAATTGGTTCGTAATCGACGTCTCAATGGAGAAGCCAAGATAACCTCATGGGGAGAACTTAAAGAAGTTATGCGAGAACGATTCGTTCCCCCATTATATCGGCGAGAGATCAAACAAAAGTTACAAAGAATCAGACAAGGCTACAAGACTGTTGATGAGTATCTCAAAGAGATGGAATCATTGATGCAAAGAGCTGATATCCAAGAGGATGAAGATGATACAATGACTAGGTTTGTTGTCGGACTCAATGACAACATTCTTGAGGTACTTTAACTCAAAACCTACTACACCCTTCAAGAGGCATTCCAATTCACCATGACAATTGAAAAGCACATCAAAGATCGACAATGATATCTACAAAAGAATTATCACTATGACAAAGGTATCACTCAACCTTTATCTCATTCTAATTCTTCTAAACCTTTGCTCGACTCAAGTAGACCAAAGCAGAAAATTGAAACATCCAAGTCACTGGACAAAACCAAGACAAAAACCCCCATGTTGGTGGAAAACACACAAACACTCAAACAAAATCGAGAGATTGTATGCTTCAAGTGCAACGGTCATGGACACTATAAAAGAGACTGCCCGAATACAAAACTCTTTCTTATTCGAGAAGATGGGAGCTACTCATCCGAGTCAGAGGAGGAATTGTCCGACAATGAATTCATCGCCGGTGGTTACTCCAGTGATGAACCTGATCCTAAAAGCTTGGTGATTCAACGTTCACTTAATATCCAAGCAATCGACGATACAGAGATGCAAAGAACAAATATTTTCCACACAAGATGTTTGATCAGAGGCAAACTATATTCTGTCATCATTGATAGCGGAAGTTGTGGGAATGTGGTGAGCAGCTATCTAGTTGATGCACTTGACCTACCTTGTCAACGCCATCCAAAGCCATATTATCTCCAATGGCTTCATGAAGGGTTAGAATTAAAGGTAAACAAGCGTGCCTTAATCACTTTTACTATGGGTAAATATTGTGATGACGTTTGGTGTGATGTTATCCCTATGCAAGCATCTCACTTACTTTTAGGACGACCGTGGCAGTATGACCGTGATGTGACTCACCATGGTAAGTTAAATAAGTATTCCTTTGTATACCATGGCAAAAAGTATACCTTGGCTCCACTCGATCCAAAAGAGGTGTACAAAGACCATATGCGAATGAAGAAGTTTTGTGAGGAGATGGGAATAAAAAAAGATGAAAAAGAAAAAAAAGAATGAAAAACAAAAGGCAAATACAAAATAGGCCAATAGTGATAAAAGCCAAATAAGTATAGGCCCAGGGGTGGTGAGTGATCCTAAATGTGAGAAAAAAAAGAGTTTCTCAAAATATTTATGAGAGAGAAAAAGAAGTGAGGCAAGCCCCCTTCCTTAAACAGCCTTGCATCCTCGTTCGCTTTAGGGAACAATTTTTTTTCTATCACTAAAAATAACAAAAGTTTGCCTAATGTGTTTGTTTCTCTTTTGCAGGACTTTAATGATGTTTTAGGTGATCTACCTGACGGTTTGCCACCCTTAAGAGGAATTGAACATCAAATTGACCTAATTTCTGGTTCTTCTACTCCAAATAGACCAGCATATAGATGTAATCCCGACGAAACCAAGGAGTTAGAAAAACAAGTGGAAGAACTACTCAACAAAGGCTACATTCGTGAGAGTTTAAGCCCTTGTGATGTTCCAGTACTTTTGGTGCCAAAGAAAGATGGTTCATATAGAATGTGTGTCGATTGTCGACCGATCAACCGAATAACAATCAAGTATAGGCATCCTATTCCACGATTAGGTGACATGCTTGATGAACTCTACGGCACATGCATCTTCACCAAGATTGATTTGAAGAGTGGTTACATCAAATTCGAATGAAAGAAGGAGATGAATGGAAAACCGCTTTCAAGACCAAGTTCGGTTTATATGAATGGACAGTTATGCCATTTGGTTTGACCAATGCCCCTAGCACATTCATGAGATTGATGAACCATGTCCTTCGGGAGTTTAGAGGTAAGTTTGTTGTTGTTTATTTCGATGATACTCTTATCTACTCTTCTTCTTTTGATTTACATATCTTTCATGTGAGATCGGTCTTTGAAGTTCTCCGAAGAGAACAATTATATGCTAACATGGAAAAGTGCATGTTTTGTAGTGAAAGTCTTAGTTTTCTAGGCTTTATAGTAAGTGCACAGGGTATCCATGTTGACAATGAAAAAGTCAAAGCAATTCAAGAATGGCCCACGCCATCATCCATAACCGAGGTGAGATCCTTCCATGGCCTAGCAAGCTTCTACCATCGCTTTGTCAAGGATTTCTCTACCATTGCCGCACCATTGACAGATATCATCAAAAAAAATGGTAGGTTTTCATTGGGGTGAGGCACAAGAACAAGCCTTCCAAACACTAAAAGGCATAGGCGCAGTTCTTTTATAGGAAAAATAACCAATCGCTTACTTTAGCGAGAAGTTAAAAGGAGCACATTTGAACTACTCAACCTATGATAAAGAGCTCCTTGCATTAGTTCGTGCACTTGAAGTTTGGCAACACTACCTTCTTCCAAAGGAGTTCATCATACACACCGACCACGAATCATTGAAGTGGCTAAATGGCCAAGGTAATTTGAGCAGAAAACATGCTCGATGGGTGGAGTTTATTGAAACATTCCCTTGTGTGATCAAGTACAAAAAAGGTAAGGATAATGTAGTAGCAGATGCACTATCTAGAAGGTATACCCTAATTACTCAAATGCATGCTACTATATTGGGATTCGAACATATAAAGCAGTCGTATCCTAATGATCCAGATTTACATATAAAGCAATTGTATCCTAATGATCCAGATTTCAAGAAAATTTATACTCATTGTTTAAAAGGTGCTTTTAACAAGTTTTATCTTGTAGATGGGTTTCTTTTCCGAATAAACAGGTTGTGTATACCACAAGGCTCAATTAGAGAATTGCTAGTCCATGAATCACACACCGGAGGCTTAATGGGGCACTTTGGCATCTCCAAAACGTTAGACATGGTAATGGAGCATTTTTTTGGCCACATATGAGGAAAACCGTGGAAAAGGTATGCGCATCTTGCATCGTATGTAAACAAGCAAAATCCAAGGTAAGTCCTAACAGTTTATATACACCCCTTCCGATCCCTTCTTTCCCTTGGGTCGATTTATCTATGGACTTTATTCTTGGATTACCTCGTACCGAAGAGGGTCGAGATAGTATTTTTGTTGTGGTCGATAGGTTTTCAAATATGGCTCACTTCATACCATGCCATAAAACGGATGATGCAACACATGTAGCCGATCTCTTCTTTAGAGAAGTAGTACGACTTCATGGAATTCCACGCACCATCGTTTTCGATAGAGATGTAAAGTTCATAAGCCATTTTTGGAAGGTTTTGTGGGGAAAGATAGGTACCAAACTTCTTTATTCTACTACTTGTCACCCACAGACGGATGGACAAACCGAGGTAAT
Organism: Hibiscus mutabilis; assembly: GCA_019671005.1. Lineage (NCBI taxonomy): Eukaryota > Viridiplantae > Streptophyta > Magnoliopsida > Malvales > Malvaceae > Hibiscus > Hibiscus mutabilis. The sequence continues at coordinate 49,299,203 of CM033714.1, forward strand.
AAATCAGATCTTAGGTGCATTACTTAGAACAGTTGTCGGTAAGAACACAAAAACTTGGAAAGAATATTTACCTTTTTGTATAGTTTTCCTACAACCGTTCTATTCATTTATCCACTGGTTATTCTCCATTTGAAGTAGTTTATGGTTTTAACCCCTTAGCTACATTAGACCTTGTTCATTTACCTATTAGCTTAGATGGCCAAAAAAAAGTGGAGTTAGTTAAATCCATTCACACTAAGGCAAAGCAAAGAATGGAGAAAACATATGAAAACATTGCTGCCAAAGTCAACAAATGCCGACGCCAAGTTGTCTTTGAACCAGGAGATTGGGTTTGGTTGCACATGCGCAAAGAAAGATTTCCGAACCATAGGAAATCCAATTTGGATCCACGAAGAGATGGACCATTCCAAGTCCTTGAAAGGATCAACAGCAATGCATACCGAATTGATCTACAGTGTGAGTATAATGTGAGTACAACTTTTAATGTTTCTAATCTTTCTCCCTTTGATGTTTTTGATTCATGGACGAATCCTTTTGAGGAGGGGGATGATACATGTACCACAAGGCAATTCTAAGGACAAGATGGACTTACTTTTCCACTTGGCCCAATAACCCAAGCCAAGTCTAAACTAATCAAGGACAAGCTGAATTCGACCATCCAGTAGTGAGCAAAGGATTACAAGTGCGATGACGAAAAGAATTTCATGAAGAAGTCCACACTTAACATCCTTCAAGAATAATTGGGTCACAAAAACTCAACTTGCTGCACCTTTGGAGATGGATATCCATGAGCCTTTAGATGTCCATTAATTAGCCTTTTTATTGTAATTAGACCCAATACTTGTTACTATAAAAGATTATTTGATTTTTATTTTTAGCCCAAATTAGGATTTACAAGTGTTTTTAGGCCTAGTTAGCTTTTAAAACAGCCCACACATGCCTTCTTGACCAAGAACCAATTTCTTACCATCTAAACCAGCCCAAATACCCTTAAATTCGTCCAAATAAAGACCCTATCAACTTTTACTTGCTGTCCAATCAAAACAGCTCTTATCATCCCATTACTTGATGCCCAAGCAAACCACCCTTCATCAAGTTTACTTTGTGCCCAAGAAACCAGCCCTTATCAGCTTATCACTTGCCTTATCACCCTATCCCTTTCCACACAAGCACAAGGAATTTAAAGGCTATTATTTTATTATTATTTTTAATTAGATTAGGTTTTCTTTATTTTAGTAGAAGTTAAATTACTTTGTCTATCCTTCACCTATAAAAGGATGAAGCATCCATCATTGTAAGATATATTTTCTTTGATTTATTAAATATTTAGTGAGTTTGTTTTTGCAAGTGCTGATTACTTGTGCCTTCAAGTCTTCTTCAATATAAGTTCGACGAGTTCTTGTGAGGGAGATCATCTTCACACTCTTGCTTGCCTAGATAATCGCGTCTAGGAGGGTGGGTTAGAGCCGCTTGAGGTTGCTTGCTTAGATAATTGAGTCTAAGAGGGTGCGGAAGACAAAACAACAAATAGCAAGCCATTTTCATCTTCAACCTTCACGCCATCTCCACAAGCCATAAACAAAGCTGGAAATTTTAGATTTGCTTTATCTATCCTCATCTTAATCTTTTTCAATCTTTTTACTTTTGTTCTTATTAATCATCTTCTAATTTTCCTTCTTATCTTTGTTTCTTTGAATTTTGAACCTTGAATCTGAAATTTTCAAGAAAAGCCATTCTTTTTTCTCTTGAATTTTCAGACCTGCCCATAACTTTCTTGATTGAGTCTATAGCTCCTAGTTCTTGCAACAACTTGATTGAAGGCTTCCAAATCCAAGATTGCGCTACTCTATCATTTGGTATCAGATTTGGGACAATTCTTGGCAAGAATTTTGGCGTTTTTGGAAAAAACTCAAAAATTAGGGAAACTTCGTCAAAACCAAATGAGTGAATTTTGAGCTAAAAATTTCCAGATCAGATCTACACCATTGGTGGAGTCACCACACAAAATTTCAAGATTTTTGGACTTCGAGAACTTCTCGAACGAAGTGGATTAAATTCCAGCCAAATTAGGGTTTTCCCCCTACTTTAACCCTATTTTCATTATTTTTTCTTCAATTTTCATTATTTTCAGTTTATTTACTTTGTAAAAAGAAAAAAAAAGAGAAAAAAATTAAAAAAATAAAAAAAAAAGAATGAAAAGTGAAGAAAAGTGAGAATGCTCATACCTAGCCACCATCAAGAATCATCAAGATCACCATCATCAACCACCACACGCATCACATTGAAGTGGATTCAACATTGGATTTCTTCTTTCAAGTTGTTTCTGGGGTTTGGAGTTATCATCTTTCTCTACTAATTTTTTTCTACTCTTAGTTTCTTAAGTTCCTTTGTTTTGCTTTTTCTTTCTTCTATTACGCAATTTAACACCTTCTCTTTTCTGGTGTGAGTAGGACTAAAAGTTGCATCCAATCCTTCTTTCTTGCAACTATATTCAATTGGTGTCAAGCCTTTCATTGGACTCCTAGTACAATTAGGACTCATTGTTAAGATTAAACTCCGATTGTAACTTGTTGACTTGTGGCAGGAAGGTATTTAAAGAGCACGAGATTGGTTTACTTGCCTCGCTAAATATTTATTCCTTGGAGTGTTTAGTGAGATTTCTAGTTTTCTTTTGCTTTTCACCTTTTTAAATCGAGTGTTTTGGGATGTTAGAAGCGAGTAACGACGAAGAACCACATGAAGTGACTCTTCAAGAAGTTTGGATACTCTCAATAAACTTGAGCGGATTTGTAACCTCTTTGGCGACCAAGCTTGAGCACACCGTCTGATCGTAAACCGCAATCACTCAAACCATTGGGAGATTAGAAACCACTTTGCAATTGCAAGCGTCTTGAAGAACCTAGGCGTCCAAATATTGTTCCCATTCAGAATATACGCCAAAACCCCTTGCATGGGCACAATCCTCGCGCATAGAGCCGATCACGAGAACAAACACCTTAGCCAAACCAAAAATCAGCGTACCACCTTTTTCAAGGAAGGTATGACCACGATGCTTTATTGTGATTTGGGAAAATCGAGTTGATCTTCTATTCGAGTATTATCAATACCCGAAGAGGATCAAGTTCCACTATTGACTCTCGAATTTCACTGAATATGCATCCATTTGGTGGTCCCAATTGGTTCGTGTCGGCGTCTCAATGGAGAAGCCAAGATAACCTCATGGGGAGAACTTAAAAAGTTATGCGAGAAGCGATTCGTTCCCCCCCATTATATCGCGAGAGATCAAACAAAAGTTACAAAAGAATCAGACAAGGCTACAAGACTGTTGATGAGTATCTCAAAGAGATGGAATCATTGATGCAAAGAGCTGATATCCAAGAGGATGAAGATGATACAATGACTAGGTTTGTTGTCGGACTCAATGACAACATTCTTGAGGTACTTTAACTCAAAACCTACTACACCCTTCAAGAGGCATTCCAATTCACCATGACAATTGAAAAGCACATCAAAGATCGACAATGATATCTACAAAAGAATTATCACTATGACAAAGGTATCACTCAACCTTTATCTCATTCTAATTCTTCTAAACCTTTGCTCGACTCAAGTAGACCAAAGCAGAAAATTGAAACATCCAAGTCACTGGACAAAACCAAGACAAAAACCCCCATGTTGGTGGAAAACACACAAACACTCAAACAAAATCGAGAGATTGTATGCTTCAAGTGCAACGGTCATGGACACTATAAAAGAGACTGCCCGAATACAAAACTCTTTCTTATTCGAGAAGATGGGAGCTACTCATCCAGTCGAGGAGGAATTGTCCGACAATGAATTCATCGCCGTGGTTACTCAGTGATGAACCTGATCCTAAAAGCTTGGTGATTCAACGTTCACTTAATATCCAAGCAATCGACGATACTGAGAGATGCAAAGAACAAATATTTTCCACACAAGATGTTTGATCGAGAGGCAAACTATATTCTGTCATCATTGATAGCGGAAGTTGTGGGAATGTGGTGAGCAGCTATCTAGTTGATGCACTTGACCTACCTTGTCAACGCCATCCAAAGCCATATTATCTCCAATGGCTTCATGAAGGGTTAAATTAAAGGTAAACAAGCGTGCCTTAATCACTTTTACTATGGGTAAATATTGTGATGACGTTTGGTGTGATGTTATCCCTATGCAAGCATCTCACTTACTTTTAGGACGACCGTGGCGTATGACCGTGATGTGACTCACCATGGTAAGTTAAATAAGTATTCCTTTGTATACCATGGCAAAAAGTATACCTTGGCTCCACTCGATCCAAAAGAGGTGTACAAAGACCATATGCGAATGAAGAAGTTTTGTGAGGAGATGGGAATAAAAAAGATGAAAAAGAAAAAAAGAATGAAAAACAAAAGGCAAATACAAAATAGGCCAATAGTGATAAAAGCCAAATAAGTATAGGCCCGGGGTGGTGAGTGATCCTAAATGTGAGAAAAAAAGAGTTTCTCAAAATATTTATGAGAGAGAAAAAGAAGTGAGGCAAGCCCCTTCCTTAAACATGACCTTGCATCCTCGTTCGCTTTAGGGAACAATTTTTTTCTATCACTAAAAATAACAAAAGTTTGCCTAATGTGTTTGTTTCTCTTTTGCAGGACTTTAATGATGTTTTAGGTGATCTACGACGGTTTGCCACCCTTAAGAGGAATTGAACATCAAATTGACCTAATTTCTGGTTCTTCTACTCCAAATAGACCAGCATATAGATGTAATCCCGACGAAACCAAGGAGTTAGAAAAACAAGTGGAAGAACTACTCAACAAAGGCTACATTCGTGAGAGTTTAAGCCCTTGTGATGTTCCAGTACTTTTGGTGCCAAAGAAAGATGGTTCATATAGAATGTGTGTCGATTGTCGACCGATCAACCGAATAACAATCAAGTATAGGCATCCTATTCCACGATTAGGTGACATGCTTGATGAACTCTGACACATGCATCTTCACCAAGATTGATTTGAAGAGTGGTTACATCAAATTCGAATGAAAGAAGGAGATGAATGGAAAACCGCTTTCAAGACCAAGTTCGGTTTATATGAATGGACAGTTATGCCATTTGGTTTGACCAATGCCCCTAGCACATTCATGAGATTGATGAACCATGTCCTTCGGGAGTTTAGAGGTAAGTTTGTTGTTGTTTATTTCGATGATACTCTTATCTACTCTTCTTCTTTTGATTTACATATCTTTCATGTGAGATCGGTCTTTGAAGTTCTCCGAAGAGAACAATTATATGCTAACATGGAAAAGTGCATGTTTTGTAGTGAAAGTCTTAGTTTTCTAGGCTTTATAGTAAGTGCACAGGGTATCCATGTTGACAATGAAAAAGTCAAAGCAATTCAAGAATGGCCCACGCCATCATCCATAACCGAGGTGAGATCCTTCCATGGCCTAGCAAGCTTCTACCATCGCTTTGTCAAGGATTTCTCTACCATTGCCGCACCATTGACAGATATCATCAAAAAAAATGGTAGGTTTTCATTGGGGTGAGGCACAAGAACAAGCCTTCCAAACACTAAAAGGCATAGGCGTGAGTTCTTTTATAGGAAAAATAACCAATAAACTTACTTTAGCGAGAAGTTAAAAGGAGCACATTTGAACTACTCAACCTATGATAAAGAGCTCCTTGCATTAGTTCGTGCACTTGAAGTTTGGCAACACTACCTTCTTCCAAAGGAGTTCATCATACACACCGACCACGAATCATTGAAGTGGCTAAATGGCCAAGGTAATTTGAGCAGAAAACATGCTCGATGGGTGGAGTTTATTGAAACATTCCCTTGTGTGATCAAGTACAAAAAAGGTAAGGATAATGTAGTAGCAGATGCACTATCTAGAAGGTATACCTAATTACTCAAATGCATGCTACTATATTGGGATTGAACATATAAAGCGATCGTATCCTAATGATCCAGATTTACATATAAAGCAATTGTATCCTAATGATCCAGATTTCAAGAAAATTTATACTCATTGTTTAAAAGGTGCTTTTAACAAGTTTTATCTTGTAGATGGGTTTCTTTTCGAATAAACAGGTTGTGTATACCACAAGGCTCAATTAGAGAATTGCTAGTCCATGAATCACACACCGGAGAGGCTTAATGGGGCACTTTGGCATCTCCAAAACGTTAGACATGGTAATGGAGCATTTTTTGGCCACATATGAGGAAAACCGTGGAAAAGGTATGCGCATCTTGCATCGTATGTAAACAAGCAAAATCCAAGGTAAGTCCTAACAGTTTATATACACCCTTCCGATCCCTTCTTTCCCTTGGGTCGATTTATCTATGGACTTTATTCTTGGATTACCTAAATGCAGAAGAGGGTCGAGATAGTATTTTTGTTGTGGTCGATAGGTTTTCAAATATGGCTCACTTCATACCATGCCATAAAGCGGATGATGCAACACATGTAGCCGATCTCTTCTTTAGAGAAGTAGTACGACTTCATGGAATTCCACGCACCATCGTTTTCGATAGAGATGTAAAGTTCATAAGCCATTTTGGAAGGTTTTGTGGGGAAAGATAGGTACCAAACTTCTTTATTCTACTACTTGTCAACCCACAGACGGATGGACAAACCGAGGTAATAAATCAGATCTTAGGTGCATTACTTAGAACGGTTGTCGGTAAGAACACAAAAACTTGGAAAGAATATTTACCTTTTTGTATAGTTTTCCTACAACCGTTCTATTCATTTATCCACTGGTTATTCTCCATTTGAAGTAGTTTATGGTTTTAACCCCTTAGCTACATTAGACCTTGTTCATTTACCTATTAGCTTAGATGGCCAAAAAAAAGTGGAGTTAGTTAAATCCATTCACACTAAGGCAAAGCAAAGAATGGAGAAAACATATGAAAACATTGCTGCCAAAGTCAACAAATGCCGACGCCAAGTTGTCTTTGAACCAGGAGATTGGGTTTGGTTGCACATGCGCAAAGAAAGATTTCCGAACCATAGGAAATCCAATTTGGATCCACGAAGAGATGGACCATTCCAAGTCCTTGAAAGGATCAACAGCAATGCATACCGAATTGATCTACCAGGTGAGTATAATGTGAGTACAACTTTTAATGTTTCTAATCTTTCTCCCTTTGATGTTTCAGATTCATGGACGAATCCTTTTGAGGAGGGGGGATGATACATGTACCACAAGGCAATTCTAAGGACAAGATGGACTTACTTTTCCACTTGGCCCAATAACCCAAGCCAAGTCTAAACTAATCAAGGACAAGCTGAATTCGACCGTCCAAGTATTCGTGAGCAAAGGATTACAAGCTGCGATGACGAAAGAAGAATTTCATGAAGGAAGTCCACACTTAACATCCTTCAAGAATAATTGGGTCACAAAAACTCAACTTGCTGCACCTTTGGAGATGGATATCCATGAGCCTTTAGATGTCCATTAATTAGCCCTTTTTATTGTAATTAGACCCAATACTTGTTACTATAAAAGATTGGGTCAGATTTTTATTTTTAGCCCAAATTAGGATTTACAAGTGTTTTTAGGCCTAGTTAGCTTTTAAAACAGCCCACACATGCCTTCTTGACCAAGAACCAATTTCTTACCATCTAAACCAGCCCAAATACCCTTAAATTCGTCCAAATAAAGACCCTATCAACTTTTACTTGCTGTCCAATCAAAACAGCTCTTATCAGCCCATTACTTGATGCCCAAGCAAACCAGCCTTCATCAAGTTTACTTGCTGCCCAAGCAACCAGCCCTTATCAGCTTATCACTTGCCTTATCACCCTATCCCTTGCCACACAAGCACAAGGAATTTAAAGGCTGTTATTTTATTATTATTTTTAATTAGATTAGGTTTTCTTTATTTTAATAGAAGTTAAATTACTTTGTCTATCCTTCACCTATAAAAGGATGAAGCCTCCATCATTGTAAGACATATTTTCTTTGATTTATTAAATATTTAGTGAGTTTGTTTTTGCAAGTGCTGATTACTTGTGCCTTCGAAGTCTTCTTCAATATAAGTTCGACGAGTTCTTGTGAGGGAGATCATCTTCACACTCTTGCTTGCCTAGATAATCGCATCTAGGAGGGTGGGTTAGAGCCGCTTGAGGTTGCTTGCTTAGATAATTGAGTCTAAGAGGGTGCGGAAGACAAAACAACAAATCGCAAGCCATCTTCATCTTCAACCTTCACGCCATCTCCACAAGCCGTAAACAAAGCTGGAAATTTCAGATTTGTTTATCTATCCTCATCTTAATCTTTTTCAATCTTTTTACTTTTGTTCTTATTAATCATCTTCTAATTTTCCTTCTTATCTTTGTTTCTTTGAATTTCGAACCTTGAATCTGAAATTTTCAAGAAAAGCCATTCTCTTTTCTCTTGAAGTTTAAGACCTGCCCATAACTTTCTTGATTGAGTCTAGAGCTCCTAGTTCTTGCAACAACTTGATTGAAGGCTTCCAAATCCAAGATTGCGTTACTCTATCACTAGGTCCTGACTTACTTCGGGAAACCGAAGAAAGGGCAACCATTATCCGTGATCGGCTTAAAGCTACCTTTGACCGACACAAGTCCTATGCTGACCTGGGCATGAGAGATATTTATTACGAGGTTGGTGAGAAGGCATTCCTCAAAGTATCTTCATGGAAAAAGATTCTTCGTTTCAGAAATAAAGGAAAGCTAAGTCCCCGCTTCATTGGTCCATTCGAGGTGATTGAAAAGATTAGACCTGTTGCCTACCGATTAGCTCTCCCCAAAGGGTTAAGTTGGATTTACAATGTCTTCCATGTATCTATGCTACACAAGTACCGGTCAAATCCTTCCCATGTGATTGAACTGGAGTCTGTGGAAATCCAATCTAGTCTGACATACGAGGAAGAACCTGTTTAGATCCTCTTACGAGAGACCAAGAGGCTTCGTAACAAGTCTGTGCCCTTAGTGAAAGTTTTGTAGCGAATTCATTCCGTTGAAAAGGCAACATGGGAACCCGATGAGACTATGCAAAAATAGTATCTTTATCTGTTCACCTGAAATGAAAATTCAAGGGTGAATTTTCTTTAGGGGGAAAGTTGTCACACCCGAAAACCGATCTAGTCGGGGTTAGGTTTCGGTGATTAAATATTCTGTGCCAGTTATATAATTAGCTCGATCTTGCAACTAATTTGAAGCAATAAAGGTTATTCGGGCTAACTGTATCAGTTTATTATTATTAAAAAAGATAAATGCCGTGAGTGGGGGGCCCACGACTAATTCCTTCAATTGAAGGAATTGGCCATAAGCTCCCCACATAGGGGAAGGCATGGCACAACATTGGCCCAAGGTGGCATGTTGCCACCACGTAGCACAGGCCAAGGGCATTATGCCCCAAATATGTTCCACGGCTCCAACAAACGTGGAGCATGGAAAATGAAATTGAATCCGGCAATTTGGGTATAAAAGGGGGAGATAATGCGCAAGGAAGATAGGAAAAATAAGGAACGAACAAAATCGACTCAGTGATAAGGTGGTAAGCTCAAGTTTTCAGTTTAATAAATTCGAGTCCTTGCTATCGATTGGGTAAGCTCGAATCCTTAGTGAACATTTCTTTATTGATTTGATGTTGTTTTGTCGATTCTAACCAATTCATATTGGTTAACCTAGCTCAGAAGGTTTATAAAGAACAATCATAATCTCTTCTAAAAGCCAAGGATAAAGGTGTTGTTATCCGAGAACCTTAAAAACAACGGGTTGTTGAGGTGAGTGTAGTTGTGTCAGGGGATAGACTCGGTGCCATCTCGTTGCATTATTTTGTGATTATGATTGTATTTGTTTAAGGGCTCACGTAGAGCAACTATGTCGAATTCGATTGGCAAATCTGGTAAGTGCCTTGCATTGCTCTAATATGTGAAAATATGACTATGATATGCTACACGTATCTGATATATGAAACTAATATGAAATGTGACATGATATGGAGCTAAGGATCATTTTGATATTTGATATGATATGACTTGAAAAATATGGACTATGTGAATTTGTGTAATTATGGACATTGGATACAATTGGCATGCCATAGGATTATTGAGCTCGGTTATGGGAGGACTATGGTCTAGGGCAACGGCCTATATATGGGGGATATAAGGACGGGTGTGTAAGGGATATATCTCCAGAGCTACACCTCAAGGGCTACGGCCCACTCTCCGTTATATGTGTCGATATACAGGGGAATCTGTGTATTCAATGGTACCTAATGTGATATGTGCCTATGAATTGTGCTATGACATTATGATTATGATATTAATATATGAAATGTATATGAGAATATAAAAGCATGAAAATAGGTGAAATAAGCATGAATTGTGTATAGTGTAACATGACTACTTGTATATTTGACTATCATGCATTTCATAATATTGATCATCCATCATAATTGTTATAACTACCTCACTAGGCTATGTAAGCCTAACATGTGTGTCTCATGCATTTTTAGGACCTTGAGCAATTCCGAGCCTTGATCGTTTTGTTGTGTTTGCAAGTCACGTCTCTGCCATATATGTATGTTATCTTTTGCTATAAACTCCTAGTAAAGTGGCATATGGTCCAACTTATTTTGTATAAGCCTCTCTATGGTTGTATGATGACTTGGTAATGTGGTTTTGTTGTGCGCTTATAATGACTAAATTTGAATATGTTAAAAAGTGCCTAAAATGAGCCTAAGGGGAAAACTTGGTAAATGAATTCTGAACGCCCTAAAATTTGACGTACCAATAGGAACCTGGTTTATAAGTGTACTGGTAAAATTTGGTAAATTTAGTTAAGTCACAAAAATTGATTTTCGTATAAAGTTGGTTTAATTGGCTTAGTAATTCGATAGGTTCTAATGATGAAACCCTTAGATCAATGATTGGAGAGTTTAATTTCAATTGGTAATACGAAATCGAATTAAAATCAATAACTGGTAAAAATTTGCAATTTAGTCCCTAAGGTTAAGAAAAATTTAAAATTAACCCCAACTCCGATTAAGTTTAGTAACCAACAAAGTGGATAAGTCTTAAGAATAATCAATATGATACTTAGATTAGGTTTTGAACTCTAAAACTTTTTCTGAACCTTCGATTAGTCTTCCGATAACACTATCCGACTTGGACTCTACCAGACCGGGAATGGGGTGTTACAATACTTTTACGATTTTTGGTTTATTTCTCATGAACATTTTTCCAAAACTGGATTACACGTATTGAAACATGTGAAAATATAAAATGTAGGACTCCAATTATAAATAGGAGTCCTTTGAGTTCTTCGCTTCATACCCTAATCACCGACTCTAGTGTATTATTTCCTTCTTAGTTTTTGTCTCTAAATGTACTACTTTTAAAAGACTTTTTTTCAAGATCCTGGAGGAGTTTTAATTGTTTATTTAGGTTGTTCAGGTCAACAAACAATGATATTTGAAAGGCTATCATTAGCCATTTTGTAGGGATGAACATCCACGGACATAGTTTTTGGAAAACCTTGCTCTCAAGATTTTCCAATACTATTGTTTGTTGGTGTTTGGAACTACATCGGGACGCGGCGATTGCATATCATATTGTCGAACCTGTGAATATGGTGTGCAATCTCCGTTTTCACCATATATATATATATAAATATATTCAAGGAAGTTGGTCGTTTGGGAGTTATGGGTCTGATCGAACGCGGCAACTGTGACATGTACCGGCAGCAACATATGCTTAGAATCTAAAATTTCTGGTTCCATTAGAAGAAATCACTTCCAATTTTCTTTGCATTGGAAAATGACAACAAACACAAATTCCAGTGAGAAATGATCATTCATTCCCGTTGTATTTGAAAATTGTCATTTCAATTATAATATTAAACTTGCCACAAATGTGAAGAACTACTTGCAAAAATTGCCTTCGCAGTAATACGACGAGTTGCGAACATTGGCACACGATTTCGAACTTTCCATTTCATACCTAAAATGTAACATGTATTTCTAATGATTTCAGTTTAAGCTTTCCTTTACTTAGAGACTCTGCTCATAGAAATGGCACCTTCAACTTTTCATGTTCCATTTTATTTGATCCAATTATGTATTATAAGTTAGGCCAGTTTAAACCTACATTTATGCCTAATGATCATGTTCCACTTTATGTTCAGGCAAAAAAATGGTTCGGGTCTGTATTAGTTAATTAATGGGTTAATTCAAATTCGAATAGACTATAGGTCGGGTCTCGTAGTTTTAGAATTCTTATAATTATTTATATATTTTGAAGTAAGTTAGAAAAATTATAGGGTTTGGACTAAATTACAAAATTTAAAAATAAATATGGGTCAATTTTACATTAAAATATAATTTTATGGACGAAATTGAAAAAAATGACAACTTCTTAATTTTATTATAGTTACTTGTAGAAATTAAAACTAAATGGGTTTAGTATTGGGGGTATTAATCGGCCATTAAACATTAATGGGGAAACGACGTTTGGAACACGTCTATGGTTGTTGTCATGGGGAAGTGGAATTGGTAGAAGTAGGAGAGGGAGTGAGATGTGACTATTTAGATTCTCTCATGCATCCAAACTGGTGTGTTCAGGTAGGAGTGTAACAAAAGTATGTCGACAAGCACTGGTTTATCCTCTAAACCCTACAATTTTAGCCTTAAACCGTAAACCATTAACCCTTATCCAAAGGCCTTGTGGATTATTGCCTTAATTACTGGCAAGAGAACTATAAACCTTATAGCATACAATTTAATCAAATAAACCACTAACCCTAAACTATACCTTACACCATACAAATTAATCACATAAACCATTAACCCTAAACTATACCTTACACCATACAAATTAATCACATAAACCACTAACCCTAAACTACACCTTACACCCTAACCCATTATACTAAGCCATAAATCATAAACCATAAACTTGAAAGCCATAATAGTTCATCCCTTAAACCTTAAAGCCCTAAACTACACCATAAACCCTAAACCACTAACAATAAGAGGCTAAGAGCAGTAGCCTAAACCAAAAACCTTGTATCCATAAAAAATTCATCTCATAAACCAATAACCCTAAATTACAACATGGAAGTTAGTCCTAGCGAATTTGGTTTAGTTTCTGTAGGGTTTAGGGTAAAAAATTAGAACTCAAAGGAACTGAAATGAACACAGCTATAAGAATTATAATATTTTTGGGTAAAAAAGAAATATAGAAACTAAAACGAACACAAATATGACCATACTAAAACAAACGAACACAAATATGACTATATACATTTTGAAGTAAATTAGAAACATTATAGGCTATATTAATAATGATATGATACACAAAGCTAAACACTAAACCTTAAACCATAACATATGGTATATTAATAATGATATCGTAACCTATGGTATATTATGTATGGATTGTAGAATATAGGCTATATAATTCTTGAAGTTAATCTCATACACAAAGCTAAACACTAAACCTTAAACCATACAAATTAATGGCATAAACCACTAACACTAAACTACACCATAAACCCTAACCCATTAATAACATGTCCTAAATCAGAAACTTCAAAGCCATAGAAATTAAACTCCAAAAGTAATAACCCTAAACTACTCATAAACCCTAAACAACATAACAAAGAGACCTAAATCCTAGACCCAAAAACCTTAATTCCAAAACAATTTGTCTTATGAACTGATAACCCTATATTACAGGTAACTCTTACTGATTTTGGTTTTGCTTCTGTAGGTTTAGGGTAAAAATTTAATCGGGGGAAGTGGGACGGAGCCAGAAATTTATTTAAGGAGTGTCATTTTTAATGGTATTTAAGGGATCATTTTATTTATAAAGGGGTGGCATTATATTTATAAAAGGGTTCCATTTATATTTTTAAAATTTATTATATATAAATTATATAGGTTAACCAACAGACACCCATTGTTATACATGGCTCCACCCACGAGAACTAAAATGAACACAAATATCACCATATTAAAATGGTTAGGGTAGAAATTAAATCTTAGGAGCAAAGTAATTTGATAAGAATGCTAATGTTTGTGATAATGAACAAGTTAAACGACTGCTGAAGGAACAAAGAGTACAATAATAAGAGTATGGAAGGTATGCGTATACAGTGTCGAACTATCTTAGGTTTCACCTAAAATATTACAAGTTTTATTATTGATTTCAGTTTAAAGTTCCCTTCATATGTACCGAAACCCATTAAAGTAGGTTTGAAACTGGTTTGGTGTTTGTGGTTCTCGTTCCAAACTGTCTTTTCTGTTGTAATAGAAATTGTGCCATAAATCAAACCCAACAGGTTCAATACATTTCGAATTTCAAATTACGTGTGTTCCCAATATGAAAGTCTTTTCACAATCATTTTCGAATCTCAGTAACCCGTTCCAATACTTCAGTCGTAGATAAGTCTTTTCAATGGTTGCATTATGCAGAATAGTTTGCATATAAGTCTTAGAAAGTAGTTCCAAAACTGATTAACAACATTCGAAACCTAGACGACCAACTGCAACTTATAACTGCAATGTAAAGTTGTTCGGTTTAAGTATAATGAACATTGTTCCGAAACATTGTAACGAGTACCGGAACAGGTTTAGATATAAGCACTGCAAACAAATGATCATATCCCCGTAAAAATCTTTTTTCTTATTGTAAATTAACATTAAAATTTGGGTTCGATATTCTTGTTTCTTTTATAAACAGGACTCATTTAGATCCATAGTGGCATACCCTCGTTACCAATTTTTTCTTTTGTAGTCTTCGTCTCTATAACATTATATGTATGGTTTACGTTTTTTTACTGGAGGCAATGGTTACTAGGCATAGACTTCATTTTATAGATCTTAGAGGAATGGTGATTTGTTTTTAGGGTCTATAGTAAAAAACAATGGTATTTGAAAACTAGGTCTCCACTCGTCCTCAATGGTTAGGTGTTTCTCACTTGAACCTAGACGGGGTTTGATAGCCAATACTTACAAACCAAAAAATGGTATTTCAAAGGCTATCATTAGCCATTTGTAGCAATGAACAGCAACAGACATAGTATTTGGAAAACCTTGTTTCTGTGGTCTGAAAATTTTTCAAATACTATTGTTTGTTGTTGTTTGGAACTACATTTACAGGCGGCCCATGTAGAGCGGAGTGTCGAAGATGTGTTACGTGACCTTACATTAGGTAAACTAGACATTGATTATCTTTTTCTCCCATCAAATTACATGGGTCAAACTCTCGTGATCTATTGGTATTTAGTTACTTTTGTCATGATTTCTTATTTAAAGGTCTAGAATTATCACAATAATTGTAAAGCCCTAAAACAAACCAATAGTGGGTGGTTATGCACTTGCATCATTCAAAATTCGTTGGTACACCCTACAATGCCCTACCAGCAACAGACATAGTATTTTGATTACTTGTTTTCTTTGTAGGAATGTAAGATTACACATGTTTGGTTGAGGGAATATAAGATTACTTAGTCCCAATACAAACTATCCTTGTCATATATTTTATTTTTAACAAGCTAGACTTTAAACCTAAACCCTAAATTATGTGCTTCCGGCTCTATATGGTCGTACCTAACGAAAGGTATGGTACGTTACCCCATTAATTACACATATCATATTAGCAATATATTCCTCAGATTTTAAAGCACGATTGAAATAATAAAATGAATAATAAATTTGCATAAAGTCAAGAATAAGATGTTAAGTTTTCAATAGAAGAATTAAAACGCATCTAAAATGTGGCATTTAATTGCTTGAATCTTTTCAGTGGTTGGTTCCCATATTGAACTTCTACATATACAGTCTCGAAATTTTATCATAAACCTAAATTATTACATTTTCACTAACAATATCTGTTAAATATTTTCCCGCCAAAAAATGTCTTTTCAGTTCTAATATCAAAAAAATACGTACAAAAAAATTTAATTTCATTTGGTATGTTTAATAAAAATTACATTAAATTGTTTGTTTAAAGAAATAATTTCAAAAGACGCGTGTTCCCAATAAATATAAGTTTTTGCAATGTTCGTTCTGAATCTCTGTAACCAATTCCTATATGGCATCAACGAATATGTATTTTCAGTTACAAACCCGCTCTGAACTGTCGTTTCCGTTGTAATATTAATGGAGTTTAAATTTGATACATGAGCTTTGTAACAAAAGCCTATTTATTTATAGTATAAATCAAAATTTAACCTAAACCCTAAAAAACTAAACCTCAAACTCTAAAACCCAAACCCTTAATTCTAAACACTAACCTTAAAAAGTTAATTCTACAACCTAAACCCCTAAACTGTGAACCCTAAATTTTAAACTTAAAATTTTAATTTACACAATGTGTGTATTGAAGTTTTTTCTTAATTTTAAATGTGTCATAAATACAAACTAAACACCAAACGTTCCTATATGAATCTCTGTAACCCATTCCAATATGTCAGCAGCAGATACGTCTTTTCAATTGTTGCATTGGGCAGAACATCTTCAATATAAGTTTCAAAAATCAGTTCCGGAACCAGTTATCAAATTTCAAAACCCAGACTTCCAACTGAAATTTTAATCTGCATTGTAAAGAATTTTGGTTTATTTATAACGAAATATGTTCAAAAATGTTATAAAGAGAACCGAAATAGGTTTATATATAAGGACTGCAAAGTTGATATTTATACCGGGAATCACCTCCCTAGTAACCACCTACAACCATATTACATCAAAAAAAATATTACTTGATTATTCATATCATTATTTATACTTACCATATTTCGAAGATTCTCCTCAAGTTTTAAAGTTGATATTTAAATATGTATAAACCATTCTCATACATATATTTCTTTTCACTTCAGATATTCTTATACATTAAATGTTGTCAAAATAGTCATTCCCTATTTGTAATTAATAGTCCTTCATTACACCAACTCATTTATAAACAATATTTTCTTCCTTAATTGAGCCAATTGAAGTTACCAAAAATAAAATTTATTTCATATTCATATTTCCAAATTTAATAACACAACATCATTTAACAAAGTAAACAAATCATGTATATATAAAAATTACTTTTTATTTCATATTCATATTCCAAATTTTAATTTCATATTCATATTTCCAAATTTATTCTTCACATTTTTATAAAAAGTAATACTCCTGAATTACCCAACATCAAGATTATAATGTGTGCTGGATTTGAATATTTACATGATAAATACAATAAAATATAAAATGTGAACATAAATGTCCCATTTAACTGCAAGCAGAAATTGTCCTTTCATGAATCCGACGAGTACCGGACGTCCGCATCATCAAACTTTTCTTTGCAAACATGAAATATAACATTGTCTCCTGTCGTTTTAAGTTTAAGTTCTCGTTTAAAAGTACCGAAACTAACATGTATAGGTTCGAACTTATTTAAATATTGAGTTCTTCGCCCTAAACTGTCTTCTCAGATATACTTATAAACGCGTCATAAATGTCATTTAACTGCTCGAGAATGTTTCTTTACGGTAGGTTTAAGACTTAAAATATCAACGAAAATCGTCATATTCACAGCTAATCATTCTTAGTTGTAGTTTCGAAACTTGAAAACAAGTTTAAAAAATAATAATCCTTTAATTAGCAGAAGTGGCCAATACATAAACATAAAAAAACTAATATTAAAAGTAGGTGTTGCCAATGCATTTCAACCCATAATCTTCCTCCCATAGTTTGCAAAGCACTGGGGATTGTTCCTGTAAATTAGAGCAACACCTTCACAATTCGGGTGAGGGTCGTCTGGGTTTGGGAAAAGCATCAAACCCAATATACATGCAAGAATCTCTACAAATTTGATAGCAGGGCTCCAGTTTTCATGGAAGAAGTTCGGCCTAATTGTGCCAACTTCAGTAAAGTTGGGATGGAATAAGTCCCCATCAAATTTTAAAGCAACCTACATAAACAGATAACAATAATCTTTGAAATGATTTGGCATAAAAAATGAACAACATATAAAAACAATATTGGCAGGCTAATTATATTACCTTAGGAGGATTCATAGGGTAAGCATGTGGGAAGAAAATGCGAACTTCAAAATTATGCCCTTCATAAGGGTTACCTTCAGGTGCAGCCATTTAAAGTCGATAATGATACAGATAGTCGTCGACATCTACCATTACTAAAGCATGATCATTGTAATTATAAAGTGTCTGAAAATGAAATTTTTGCGCATATGACAATGTAACAGAGGGATGTTTACCAAAAAGTAGATAAGGGGCTAATAATGGATTCTCCAAGGCATCATGATGGAACTCCCTTCGGATACGTGCAAGCGAACCCATGTTGACCTCTCAAAGTAGATGAAGAAATAAGACGAAAATGGCGATTTACAACACAAAGTGAGGGTATATATAGGGAAGAACGTGTCGAGCCATGACTTATTACGGATGTTGTCGCTTCATTTGGCAGTATTGACAAAGCATCAACTTAGTTGGAACTCTTGAACTTCCAACCTAAACTAGTACCTTTTCTTCTCACATTTTTAGTTTTAGGTAATTAGTACCAAACTTTTATTTATGAGTTTTGTAACTGATGTTAAGAACTTTTTTACATAAAGTAGAATCATTGTAATTATAAAGTGCCTGAAAATGAAATTTGTGCGCATATGACAACGTAACAGAGGGATGTTTACCAAAAAGTAGATAAGGGGCTACAAATGGATTCTCTAAGGCATCAGGACGGAACTCCCTCCGAATACGTGCAAGTGAACCCATGTTGATCTCTCAAAGTAGATGGAGAAATAAGACAAAAATGGCGATTTACAACACAAAGTGAGGGTATATATAGGGAAGAACATGCCGAGCCATGACTTATTACGGATGTTGTCGCTTTATTTGGCAGTATCGACAAAGCATCAACTTAGTTGGAACTCTTGAACTTCCAACCTAAACTAGTACCTTTTTTCTCACATTTTTAGTTTTAGGTAATTAGTACCGAACTTGTATTTATGAGTTTTGTAACTGATGTTAAGAACTTTTTTATATACATTTATGACAAAGGTTCAAAAGACACATGGTCCCAATAAGCAACCGTCTTTTTAGTGTCAGCTTTGAATCTCTGTTACTCGTTTCGATACATCACCAGTAGATAACTCTTACGGGTTGTAGCATACAATAGAACAATGTCTTTTTAGTTTAATTGCCTAACGATTTTAGTTTAAGTTCAATTTTTGGTTCCCGCCCGAAACTGTCTTCTCGTTTATAATAGCTCCAACCAAAAAGATCCCAATTAAATACCCTGAAAATACCAAGCCTTAAATTCTAACTTTCAACATAAAAGAAAACCTCAAGGTCCCTCTGTCTACTAAATTTGTGAAGAAGAAGGAAGAAACAAAAGTGGATAGATGGACTCTGTCTCTGAGTCAAACGAAATTCTGACCTACAATTGTAGAAAGTCAGTCGTGTTGAAGACATATTGGCCAGATAACAATTCGGGAAGAAGATTTTTTAGGTGTTCTAACCATGGAAAAAGATTTCAAAAATCATGTATTTTTTTCTAGTGGTATGAACCACCTATGAGTCTAGGCCAATGATAAGGGAAGAAGAAACGAAAGGATTGCTTGGGTTCTTACTTTGATAGGTTTTGTTTTAGTGAATTAGTTTTGTCATGGAGATAAGGTTGCACTTCAAGAATTGTTTTAGAAGGCACTTGAGGGTAGGTCCATTATGAGTACTGCATTGTCGTCTTGCCTTTAAAAATGTCATTTACCTCATAGAAAGTGTCATTTCCATATAATACGATGCATATCAAATGTTTGCAAATATAGCATCAAACTTATCACACAAACCTCAAATGTAACATGATTTCCTAACGATTCTTGTTTAACTTTTGTTTTACAACTTTTCATACCTGCATCCAAAGTTTCGAACCTATTTCTAAAATTTTTCTTTCAGCCATAAAAACATTAAAAGTACTAATAATATGAATAATTGATTCATAACGAAATAAGAACATTTCATTAAGACTTTCAACCCTTTGGGGGGCAAAATATTCTTTCAGATTTATACTATCTGAATAAGAAAATTTCAGACATCAATACTATTATGAGATTCTTATAGATTTCATCAAACAAAATCAAAACATTTCAGATGACAAAACTTTCAGTCATTTAAAGCGGGGCCAAAGGATTATTTCCCTATAGTATCAGGCTGTACATGAAACAAGAAATTTCAAATTGTAATCATTTGCTGCTACATGTTTGTTGTCACGGTGGTCGCAATCGAACATAGCCACAATTGAGAAAGGAACACCCTTTCAAAATAGCTAGTCATAGCCTTTCTAATACCATTGTTTGTCGACACGAACAACCTTGATAAACAAGCAGCACTCTTTTCGGCTCTATAAAAAAAAGCTTCTGCATGCTAGTAATCAACCAACACATATAATGGTGTAGAGACGAAAACTACAAAGAAAGAAGTAAGTCATTAAAGTACAATGCTCATAACCCAAATGACTCATACTTATAATAGTAATTCGAATCCTTTATAATAAATTTAGTTTCGGTACTTGTAAATATTGTTTTCGAACAATTTTAAGGAGAATTAAACCGAAAATCTTTAATGTACATTAAGAATTTTGGGTTGGTAGGTTCAGGCTTGAAATTTAAAAATTGGACATTGAAAAGATGTGCATTTACTAAGGACATGCATATTTTGAAACTATTGGTTGGAACCGGCAATTTAATATAATTTTTTTTATTATACATGCCTTATTAAATTAAAAAATTCGTATTCTTTGAGTACTTAAATGCCACATTTATGTTGACATTTTAATTCCTCTATTAAAAACATTAATCCCCAAAGATCATATTATATTGCGTGACCATAGCAAAAGTAAAATCATATCAACATCAAAATATTAATTCAAAACATTAATAACTAAAGATGAAAGAGATGGCATGCCAGATTACTTAAGGCAAACTGTCACTGAAAATACTATTTTATATTAGGATCATGCGTCTTTTGAAATGTATTGAACACTAACATTCTTATCATATTATTCTGCTCCTAAGATTTAATTTGTATTTTGTACCCTAACAATTTCGTGGCATTAAGGTTTATGGATTTAAGATTTTTGGTTTAGGATTTAGGTCGTAGTGTTAGGGTTTATAGTGTAGTTTAGGGTACTAACTTTACGAGCTGAATTTGTATAGCTTTAAGGTTTATGGTTTATGAATTACGACATACTAATAATGGGTTACGATTTATGGTGTAGTTTAAGGTTAGTGGTTTATGGTGTACTTTAGGGTTATTAGTTTATGAGATGCATTTTCATGCCATTAAGGTTTATGGTTTATGCTTTAGAACATATTGTACATAGTTGTTAGGGTTTATGGTCAAGTACAAGGTTATTACTTTACGAGATGAATGTGTATGGAATTAAGGTATTTACTCTACTTTAGGGTTAGTTGTTTACGAGATTACTTTGTATGTTTTAAGATTTAGTGTTTAGCTTTGTGTATGAGATTAACTTCAACCATTATATAGTCTATAGTCTACAATCTATGTATAATATACCACACGTTTTTATATTATTGTTGATGTAATCTTTTTAAACCAGAAAATGAATATTTTATATTTACAATATTTTAGGTACTCGTGAATATTTTTCGGAACCATAGGCATGGGACATAAACCGAAAATCTTTAGTGTACATATAGTTTTTTTGGGTTTGAAGGTTCCAGTTTGGAATTTTAAAACCGGATTTGTAACTGCTATATAAGACTTATCCGTAAATTGGTCTGCCCGATGCAACAATTGAAAAGACCTATTTGCTGCTGACGTATTGGAACAGATTATAGAGATTTGAAACAGACATTGAATAGGCGTGCATTTACTGGGAACATGCGTCTTTTGAAATTTTTTGATTGAACCGGTAAATTAATGTAATTTTTTATTGAACAAATATTTAAATTACTTTTTTTAGGTATTCTTTCGATATTTGGACTCAAAAGACATTTTTTGGTAGGAACAACAAATTTTACATAGTTTTGAACCACTGAATATGTGTTTCAATATTTGTGAAGCGGACATTACACGGAAATCCTAAGTGGAAAATGTAATATTTTAGGTTTATAATAAAAGTACGCGACTATATATGTAGACGTTCGATATGAGAACCAATCACTAAAAAGATACATTCTTGGAGAAGTTAAATGCCATGTTTTAGATGCATTTTAATCCCTTTGTTAGGTTGTTTAGGGTTTATAGTGTCATTTAGGGTTATAACTTTTGGACACAAAATTGTCTGGCTTTGAGTTTTATGGTTTATGATTTAGGACATACCATTAATGTGTTAGGGTTTATGTTGTAGCTTAGGGTTAGTGGTTTATGACATTAATCTGACATTCACATTTATCAATTCAACGTGCATCCATAGTTTCGAACCTATTTGTCAATTTTTGCATTCACCAATCAAAACATTAAAAGTAATACTAATATTAACTGTTAAATGTGGGGAGGAGAGTTGGATGTGCAACAAAAAACTTTCAAACAGATCCCCTCTACTCAGCACGAACCAAGATCAACCATTCAACTTTCCAACATCTTTACAAACCCGATTGCTTGCATTATATAACCGCAATTACTTACGAATGATCTTAGTTAGTTGTCATTAAAAAATCTTAATATTTTAACTTATCAACCGTCAAGGTGGGACTGATGATCGTTTCTCAAAAAAAGTTGTCCAAGGGTTACGAATTGAAGCAGAATATGCTGTCAATCGAGGTGGAAATAGGGACCAAGTCTAGGAAGCATAACTCAGTTTATAAATTTAGCAAAACCCAATTTTGTTAGTCCATAATAGAAATCAATAACTATGATAGCATATCGAATTAATATGATATAATTGTGAAAAGATAATGGTTTAGAAATGAACCTGACACACTTCAATATGGTTTCACGCAAATACTCACGTCGAGTAATACTTCTCAGAGGTTTTGATTTCTTTCTCACGTCCTTTCCTTGTATCAATTTCTTATGTTCTTCTATGTCACGGTGCAACGTAAACATGTTCGTGTTTGCTTTATTTACACATAGCTCGTATAGCAGTTGCATCCTGTCATATCCTCTAAGTTCGTATACTTGAAAAAAAACTAAATTTGTTAATACAAAATAGTGGACAATAAGCGTTCAACGTTTTCTTATAAATGAAACAAGATTGATAATCATTCACTCACGATATAAGCCACATCACTAATTTGGGTACTTGCTCATATGCCTTTCATCCATGCAATGACGAGCATACCACTGTCCACTCTATCAAGTTCGATGCGGTTCTAGTCATTTAATTACTAATTTCATGATAAAAATAAAGAAATGTGGAAAGCTGAATACCCATATTCTTCTTGGGGTACTTTAGGACATTCAAATTTCAGATTCTCAAATGCCACATTCGGTTTCCCAAACACCTTAATGAAGTCCTCATGCCTAGAAAATTCTACAAAAGTGTGTATTTGAACAATAATGAAAACATAGTAAAAAGTCCATTCATAGACGTTAATAACATACAATGCTAACATGGTCACACAGGAAATGGATGTGTTCTTACCATTTTCCTAATTGCTTCCTCCCTGCACGACCTCCCAATACTACCCGCTACGTTATCTAGTATCCAAACTTCCCCACGTGTCATATGAATGACACACAAGTACCACTGCCATGAATACTTCATGGAGATGAATACCTACAAAATATTTTGTCCTCAACTAATTAAAATTTACCATATACTCAAACAAACTGACAACTAAATCCTTTAACAAATTTCGTCTTACAATATCACAGCCAGTAATGTTCCCATAATACATCATTGTACCTCTATACTTCTTTACAAACGATGACACAGTGAATTTTTTCACTCATTCCTGATAACGCAACAATTAATAATGTTTGTTATTTACAATCGAAAACTAAATTTATCAATAGAGAAATATAGCATAAACACTAAATAGGATGGTAACAAAAAAACATACATGAAGATAACAAGGCATAAAGGCCCAGCATTTAATTTTTTCCTTTCTCTCCTTGCGAGCCTCGCACACGGAAACCATATCAATAATCTTGTCAATTTACAAAACAATAATGACCACTTAGCAAAATAGGTTCCAAATGTTTCATGTAATTTCAAGCCATACGTGCTACTTATTACACTAACCATATTATCGAGGAGTTGCCTAGGTCGTAACGTATCAATTTGTCTAATAGTGCAATAAATGTTGTCAAATTTAATGACCAACATAGCTTCCTACAAACATAGTATTATGTCTTTGCTTTTACATTTGACAATATGACAACATACAATTTTACAATTGAAGTCTTACTCTTGCACCAACGGGATATTCTATAAATAATCTCAGTAGGCCCGTTCTTCGTCATGAAGCCCATCAAGTAGTACAGCATACGAAATTTCTATTGACTTATTTTCACCCTTTCACAAGAAAGAAAGATACGATGATAACAACAACAATCATAAATTATGTCAACAAAAGTTAAATCAACATTTAATTTGATGGACTTAATGGCCAGAGTTATATATTTTTCAATGTTCAATTCGAAGGGCTAAAGGCCCAAAGTTTAATGCATATGGCAACCGACATTTGCTATTACTGAAGTGCATGGTACACACAACCGATAGTTACCATTGAGAGTGGTAATTTAACGAAATAATTATTCCAAATTAACTTCCCAGATTTTACGCAGTTGAATGGTTATCCTTTGAGAGTCGAGGGGATTTTCGACTAACCTCGTACATTGCAATCAGATCCTACAATGGAACATTACACTATTCAAGATAATAACAATATGTAAATGATCTTTAAATAAAGTTAGCTTTTACCTTATTCTTAATCGGTGGACAATCAGAGTTTCTTTCTAAATCTAAGTAGCGCTTAGCTCCACCTTCAGTTGTTTTGACTTTGGAAGACAGAGTAACATTTTCTGTTGTCTCTGTATGAATACGACTCTGACCGTAATATCTCTGAGGCAAAATCTCCATTAACTTACAAGAAACAACCATAGTAAATGCATTCAATATACTTGTCCTATCAACCTCCATATTCCTTGACATTTTCTACAAAGTACCTTTCATTTTGTACAAAAAGCCATCGACAGCCAAATGAACATCGTCGATTTTGATTGAGAAATCTACTTCAACATCGTTTATATTCACTTCAACACCATTAATTTTCACATCACTAATGTTCATCTTCTCTACCAAGCTCTGCTTCAAGCAGGTTATGTCGGCCCACAATTCTGCGACGTCTTCAAAAATCATACTCAATTTCTCTCCAAACATCTTATCATCTACCCCCTCATACTGTCCAATTTCTCCTCAACTTTTATTTGCTTCTCAATTCCCGTATTGACAACCTCTTTTAGCCCATTCACCTCTGACATTATTTGTTCCTCACCTTTAATTTGCTTCTTCTTGCCCCTATTGACAACCTGTTTTACCCCTTCCACCTCAGACATTATTTGATGAAGCATATCCGACATCATCTCCCTCGTTGCACCATCATCGTTGCATCCCTCAACATCATACTCCGCGAAAGCAACCTTGAAAATTAAATAAATATTAAAGATTCTCCTTCTACATAATAAATGATTAATATAATGACTCATAACGAATTACTTTATGTCTCTTCAAAGCTTTCTTGCCTTTGTGTGCTTCCATGACTTCCACAGATTCCTTGACTTTAGGTGCTTCAAAAGTTACAGGTAATGGATGCTTCTAGGCAATAATCTTCGAAGTGCAAAAAAAAATACTTAATCAGGATTGCAATTTGCCATACTACATGAATAATAATTCAGCAGAAACTTTTGGTCTATTCAAAGATCGATCTCTCTTCAAGTAGGCATAAACAGACGTGACCTTTGACTCCACCCAGTAAAGAATGCAAGCCTCACCACCATTAGAAGTTGCACTGGCTATGCTATCAAATCCTGACCAGTAATCATAAAGTCGAACTTGAATTCTATATCATTCACAACACAACATTAATATGACAAAACTTTGTTCCACTGATTTCTCACAACTAATGTTAATTTAACTTTACCTCTAAGATTCCAATACACCCTTTTAGGTAAACGTTCCTTGCTAACTTTTGTGTACAGCTTATTGCATCAATAAGCGTATCATAAACATACTTGGCCCAACTTAATTTACCCTGCAAGCAATCGTCGCATAACAACTTCAAAATATCTGTACATGGTTGTTGTTAAGTGTCTAAAAGTACTATTTTATTCACCCTTTTTATTCATATTATTGCTAGACTTAGGCTCATATGAGTTGCATTATTAGCCATTCATGCATGTTTGCATTGTTTCCTTGTTGGACAAGCTTGATTTCATATTTTGCTTAATTTTATGGAAAAGGGGTGATGCCAATAGTTGTTTTTGTGTGTGTGCAGAATCACTTGCCTAAACAAGGCTAGAACCAGTTGCCAAGGCAGTGCATGAAGGAGATGCCGAGCTAGTTGCCAAGGTAATTGTCGATAAGGGATAAGATGATATGGCAGTCGAAATTGATGACTAGATAAGCCCAAGATGACGTGGAGCAAAGTTAAATCCAAAAGGAGTTTGATTTCCATGAAGAGGTCAAAGAGAAATTAAATCCCAAAAAGATAGGAGAAGATCTAAAATGAATTTAAATATAATAAAGAATTATATTCTTTTAAAGTATTTAATTCCAACTTAACTTCCTCCTCAAGAATGACTTTAACCTAGCCATCTCCTATTTAAAGGAGACCAAGCCGTCAAACTCAAGAGAGAGCAAAAGGGGAGAGATTTCGATAAGGGCTTTCAACTATTCTTCATCTTTTTCTTTCTTTTTCGATTAGGTTTATGTTAGGGATTCTTTGTTTTATGTGTCTTTGGAACCTAGCCATGAACTAAATCTATTTGGCTAAGGTTATTGTGTTTTGTGGTTGTGAGAAACAATTGGATTTTGTTTAGGTAATAAGAGTTTGCACTTTCAATTCAAGGTTTACTTATTCTTGGTTTTTATTCTTGTTTGCGAGTGAATTGGGAGAGGATCTCGTAACTCTATCTATTTATCTAATATCGGGAGGGTCAGATTCAAGAAACGAATGAGTATGGTCTTTATTCAATCTATTGATGGTGAAGATTAATCCGGCTTAGGAATAAGTTAAGGATTTCAACGGCTAAGAGGAGCGCAAGATTGGTTGTTGTTCACCCTTGATTCACGCAGGGATGTATTGTCAAGGCATGCACAATTAGCTAGAGTTTTGACTTAGGGATAAGAAGAAACCATTGAAGAATGCTTTGCCGAACCTTGAAGTTGTTGTCCAGCCGCCCAAACAGTTGCCAGTCAGTTGCCCAGGCAACCGTTGATTAGTTGCCAAGGCAACCCCGCTACGCAAGTTGCCACGGTAACTGAGTTGCCCTTGAACTCTTTTACCAAGACGATCCAATTGGCTATCACACCTCAACTCACGATAACATGGCCTATTCTCTCTCTTTTGATTACATCTTCTTTTACTTATTTGCTTTCTAGTTTAGTTAAAACTCCTACAATCTTCTACTTGTGTTCTTTTACTTTTTATAGTGCAAGAGACTAGATTCTTGAAGTGGCACCAGTCCCTATGGAGACGATATCTTTTATACTATAACTTGCGACGTGTACAATTGTGGGGCACTTATTACGCGTAACAAGTTTTTGGCGTCGTTGCCGGGGATTGGCAATAGCAACTTTGTTTTTATTTTCTTGCACTTTTTATTTTTCTTGTTTAAGATTCAAAGGGTTAACAAACTTTGGTTTTGCATTGGTATATGACCAGGGTGAGACCGATTACACCAGAATATCCCTTTGATCCAGAAATCGAACGAACCCTGCAAAGACTCAGACAAAGGTTAAGGGTAGTAATGGCTAATCAAGACGGCAATATGAATTAGGATGTTCCAGCAGGAGGAGGAGTGATTCTTGCACGAAACAGAACTATTCGAGACTATCTTGAAGAAGATCTTGAAGGACTTAATTCAGGAGTTGTCACACCTGAAATTGAAGCCGACCACTTTGAGTTGAAACCGGTGATGTTCAATATGATCAACACAATTGGTCAATTTGGTGGCTCAGCAACTAAAGATGCATGACAACATCTTAAATCTTTCCTCGAGATTTGCAATTCATTCAAAATACAAGGAGTCACCCAGATGTTTTACGGCTAAGATTATTCCCCTATTCACTGAGGGATATGGCAAAAGCATGGTTAAATAGTATTCCTGCCGGATCAATAGGATCTTGACCGATCTTTGTCGTGATTTCCTTGCTCGATTTAATCCTACAAATTTGACTGATAAGCTTTATAACAAAATTACTTCTTTTCGGCAGGCAGATGATGAATACATGTACGAGGCTTGGGAGCGATATAGAGAACTTCTACACAAATGCTCCCTACACCTATTCCCAGTGTGGACATAAGTAACAATGTTTTACAACGCTGTGAATACACCAACAAGGATGATGCTAGATGCCTCGGCAAATGGCATACACCTAGACAAGTCGCCGGAAGAAGCAATGCAAATCCTGAACAGGCTTGCCAAGAATGACACCAGTTTCATCTTCTAGAAGATGAGGAGTTAGATGCCAAGCCACAATACATGAACTTGGATCATCAGATTCAATTTCGGCACAATTGGCCACTCTAACCAAGATGGTCCAGAACATGCAGAAACAAAACAACACACATGAAGTCAAGGTAGTATATTCCTTTTGTGAGTTATGTGGTGGTAACCATAATTCTTCTGAATGTATGTAGAATCTGGAATCCAGCTTTTATGTGGGAAATCACAACTGGAACAACAATGTGATGTTCAACACATATAATCCAGCTTGGAAGAAGCACCCAAATTTTTCATGGAGTAATCCCAACAATGCTCCAAACCAGAACAATCAGAATGCACAAGCATCGGGATTCCAGCAGAATATGCCACGGCAACAGTTGCCGCAGCAACAACTGACAACATCTAGTTCTTTGGAAAATTCTCTCAATGCTTCTATGTTGAAAATTGAATCTTATATGGCTGAAAATAGTAACTTCATAAAAAGAACTGATGCTTTTATTAACAGGACCGAGATGAGATTGCAAAACCAAAAGGCGGCAATCAAATCATTGGAAAATCAAGTTGGACAATTTGCTCAAAACCTGAATACTAGACCGCAAGGAGGTTTACCCAGCGATACTGAAGTCGCAAGAGGAACTGGCCATGAGCAATGTAAGGCGATCACCACTAGAAGTGGCCAACAACTTAAAGAGGCTTAAGCTAACTCATCAAATAGAACTCAACAAAAAGAACAAGATGAACTCGGCGGCAAAGCCTCAAATGCTGAACCAGGAAATGCTGCGGCAATCGGCTATAAGCATGCCTCGACAACCAACGATAGGCACGCCACGGCAACCCCAGTTGACAATGCCTCGGCAACTCCAGTTTCCCCGGCAATACCATCAATTAGGTTTCGGACCAATGAAAGGATTGAAGATATCTGACTTCCACCACCATTCCCACAAAGATTGAAGCGACAAAAGCAAGAATATTAATTCAAGAAGTTTCTTGATATCCTAAAGCAAGTCCACATCAACTTGTCGTTGGTTGAGGCAATTGAATAAATGCCGAACTATGCCAAGTTTTTTAAAGACATTGTGTCCAAGAGAACAAGGTTAAGAGAGTTTGAAACAGTTGCCGCAACAGAGGGATGCATGGCTATGTTGTACAATCGCATACCACCCAAGTTGAAGGATCCCGAAAGTTTCACAATACCTTGTTCCATTGAAAACCACTATGTCGGGAAAGCATTATGTGACCTTGGAGCAAGCATAAACTTGATGCCTAAATTGGTTTTCCAGAAACTTGGAATCGGGAAGGCAAGACCTACAACAGTTATGCTACAGCTAGCCAACAGATCCTTTGTGCATCCAGAGGGAAAAATCGAAGACATACTGGTAAAAGTTGATAAATTTATTTTTCCCGCTGACTTTATTGTTTTGGATTGTGAAGCATATGAGCATGCACTTATCATTCTCGGGAGACCCTTCCTA
Source organism: Hibiscus mutabilis (assembly GCA_019671005.1). Classification (NCBI taxonomy): domain Eukaryota; kingdom Viridiplantae; phylum Streptophyta; class Magnoliopsida; order Malvales; family Malvaceae; genus Hibiscus; species Hibiscus mutabilis. The sequence continues at coordinate 49,329,289 of CM033714.1, forward strand.
GCAACAGGGAGAACTTTGATAATGTTGAAAAGGGAGAACTCACAATGAGGGTGAATGACCAGCAAGTTAAACTGAATGTGTTCCAAACACCAAGGCATGCCGATGATCTGGAAGAATGTCAATTTCTTCATGCCACGATAGAGTTTGACTTCGACGAGGAATTTAGTTACCTCGGCAACTATATTACCGATTTAGAGAAACCTAAGGAGTATGAAGAACCGATCGATGAAGAACAACAAGAAGAGGAAAATTGGTTAGTCAATCGACCAGGTACATACCTTGAACCATTTGATTACTCAGGTAAGGAAGATAAACTTGAAAAACCCTCCATTGAACAACCACTGATTATTAAGTTGAAACAGTTGCCAGGGCAACTAAAATATGCTTACTTAGGAACCGATAATACATTGCCTGTAATTATTTCCTCTAAGTTACAGCCTGAGCAGGAAAAGAAGTTGATCGACATGTTGATGCTACACAAGAAGGCGATAGGATGGACAATTTCTGACTTGAAAGGAATTAGCCCGGTAGTGTGCATGCACAAGATTTTGTTAGAAGATGATCACAAACCTTCGATTTAGGCCCAGAGGAGACTGAATCATGCCATGAAAAGGGTTGTAATGAAAGAAATCATCAAGTGTCTTGACGCTGGCATTATATACCCTATCTCTGATAGTACATGGGTAAGTTTGGTACAATGTGTACCGAAAAAGGGAGGTATAACGGTGGTAAGTAATGAAAACAATGAACTCATTCCAACCAAGACTGTGACCGGTTGGAGGGTTTGTATGGATTACCGAAAGCTAAACAAAGCCACTAGGAAAGATCACTTCCCCTTACCCTTTATTGATCAAATGCTTGACCATCTTGCAGGTAAACCCTTTTATTGTTTTCTTGATGGTTATTCAGGTTACAATCAAATTGCATAGCACCAGAGGATCAAGAAAATACAACCTTCACATGCCCATACGGTACTTATGCTTTCTGAAAGATGTCGTTCGGATTGTGCAATGCCACGGCAACCTTCCAAAGATGCATGATGGTACTCTTTTCAGACATGATCGAAGACTTCCTTAAAATCTTCATGGATGATTTTTTCGTTTTTGGTAATGAATTCAATGGTTGCCTCGGTAATTTAGAGAAGGTGTTGGCAAGATGTGAAAAATCTGATTTAGTCCTTAATTGGGAGAAGTGCCATTTTATGGTAGATGAAGGAATAGTGCTCGGCCATAAGATTTCATCCAAGGGAATCGAAGTAGACAAATCCAAGGTGGACGTGATCGAAAGATTACCCCCACCAATTTTGGTTAAAGGAATCTGAAGCTTTCTTGGACATGCAGGTTTTTACAGGAGGTTCATTCCTAATTTTTCTAAGATTACTAAACCCTTGTGCAATTTGCTTGAACAGGATAAAGTCTTCAATTTTGATGATTCTTGCACCCAAGCATTCAAAACCCTAAAGGAAAAGCTTGCCTCGGTATCCATTGTCGTTCCACCCGATTGGACACTACCTTTTGAGCTCATATATGGTGCAAGTGATTTCGCGGTAGGAGTAGTCCTAGGCCAATGCACAAGTAAGACCTTTCATGTGATATACTATGCTAGTAAAACTCTTAATAGCGCATAAGTGAATTACACAACAACGGAGAAAGAGTTACTAGCCGTAGTTTTCGCATTTGACAAGTTCTGATCCTATGATTGGTACAAAGGTAATTGTTCATACGGACGATTCAGAAATTAAGTATCTATTTGCTAAAAAAGATGTCAACCCTCATTTGATTCGTTGGATATTGCTTTTACAAGAGTTTGACATTGAAATTAAGGACAGGAAAGGAACAAAAAATCAAGTGGTTGATCACTTATCACGCTTAGAACGTAATAGGGAGGAGGACGCGGATTTAGAGATATGTGATACATTCCCGGATGAGCAACTGTTAGTTGCCTCGACAACCATGGATGCGCATGCCTCGACAACCCCTGATGCCTCGACAACCATGGATGCGCGTGCCTCGGCAACCCTTGACGCCTCAAAAAGTCTAGATGTGCATGCCTCGGCAACTCCAGACGTGTATGCCTCGGCAACCACTGATGCGCATGCCTCGGCAACCCTTGACGCGCATGCCGTAGTAACTCTAGAGCGCACGCCTCGGCAACCATGGAAGCAGCTGCCACGGCAACACATGCCTCGGCAATACCATGGTACGTGAATTTAGTTAATTTCCTTGTTTGTGGTATTTTACCTTATGGCCTTACTCACCAAGGGAAGAAGCGGTTCTGCCAAGATGCTAAGCATTACTTTTGGGATGAGCCTCTTTTGTTTAAACAATGTGCAGATCAGGTTATATGCTGATGTGTCCCTGAAGAGGAGTAGCAGAATGTACTCCGGCAATGCCATTCTTCAATCTATAGAGGACATTTTGGAGGAACACGTACCGCGGCTAAAATTTTGCAATTCGGTTTGTATTGGCCAACACTGTACAAAGATGCCCAAGAATTTTACAAGCAATATGATCGTTGCCAGAGGACGGGCAATATCTCTAGATGACATGAGATACCGTTCCAAAACATCCTTGAGGTGGAATTGTTCGATGTATGGGGGATCAATTTTATGGGACCTTTCCCATCTTCATTCGGCAACGTCTACATTCTACTTGCCGTCGACTACGTGTCTAAATGGGTTGAGGCAGCTGTAGTTCCCGCCAACAATTCCAAGTCCGTGCAACGGTTCTTGCAGAAAAATATATTTAGATGGTTTGGGATACCAAGAGCAATTATCAGTGATGAAGGCAATCACTTCGACAACAAACTCATCGCCAAGATGTTACAACGCTTTGGTGTATCTCACAAGATTTCCACGGCATATCACCCGCAAACCAATGGGCAAGCAGAAATTTCCAACCGGGAATTGAAGGGTATACTCGAGAAAGTTGTAAATCCCTCTAGGAAGGATTGGTCAGTAAGACTAGACGATGCACTTTGGGCATATGGCACTGCATTCAAAACACCCTTAGGTATGTCTCCCTTCCGACTTGTCTATGGCAAAACATGCCATCTACCGGTGGAAATCGAACACAAAGCATATTGGGCAATCAAGCCGTGAATATGGATTGGGAGAGTGCCGGACAAAAGCGTTTACTAGATCTCAACGAGATAGAAGAATTTCGTGCACTCGCCTATGACAATGCACGAATCTACAAGGAGAAAACAAAGCAATGACATGATAAGAAACTATTGTCGCGACAATTCATGCCAGGGCAACTAGTTCTCTTATTCAATTCTCGGCTGAAACTTTTCCTGGGAAAACTGAAATCAAGATGGTCTGGACCATTCGATGTTGTCAAATCATTCTCCCAAAGTGTCGTGATAATCAAGTCCATCACTAACGAACATGAATTCAAAGTTAACAGACAAAGATTGAAGCACTACAACGGTGCCCATGTGGAACGTAACAAAGAAGTGGTCACCTTAGGAGATGCATAAGCATGCTCTCCTTTCGATATTTTCTTTTTATTTTTATTTTTATTTTTTCGAACTATTTAATTTTTTTATTTATTAATTTCGGTTATTTCTCTTTTTAGGATATATTTATTTATTTTCTTTAAGATTAAGACTACATCTTTCTTTCATATTTATCTAATTGTTTTTAAATTTTAAGTTTAAGAATTTCTTTGCACATCATTATTTATTTTCTTTTATTAGTTTATCTTTAATTTTAATCCTTATTTTATTTGTTTTTGAATTGTAGGAAAAGAGTTCAAGATAAAGAGGAATTTGATTCAAGAAGGAAGTTTCTTCAACAAGGAAACTAATGGGCTAAATCTAAGGCTTATATTAAGCCTCCAAATTACCCTAAATAAACCCTACATAGCCGGCCAAACCCTTCCCCTTCCCAAAATCCCCTAGTTGTCCCCTTCCCCCAATCAAAACCCTTGTTTTTTTCTTTCCAATTAATCCCACCCACCATATTTACTACCTATCTTTTCTATATAACCCATCACCCTTAACTTCCAAGAAACCTATTTCTACTTTTCACCTTGCAACTCATTAGTTTCTTTTCTTTGTTTCTACCAAACTCACAACCAGATCATCCATGGCATCCAAAATCGAATTTTTGGTTCATCCAAGTTCCTAAAAAGAACCAAGATACAAGAAGTTTGCTACACCGATAGTTCAAGAAAGATTTCACTCCAAGTTTGAAAGCTGGAATATTTGCGAAGAACAAGGCTTCGAATACTACAACTCTCATCAAGATTTCGGCCTTGAACCATTCATATTTCAAAGGATTGCACATCAAAAGAGGCAAATCTTTTGCCATCAATCGGAACCGGGTAACATCTCATGGGTAAGAGAATTCTATGCTCACTCACCTAACCCTGATAATCCTTATGTTTTTGTTCGTGACAAAGCTAAACTCATAAGCCCCGAAAGCATCAACACCTTTTACGGGCTCTACGTTGAGAAGAACGAGCATCAAGACTTTGTTGATCAACTCACGCCCAAGCAACTCAACAAGGTGCTTCAAGAACTCACTCTACCGGGAACTCATTGGAACGACAGTAAATACAAGGGCACGGTAAATAGCCTCCGGCTTAAACCCGAGGCAAAATTATGGAATAAGTTTGTTAAAACTTCTTTAATGCCCACAACACACAATACTACCGTTGATACACCTCGTCTTTTGCTCATACATTCTATCTTGCATAATCGCATCATTAATATTGGAAAAATTATTTGTGATGAGATTTTTGTGTGTAGCAAAAAAGACAAGGGTTCTCTTTTCTTTCCTTGCTTAATTTCCAATCTTTGCAAGGAGATGCATGTCCCAAGTGAGTCCACTGATGAAAAGGCCCTACCAAAGTCTAGTTGGAATCGAGCACAAATCCGAAAGCTAATGGGAGAGGCACTGGTAAAATCCCCAATGCCTTCAATTGTCGCAGCAACTCCTAATGCCCAAGCAACTGATGCCCGGGCAACTCGGACAGTAACCCCGGGACAACTTGAAGCACTCTTACAACCGTTGGCGAACCGCCTTAGGAAAATTGAAGACCGGCAATTAATGTTCATGCGGTACATGAAGGATCACAACAATGCCATCACCCAAGTCATCCTGGAAAAGTACCCGGATAGTCACGTGTCGTTCCCCATCTTTCCTACCGAAATCCTTGCCACGGCAACCAATGAAGCAGTTGCCATGGCAACGGCAATAGAAGATGCCGCGGCAACCAAAGCTAAAGACGCCCCGGCAACCACTGCAAAAGCCAAAGGTAAATTACCTATGCCCGAATCAACTCGTACTGAATCATTGTCTGATTTTTCATATTCGGACGAGTCCTCCATTGTACCAACGAAGACCACACCAATCGAATCCTCCAAGCCCAAGCGAAAGGCCAATGACATTGAAGAAAATGATGATGAGGACACTCCCGTACGAGGATCAATTCCACCATCGGTAACAAGAAAGCAACGACCGCGTTCAAGCAAAAAAATCAAGGCACAGGCCAAAAGGAAACTAATCATCCACGACGACGAACTCTTGGAGTAAGTCCTCGTTTGCATTTTACTTTTCTTTATTGTTATTTTTTTTTATTTTTCTTTATTGCATGCATTGAGAACAATGCCTCACTCGAGTTTGGAGGGGATTGTTATTAGTTAGTTACCATGTTTAGTTGCATTCATCTTAAGTATTGCATTTAGGATACATAAATTGCTTGCCATGCCTTTAGTTGGAACAAGAATTGCCTAGATTTGATGAATATCCGATGATGACTTTGCCAATGTACTTAATTGATAGAACTTTTTATTCTAGGATAAACGTGGAAACACTTAGAATCTTACTATGATGCTAGACTTGATGAAACATTGTTGTGGCTTGATTGATTTAAGGAATTCTAGCGAACTTAGGTTGATTGTTAAAAAATTGGGGGATTAGAATAAAAATTGGATGAATGCTAAAGGTGCCCAAAATTGGCTCTAGTATGTGCTAAAAATTGATCTCTAGAGGTGCCCGAAATTGGCTCTAGTATGTTCTAAAAATTGATCACTAGCGGTGCCCGAAACTGGCCCTAGTCGAATAAATTAATTAACTTAAGAAAACTAAAACCAAAACACTAGAGGTGCCTGAAACTGGCTCTAGTTAAAACATGTTAAAAGAACCCAAGGAAGTAATTTGAAAACCTCTTGTTTGCATAGAATCTGAAAAATCAACTTGCACACAACTCCGCACACACTCGCAAGCATTATAGTTTGATTCCGAGTAACTCCTCAGTTTTCCTAAAAATGAAAAGCAATCATACTTTGTGCCACGGTTCTGATAATTGAAATCAAGTTCAAAGCTAAGTTTTTGAAAATTTAAGTATTGGCGGGTAATTATTAGTTTGCATTGCTTGAAGACAACCAATAGTTCGAGTTTGGGGTGTGTTAAGTGTCTAAAAGTGCTATTTTATTCACCCTTTTTATTCATATTATTGCTAGACTCGTGCTCATATTAGTTGCATTATTTGCCATTCATTCATGTTTGTATTGTTTCCTTGGTGGACAAGCTTGATTTCATATTTTGCTTAATTTTGTGGAAAAATGGTGTTGTCGATAGTTGTTTTTGTGTGTGTTCAGAATCACTTGCCTAAACAAGGCTGGAACCAGTTGCCAGGGCGGTGCATGAAGGAGATGCCGAGCTAGTTGCCAGGGCAATTATCGATAAGGGATAAGATGATATGGCAGTCAAAATTGATGACTAGATAAGCCCAAGATGACGTGGAGCAAAGTTAAATCCCAAAGGAGTTTGATTTCTATGAAGAGGTCTATGAGAAATTAAATCCAAAAAAGATAGGAAAAGATCTAGAAGGAATTTAAATATAATAAAGAATTATATTCTTTTAAAGTATTTAATTCCAACTTAACTTCCTCCTCAAGAAGGACTTTAACCTAGACATCTCCTATTTAAAAAAGACCAAGTCGTCAAACTCAAGAGAGAGCAAAAGGGGAGAGATTTCGACAAGGGCTTTCAACCATTCTTCATCTTTTTTTTCTTGTTCAATTAAGTTTATGTTAGGGATTCTTTGTTTTGTGTTTCTTTGGAACCTAGCCATGAACTAAATCTATTTGGCTAAGGTTATTGTGTTTTGTGGTTGTGAGAAACAATTGGATTTTGTTTAGGTAATAAGAGTTTGCACTTTCAATTCAAGGTTTACTCATTCTTGGTTTTTATTCTTGTTTGCGAGTGAATTGGGAGAGGATCTCGTAACTCTATCTATTTATCTAATATCGGGAGAGTTAGATTCAAGAAACGAATGAGTATAGTCTTTATTCAATCTATTGATGGTGAAGATTAATCTGGCTTAGGAATAAGTTAAGGATTTCAAAGGCTAAGAGGAGCGCAAGATTGGTTGTTGTTCACCCTTGATTCACGCAGGGATGTATTATCAAGGCATGCACAATTAGCTAGAGTTTCGACTTAGGGATAAGAAGAAACCATTCAAGAATGCTCTGCCGATCCTTGAAGTTGCTGCCTAGCCGCCCAAACAGTTGCCCAGGCAACCATCGATTAGTTGCCAAGGCAACCCCGCTGCGCAAGTTACCACGGCAACTGAGTTGCCCTTGCACTCTTTTACCAAGACGATCCGATTGGCTATCACACCTCAACTCACGATAACCTGGCCTATTCTCTCTCTTTTGATTACATCTTCTTTTACTTATTTGCTTTCTAGTTTAGTTGTTAGTTAAAACTCCTACAATCTTCTACTTGTTTTCTTTTACTTTTTACAGTGCAAGAGATTAGATTCTTGAAGTGGCACCAATCCCTGTGGAGACGATATCTTTTATACTATAACTTGCGACGTGTACACTTGCACAATTGCGGAGCACTTATTACGCGCAAAAGTTGCATCTCAGCAGTAGGACACAGAAACACTCCAATATTGTACAACAACACCTTTGCTTTCAAAGCATCCCCTTAAAAAGCACCAAACACTGTATCTTACTTCATTTCTGGATAATTTGAAAATGTGATAAGGTTATACTTTGCACCGAGTTCTCTACCATTCGAACTCGATAGCACTTCATGAACATCAGCACCCTTATTCTTCAAGCCCAATATAGCTTCTACATCTTCAACTGATGGAGTTATGTTATGTCCTTCAAACTCAATAACACTCATTCCAACATCAAAACTTTCCATCAATTCCCCACATAGGTCTCGCCGTAGAATGCGTGATTTTATAAAAACCTAACGACCCAAGACCAATTTCATCAAGAACAGGATCAATCCCCATCGTCTTCATTTCTTTTATGAAATCATACAATTTTTTCTAACTACACCTTGTGTCAAAAGATGTCTGCAGACAGGGGATAAGTTCCTACATCAATCTTAATGTATCAAACAAAGACTGTCTTTATACTACTATGTAGTACCTTCTTCGGTTGTCTTGATTTATACTCTTTGTATGCCGCCTTCTCCTTTTCTATTTCATCAATGTAAGGTTGTTTGTCTTCCTTCGGCATTTTCCCTCATTTCTTGCCTAACTCTTTCCTAACCTACAATGACAAATTCAAATGAATTAACATTTTTTACACATCATAGTCAACTGAAACCTACCACAGTAGACACTTTTTCCTCTCTTTGCTTCATCCTTATACATTCACCTTTACTGTAAAGCATTAAAAAAACAAAGGTATACATTCAATCATTCATTTTGCATTTCAATTCAATAAGAACACGTAAATATCAACTTACTAAAACTTCATGAATGGAGGAAATATTTTTTCTCGTACGGCTTATCACATATGGCCAACATCTCAGACGGACCAACTTCATTACCAAAAAATTCATTATCATCTTTATGAGCAAGTTCTTTAGCATTACCATCTTCATCAGCAACTTCATCAGAACCTTCTTTATCAACTTCATCATTACCATCTTTATCACCAACTCCTTTACTAATTCTATCAGCAACTTCATCAAAAACGAGATTCAGATTTGCAGTAGTCATCCTAAGAATTAAATCTTCACATGAATTAGTGCAGAAACAAATCAACTCACTCATAAATAAACTCATCCTCATTACATACAAATGTAACCTTTTTGGTTCAAACTGATGAAAATGGTACCATTTAAAAAAACAATATGGACATAATATTCAGTTTAAACAGATGTCCTCCAACAAGAAATGCAATTCCATCCTAATATTTTGAAACACAAACCCTATATTTCAAGTACTTCACTAATAAACAAAACTTAGGGTTTTCTTGTTACCTTCGCGATGGAGACGATTGCACAAGTACAGTTGCAGACCTAAATTACAATTTCGATCCTTTACACTGACTGAAACGTTTTTCACAACTTCAGAGGATTCTCCGGGTTTTCTGTGGAGAAATAAAGGTTCGATTCTTATTCTAGGGAAGTAGGAGGGCTTTTAAGAGACCTACAAAAAACTGGAAATATGAAACGTTAAACCTAGAATATTATCATCTTCAACTTTAGGTCGCGAAACTAATTAACAAATTCCGATACTTGTTGATTTCAGCTAATATATTATCTATTTCCTACACTTTTACGGTTTCTACGTCTACTTTTATCTATCCAACATACCTTTTGCAGGGTTTCGGTACTTATACGTACGTTCCAAAACATATTATACAGACATGTATTCTTAAAGTCACTTTAAACATTTCTGGTTTACACCTTTCCTATAGGTTCCAGAACATGCACAAAAGTACCGATATCAGGAGAAAAACGTCAACTGTTATGTGTTAACACTTAAATGTTACTTTCACATCAGACTGTTTCGTTACTCTATATCAAATTCCGAGACATCTTCTTCCAAATTTACTTGTCAGGTACTTCACTAACAATTTGGGTTTAAACTATTAACTATAGGTTCTGGCACATATTTCATAGTTCTGCAACGTATGCATTATTTTAACTTTTAACGTTGCAACACAAATTTTCTCCCCATACAGTTGCAAAACTTCTACTAAGTTCTGATACTTACCAACAACGACCTCTTCTCGTTTCCATGTATTTTTCATGGGAATCTAAATCTAACGGTCAAAATTATAAATTTTCCCATTTGACGAGTCTAACATCCCGCCATTTATTAGCCATACACTAACTTGTCGTTCCTTAGACTCTCCCCTCTTTCTATCTACCTCTCGCCCTTATACATATCCCAATTCCCAAAGTTAGTCCTCTACTTTGCATGTTCGAGGGAAATGAAAAATCCATCTATTTGAACAAAACTAAATTTTGTTCCTCCACATAAATCTTAATATTTGAAAATAATTATAATATAAATTTATTTATATTTTGATTTAATTATTATAAAAATGAATTTCGCTCAAAAATGATTTAAAACATTTTAATTAATTAATACATTATTTATTTGAAAATATAAATTTGATTTTTTTTAAACTAAGTCAGGTTCAGATATAGATATCCGGATAATAAATCCGTATTTGAATCTAATTTTTTGGGCTATATATATTAGTATCCGAAAATACAGACCCCTGACCAACCTACATCGTTAGAGCATCCTGGCCATTTTAGAACAATAAGGTAAATTATCCTTTGCTCCGGCTGCATTTAGACACTTTTCATTTAGGTCCTATTTTTCTTTAAGGCTTGGATTTAGTTCATTTTGGTCCTAGGTTTAATTAGTTAATTTACAATTCATCCTTTAAGATTATATTTCTTTTAATTAAGTCCTTAATTCATAAAATTGACAAATAATAAGCCTATAAAATTCACATCTAATTCAATTATTTTAGGTTTCAAATATTTGATTTTTCGGGCCGAATATATTCGTATCCAAAAATGCAGACCATTAACCTAACCCACACTGTTAGAGTATCCATGCAATTTCAAAACAATAAGGTGAATTATCATTTGGTACAGCCGCATTTAGGCACTTTTCATTTAGGTCCTATTTTTTCTTTTAGGTTTAGATTTGTTCAATTAGCTCCTAGGTTTAATTAGTTAATTTACAATTCATCTTTTAGGATTAGATTTCTTTTAATTAAGTCCTTAATTCATAATATTGACTAATAATTAGCCTATAAAATTCACATTTAATTCAATTTAACCCCTAATTAAGTCTTAATAATTATTTTAGGTTTCAATTCTTTTTTCCTTTTGACTAATTTTTTATTTTTAATGGATTACTAACTGGTTTAATTGGTCATTAAATTCAAGCTTAATTATAATTTAGTCTTAAAATTTTGTGAGTAATTTCAGTTCAGTCTTAAAATTTAATTTGATTAATAATTTTTATAATTCCTTATTGATTATGATTTGGTTCAAGTTTATGATCTTTTTTATTAGAAAGCGGTATGATTTTATTCAGAGGCAATCATACACATAGAATACCATCATGTGCCTCATTAAAAACCTCCCTAATCCTAGAGTAGAGGAAAAGAGTACACCATGATAGTATTAAAATGAGAGAAACCAAACACCAAACGCTAGATCATAAAGGAAACAACTCTTAAACCAATATCAATTTACATCAAGAAGCAAAGAAAACCAAGGCACCACACTACCTAAATGTGAGCAGCACCCCTAGTGTGCACGACACAACACCAAAACTGCGTATAGCACACAACATCAACACCCAATCTAGCCTTTACGCGTGTAACCAAGCCTTCAGTACACTAAAAGCACCGGAAACACCAAACATTCAATTACGCCATGACCTCAAACCACAACAATCTATCCACACCACCCTTAGCGAGGGCATCCACCATTCAGTTTGCTTCACGAAACAGCACACACGACATAAACGCCTATAGACACACACTTAAGCTTAAGCAAAGATAGCAAATCATGACCAAACCAACATAGCAAAGCAACAACACCGCATTTTCCCTAAGTTCATAAGTGCAAGCAACCAATACACAAACAAAGCAACAGTCTAGCACATTAAAGCAACATGGAAGCATAGCAACTCAGCAAATCTTCAATCTTTCGGAACAACTCCATAATCTCCATGGTTTTCGATCATGATGTAATACCCATGTCACCACTACCCTTAAATCTAATTTAACTATAACCGACTGAGTCATTTCCCAACCTAATTGTACCAACATCTCCAATGTATATGTTATATGCCCAGAGTTCTACCTCATTGGAATCCAACTCGCCTATAAGACTTGAAAAAAAACTAAAACACAACCAACCGCTTATTGTATAACACCTCTATACCCCGCAAATCTCGACTTTCCACGTACAGCGCCATAACATTAAATTTAATCGAACCAATCAATGGAGGTACCCACACTATACATGTCCTTACTAACCTCCCCGACACCATTTGGGATGCATGTTTGTGGACCATTCAACCACGTAACAAAAATTGAATCATTTTCTAATTTGCCGACGAACCCATACTCCTAATGTTCTAAGAAATTACCTTCATCTCGCGCTACCGCTCCCGTTCCTGTCTATCAATTAACTTCTTGATATTTTTTACAATTTCCTCCTCGTTTTCAATCGTAGTAACCCCAACAGTTTTCCCAACTCTACCGTTGCACGAGCCTCTCTCAACAAAGCTTGTTGCATATCCGAATTGGTGAGATATCCATTCGCAATTGGTTGTTGTTTTTGTGATTTCCTTTTTGACTTCGTACTCAATTTGTTCGTAACCTTTACATGCTCTGTCGGTGCTAGAGAATTTAACACAATCTCAGAGACTCGTCTAACCTTCTTAGATTCCCTATTGTACTGACTCACTTCAACTATTGTCTCTCGGGGCCCTTGCACATGAGGCTCGACTCTCACAACTCCTAAAAGCTCATTCGATGCTAGAAAACGCACTGGACAATCCACAAGTGTTTTCTCATTAATCTCATTCCAGATATCTAACTGCTATGAATTTTCTTCCTCTCTTGACACAAATTCAACTTCTTCATCAAACATCCAACCTCCTGAATTTGTTGGCAAGGCTAGACTTAGAACATTCGTTCGCTTCGATTCCTCCCATAAAATGTTTCTTCACACCAATTGGTCATTTTTTTCATGTGCACTATTATCAACAGAGTGGTCCTTCTCTTTAGGTCCCTCCCTATTGTTCGAAACCTTTACTTTGAGAGCAAAATTTGCATGAACATTTCCCCTCCTTATAGCCTCATCATCACCACAAGTACTTTCAAAATCGTTGTCCTCAATACAATTACAACAACCTAGTTGTTCCGTCATCGGTTCAATTTCAGTCACCCAAATGGTAAATACCTGATCATCCACCGTGAGGTCCAATACTCCCTCAATTTTCTTCATTTTTTCGGTCTCTACGAGTATTTGACCTCTCTCAAACGACGAAGGCTGCAATGTTGACTTCTCACATTTAATCATCGTCCCCACGCCGAAGCCAGGTTTTCGAACGAACCACGCGACCAAACATGCATCGACATCCCTCTTACTACTATCCATGCCTTACGATTACCTTTATCCTTCGTCAAATCCCATTCTTTTCCCTCAGAGAACCATTTATGCAATTCACCCTTCCCTAAATCCTCACTCCGTGATTCCACACTAGTGAATAATAGTAGAACTCTTGATCCTGCAATGCGCATGATTGAAAAATCATTTAAATCGGCTTCCTTCAATTCCTTTGCCAAAGTTGCTAAACCCATTGAGTGCCGACACTTGCCCACTGTGCAACGTTTAAGGACAGTCATCTTACTATCGTCTATCCCCCCCTTGCACTCAAATTCGTTGTTGTATTTCCTTATGTGTCCACCCACTCACCTTATCTTGGATCACTACATCCCCTTTTTGTCGCCAATTCCAAGATCTTTCGATTCTTTAAGCAAACAACAATGAAATCTTAGATCCATATAGCCAAAAACTGTGTAATCGTTTGATCACTCTCTATGCCTCTATCTCAGTATTCATCCGAGCAAACCCAAAGCGCGAGCCATCTCTCGCTCTTTTACTCGGTATAAAAACATCAACAACCTTTCCATGGCGATCAAACACTTGCCATAATCCCTTCCAATGCAATCTTTCTGAAATATTCGCCACAAAAAGAGTCCACCCTTGTCGACGAACATTCTCCATCAATTTAAAGAAAGATTTCTATATGTATTTCACACAACTAATCCGAGATTTGCTATTAGAAAATAAAATTGCATTCAAATGACCAATGATACCTCGTACTGAAGGGTGAAGATGTTCCACAAATATACTTGAATTTTTGTTCTCCACTCAAGTTTATGATCTTAGTTAGGCTTTAGTTCTCCATGTTTAGGTATCATTTAACATTTTGTTTAGTTTTTATTTGTTTATTTATTTATTCTATTTTTTTTTATTAATTTCACAATAGTAGTGCTATTAACCATGCATTTGTAGCCTCTTTTAGAGACAGCATGATCCCTTTGGGTACCAATTTGGGCGATTGGGGTGCTCTAACCTTTCCACACGTAACCGATTCTTAGACTCGTTAATGATATCATTGTAAACGCAAACTAGTCTTACAAGTTTTCGATCGTACTCAATCTAAAACGATCAATGACGAATTCGATTGATGGCGACTCCAATCTATGATGAGCTTTCAAAGGATGAACATATTCGACCCGGACAAAAATGAAGGAGAAGCAAGTTGATTTTGCAAGGATTTCAGGGAAGGACAAGATATAACCATATGTTGGTCTCAAGAACTTATTTAAGTTGTATATCATATGTAAGGTTGTGGGCTATCTTAAAAGCTGGTTTTAGATGTTGTTCTTTTTTTAACCTGGGGGTTGACGGGTTTTGAAACTTGACCTTTGCTTGATTTTTGGGGTTTAATTACAGGAGAAATAGGGGTAAATCACCAAACTAGGCTTTACACCCTAAATTTTCCATAATAGCACCCAAAAATCTATATTCCCCGGACTAGTACTATTACAGTGAACTCGTCGTACATGCACAGCGAGTTTAAATAAAATATTATTTTTTCAATTTTTTTCTTGTTTTAACTTAATTAATTAGTTAACATATAATTAGCAAATCCCAATTGGAACTCGTCGTGCATACAAGGCGAGTTCCACTTAGTTTTTTTTTAAAATCAAACATTTTTACTAAAGGACAAAAATGATAAAAATTAAACTAGTGGGAACCTAAATTCGCATGTATTGAAGAACATAAATAAAAAAATTGAACTATTAGAAACCTGCTTTGATATTTAGCTCCATGAATTACAAAAAAAATGTTGGGATTAGCTTATACATATAGGCCTAGCTAGAGTGTAAGCCTTTGTTTCTTATCAATGTGAGATTCTTGAGCTAAAGGCTTACATTTTAGCTAAGCCTATATAAATAAAGAATCTCACATTAATAAGAAACAAAAGCTTTCACTCTAGCTAAGCCTATATATATAAGGTAATGTTAGCATCCTTTTTTGAAATTCATGGAGCTAAATATCAAAGTTGAATCCTAATAGTTCAGTTTTTTTATTTTTGTTTTTCAATACATTAAATATGTAAAGTGAGTTCCTAATATTTTATTTGAACCATTCACGGCATGTTTATTGTATATACTTTTGGGTTCTATTTTGATAATTTTAGGATTTAAGGGTGCTAGTTTGGTCTTTCACCCAAGAAGTAGAGCTATGTAGCATAGTGTTTATTCATGGGATCTGTGTTTTTGTGTTTCGAGTCATTGACGAACTATTTTGATTGCACGGTGTTTGACTGTTAGTGATCTTGTCTTGTGTGTTTTTTTATGCTGTCTCATTTTATTTTCAAGGGTGATTCTAATATTAGACACCTTAAAAGTAGGCTAATCTTAGACACCTACATTAGGACCGTTAGATCTTGGTGAGATCAATATGAGCCATTGATGGAAAAAAAAAAGGGGAAAGGGGGAAAAAGGTAAAGGAAGAACCGGTTAATTGGTCACCTAAAATTAAGACCCTGTTATTGGAGTTGAATCGGTAACGACGCAACATTTTCGACTTCAACTTCAACTCTCTCTCCCTCAGTCAAAACTTTTCTTTCATCTTAGAGGCGGAAATCGTTGAAGGGGCAATTTGTAGGGAGTAAATTCAGGTAAGAAAGTGTTGTTTGCATGAAATTAAGGTTTAGTTTTCGTGTTATTCAAAATGAAAATTGTGTATGGAAAATTACTTGGCTTTTAGAGAAAGTGAGGGTTTAATAATGATTTTGTGGGATTAAGATTAGGAGTTTAATCATGTTTACCTAGTATACTGAGACGCTGCATTTCGCATATATTTTTTGGGTTTGATTTAGTGAATTTTGTTAGAAATATAGAGGTTGAAAAATAATTTAGGGTTAGAAGCATCGGTATTGTTCATCAGATACTGATGTTGCGTGAGAGTAGGGATAGAAGGAAGAGAACTAGAAGGAATAGGAAATGTTGGGGCATCGGTACTTTTCTAAAAATATCGGTAGGACTGATATGATATCGGTACTATAATAGTAGAACATATATGGGAATAAGTGGATTAACATCGAATAGGGAAATGGTATCGGTATCCATTAATGATATCGGTACTAGTAGATTGAAATTTCACATATGTAGGTAAAAATGTTTTTTTAACAAGGAGGGAGACATGTTAACAAATAATATGGTATGATAACCATTAATAAAATGTTCTGTTGTGTTTTATGTGTGGGATAAAGTGATGTGATTTAAATAAACTTATATTTTGTTGGTAGGTGTGTGAGTATGGATGAAGAAAGAAATTTGGATGTAGAAGGTGCGAAGGATGAAAAGGTTGTGGTGGCTGAGGCGCGTAAACTTGTGTCTGCTTTTTGAACTTTTAGTAAGTTAAAGTTGAATTTGTATTGAATATTTGAAATTGGTTAATTTGTTGAATTGAAGTTGAAATATGATATGTTTGAATGAATATGTGTATAGTATAAATGAATGCAAAGGGAGAAATGGTGGGAAGAAGAAAATGACTAATGAGGTAAGTGTGAAATTTTGAATTGTTGAATGTGTTTGTTTATTTTTCCAGTAATGTGTATATCAGGTAAATTTGTAATATATTCTAAATGATAAAGGTGAAGAAAACATTGGGAAAGAAATGGGGGAAAATAACTGGTGATGAAAAAAGGTCGTACATTGAAATGTACTTGCAGCAGAAGAAAACATATACAGAAGCAAAATCAAAAGGCGAAGATACGGCTACTGTTAAGAAGGTTAAGAAGGTAAGAGTTGCATTACTTTGTAGACAATGTAGTGAAGCTTAGTAATAGTTGTTAGTATTTTATAGATGTCTAATGTTGATGTAAATATTTGTATGTTTGTAGGAAGCACCTACAAGGTGTGGCATAAAGAAGTTGTCGAATTTGTTTCAAGAAATGAAGAATAAAAAGATGGATGGTGTAGTCGTAGAACTTGGGTTTGGGAGTTTACTTGGATTAAAATCGCTGGAAATTCATCGTGATTTGTGTCGTGAGTTAGTGGAAAGCTTTGATCTTGAAAGTTCAACGATGAAGTTTAATGGGCATGATATTTGTGTAATGGTGGAGGATGTTGAAGCTATTTTGGGGTTAAGAAATGAAGGTGTTGATGTTGGATGCTTGACTGAGAAATGTAATGGGAAGGAACTTGGTTTGAAGCATAAAGTGAGGCCGAAGGTTTCATATGTTGATTTGGAGGAAGAAATATTAAGCGGTGAATATGAGGGAGATGAATTAAAAGCGAGGGCGATTCTGTACATTGTTGGTATCTTTCTACGTCCAACTTCGGACATGGTGGTCTCAAGAGAAAGTTTGAAGTTATTGTGCTCTGATGGGTTAAAGGAAAATTGAATTAGTGTAAGTTTGCCTATGAGAGGTTAATTGATTGTATATCGAAATATAATTTTGGAGATGGTCAATCATACATGACCGGGTGCATAGAAATCTTAGAGGTAAGAGGTAGTAAAATGATGTATTATGGTTATAGTGAAAAGTGTATCATGGTTTGAGGTTATTAATGTTGTGTGTAATTTGGAATGTAGGTGAGATTATATGATTATTGGAGAGGAGTTCCTAGTAGAGGAACTTGGGCTGTAGACCACATAGCTTGCATTCATATATGGGGGGAAAGGAGGTGAAGAGACTTGTTTCTCGCATTAAGGCGGAGTGTCCTCCGAAAAAATGAAAGGTAAGTAACCTCTTAAATGGTATAGTGTGTATTGAATAGAAATAACATAAAATAAATATGATAAATGAATGTAATTTGTAGGTTATTGGGTGGGATGGTGGTAGCAGTGAAGGAAAAGAGGGTGGAAATACGAGTTCCTCTTCTGAAATGATAATGGAGGCATTTGCCAAGGTCGTTGCAGATGTGAATGAAATGAAAGAGAGTATGAAAGTTGGACTAGAAAAGCAAAGTAAGATTGAAGAGATGTGGGAGGCATTGAAGGATGAATCAAAAATGGTGGTTGATTATGTGGTTGGTATGAGTGTGATCCTGATGCATCTGAAGAAGGCTTTACGTGTTATTGATGCCAAATTTGACATAGGGCTTGATGAAGAGGAAGCGCGAGAAGAAGAAAGTGATGTTCCTGATGTTCATGTGTGTAAGGGCAATGAAGAAGTTGTTATCCAGGCGGATGTGTTTGTTGCTGACGAGAGTGTGTTGAAGGAGGATAATGTAGTTGTGGTAACGAAAAAGAGAAAGGTAAAACTTTATTTAGTGTATAGATTAGATGTCAATGTTTGGTGTTGAAGTAGTAGTAACATATATGATATTTGTAGGGTAAGGCGAATGAGGTAGCAGCGACTAAGGTTAGTGGAGAAGAAAAAGGCGGACGAATGAAAATTCGAAACATGCATTAAGTAATTCTGATGATAAAAATGTTTGATATTGATCTTTATTATTTAATGTAATATCCTTATATTCCCAAGCTTGTGTGTATAATGAAACATAAATTGAAAGATGGTAATGGGGTTTTCCATTTTATTAGGACTTGGTTTGGAAGTTTGGGTTTACTAGAACTTTCGTATTGAATTTAAATGTAATGTAATATTTTTTGAATTAGATGGTTTATTTAATTTTGTTTGAAAATTTATAAGTATTGCTACAAGTGTTTCAGGTACTGACCTATATTGAGATAAGTGATGGGGTGGGGCCGTCCATAAGAGCAACGTGTGACTACATATGGAATACACATTTTCCGGAAAAGTAAGGCATCCATTGTTAGTGTAATTACAAGCATCGGTAACAATTGGTAAATAATATATTGTGCAGAAAAATCATCATTCATTTTGGCCACATGTACGTGACTGTAAGTGAAGTAGATTCGTTACGTCCCGGACATTGGGTTAATAATATGGTTAGTATAATTTATAGGTTAAGCAGTGAAATTATTTAATTTGTATTAATAAAGTCATATGAAATGTTTAAAATGGTTTTGCCTTATTTAGATTATTGACATTGTTGGGTGGATTATGGTTGTTGAAGACATTGCAATGAAGTGTAGTGCAAGGAGAGGGTATCTCTTGTGCTGCTTAAGTGTAAGTTCACTATTACATTCTTTATGTATAGAAGAAAAAATATATAGTCGTATTTGGAAGCTTAATAAATAGTTTTGTGAAACGTAGAGGCAACTTTTACATGGTGCAATGGATGGTGGACAACTTGCTCATTTTTGGGTTGACCAATTCAAGAATTATGGGACGTTGACTGACTGTGAAACAGTAAGAATAATCTTTGGTCCATAGTAACATCCAGATATGAAATTTTGTGCGTTTTTTTTTATTTTAAACGCATAGTAATTACACGTGTATTTGCAGATATTTATCCCTATTAATCAGAACAACCTACATTGGTTTCTTTGTGTTTTGGATATGGGCCTTCGGGAAGCAAAGTTACTTGATAGCTTACCGAGTACCCGAGGCAATGCTAGCAGAGTGATTGTTGTGAAGAAATTGGTAAGATAATGACACATATCATGTACGAAATGTTTCGCAAATGTTTTTGTACGAAGTTACGTAGTATGCGAAATATGATATGTTTGTTCATGTAGATTAAATCATAAGGAAAATGTTTTGAGAATGAAAAGTTCGTTGAAGTTTTTGGCTCACCACGGGTGCCAATGAAAGAGCTGCGCGTGGTGGTGACAAAAGTAAAAGTTCAAGATAATGGGTATATTGTGGCATTGATTGTAGATGTTTAATCCTTCCAATTTTTCAACCATGTTAGTATTTATGAAGTTAGTTAATATTGTTATGTATAATGGCAGAGATGACTGTGGGATGTTTGTAATCAACTGGATGCAACATTGGCATAGGAAGCGTATGAAGGATGTGGTACGTCCATGGGTATGAGTTGTTTTGTTTGTCAAAATATTTACATTAAGTATGGTAATTGAATGAATCGTTTAATTATTATATAGAATTTAGGTGAATGTGATAGATTATTTCTGTTATATGATCTGGTCCACAATGATAGAAATTCAAAAAGACGCGAAATTTCAAGTAGTGTAAAGTCGCATGTGTTGGACTTACAAAGACGGGCGTTCACCAATCGTGCAAGCATACGATGACCGAAGTGCTAGTGAGTAATTATGTTTATTTTGTTATTTATAATGTCGCATTATTTAGTGTCTTCGTATTAATTTCACTTCATGTTAATAACCATATTTTTATGAACATTGTTAACCGACAGATTTGATTTGATTAGGTGTTGCGGTATGACCTTTTTGTAGGGGTAATTGGAAGGTGTTAGGGACCCTCCATTTTTTGTATGGCTGGCTTGTAGGTGTGTTATGGACCCTGTATTTTTGTATGGGTCACAAGCACGTCTTTTGGACCATTTTTTGCTCTGTATGGGTATGAGAAAGCACAGAATACATAAATTATTTTGTATTAAAATGACATCATTAGATACATAGGGAGCTCGTTTTGGACCGATATACAGTAATCGATATGTAGATTACGAAGAGGCCATATTATGAGCGGCTTGAATATTAGATACATTTGTAATACGGTCAATAGTATCGATGTGGGCATGTAAAGATCGAAACGTGAAGGCCAAATATGTTTATTTCTGTACATGTTGTATAAGCAAATATCGGTACGCGTAAACCAGAATCGGTACTATGGTATAATAAATTGGTTGGCAGAATGTATAACCTGTACCGGTATGACAATTGAGTACCAGTACCGGTCGAACATTTCATACCTTTATATACTTGTTTCGTGCTGACAATATCGGTACTACTATAACAGAATCGGTAGCGGTAGAAAATTATTATTTGCAGAATGGTACGAGGGTATCGGTATTCTTTGCTAGTGCTGGTACTAGTGCAACATTGTCAACTACAAATTTGACACGGCGTAGAAAAATGCATCAATGGCAGAATTTATGTAATAAGTTAATCCTTGCCAAGTAAGAAAATGTTTTGTACCTTGGGGCCCTTAAAGATTGCTTTAGTGAGAACGCAGCAACAATATCTAACGCATAAACTGCAAGAAGTTAAAAATTAGTAGAGGAGAAGGGAGGGCAAAATATGGGGCAAGTTCGAACAAAAGGAATGGAAACAATAAGCATATATTACCGTATAAGGTGCATTTGCGGATATATTAAAACCATGATCGCCTTCATTCCATGGTTGTGATTTATCCTAATTGATGCAGACAAGTTAAAATAAAGTAGCTACAATTTATTGCGGATTAGGATGCTAAAAGAAAAGTGACTCACATATTCGTCATGTTCGTAACTTGGGTTAAAGTATGGCGGGAAATCTATGTCGTCCTGAAAATAAGTTGACGTTGGGCCCACTGAAGGTGGTGGAAGTTGGAGCTTCAAACCAGGATATGTGTTTTTATTATGTCCCTCGTTTCTACAAAATGAACAATGAAGGGGTTTTGCGTTCGGCACTTGCTTTTCTTGCCTTTGCTTTCGTTTTGCTTTTTTCGTGCAAGGTCACAGATGTTGTGTTTACGCAACGCATGTGAAGCGGAGCATGTAATCGTACACGATTCTTCCAATTCTATTGTTAATCTTAGTATGTCATCTTTGGTTTTTCGAAAACTCTCATCGGTTTCATATGCTCTATTGCATAATTTTGTAGCACTTGATCGGATAGCTACGAATCAAGCCATTTGATTCATCTCAAGAGGGACATTGAAGTCTACAATAGACAAGGCAGAAAGTTTTGCTTCTTTGGTCCATCGAGGTAGTATCAAAGATTTTGGGAGTGATGCAAAATCCTGTAGCTTAAGAACATGCAGCTCATGTCAACATGGTAGACCGAGTGTCTCAAATTTTCGACAGGAACAGGTGACGATCTCTGTTACCACATGAAGAACGACTTCGTACAGTTTCTTTGGGTCCTTGTACTTGGTTAAATGAAAAGTTTGATAATCCCCTGACTCGACTATTGGATGTACCAGATGGTACAAAGTCTCATGTTTAAGTTTTTCTGGAATATTGCAAACGACTCTCGTGTATAGAGTTCTGATGCACTCTCCTTTAGGTCATTCAATTTTGTAACCTGATAAGGCATAGTGTTTGTACTGTAGAAATCTTGCTTTAACTCCGTAACACGCATTGCGGTAATGGCGTTCTCAATTGCACAAACAAAGTCTATATATGTCTTCGTGGACTTAAGAACAGTAGACAGCGAAGCATTCATAGACTCGCACCTTTGTATTGACCGTATATTTGTGAAGAAGTACCCCGTAAGATATGCGTGTGCCCACAAATGTGTTGTGTGATTCTTCTCTATTATCCATAGATGGTGTTCGAGGTTAAATTGTTGAACAATTGACTTCCACTCTCTTTCAAATTCTTCAACAGTCCACCAAGAGGACATGCATCTTGTAAATTCGTTAGTGAATTTTTGGTCACCTATGTTTGCTTGTGCATTGCGAGCAAGATGCAGGAACATATGAAATGTCGAGCAAAAGGGAAAATAGTTTTTATAGCCCTTTGCATTGCCCTGTCACCATCTGTGACCACTGATACTGGAGACTTATTAAACATTGCTTCTAAAAATTGCCTTAACACCCATTCAAATGTATCGGTAGTCTCGTCAGCTAGAACTGCAACAGCGTAGACAATTGTTTGATGGTGGTGATTCACACCAAGTATAGGCATAAGAGGTCGACCATACACATTATCCTTATATGTGGTGTCGAATGCAATGACATCACCGAAACATGAGTAGTCGGCCCTGGACGTTGAATCACACCAAAATAGATTAAGCAATCACATCGACTCATCGAAAGAGTAGCTTATGTAGAAGTCGATATCTATCTATTTCTTATAATCAAAGTAAGAAAGTAGGGCATTTACATCGCCATCACTAATTTCAGACCTTGCGGCTGCATCAAGGGAGTTGTATAGGTTTTTCGATAAAAAAAAAACCAACATTGTGGAAACCACCTGACTGTTGCGTGAAATAATTCATTATCTAGGATGTTCCCGCCCCAATAGATTTCAATGCTCTAGCCTCAAGAAGATCTGCATCATTAACTTTTCTATTTGACCGAAGAAACGGGCGCATCAATTCCTTGCAAAGTGGATGATTATGTTCGGTATGGAAAAATGAAATATCCCACTTATTGAAATCATTCAATATTACATGTACTCTAGCCATGCACCCAATTCGTGTTAGAGCTTGGGGAGCACGTTTACGTTCACACTCTTTTACAGTTTCAATCCTAAACTCTTCTTTTGAGCATTCAAATTGTTGTTTTTTGACAAAACCATTTTTATGCACCCTTGTTAAACCCCGTTATACACTGAAGCCATTATTTCTTTCATATTCCTTATAAAACTCCCATGCGTCATTATGAGTGTCAAAAACCATACCTACTATAAGCTTGAAGTAGGCTAGCCTTGCATTGCAACCATATGAAGATGGTTGGCCTTGCATTGCAACCGTGTCCTTCATAAACTTGAAGTAGGAAAAAAGTATAACACAACATCCACATAGTAAAAACGTAAAAAAATAACAGTAAATAAGTTGATGGTGTAAAAAATCATGGTTTAAACATACAACTAATTACGTTAACACTTAAGGTTAAGTCAAGTGGCAAGAAACCTTACCTTTCACAATCAAAGGTTGTGAGTTGTTTGTGTTTGATGAATGGAAAATGGAGGAAGATCACGTTTAGGAACAATTTGGGGATGTTGTCTTCTTCCTTCTATACCCATTTTGTGAAGATAATGACCATTAATGGTCACAATCAATAGGGTAGTTGTAAAAGTTTATGGTGTAATTAATAGGCTGAAATAGATGTAACTACACAATTTTGTACATAATAGGTAAGACATTTTGTAACAGTTCGTAGGTAACCATGTGCGCGAAGTAGTACATGTACTACTTGGTGACATTGGTACTAACGCGATATAAAAGGGGACAGTGATTTCATTTGATGCCGATATTTTGATATAATACCGATATGCATAAAATTTAAAATAGGGACATTGAGTTCATCTGATACCGATATTTGCCACTCGTTCCGGTATAATAAGAAGAGTATCGATTCTGTTCATAACCCTAAAGATTAAATAAAGATCATTATATCAGTACTTTGCTCGAAGTACCCATACTGGTTCGCGGGACTATAAATATCCGACCACTTTCGCTCACTCTTTAAAATTTTCAAAACCCCTCTCATCTCCCAATTCTCTTCAACTGCCTCCCATAAGCAACGAAATTTGGGGAATATTAAGGGAAGCTTAAGGGTTTCAAAGCATTTTTCGTTCTTGTTTCGAGGTGTACATAAACAAATCTAGAGGTAAAACTATCTTGCTTCTTATTCACTTATTTCTTTAGAAACTAAAACCTAAACGACAGAAGGCTTTCATTTTGTTTTCAAAATGGAGTGAGGCTTTGGAAGATGGTTAATTTGATGATGTAATCCCTTCAGAAACACACGATTAGAACTTCAAACCAATTTTTTTTTGCGACAAATTTTCAATAATTGTCTGCTCCCTTTTTTCAGGCTTCAATTTTAAGTTACAATGGCTAGGCGCAACAAACCCTCTTCCTCATCAACACGAAGCGGGAGAAGCATTAAGGCCTTATGCTTTAATGAACCGGGGAGGCAAAATTTGCTCAGTCGGTTTGTTACTCACTTCGAATCTTTTCCCTTGAGAGATGAATGAATTCCTTGTGTTGCAACCTTGAATGATAATAATTTAAATTTCAAATATTTGCCCTTGCTTAAGTCATGGAAGTTCACCAACACTTTCAAACTCAGTCCTCACGTTTATCATGTTCTAGTTAGGGTATTCTATTCGAATGCTATATGTGTCTTAGACAAGGAAGGAAAAGATATTGTTGCTATTAGGTCATCTTTGATGGGCAAAACTATCCTGCTTAATGCTGATGTTATCGCTAAGCATCTTGGCTTAGACAATGTAGGTGAGGAAAATGAAAAAGTATCGGTTAAGACTCATTTATCTACAAACACTAGTGTGAAGCAATTAGATATACATGATAGGTTGTTGCACCTTATGGTTTTATGGTGGTTTCGACCATCGGCCGGAAAGTACTCATCTTTCAGACTCTTGGACATTTGGTGGCTACATTGTTTCCAAAATGCTAAACGAATCAATCTTGCCCAGATAATATTTAGTGAACTTGTTGATGTTGTTAACTACGCAACCACCAGGCGTATTGAAACTCTTGTTTACGGTTGCATTCTTAGTAACATTTTTGAAAAATCGGATATTGATTGCTCACTAGATGTCGGCCTCCCTTTGGGAACCTTGATAAATTTTAGAACTTTAAAGAAATGTCATTTTGAGCTTGTGGGAACCGAGTGGAAGAGAAAGGGGAAAATACCGACAAGTGAGGCCTTAGAGGATCTGTTGCATGATGTTGACGATCCGGTTAATGACCCTCATAATGATGATGATGGTACATCCGTTGAGGAAGCCCTTCCGTCACATTTTTGTGTCATGATGGAGGCCTTTAATATGCGATTTGTAGCTATGCAATCTCATTTAGATGGGAGACTTACCGAAATTTGCAATCAACAGTTGGCCATGCAAACTCAGTTAGAGGAACTTCGTGCTGTTGTTATTGCTCGGTTGGACACATTGCCTACACAGGTTGTTGCTCCCTCTCCGGACTTCAATAGCTGACCACCGTCGTCCGATGCTTAATTATGTTTGTTATGTTGGTTTTAATGTTAGTTGTTGTGACTTGTGCTGATAATACTTTGGTTAATTTGGTACGTTATATTTTGTTTCGGGTGATGTTTAGGGACTTCGATGATGTTGAAATATCCAGTGTTGTTACTTTTGGTTTATTTCTGTATGTTTCAGAACTTTGAATCTGTTTGTTTATTTTCATATGTTTTAGCACATCGTCTAATGTAATTATGGATGTTTTAAACTTGTAAGGTACAATATTTTGCACAATCTAGAATTTGCCCTACTATATTATATTCCAATGGTTTATCGTTTATAGTTTAACAATTTCAAAAATGGCAGACAATTATATTAGTACAGATACTGCATGAACACTGCCGATTCTACATGACCAATACCGATCCAACACGAACAGTACCGATACAACATGAACGGTGCCCATGCAACATTGTTTATTACAAATATTTCAATTATAAGAGTAGGAGACATGGGGTACTAAATTAAGTAGTTACGTTTTTTACAATAACTTACGTGAAAAATATAGAGTAATCCTTTAAGAGATAAGGTAGCTACAAAATTCCTTACCATAAGTTGGTTTGGTTTACGATTAGGAGATATGGGGTAATATATTTCGTAGTTACCTAGTTTACTATATATTTTGTAACGAATTACGTAGGTTGTGTCAGATATGATGTGGGTATCGTATTTCTCATGCGTTCTATAACATTTATTGTAATCCTTTAAGAGATAAGTTAGCTACAAAATTCTTTACCATAAGTTGGGTTGGTTTAAGATTAGGAGATATGGGTTAATATATTCTGTAGCTACCTAGTTTACTATATATTTTGTAATGAATTACGTAGGTTGTGTTAGATATGATGTAGGTATCGTATTTCTCATGCGTTTTCTAACATATAGAGTAACCCTTTAAGAGATAAGGTAGCTACAAAATTCCTTACCATAAGTTGGTTTGGTTTATGGTTTGGAGATATGTGGTAATAAATTTTGTAATTACTTAGTTTACTATAGGTTTTGTAACAAATTATGTAGGTTGTGTTAGATATGTTGTAGGTATTGTAATTCTCATGCGTTTTTAACATATAGAGTAATCCTTTAATAGATAAGGTAGCTACAAAATTCCTTACCATAAGTTGGTTTCATTTAAGATTAGGGGGTAATATATTTCGTAGTTACCTAGTTTACTATAAATTTTGTAACGAATTATGTAGGTTGTATTAGATATGTAGTAGGTATCGTATTTCTCATGCTTTCTGTAACATATAGAGTAATCCTTTAACAGATAAGTTAGCTACAAAATTCCTTACCATAAATTGGTTTGGTTTAAGGTTTGGAGATATGGGGTAATAAATTCTGTAGTTACCTACTTTACTATATTTTGTAACGAATTATGTAGGTTGTGTCAGATATGTTGTAGGTATTGTATTTCTCATGCGTTTTCTAACATATGGAGTAATCCTTTAAGAATCGAGATAAGGTAGCTACAAAATTCCTTACCACAAGTTGGGTTGGTTTAAGATTAGAAGATATGGGGTAATATATTCCGTAGTTACCTAGTTTACTATATATTTCGTAACGAGTTACGTAGGTTGTGTTAGATATGATGTAGGTATCGTATTTCTCATGCGTTTTCTAACATATAGAGTAATCCTTTAAGAGATAAAGTAGCTACAAAATTTTATACCATAAGTTGGTTTGGTTTATAGTTTGGAGACATGTGGTAATAAATTTTGTAGTTACTTAGTTTACTATAGGTTTTGTAACAAATTATGTAGGTTGTGTTAGATATGTTGTAGGTATTGAAATTATCATGCGTTTTTTAACATATAGAGTAATCCTTTAATAGATAAGGTAGCTACAAAATTCCTTACCATAAGTTGGTTTCGTTTAAGATTAGGAGATATGGGGTAATATATTCCGTAGTTACCTAGTTTACTATAAATTTTGTAACGAATTATGTAGGTTGTATTAGATATGTAGTAGGTATCGTATTTCTCATGTTTTCTTAACATATAGAGTAATCCTTTAACAGATAAGATAGCTACAAAATTTCTTACCATAAGTTGGTTTGGTTTAAGGCTTGGAGATATGGGGTAATAAATTCCGTAGTTACCTGCTTTACTATATTTTTTGTAACGAATTATGTAGGTTGTGTCAGATATGTTGTAGGTATTGTATTTCTCATGCGTTTTCTAACATATGGAGTAATCCTTTAAGAATCGGGATAAGGTAGCTGCAAAATTCCTCACCAAAAGTTGGGTTGGTTTAAGATTAGGAGATATGGGGTAATATATTCCGTAGTTACCTAGTTTACTATATATTTTGTAACGAGTTACGTAGGTTGTGTTAGATATGATGTAGGTATCGTATTTCTCATGTGTTTTTTAACATATAGAGTAATCATTTAAGAGATAAGGTAGCTACAAAATTCCTTACCATAAGTTGGTTTGGTTTATGGTTTGGAGATATGTGGTAATAAATTTTGTAGTTACTTAGTTTACTATAGGTTTTGTAACAAATTATGTAGGTTGTGTTAGATATGTTGTAGGTATTGTAATTCTCATGCATTTTCTAACATATAGAGTAATCCTTTAATAGATAAGGTAGCTACAAAATTCCTTACTATAAGTTGGTTTCGTTTAAGATTAGGAGATATAGGGTAATATGTTTCGTAGTTAGCTAGTTTACTATATATTTTGTAACGAATTATGTAGGTTGTGTTAGATATGTAGTAGGTATTGTATTTCTCATGCTTTCTGTAATATTTAGAGTAATTCTTTAACATATAAGGTAGCTACAAAATTCCTTACCATAAGTTGGTTTGGTTTAAGGTTTGGAGATATGGGGTAATAAATTCTGTAGTTACCTACTTTACTATATTTTTGTAACGAATTATATAGGTTGTGTTAGATATGTTGTAGGTATTATATTTCTTATGTGTTTTCTAACATATAGAGTAATCCTTTAAGAGATAAGGTAGCTGCAAAATTCCTTACCACAAGTTGGGTTGGTTTAAGATTAGCAGATATGGGATAATATATTCTGTAGTTACCTAGTTTACTACATATATTGTAACGAATTACGCAGGTTGTGTTAGATATGTTGTAGGTATCATATTTCTTATGCGTTCTGTAACATTTAGAGTAATCCTTTAAGAGATAAGGTAGCTACAAAATTCCTTACCACAAGTTGGGTTGGTTTAAGATTAGGAGATATGGGGTAATATATTCCGTAGTTACCTAGTTTACTATATATATTGTAACGAATTACGTAGGTTGTGTTAGATATGCTGTAGATATCGTATTTCTCATGTGTTTTCTAACATATAGAGTAATCCTTTAAGATTTAAGGTAGCTACAAAATTTCTTACCATAAGTTGGGTTGGTTTGAGATTAGGAGATATGGTTTAATAAATTCGGTAGTTACAATTTTTACTATATATTGTGTAAAGAATCAGGTAGGTTGGGTGAGATATGTTGTAGGTATCGTATTTATAATGCATTTTCTGTTAATATAGAGTAATCCTTTAAGAAATAAGGTAGCTACAAAATTTACTACCATGATAAGGATTTATGTAACTACCACTTTTCTTACAATACCGCTTCGTAACAAATTCTGTAGTTACAGGCTACCGCTTATACCGGTATGCCTAATATTAGCCTATTTCTAACGTATCTAACGTTAGAACTACCCTATTTTCAAGGGCTGAGGTCAATCAATGGTTGAAACCTTTTTCGTCGCTCGGAAATTAACCTACACTTGGCTCTCTCATTCACAAACACAATCCTTTAGCAACACAAGGCATAATCTTATTATAATTACTGAAAAGAGATTGTAACTCGAGAATTTGTTGATATGAGAAGAAAAAACCAAGTGGGTTCCTAATTGCACCCAAAAAAATAGATACCTAATTATTGATTAAGAAAAAAAACCTTTGGTATTTATTCTCTAAAAGCTTAAACATATGAACTCTAAATTATTGATTAAGAAAAAAAACCTTTGCTACCAAGCATGTAAAATCAAATCTTCACTTCATTAATAACTTTCGTGTGTGTATGTGTATATATATAACTTTGGTATTTATGTACAATATGGTGCTTAACTTTTTTTATGATGCAATTAACTACTAAACATTTTTTTAATTACACATGTCCAATTTTAATTGGTTCATACTTATAATTTTAACGTTATTAGTTAAAAAGGTCATATATGTTACAAATTTTAAGTATGAACACGTGTAATTTTAAAAATATGTATATTAGGAACCTAATTGCATCAAAAAATTAATAAAAGTTAGGTTCCTAATTGCACCAAAAAAATAGATACCTAATTAACCATTAAGAAAAAGTAAAGCACCTAATGCAACAAACACTTAGATGTCACAATGAACATAAATGCAAAAGTTAGGTACTAAAAATTATATTTACCATAATAACTTCATTAATATGGAAGAGGTTAGATTTGTTGAATGAGTTCACGTTACCATGATCCTAACTTTGTAAAAAAAAATTACCAACTATTTCTCATTATATAAAAAACGCATAAATTTATTAATATAATATATATTGACAGATTGATCATTTTGTATAAAATAAAACACTCCTGCTATTCCTTAAGGAGCTCAACTAAGGTGAAGGAGGACTCCCTCAATAATCTTATTTCTTTTCAACCTTTACCTAAAAAATTACACAATAATCAATCTTTTCCCCTAGCTTTGTCCTAAAAAAATACACAATAGCAATCTTTTCCCCTAGCTTTGTTTAAAGGTAAGAACCCACTTATTATGTTTTGATTGCTACGACTATTAACGGGACCGATCCCGGACTTTATGTTAGGGGGCAAACTTATAAAATTTTAAGGGGCGAATTTATAAAATTTTAAGGGGTAAAAATATATTTTCAATAGAAAACGCATAGAAAATTTTTAAAACTTTTTAAATCATATACAAATTTCAAATTTTTAAGTGGACAGCTGTCCTCTCCAACCCTCTCAGTCCATCCCGACTATTAGGTGCAAACCCTTTTCTCTTTTGGTTCCAATGGGTTTCTTGTTGCTAAGGTATTGGCTTTGACTAATTTTGATATCAATGATCCTTCAGTTTACCTAGTTTTTTTTGTTTTTGTTTTTGTTTTTGTTACATTTGGGATTTTATCTAAGTACTTTTTTTAATATTGAAACAAAAAACTAATGCTTTGTTGTTAGTAAAGTATTGGATTTTTATATAATAAAAATACTAGATAAAACTTGAATTTCAGATTTGTTAAATGTCATGATTGTATATATAGATTATATTAAATTATAGATTCAATAAAAAGAAGTTATGGTATATAAATATATTGATGAAATAAGTTATGATATACTTGAATACTAAGTAAAGTTTCTTTTATAAAAGAAAGTATGGTGGGTGGTTTTAAATCAAACCCTATCCCAAATTCAAATCCAAATCCAAAAATTTATGAAAGGTGACTAATTCTTTCAGTTTATACAAGAGGTGCTGAATTGAAAAATCAACCTCAACAAACTCGTAATAAAAAAAAAAGGCAATACGTGGGATTAGTTACTAAATCTCTTAAATAAAGTTAGAAGTTCGAATTTTAGCGTTGTCAATTTAATAAATTGGATTAAGAGGATCACTCTATAATGAACATTTGCAATACTCAACTCGAATTAATTAACTAATAAGTTAAATATCCACATTTAAAAAACGCAATAGGTGTATCCCACTTCTTTCTTGGTTTTGTTAATTACGCACACATAGATATATTAGTTTTGTAGTATCTTTTTAGGCCATTAAAAGGAATCAAATCAAATACAAAAAACAATAGAGATATACTAATTAAACGAGTCTTCAAAAATATTTGTATTCTATAATTTTATATAAATTTAAATCTCGATATTTATTTTTGAAAATATAAATCACTCTCTACCTAATAAAAAATAATTCATATATTATGACCTATTGTATTCAGTCCTTTATATGAGATTGAGATATCCTATTATTCTTGCTCATTTATTTATAGGTAAACTATTTAAATGACCATCTAATTATAGGGTGGATATGATCACTATACTTTTAATTGTGTCAATCAAGTTACATGTCTTTAGAATTTAACGGTGCGTGATGTGGCAATTAAAATAAATTTATATAATTTTACATTTAGTTCCCGTTACTTACAATTCTATTAATTTGGTCATAATTGTAATTTAATTATTCAATTAGGTAATGGCACGTGTCACAACCTCATAAGAAGAAAAGAAAATTTTAAAAGAAATATTTTATTTGAGTTAATAAAATTAGCAATACTGGCCTCGTTAAAAAACCTCTCTAAACCTAATTGGCCTCATGAGAAGAATTTAGACATTTTTATTTAATTTAATTATTCAACCCCTTTTAAAAAAAATTAATCATTCAAGACTCAAACTTGAGCTTAGCTTGGGAAAGTGAGACATCCTTACAACTGATCCAACCATTCATTTGTGATTTTACAATAAAATTATAGAACTCGTAAATAACGAAAATCAGATATATAATTCTACAAATTTATTTTAACTATCATTTCATCATTTTTTTACTTTTTGACGATATATACTCTAATTATTATTACTTAAATAGTTATATAATTAAATTGATACAATTAAAAATATAATGATTATAGTATAATGATTATGGCGTATAGTAATTTACCCTTATTTATAAAGGAAGTCAACTAATTTTATGTGGTAGCCAGCCTGGCAGTGATTTGTGATGGGTCCAAGCAGTGTGAGAGTGAGATGGCAGCAATAATTTGATTTCCACAGATTGAGACAGCCAATGAGCCAACCAAAACTCCACAGCCTGTGTCCACCGACACATTTGGCAATACCAGCATTGACTGTCATAGTTCTACCAACACCCCATGTTTCTTTGATTTTTCCACTTCTCTTTCCTCAAATATTAAACAATAATGCCTGGTTTGTAACCTCAAATTTTTCGCATTAAATTTTGAGTTTTATTTTGATATACAGTCCGTGTAAAATATTTTTACACAATTCTTTTATAAAATTTAAAATCTAAAATTCTAACCATAACACCCTAAATTCTAAACCCTAAACTCTAACCCTTAAACCCTAAACTTTAAATTCTAAACCCTACTACCTAAACCCCTAAACTTTAAACACTAAACTAAACCTCTAATCCCTAAATTTAAAAAGTACGTACAAACTTTAATTTACATGGACTATATATCAAACTTTTTCTCTTAAATTTTTCCCGCCAAGCTTGTAACGCTTTGGAAAATGCCTAATCACTCATAAATAACCTACAAATCTTATTCAACCCTATTACAATTTGCCAAAAAGTCTCAATTAATTGATGCACCATTTCATTTCAATAAAAAAAACTACCAACGAGAATCACCTGCAGGCTATTATCATGAATAAAAAAATTATTATATGGTATCGTTTACTATATCATCCGTGATCACATCTACTAAAAAAACAGCTAATTATTTTTTATTTTTTATGTCATTTTTTTTAAAGATAATTTTTTTTTGTCATGTAAATAAGGAGTGGATAGTTACATAAAAATAATTAGGAAAGAAAAACGATATGAGAAACAAAAATTAGTTGGCTGATTTTTATTAGATGAGGACCACAGATGACATTGTGAACCAGGATCATGTAATAATTTTTCTATAAAATGTGCATTATACTTTTAAAAAGAGAACACAAATTTAAACTTTAAAAATAATATTGTTGAAAAAAATCTCACCCCAAACATGAATCGTAAAATTAACATACATATTACTAAAAAAGTAAAAAAAAAATAGAGATCAAAAGATTAATCTAATAATTAAAAATATTTATATTATCTCTTGTATGAGTTAGAATCTCGAAATTTATCTTAAAATGTAAACCAACAAACAAATATAGAAAGAACCCTTG
The DNA here is from genome assembly GCA_019671005.1 of Hibiscus mutabilis. Lineage (NCBI taxonomy): Eukaryota > Viridiplantae > Streptophyta > Magnoliopsida > Malvales > Malvaceae > Hibiscus > Hibiscus mutabilis. Next base: position 49,363,270 of record CM033714.1, read on the forward strand.
ATATGATCATATAAAGGAAAAAAGATTTTTCCAAGGCTGCATGCTTCATTATTTTTATTATGAATTATATAAATAAGAGGCAGTTATTGGTGCACAAAAACAATTAAAAAATGGTATGTAATTACAGTATATATAACAAAATAGCACCAAACTCTCTTTTCTGGGGATTTCATCTTTTCTTTGTTGTTTTTCTTTTTGCCGAGTTTTATCCAACAAGCATTCACCAGGCCCTTCCAAAAATCTATCCTTACAACTGCAAATCACAACTCATCTTTTATCCGGAGAAAACTGTTGTTCACCTTGCTTTCCTTTCCTACATTTTTTTTCATCTCAACACTACAATTTCACATATTGTTTACTGACACGATCAAAATCGAAGACTGCCAAACATCCAACATCCGATTTCAAACAACTTCCCTGCGAAATCAAATCGGAACACAAAATTTAAGTCAAACTAATAATCAAGTGAACAAATTGTGTATTCATTAAACCAAACAATTAAGTGGCATAAATTAAATAATTCAATTGTAAACTCATGCCAACCACCAAACCCCCATATAAAATTAAGGTTAGCTAATTATAAGTACAGAGCAATCACACAACAAATCTTGCCAGCTGATTGAGAAAGCTTTAATGATAAGAAAGATATACAATAAGGCATGAAAATTAATTATATGTAAGGTCTTGTTGGCAATGAAGTTGTGGTGGGGTAGAAAACAGCTAGATTTTTAGCTTTTATCACGTTTGGGTGTTTTTGATCACATGGATTCGTCGGCAACCAAGGCATAAACTCCATAACATTTTTGGACCTATTACTTAAACATTCTTCTTCTGCATTTCCATCTAAACACTACTATACTTGTACCAAATTACATTGATTGTACAGCTTATGGTAGTGAAAAAATGATTGTGTAACTATTGCTTCCTCAAATAATTTTCACCCCAAAACCTAAATTCTACGGCTTCACTTAAATCGACTGCATTTGCCGGAAAAAGAACGATGCTGATGCCCGTATCAACCTTGTCTCATCCACCATCAAACTATGTGATCATTCCTTAGTATGGCAAAGATGTTATTGGTTCATTTCTGTAATGCTAAGAAAAGAAAGCATGGCTCCCTGCTTTCCTTACCATACACTCGCATATGCTTAAAAGTTAAATCTCCATAGGCCACGATATATAAACGCGTATGCCATGATTCCTATATGTCCCATTCACCTAAAGCATCAACCATCAAAACAACAGTATCTAACTTCTAACTTAATAATCACTCCCTCAACCTCAACCCTCCATTCTTTTCATTCTCTTACATCAACCCTATCAACTGATTTCAAAGCTAAATACTAATCTTTTCTAATTGATCATTCCACAAGGTAGTAGTAGAGTTAAGAGACTTGTATATCCCATGTCTATATGTGTCACCGGGCCGCGGCGACAGACGGGGATGAGATAATATGTCTATCTAAAAACAAACCAACTAACAGCTCAAAGTTGCATGGTTTATGAATTTATATCCTAACAATAACTAATTAACTGGATAAACTAACCAAATAACCAGAGAAAAGTTGCAGAGTTAAATTAAAACTACAAGAAAAAGAACCATACCTCTCCTGGGCTTGGAGGCAACCTTAACAGCTGCCGGTTTCTTAACAGTCTCGGTTTCTTCTTCCGGTAACAAAACTCCATCAATTCCCTGAACTGAAATCCTCCCATCCTTATAAATATCAGGGTCGAACAAATAAGCCGATCCCTCGCCATGTCCGAATTTCACCGAACCATCAGCCTCCCGAGCCACTACCTTATGCGGCAGCCGCAGCGTGTCATATTTCACTTTCCCGAACCTCCGAACCGCATTGTACATGCTCTCCTCGGTCTGATACTCGGGGATGATATGGTAATAAATGATCTGCTCCGGCGCCCCTGGCTCGCTCAACTGATCGGTAGTAAGCTTCGCCATAGCTTCGTCGTTGGGAGCCAAGACCGTTATAACATATCCTTCTGAAACCAGTCTCCCCATTTCCGTTGCTAAAGACGTCAAGTTTACTAGAATATCAGCCATTTCGTTGTACCCGCCGTAATGCAACAAAGTTTGGATGAAATCCATGACCTGGCTCTCACCGTCAAAATGATGGCGAGGTCCGCCGGGCCAAGGAGCGGGTGCCGGTGCCAGAGAAGGACCTGGAGCCATCGCGTCGTAGATTGGGAGTACCGGTGGTGCTCCAACTGGCACCGAGGCTGGCTTCTTCAACCTATGGGTGCGAGGATCTACTTCCGGCGCACCCTCAGGTAATACGGCGGTGATTGACCGGAGATTACGTCTCTTGTTGAAGTCTTCTATGACAGAACGAGGAATGAGAAGCTGGTGGATCCCGTGGATGAGCCCGTCGGGTCGGATCACGTTGTCAGGCCGGACCAACTCGGCCGAGTCAACAGTTTTCCTGCCGGTGGATTTGGAAGACAACCGTACATGGTCATTGCAGAGAGTGCTGTGTTTGACAGGGCCGGTTTTGGGGTCGGGCCATTGGTGGGATTCGACCCGTTTGGGGATAATGTGAAACATGAGGAGGGTCTGTAGCGACTTGAGGTTTCCAGGTTCGAGCAAGAAGCGCTTGAACTCAGGGTCTAGTTGACGCTCCAAGGCTTCATTACGTGGAGCAAAAATGGTAATATTGTGCTTGCCAACCGCTTCTTCAAGAGTCTGGAGAAGCAAAGCTTTCTCCACGAGCTCAGCCAACTCAGTGTAATGCGAGTCAAGAAGAGCAACGAGGACGGAGTTGGAGTTAATCTGACCAGGAGCAGAGGATTTCCCAGATAGGATTTGAGGCAATGCGGCAATGGCGACGGAAACGGAGGAAAAGAAAAGGAAAATGAAGATCCGGGAGAAGGAGGCACCATAGATGGAAGAAGCCATGGTGCTCAAAGGAAACGGAAAAGCAAACAATCTAAAGCAAGATGATATATTTGAAGATTAATGGTTTGGGGGTGCTGTTATCAAAGCAAAACACCAAAACACCAACAATGGAGACGCAGAGGAGGAAGAAGAAAAAGGCGAGGGCTTTTTAGGTTTGTGAATGAGAGAGAAGGTGGAGCTAAGACAGGCTGGATGAGGGGACCACGCTTGGGAAGATGGCGACCTGTTCTATCACTTTGTCAATACTTTGCTTGGCTCGGCTACTTACTTCAGACTTTAAGGCTTGACTTGAGCTAACACCTAGCTTTAATTATCACCTCATCACTTACCACTTTGCAAACTACAATTCCAACCTTCCTTCCGTGTCCACAGCTCATCAAAAAAAATGATCTCCAATTATTATTATCAAGAATCAAATTAAAATTAAACCACTAATGTATCTTTTATTTTGTAGTTTAATAAATTGTTTATAAATTGCATGCACCAATATATTTTATAATACTAATATAATTATTTTTCTTTTAAAATTTGTTTTAAATATATACACTAATATATTGGCTTATATATCATATTAATACCTAAAGTATACTAACTTTTTTATTTTTGTATTTAAAGTATTTTTTTGTCAAAATAAGTACCTAAAGTATACTTTTTGGTTAAACTAGGTACCTAAAGTATAATTTTTGGTCAAAATAGGTACCTAAAGTACTTTTAGGTCAAAATAGGTACTTAAAGTATACATATTTTTATACAAGCTCCTAAAAATTGTCATGTGACATTAATTAAAAGGATGATTATCCTATACACTAACGGCGGAAACTTTTTGTTTCCACAAGCGCCTAAATTATAAGGTTTAGGGTTTTAGTTTAGAATTTAGAGTTTAGGGGTTTTAGTGTAGGGGTTTAGAATTTAAGGTTTATGGTTAGAATTTAGGATTTAGGGTGTAGGGTTAGGGTTTAGGTTTTAGGGTAATATGAGTAGGGATTTAGGTTTTAACCTATAAACCCTAAATTTTAACTCTAAACCAAAAATTCTATCAATAACTCCTAAATTCAAAACTACTACACTTAAACCCCAAACTTTAAACCCTAAACAAAGTCCCTAACCCCTAAAACTAAAGCACTTGTGTAAAAAGTTTCCACAATCTCTTGTGTATAGAATAATTACCCAAATTAAAAAATACATTATGTGCCTATTTTAACGAAAAAATACTTTAGGGGTACCTATTTTGACCAAAAAAGTATACTTTAAGTACTTATTTTGACCAAAAAATACTTTAAATACTAAAATAAAAAGGTTGGTATACTTTAAGTACTAATATGATATATAAGCCTAATATATTTGATTTTGTAATAATTATGTTTGCGTATAATTTTTATTTTTAAAACATATTTTATATATTTAAATTAGACTTGACAATTGTATTATATTAATTTCTTACCGTGTACTTAAATCTTATATTTTTTAAAAATATTTCATATTTTTATTTTTTAAAATATTATATATATAATCAAAATGGATTATTATAAATTATTTTTATATTTTTAAATTGATATATTATGTATGTTAAAATATTGATGACTTTAAATATATTTTAAATTTATAATAATATATTTAAAATAAATATTTTATCTTTTGAAAATATATTTTAACAATTTACGAAATACTAAAACTTAAACTTAATTGTTTAAAAACATTTTACCGCAACACTTTTTAAAACCAATGTCTTAGAAGTCTCCCTACAGAAGCCGAGGCTAATACAAAAGTTGGCTTCAAGTTCTGTCGGTGTCCAAAAATGAAGAGAAAGAATAGAAAGTTGTGCCCCCTTTGTTTTAACGCTAAGCCATGGAATAAAAGTGGCGCGTGGAAAATGGTAAAGTTTAGGTTGCTAAAAACCATTCGTAATTCATAAATTTAGCTCAAAAGATTTTAAATAAAATTTGAGTTTTTAAATAAAATTCAAATAATTTAAAATTTTAAGTAATTAATTAATTAATTTTTAAATTCTAATCGAGTATGTCATTTTTCTCTGATATATTATGTATATAACATGTGAAAATATAACAATATATATATATATCGTATATGGATATAAAAAGCTGCTTAAATTATAATAAATATGTATTATAAATAATTACAATTAAATTTGTACAAAAACTCAAAATTTTAACTTAGATTTCATAAACTTAACTAAATTCAAAAAAATTCAAATAAAATATGAATCATAAAATAAAACTTGTAAACTCAAATAAATTAAAAAAAATTAACTCGACTCAAATTCTACCCTCTCGCTTCCGTAAGCGGGATTGTTTGTCATTTTCACTTTCCCCTCCATACACTCTCTCCTTTCTTTCCCCAATAAAAACTCCCTACTCTCATTTTCCCTTTTAATAAGATGGAAAAAATGCATGCATCTCAAAATTAGTCTTTTTATTTATTTTATAAATTTAATTTAGAGTAAATTAAAGTGATCATTTTTCTTTTTATAAATGTTTATTTTTTTAAAATTAGTCCTTTTATGGGTCAATTTATTAAATTTTGGTTATTTGTGATTGATTTATTGTATTTTGGTCATTGAATCGTTAACTTTGATCAATTTGATGGTATGACATGTTATTAAAAGTTATAAAAGATGATAACTTTTAATTTGACCCATGAATTTTAGATGAAATATCGTTTTGACCCATAAATTTTAGATAAAATATTAACCTTTAAATTCGATCAAAATGTAAAGACTCGGATTTTGGGTTGGTATTTTGGATCTTGGAATCCGGGTTGGGCATTTTAATTTAAGTGTTAAAATAAAATAAAGAGATCGTGAAAGATTAAATTTTCGAAGAAAGTAATGACCGTGTTGTGGAAGGATATAAGGTTGAAGACCTATAATATGATTTTACCATTTTATTTTGGAAGATGGTATTTTGAAAATAAAGTGGTGGGAAATGGGGAAGAACAATCAGATTTTATTTTTTTCTCTTTTCTTTTCTCGTTCTTCTTCCTCCTATTCAAATCCTCCAACTTTGATATACCGAAATCCAACTGTCCGTTGTCGACACCTCCACTGTCATTGTGTTCATCTCATTGAGATGAGTTCGCTGGTACCAGCGAACTCGCCATCGTAGCCGCCTTCAAAGGGGGTGAAAGAAAGGAAATTTTGGGTTTTTAAGTTGGAGTAGTTTGAGCAGCCAAATTGTGAAAACAAAGGGCACCACCACTGAGAGTGGGCGAACGTCTGCCTAGGCGGGTGCACCATGCTCTAGTGCACTGCACCGCACTGGATCCCGCTCGTTAATTTGCACATGCTCCTTGTCGCACCGAATTGCTACCCGCGGGTGCACCCTAGTTACCCTGCACCACGCTACACTAGATCGTCGGACTATTGATCGACATTGACTAAAGTTGATCGACTGTTGACTTTTTTGGAGGACTCTACCCATAGGTTTTTCGATGTTTTAAATCCATTTTTGCAGTCTGTTTCACAAAATCTGAACCTGGTAAGATGTTTTTATGCGTTTGACCTTGTGAATTAACTAGTGAATGGTGGAAATCAATGTATTTTGTATTCATATTTATATGAGGATTATTCAGGCACAAATACCGGATTAAGGAAAGCGTTTGGGAAGCTTGAACGAAGAATCATCGATAATTGCTTGAGGTTAGTACACTTCAAACTCCTAATGTTTCATGAGCATCATAAATGTGATTGTTTTGCGTGTTAGTGTCTGCAAAACATGTAGATGATAAATAAGCATGTTAAAGACCGATATTATAGGACTTGATAATTATGAAGTGCGTGATGAGATTTAAGGATATGGCGTGACTCGTAAGGGTTTTAGAGACCGTGTAGAGTCGTTTGAAATACCCATATAATTATTTGATAATTTGTTTGATTGATTGATAAATCGTGATGCTTTGTATGCTAGTTTGAATGAACTGGCGTGATTTGTTATAAATTTATGCTTAAAGGTTAATATCGATAAATTTTTGAGTAAATTTTCATAAATAGAGTATTTGTAGTTAAATAATTAAATGCACTAGAAAACAAACCCTAATGACTTTCTTAAGCTTTAAGGGGCGAGTAAGGCCTCATAATCTCGTAATATATTAAGATGTTTCAAGCTAGTTATTAGGGTATCGGTACGGGCTTCGACTGTACCGATATGCTATTCAATGTCGTATAGTACGGGTTGACCCATATCGGTATTCGAGGAAATTTAAGATTTCCAGTAAGCAATTTCTATATTGGTACACATGTGAGTACCAGTACCCGAGGGTACCGTATTGATACTCGTGTACGAGTACCAGTACTCGATACGTTAAATAATTTATAAATGCAAATTAAAGATGGAAATTAACGTGAAAAACTAATAACCTGATTTATGCCTTAATTAATGATGTAACGACCCGATGTTCGAGTTAGTGAATCGGGTCTTGGGCACGGGATTGAACCTTTATCTTGGAAGAATAAGTTAAGGGCTTTTAGGTGGGCCCATTGATTTTGGAAAAGAATGTTTAAGTTTTAAATATATGAGTTTGGTGGGCAAAGAGGAAAAGATAGGAGGATGAGAGAGAAAACGGAAAAATGTGAAAAGTAAAAGTGAGGGAAAGAGAAGAGAAAAGGGAGAGAAAAATTTAGGGGGGATTTAATCTGTAATCTACGAAGATTCAACCATCCGTTATCGATACCTCTACTGCCATTGTGTTCATTTCGCCGAGACAAGTTCGATAGTACTAGCAACGTCACCATCGGAGCCACCGTCGGAGGGGAGAGAGAGAAAGTTTCAAGTTTTCCAGTTAAGGAGGTTAAAGTGCTCAAATCGGGAAACAAAGCCCATCGAAAGCTATCATATGAGCCACCATGTGTCGCCCCTACACGTGGGGTGATGTTCATCCGTGTGGGCAGCTATATCGGCTCAAGCCGTTGGGCCAGCCGACTGAGCTGGTGTTAAGTGTTCAAAAGTACTATTTTTATAACCTTTTTACTCATATTATTGTTAGACTTAGGCTCATTTTAGTTGCATTATTAGGCATTCATGCATGTTTTCATGATTTCCTTCACCGTCATGCTTGATTTCATAATTTAGTTGATTTTGTGGAAAAAGGTACTGTTGGTGTGTGTTTTATTGTGTGCATGATCTAATTTCCCAAGCAAGTAGGAGATTGCCGTGGCAGCTAAGGAAGGAAACTGAAGGATCGGCCAAGGCAATCGAAACTGCTTTCCAAATGCCAAACTTGAGGGTTTGCCAAGGCAATCGGAGCTGTCTTCTACATGCCATGCTGAGCAGATTGCTGAGGCATGTCAGGAAAAATCCACCTCATTAGGGATAAGCACGAAAGGCAAGAGATAGATCCCAAAGATTTGGATTCCCATGCAGCATTTAATGAAGATTTAAATTCATATTTATGAGGAGTTATTGGAGATTAAATGGAGATTAAATTCCAAGAGTTTTAGGAGAAGTTTTTGGAGGAATAAATATATAATAAAATAGATCTATTTCTTTTATTCTATTTAATTCCAACTTAACTTCCTCCTCAAGAAAGACTTTGACCTAGCCAACTCCTATAAATAAGAGACATAGCCGCCTACTTCAAGGGATGTGCGATTGGGAGAGAAAACTAGGGCTGCTCGACATCTTCTTATTTTTTCTTCTTTGTTCGATTAGATTCATGTTTAAGGATTTTATTCTTGAGTTTATTTTGTGCCCAGCCATGAACTAAACTTATTTGTCTTGGGTTATTGTGTTTTTGTGATTGTGAAAACGATTGGATTTATTTAGGTATTGAGTTTGCAATTTTACTTTAAAGTTTGTTCATTCTTGGTTCTTAAATTTTACGAGTGAATTGGGATAAAATCTCGTGAATTCATCCATTTATATAATATCGGGAAAGTTAGATTCAAAAAATGAATGAGCATGGTCTTTATTCAATCAATCGATGGTGAAGACTAATTCGACTTAAGGATAAGTTACGAATTTCAACGGCTAAAAGGAGTGCAAGATAGGTTGTTGTTAACCCTTGATTCACGTAGGGATGTATTATCAAGGCATACACAATTAACAGCGTTTTGAGTTATGGATAACGAGAAACCATTGAAGAACGCTTCGCCAAACTTTGAAGGTTGTCACCCATTTGCCCAGGCAATCGCTCCATTCCCAATTGCCCAGGCAATCGCAGACCTGCCCAGGCAATCGTAGAATTGCCCCAGCAATCCTACTGGATTCAATTGTTGAAGCAATTGAGCTACTCTAGCACTCAATCACCACGACGGTCCATTCAATTATCACACCACGACTCACGATAACCCGACCTACTCTCTCTTATTCGACTACATCTTCCTTTTATTTAAATGTTCTTTTGTTTTACTTGTTAATTAGAACTCCTATAATCACTTACTTATGTTTTACTTTCAGTGCGAGAAGTTAGATTCCCAAAGTAGCACCAATCCCTATGGAGACGATATCTATACTATATTATAACTTACGACATGTAGACTTGCACTAATTGCAAAGTACTTAATATGTGCAACAGCTGGCCTATTGAGATGACCTAAGCTGAATTGTCAGTCGTGCTGCCAGCCGACGTCGTACTGTCGCTGTCATTGATTGTTGACTGGCGTTGACTTTTTCTGATAGACCCTATCTGAGGGTTTCTCGATGTTCTGAGTTTGATGGCGCAGTCCGTTTCACTAACTTCAAACTCGGTAAGCCATTTTTATACATTTAACCCTTCAAATTCACTAAAGTATGTGATTAAATGACATTTATGATATTAATTGGCATACGAGGATTATTCGAGATCGGATATTAGATCGAGTAAAATATTTGAGAAGCTCGGATAAGGATTTTAGTGATATAGGCTTAAGGTTAGTACACCTTGAACTCTTATTGCTTCATGAGCATCATAAATATGATTGTTTTTCGTATTAGTATCTGCAAATTATGTAGACAATGGATATACATGTATGGTCACTGATAGTATGTTACTCGATACTTTGAGATGCATGATGATGTTAAGAATATGATGGGACTAGTGGAGGCTTAGAGACCGTGTAGGGTCGTTCGTGATGCTTGTGTGATATTGGATGATTGTTGATTGATTGATAATTATGATGCCTTGTTTACTTGTTTGAATAGATTAATGTATTCGATAGAAATTGTGTAAGAGACGAATAATGGTAATATTCGAATAAATGATTATGAACCTGTTAATTAATGTTAATTGAATGAATACATTAGTAAACAAAACCTAATGAATTTCATAAGCTTTAAGGATTGAATAAGCATCTTAATATCGTAATTTGAGGATATTGTACGAACTCGTTAATAGGGTATCGGTACAAGCTTTGGCCGTACTGGTACGCATTTGGGGACTGTATCGATATGGGTTAACCCGTACAAGTACTTGTGGAAATCTAAGATTTTTAGTAAGCAGTTTTAATATCGGTATGCGAGTGAGTACTGATACCCGAGGGTACCATATCGATACTCATGTTCTAGTATCGGTACCAGATACACTAAATAATCAATAAATATAAATTAATGATGGAAACTAATGTGAATATTAATAATTAAATTATGCCTTGATAAATGAGATAATATGGATTAATGGAGGTAATAAATGATATTAATTATATACCCTCCCATAATGTATTAACAACTTGGTAATGTAAAATAAATGATGTGATGACGTTTAGCAACGATAGGAAGATCCTTGCGATCACGTTGCTTGTATGCCAATATTAATAATTAAACTATACCTTGATAAATAAAATAATATGGATTAATAAAGGTAATAAATGAGATAAATTATATACTCTCCCACAATCTATTAACAACTTGGTAATGTAAAATAAATGATGGATGACATTTAGCAACGATAGGGAGATCTTTGGGATCACGTTGCTTGTATGCTGGGTAGGCATTTGATTGGTTGAGTCTTCTTGATTGATGGGATCTAGATACCTAGTGGAAGAGTGTTGCAACACCATGGTTAGAGATACCGAGTGTGGGTGCATGTTCTGATGCTATATGACTCGGGCTCACCTAGGGTGTATGTTTCGATGCTACGTGACCTGACCTCACCCAGAGTGTATGTTCCAATGCTACATGACTCGGCCTCACTCTAAAGTTGTTGTTGATATGTGTTTTCACCTAGATGATCTGTTGAGATCTCAGAATTGGTTGGGCTTTGTGGGCCATGTATGTTGTTTTGAGAGCATGTGTTTAGGTGAATAGTAGTAGGGCCATGTGTTTATTTACCTATCCTTATTGCTCAACTAGCTTGCATGCTTATGTTTATGTTAGCATGAAGTATAGTATAGTAGATGTGTACCACTGAGCTTTGTAAGCTCAGCGCTCGAAATCATTGTTTTCGTGCGTAGGTTGATCGTTGGATCGTGGGATCGATGAGCAATATCGGTACGGGATTCCAATATGTGGTGATCTCTAGAGTACGATACTTATGTTTAGTGGGCTATGTGTTCATAGGACCTTACGTGGTGGAGTCTGTAATCTTTATTTTTGAAATTGTATTAATCAAGTCAAATGTTTAAATGTGGAGCTCCTTTGTAACATTTTAATCATTTATATATTTATTTTTAAATCGTTGGCTTTAAATGTTTTTAGAAAACATTTTATTTGGGCTAAACCAAGTTGAGAAATTTTATGCATTTAGGTTGTGCGTGAGGCCCAAATGTGACATCCGGGTCGAGGGTGTTCCAAATGAGATAATATGAACTAATAGAGATAATTAATGAGAATAATTATATACTCCTCCAAATGTATTAACAACTCGATAATGTAATATGAACGAATTGATGATGATTAGCAACAACAGAGAGATCCTTACGATCACGTTGCTTAAATGTTGGGTAGGTACTTGTTTGGTTGAGTCACCTTTGATTGATGGGATCCGGATACCCAATAAAAGTGTTGCAACACTATGGTAAAAGATGCCGAATTTACGTTCCCAAAGTTGTGTGTCCCCAAGCCTTACTCATGTATTGTAAAGTATAGAGCGTACGTTCTAGATGCTGTGTGGCCCTAGGTTTTGCTCAGAGTGTACATTCCTGATGTTGTGTGACATCGGGTCTCACTCCAAGTGTATGGTTCTACTTTGTATGTTTTTACCTTGATCTAATGAGATCTCGGGTATGGTTGAGCCTTGTGTGCCATGTAAGATGACTTGCATGATTTGAGCATGTATTTAGGTGACTAGTGATAGCGCTACATGTTTATTATTCTTACCTTATTACTCATACTAGTTTGCATGCTTATGTTTATGATTAGCATGAATTATAGTAGAGTAGATGTATACCGCTGAGCTTGCTCGAAATTGTTGTTTCCATAAGTAGATTGGTAGATTGGTCGAGAGGTCGAGGAGCATTATCACTTTGGGATTCCAACAAGCGATGTTTGCCTGAGTACGACACTTGTATTTAGTAGGTTGTGTATTCATAGGACCTTACGTGCCCAAGTCTGTAACTTTATTTTGAAATACTATTTTGATATACAATGTATAAACTTGGAGCTCCTATTTTGTAAGTTGATTTATGTTGTTTATTTAATTATATGAAGTAATCGATGGTATAATGTTTTGAATATATGATAAACTTATGGTTTTTAAATGAAACTTTTTTGGTCAAATTTTTGGGTGATCCAAATGTAGTACTTTGATCTGGATTCAGATCAGGATTGAAGTGTTATATTTAGTGGTATCAAAGCTTAGGTTTAGCCGATTCTAGGAAACCCTGGGGGTGGTATATGTGTTGTAGTAAGGTTTATGTAAATATAAGCCCTTAAATTAAGTTCGTATTCCTTAAAACTAGAATCCAGATAGTGTGTCCAATGTTACAATGCTAAGATGGTTACAATCATGGTCGTGAGGGCTGAGTTAAGAGCTAAGTCACTCGTAGGAGCAATTATGAGGACGAGATTGCTCCGCACTATTGAGATATGAGATTGTTGAAAGATGTTGGAGTTAAGGATGTGTCATCATCTTACCACCTAAATGGTGTTTTTGTTGTGAGTAGTAGTCATTTCGAAGCCTTCGGATACGTTATAAGGAGTTTGCAATAGAGATTTTTCATCGTTATGTGTAAATATATTTTGTGATACGGGTACGGATAACCCGCTCTTAAAATCGTATAGTGGGTGCACATTAGTCAAGAGACTATTCGTTTATTTAAAATGAGTTTTATTAGTACTTGGTAAGTATCACCGCCCTTCTCAAGGGCATTCTCAAGGATAGTGGACTCGGGATCCACTAATTCGTATGATGGTGACTGAAGTGAGACATTTTTACAAGTTCGGTAGAGTTGTCTTCTAAAAAGATTATACATTAGACATTGATTTGGTTGATTAAGCACGATGGTAGCTTATGATGTCGAGATGTACTCGGGGCCTCGAGACCTCGAGGGAATCAATCTTTGTTAATAAGAGTGTTGTACTATTATCTTTCTACCATGAATTTTCACAATGGTCGTTTAGAGAATGCAACGGGGTGTTGAGACATGTTTGACAATTCGATAGATGTCAATGTAGATAGTTCAATAATTGAGAGATTTCAGACTGTTAGAGTATTCATTTATGCTTTATAGATTTAAACTTCTTCTTTGTTAAGGACGTGAGTGAATGTTAAGGTAAGGCCGAGTCGGGCATTGGTTCCCGTCGCTCTATTCGAATGACACCGACCTAATTGAGAAAGTCAGAGGTTCAATTGCGAATGTGCAACTTGAACGAGTTTTTTTTTCTGTCTGAGTGTTTCACCCAAGGGTGAACCAGACTTGTTCGCTAATAAGAAGTTGGTTTGTTTAATGATGCATGAACCATCGACAGTTGCTATGTGACATCAAATAACTATTATTCGCCTTCTGAGAAGGATGTCTTGTTATTCGATTGTGGAGTTCATGTTTGTTTTTCGAAGCTAGTTCAAGAATGAGATGCTTATGGTTAAAATGTTGGAGGCTAGTAATTTCGAAATAATTTCATAAATGAGGTTTTCTCTCTCTAAGGTCTGTCGTAGTAACGTTTGATATCTACATTAACGTACAAGATGTTTTAGCGAGGTTAGGATAAGGCCACTAGATTATATCTCGAACATCAATTTGATGCTTTACGCGACACATGTGAATATATGAGAATTATGTAAATATAAGCATTAACAAGATACTTATCCAAATACTTCTAATTGATATCACAGTTTCCTTGCAAACGTGCCAAGAAAACAACAGTTGTGTGACGAGCTACCTAGGATCGTTGTGTTGTTGCAGTATTGTTGAATCAATTGGAGTCGAGTAAGGTGTTGAAATCTTTAAGAATGTTTTGTTATATTGACAATGATGTATTTTTTTGCAAGAAGGAAAAAGGTTGGTCCTACCCCGACATCAAAAATTTTGAGTGTTTGTTCACTAAGGAAAATAAGATTTGGAACAACGACGTGAGTCAAAGTTATTAATAACCGTTGATCGTGTGTTTGACCACTACATAAGTGAAGTGAGCTTGATGAGTGAAGGACTGTATGAAGTTCAATTCGAGTTAGAGTATCCTACTGCTTATGTGAATCGACCAATGATTGTTGGTGATGGTTGTGTAAATGAGTACCAATACTAGCTTCATGCAGTATCGAAACTCGGTTCATTTTGTGCCAGTACTAACTGGTTAATATCGATACTCATATGGTTTATTAGTTAAGCTCCGAGTTGAGAATTGGTTAGCTATGGAAGCATGAGATATAGTATCTAATTGAAATTAAGCGGGTACAATGTTGTGGTTGAATTTAGGTTCAATGGTTTTAGGTGGACCTTGAGGTCTTGTTGTGTGTGTTTTAGAAGAATGATATATCAAGGTAAGAGATCTTTTGTGTATAGTATAATGGTTAGTGTATGATGTATTCCGGGAGCAACAATTTGTACCAACTCTCGTTGTATGTATTGGGAGGCAATAAGGAAATGTAAGTTGAGTTCGTTGATGTGTGTTTGATACCCATCAGTTAGGAGTCAACCATCGAGAACTTCAGAGTTGTTGGAATGCTTTGAGATTCCCTTAGTGGAAAGTAGATAAAACAATCGTGGATTTTTGTAAAGGATTTTTGAGCACGCAACTTCGATGAGATCACATTTTGAATAATGATAACCTTCTAAGTAAGCATCACACGTTCATCTTTAGTAAGAACAAAATCTTGGTAGAAGATTTACTTGGACCGAATATGGTTTGGGTTGTACGACACTATGATGTTTACATACCTATCTCTCAATACGAGATTTGAGTTTCTCGGTGAAACTTTCTCCTTTGGTGGGATTTCAGGTGATGACAAATTTTGATGAGTGTTCAGATAACATCTTTTGAGATATGATATAGTTGCAAGAATGACCCTCTATGGCGTGGAACAGAGTTTGTGAGAGCTATGTTAGTTGCACAAGTTGATATGCATGCCAAAAGTTAATGTCAATACTTGAAACTAGTTGAAACGTCTTTCGTTTTCAAAAAAGTCTTATGCCGGACAAGCAACTATATTGATAAAAGGTTATTATCAGAGTTAGAGTCTCTTTTAGGGAGTCACCATGAGAGGAATCGTGTCGTTTTGGTTGTAATGACTGTTTAACCTCATATTATTTTAAATCATACGAAGTTGTTGAAAGATCTTGTCGTATAATCACCTTTTGCGTTTTACCACATGAGTTAGATTTCTTCGATGATGTGTTTGTGTGACGAGTTGTTGAGATACTGTTAGGTTTCTTCCATGCCTTCAGTAATGCACCGAGTGATCATGGATCTCTTTTTGAAGAAATAGCCAGTTGAGATTATGGTTGTACCATTAAGGACTAGGGTTATGATTGCTAAGTATTGTGAAAGATCAGAGTGGCACAACGGGAAACGTTTGATGGCTTACAAGAGTTATTCAAGTTCAACATCTTCTTCTAAATTGATGGATACAAAATTTTGAGGACAAAATTTTCTTTAAGGAAAAGAGAGTTGTAAAGACCCATATTTTGAGTTAGTCATTTGCATCTTGGAATCCAGGTTGGGAATTTTTATTTAAATGTTAAAATAAAGAGATCATGAAAGATTAAATTTTCAAAGAAAGTAATGACCGTGTTATGTAAGGATTTAAGGTTGATGACCTATGATACATTTTTACTATTTTGTTTTGGAAGATGGTATTTTAAAAATAAAGTGGTGGGAAAGGGGAAGCAAAAATAGATTTTATTTCCTTTTCCCCCTCTATCTCTTTATTCTTTTCCCTTTCTTTTGTCTCCCTCTCCAAATCTTCAACTTTGATCTACCAAGATTCGACTGTATGTTGTCGACACCTCTATCACTATTGTGTTCATCTCGTTGAGACGAGTTCACCGATACCAGCGATGTCACCATCGGAGCTGCCATTAGAGGGGGTACGAGAAAAAAATTTCAAATTTTAAAGTTGGAGTAGTTCGAGCAGCCAAATCCTGAAACTGAGGGCATCACTGTGTTCATCGTTGTCGGGACAACAAGATTGGAGCTTGTCCCTGACGTCCGACCACTAGAGATCCTATTTTGTAAATTTATTTTGAAATATTATTTTAATATACAATGTATAAACTTGGAGCTCATATTTTGTAAATTAATTTATGTTGTTTATTTAATTATATGAAGTAATCGATGATATAATGTTTTGAATAAAGGCTAAATCTATGGTTTTCAAATGAAACTTTTTGGGTGACCCCAATGTAGTGCTTTAGATCCGGATTGAGATCGAGGTGTTACACAAAGTCTCCCACCGCCAGTAGTCACTCACCATCATCACCGATTATTGTCTATCACCACCGGCCATTATTGTCATATGGGCATATCTAGTGTAGATCATGGTAGGTTAAATGACCTACCATAAAAACAACTTTTTAAGTTCAAAATTGTTACAGAATGGCTTTGATTTTTTGAAAGACTTTTTATGCCGTTAAAACAAGTCACTCTTTTTTATTGGAAAAATTATTTCATGAACCCTCCTCATCACGTTAGTAATGATATGGTGAGAAATGATGATGTTAGTGATTTTTTATTGGAAAATTTATTGGAAAAAATCACTTTTTTCCATGTCATTATTTTACGGGTGAATCTACACTCATGTTTTTTTCACACTATTTGAAAAAATAGCTATTTGGAAATTTTAATTTGAGTTGACTAATGATATGGTGAAAAATGATGGTGTTAGTGATTTTTAATGGTTGAAACCATGATTAACATTGTGAGAAGATCAACGTAATAATTTCTTCTTTTATTGACTCTCTTTACCATATGTTTACTCTTACACACTTTATTTTTTTCGCGCATGTTTTGCTTTTTATCATTTGACACATAACACTTTCTTTTTATTTTCTTAGCTTTCGGGCCAAACACTGCAATAAATATAAAATTTTAGTTTAGTTTGGTTCCAAACAATCAAATTATTCTAACACTTTTTTTGAAGAGGGATCTATGTAATACATGACCGTTTTTAAATGAATATTATATTTTACTATCTTCTCTTGCACTTGTAAAAAGAGTGACGAACCCTTTTAACTAACAAAAGTTATAAGTTTTGTCATTAATTTACTTGAAAAGAATGATTGTTATACAAAAGATGAAAAAGAGAGAATTCTCCCTCAAATTGTATAATAATAAGAAGAAATGATAACAGAGGTCAGTGATCATTAATATGGAAGTAATAAAAATTATTTTAGATGACATTAATTACTTATAAGTAATATAAAAAGTTTTGTGTTTAGAGCATTAGTCGTAAAAAAAAGTGTTGTGGAATGATTTGATTAGGGGGAATTTTATATAAGTTAATGTAGATTCCTCTATGCATGTGTCTTATTAAATAGAGTTAGTAACTAAATCATAGTGGATCTCTTACATATATGCTCAGATGTGATTGAATGGTTCTTTGTCATGTCAATTATGAACGTCTTAAGTAATTCTTGATAACTTATTTAATTTACTCTTAGTTTACATGCGATTGTATTCATTACCTATTGGTGAACTACCAAGCTTAAATTCTTAAATCCGCCCCTAGTTGTCGACAATCGTTGGATCTTAAAGTTTTCATATCACTCCTTGTGACCTACTTAATGTGAATATGATATTTGTTTCACTAAAAAATATCTCAAAATCAACAAATATAATTTAGAACCCTTCAATTTCCTTTAAAATCAAATAATAATAATAATAATTTTATCATTAATATTCTTTTAAAAATAAATGCACCAAAAAAATTAAATCTATATCATATTCAAATCCATATTTTTTTTATAATATTGTCTTATGTTTATAATATTAATTATAATTTTTAAATATTTATAAATTATTTCGTTAAAATACATGGACAGTTCAAATATTTATAAACTATTCCGTTAAAATATAGGGATGATTCAAAGATTTAGGGGTCTTGTGCAATATATTAAAATGACACTCTTAATATATAGTAAAAAAAATATTTTTTTAAAAAAAATCACGTTAGTACAAAAAAATTGTTTAATTACTCTCTTGAACGACAAGTGAAATTTTAATCGAACTAAATGAAAAAGAGATAGAGAGAGTAAATATCATTAGATTATTTGAGAGTTGACACCACGCTACCATGGACCAACAAATCAACCTATAAAAAATTTAATATTAAATAGTTTAAAATTACAAAGCATAAAATATAATAAATTTGAAAGAAAAAACTTACGGTAAGATTATGGAGTTTCTCATCATAATAGTAGATAAAAGAATCGAGTAAAGAAATATGAAATTTGTATTCTTTTCTCGTAAGCAACATTGAACGATGAAAATCCTTAATATTATATATAAGGAGAGAAGGATAAACTTCAAAACTTAATTATACATACATGTTAGAAGCAGATAAGCCTAAAAACTTAATTATACTACTCGTTGGAAACAATTTTATTAGACATCATTACATGTTTAAGTTTCCAAAGATTTTCAATTACTTTCAATTACTGTCATCTGCAAAACTTCCAAAACCCAAATTACTTTCAATTAATGTATCTTAAAATGTTTTTTTATTCATACCATTCCCAATGTTAACTTTGGATTAATAAGCTTCTTTAGGTATTTGTTATTTGAAATTTAAGTACTATTTTTATTAATTTTTGATATATCAGAATTATAATAGGGTGTTAAAAATTTATTTTAATATTTTGTTTGTATTTTACAATAAATTTGAAGGACGATGTAAATTATTAATTATCGAATATAAAATTTATAAAAGATATAAACATTTAATTTATGTTTTGTCCTTATTTTTAAGTTAATTTTTAGAATCTTGTACAGTCGCTCTACTTGCACATGTATAGAACCTTACTATTAAAATATTTTTTTTGATAAAGTGTCAGCTATTCTTTATCATGGGGAATAAAAACCAAAAGTCTGTGGGTTAAAATCCGATAACAAAACCAAATACAGGAAACTGAAAAGCCCAATAACAACAAAAGGGGCAAAAACGAGGAAACGTAAATGAACAGAAATAATGCAAAATCCCCGAGTGAAAACGGAATAGTCCAGAGAAGATGAACACTGCCTTCTGACATTGGAGGAGAGCTTCAAGACGAGGAGCTGTAGAACAAGGCAGAGGCCACGGATCGGGAATTGAGCCACAAAAGAACCAAGATCCTTAGCAGAATAAAGAGACGATAAGAATGAGTCGAATCTAAGGGGGCTCCAAATATCTTCTGTCCTCGGCGGCCAAATTTTCAATGTGAGTTGGGTCTTCTTCTACCCAGAAAAAATCGGTTGAAAAAGAGGACCGATGTTGAGCCAAAGCATAGGCAACTGTATTACCAGAGCGAGGGATGAACATGAACTTGCAGACAGTGAAGAATTTGGATAGGCCCTTTGCTTTCCAAATGAGGGCACTGATGATCGATTGATCTTCTGAAACCGAATTGAGCTTGTTGACAATGGACCGGGAATCACCTTCAATCTAAACACAACAGAACCCTAAATTAGAAGCTAGTTTCATACCATGTATAAATGTTTGAGTCTCCGCAGCGAAAGATGAAGGAACATGGTAAGAACTTGAACTACTTGTACCCATTATATGTCCATTAGCATCTCTGATTACTACTCCAATACTTTCTAATTGCGAATTCATTTTGAATCTTGCACCGCAATTAACTTTGACAAACGGATCTAGAGGGGCGGACCAACGGCTGGGAGAATTCGAAGTGACAATAACGGGATGGGAACTAATTTTTTGCAGATCAAGACAATAGCTCTTGAAAAAGGCATACACATCATCTGATCTTTATGCTTCCCCCTCAAAATGAATTGATTGCGAGATGTCCGTAGAGCTCATATTGTAATAATTATTAGATCCAGCTTTTGTTTACCCATGGCTTCCAATAGACTGAATAACCAATTTGATAATGTATCCTTAGCATCAATCGAAGGACATTGGATGCCTGACAGCACCCAAACTTGCACTGCAAAAATCAATTTCTTAATATATGGGCCACGTCTTCAGGGTTCTAAAGGCATCGAAAACATGTAGGATTTGAGGCCACCATTTTAATGCAACGATTACACTTCGTAGGCAAATAGTTCTGTAGAAACTTTCAACACTATATGTTTATTTTTGTTGGACAAGTAGACTGTCAGATACACCTAAACAAACTACTCTCTTGGGGACTAAACGTAGATTCAAGTAGAAGTAACCTGTATCCACTATGAACTGTATATAGTCCCGTGTGTTCACCACACCAAACTTGCGAGTCAGCTTGAGGGAATCTTGATAGAGGAATACACAATATTGCATCAGTTTCATTAGGAACGAAAGTATTCCATATTAACCTTGTATTCCATGTACCGATATTGCTATCAATCAACTCAAAAACCCAGTTTAAATGAGGAACTGGTGGAGTTGTTACCTTAGTAGGAACAGATGTTGGGAGCCAGAAGTCATTCCAAATAGAAATGGTTGATCCATTTCCCACTTTAAATCGAAGGCCCAATTCCAGTAAACCCCTTGCACTCCAAATGCTTCTCCATGTTAGAGATGGGTTAGAGCCAAGTCTTGCTTGAAGAAAACCAGAAGAAGGATGATATTTGGCACAAAATATCCTTCACACTAAGGATGAAGGGTGAGTCACTAACTGCCATCCTTGTTTGTCTAACAGAGCCACACTGAATTTTGCCATGTCTCGAAAACCAAGGCCCCCATTCTCTTTTAAAGTACACAGCTCAGTCCATGTACACCAATGTATCCAGATTTTTTTCCTTTAAATTTTGCCACCAAAATTGAGCAATAATACTCTCCAGGTTTCTGCAGGAAATTTTTGGCAATAGGAAATAACTCATTGTGAAAGTGGGAATTGTTTGTAAGATAGCCTTGATGTAAATTTCTTTGCCACCCTAGGTCAAAGAACATGAACTGCAGTTCGAATTACTTCCATTGAATCTATCTCGTAAAGACATAAATGCCTTCTTTTTATTTCTACCAACCACTGTAGGGAGACCCAAGTATTTTTCAAGACTAAGGGAGCTATGGATTTGCAGCACTCGGCGAACACCGTTCTTATTCTCATCGATAACATTTGCACTGAAAAAAATCCTCGATTTCTCATAGTTAATAACCTGTCCCGAGCAATTCTCGTAAGTAGACAAAATGCATCGCAATCTATCTGCAGCACTAGCTGTTGCTTCACCAAAAATTAGGCTGTCATCTGCGAAAAACATATGGGAGACACGTGGGGCACCACGAGTGATACGAATGCCAATACTAGCCTATTCTTATCTGAGGAGAGATGATAGCCCTTCACCACATATTAAGAATAAGTAGGGACTTAGAGGGTCCCCTTGGCGTAATCCTCTTGATGGGGAAAAACTCTTACCAACCAATCCATTTAAAACCATCGAATAAGAGACTGATGAAACACGTAGGAGAATCAGAGAGACCCAGTTATCAGCAAAGCCCATTTTTAACATCATAGCTTCTATAAAACACCATTCCACCCTGTCATAGGCTTTAGACATGTCCAACTTTAAAGCAAAGTGGCCTTTACTTCCCACCTTCTTGTTGCGCATTGTATGTAGAATCTCATAGGCTGCAAGGATATTGTCAGTGATGAGGTGACCTGGAACAAAAGCACTCCAGGACTCCTCGATGCAAAAAGAAAGGGCAACTTAGAAATGATTAACCAACACTTTTCTAAAAGATTTTAAGCAAAACATTGCAAAGGCTAATGGGCCTAAAATGAGACATACCCAATGGATTTATAGTTTTCGAAATAAGGACAATCTGAGTCTGGTTGATTCGGGACATAAGTATATCACCATTTAAAACCAAAATACAGAAACTGGTTACGTCTGCCCTTAAGATATGCCAAAATCATTGATAAACTAGGCCTCCCAATCCATATTCTCAAGCAGCTTTGATAGGATTCATAGATTTCACTGTATCCCAAATCTCAGCCGATGTGAAAGGCTGAGAGAGGCCTTGATTCATCTCCTCATTAATACAAAAATTAACACCTTGAAGAATGCGCTTACAATCACCTCCGGAAAATAATCATGGGTTACACGGTTCATAGCCTACTCGTTAGTATACAAAGCTCTATTGTCATCCTTCCAAGACAAAATTTGATTCTTCCTTTTTTTCTTCTTTGAGAAGCACACCTATAAAAGAAAGTTGTGTTTCTATCCCCATGTTTCAGCCAATTCGATCTTGCACGCTGCTCCCAATAAAGTTCCTCTTTATCATATTCAATATTCACTGCAAGCTTTACGTTTATGATATCACAAAGAACGTCATCTGAAGGTGTAAGCTCATTTAAAGCCTCCAACTTTTGTTTTAATTTTGCGATTGTTAGCCCTTTGTTTCTCTGGATGCATTTAAACCATTCATTCAAACCTTTGCTAACTAAGATAAGTTTGTCTAATTAATCACCCAAAGATTCAGCCCAAAATTTTGCCACCTCGGGCTCACATGATTCTTTTATTAACCAAGCTGACTCAAAATGGAAATGCCAAACTCGATTGGCTGATGTGCGTGGGAAACCTGTATTCAGTATGAGACAAGTGGTGTAGCTGAAAGTCCGGAAACAAATGTCCACCATGCGAAATTTGCTACCCCTCTATCAAGACGCCCCCTTATATTTGTAATAGAGTAACGACCTTTCTCCCACGTAAACCAGGGACCTATGAAGCCTAGATCATCAAGAGAACAATCATTCAAAGCTGATCGAATACAATTCATCTGTCGACCACTACGAATACATCCACCTTGGTTTTTCAAGGAGAGGACAATTTCATTAAAATCACCAATAACCAGCCATGGTGAATCGAGCATATCATTTAGAGAGCGTAGAAGATTCCACGACTTTGATCACCTTTGCTCCTCTGGTGCGCCATAAAAACCTGTACACCGTCACTACTTTCCATTAGAATCATCTTTTATAACCACATCAATGTGTCTAGCTGAGAAAAATCGCAAAGTAACCACACAATTTTTTTTCTAGCGCAAAGATAGACCACTACTACGACCAATAGCACAACTTCAATTCCATTCGGAAACCTACAGCGTCTTTGGATTCCCGCCATTTTTGATTCACTTAACTTTGTCTCAATGAGACAAAATACTGAAGGATTTTCTTCTTGTAGCTTCCGACGGAGATGACCCACTGCCAAAGATTTGCCCAAACCCTGGACGTTCCAGCTGAGAATTTTCATGAGGAACGACGGACCAAGTGGTAGGTCTGTGAAGTTATATATAATTGCATGACGTTTATACACTCATGCCCTCGAATTGTAATCATTGGTATCCTCAAGAATATAGAGTTTCTTACAGAAGGTTTTAAGAACCATGAATAGCTTTCGAACAACTTTTCATCCTTAGTTTGACAGTCTTTAAGCCACGAAGGAATCCAGTCCCTAGAAGGTATGCTTTGAACTTGTGTTTATAATTTTAGGAAGGAAATGAACTTTGAACCTCCTTATATACTTAAACTTGAAGAGGTGAACACGATCTAGAATTATCCTATGAAGGAGAGCCGATCCAAATTCTAAACTAAAAGGTTAATATACCTTGTAACATGTTGCAACCCTCGTCTGTTCATCTCAAGTAAATTCGAGGACGAATTTATTTTAAGGGGAGGATAATTGTAATACCCTAAACATCGGTTTAGAAGTAAGTAGCAAATTGTTCTCAAAACAATTGTGGTTTATTTGTTACCAATTAAATTGATTTAAGTAATACAAGGATGCAATTGAAAGAAAAGAGGAAAGTAATGACCAATGTTCAATGTACTAAAAAGAGATAAGAATGAAATAATGAGGTTGCATGGTAAAGTAATAAATAGCCTATGGTTTCCACACATGTCAAAGGATAATGTGGACATGTGGGTATGGTAATCGGTGAAAGAGAGCAAAAGAAGATAATTGCTTTCATTCCCTCATTAACCGAAGCATGAGAAAGGAGAAGATTGAAGCTTCGGCCATGGAAGGGGGAGAATCAAGCTTTGGAATTCAAGCCTTTTTGTAAACATTGTTTATGAATCTCATGAAGGAGGGTATGCAAACACATTCTCTTGTTCAGTTTAAGTAATTGTTTTATTTAGAATGTTTGATGACAATCTTTTTGGTGAATTGTTTGGATGTGTTTTAAGTGAATGTTTCATGCTGGAAACCATTTATAGCTTGATCGAATCATTGAGAGAAGAGTTGCTAAATTAGTATGTGATATGCATGGAAATTTTGAATATAGAGTGTTAGGAATTCTTTTCCTTGATTAATGTAGTAGACAGTCTTGACAAATGATTTAATTAGGACAGATTCGATGTACCCATTCGTGTTTACAAGAGAATTTTGAACTGTCTTGGGGACATTGTTAAGGAATTTAATTTGCAAATTGAGTAAGAAAGATTTTATGACTTTTAGAGGTTGGTTTGTAACCAAATAAGCAGCCCTGTAAATTCGAAAGCTAGGACTATTTTTGCAAAGCAAATTTGGGACTGTTTTGTAGCTCTAAGAAACTGTTTTATAAGTCGAGTCGAGGGTCAAATTATAATCTGAAATTGGACTGCTTTGTGCCGACTATGGACGATTTCTACACTCAAATATAGGGTGAGTGGCAATTTGAATAAAAAGCTGTCCTATATTTGTTTAGGGACTGTCTCAAAGGACTGTTTCACATATTAGAAACCATATATGGATCGAATTGGTCTAAAGTAGCATGTTAGAGGGCTGTTTGAATGTTGTAGATGTTGTGGATTGCCTTGGGGATTATGTGATTGCATACTTACAAGTTTAGGATTGTTTGATGTGCTTATAAGCATATATTGGACTGTCTTGAATAATAAGATGTGTACATTTGAAATCTGGCCTGAATTGTGTTTTGTGTAACTATACATGAACTGTTTTGATGAGATAAAAGATTACGTTTAAAAGCTACTCCGTTTTAGTGAAAATACAAACAAATTGGACAGTTGGGTGAATGAATATATGTATGTAATTGTGGTTGAGTGGATAAGCGAGATAAGTGATAAATCAAATCCTAATACGTGGACGTATGTACTGTTATATCTAGTTACACAAGATCATGAAGGTGGAAAGGCAAATTTAAACCACTAGGAGATAAGCAAGGAAGGAGCGTTATACGGGAGCGATCTTAGCACGGAATAAACTGTGAGTGTAGTTTTAAGCCTCGAGATAAGCTTGCAAATTTCTTGACCATTCATTTATTAGCTTTCATCATTCTTTATTTGTTAGAGCTATGTTTTTCTTGGTATTTGACTTGGGATCGAGGTGAGTACCTTATTATGAAGTGTTGAATGGCTAGTTAAATTGGAAGCAATGCTCATATATATGTGATTATATATGCTTGATGTAATTTGTTATAAGCCAAATGGTGTTATATAAGTATGTGGAGTTATGCTTAAATTTAACATGAGTGGGACATGTTAATTATCTTGTGGTATAGATCATACTTGCTCGGAATCCTACCTATATGATTTTACTTGTTTGATAAGTAAACAATGCTACGTAAACCTTCAAATAAGGACTTGAATAATAAATTGGAACCATGGATGGATTGAATAAGCATTGGATATGATATATATTTATATATATAATAAACTCATAGTTGCTAGAATGTACATGAATGTCACTATTCGAACTATACCCATTTCATGACATGTTAGAATGTATTCTTTTGACCAAAATAACACTTAAGCTTTGATGACATTAATTGAAGTCGGGATATGTTTACTTTTGTAACAAGTAATAATAAACTATGTCCATTTAATGTATACTTGGATCAGATATTACATGTAGCTGGAACTTGTGTTATGCTATATGAGAAGCCTTTGTGGCAAGATAACAAGTATTTGGAGCAATGCTCATCTTTGATAAGATTATGATAAGTTCTTGATAGACTGATAAGGAGCAGGGCTCACTATGTTTCTAATAAAAGATGATAAACGTGAAAGCCTTGGTTTCGAGTCAGTCTTAGGTATAGTTGGCATGCCATAGAGTCTATAGAGCTCCTTGATAGTTTGGACTTCGGTCCCCTGTTTGGACTTTGGTCCTCTGTTTGGACTCCGGTCCCTTGTTTGGTACTTCGAGTACCCTTGTTTGATGACAGACGTCATAAGATTCATGTACCTAGAATGTTACTTGATTCTCAAGGCTATGTTAAAGACAAAAGAATGAACTTATAAAATAAATCAAGAGTTTTCCTTAATACCTTATATGGTAAGAAATCCATGATCTTGATATGTTTTGTTTAATACCTTATATGTTTTGTTAAGTATTCTTTGTCTTAAATATGTCTTGTTGATATTGTAAGTGATAAATAACCCACATCCTTGATACGATTTGATGATACCGTGTATAACTAGTATCCTACATTTTGTTATGCTAAACTCAAAGGGGAATCTTTGGAAGGGTGTAAATTAAACTAATGATTGTTTACAATAAATTGCATAATAAATAACTTACACCTATTGAGTCATGAATTTCTCTAGTATAAAGATATATGTTTTAATGAGAGTGATAATGCGTATATGTAAGTGGCTGATTGTGTTGCTCACATTTATGTATACATATATGCTAATCGAGTGACATGAAATGGAAATAACTATGTTGTTTAACGGGTCATTCTCATTAGCCGACTCTTTGTTCAAATATTTGTTTGTTTGTAGTACTTGCTTGATTGAACACTTAGGTGTACATATATACTAGTTCTGTTTGAACACCTATGAAAACATTGGCACTTGAATCGCTTCGAATACCCCAGGATTTGTGTATCAGCATGTTAGTATGTTTTATTCTTCAATGGCTATCTCCTCGACCAAGCCTTATATAAGTGTATAAGGTTATTAGCTTATGGTGAAAGGTTGGATCTTTGTTATAAGCTTTCAATTATTCTAAGCTACCTCACTAAGTAATTATACTTACTTATCCTTTCGCTGCCTTTCAGGATGAACTTGTTTTAGCTAGCCTTCAAGCTTGGACAAGATCACAAGAAGTCAAGACGTATATTATATAATCACTCTTATGACTCCTAGTTGGTGGCACATGGTAGTTATATGCGTATAGTGTATCTAGAAATTTCTTTGGTCTTATATATATTCCTAAGCATTGCAAGTATTCAAAGTTTTGTAATGGGCCCTTATTTGCTTCTTGATTACTTGCCATTATATTTATGATGGTCATATGAACATTGGATAAGCTATATGCTTAAAATAGAAGCCGTTAGTAAGCCAATGAATGGAATAATATGCAATGAGTATGCTTAAGATAAGAATTTGAATTGAACGAGTAGTAAAGTATGTCATAACCCTAATATGCTTTATATGTGGTAATTAAGTGGAGACGGTTGCTAAGTGTGAATGATTGATAATATTCAATGCATATGTACATGTAGTATTATGTTATCTTGATGTTTTATTTTATGTGAAAGATAGTTTATTAAACGAGTAACTTGATAGTTGTCACGATCGATTACTAGATTGACTAGAACAACCAACGGGACACTTTTAGGCATCCATGGTGTTAACAAACATTATATGAGTGTATAAGGAGTTAAACAAGCTTAGCTATATATATATATATATATATATATATATATATATATATATATATATATATATATATTAAATTTGATACTGTTTAGTGTCTAATGAGTGAAGGGATCGATAGTCTAATGAATTTGGGTTACATACCTTGTTTTTTTTAAGGAGACAATTTAAAGTGCACTTAGCCAATTATAATTTATCATTCTTATGGTAACAAGGTGACTAGAATCTAAGCTTAATCTAGTTGAAATAATATGTCACTGAAATAAATATTTATGAGCTAATTTAAAGAATTCCGGAATTGAATCAAAAGGTTCTTTGAATGATTAAGTCTATTATAATTCTGAGTTCGATTAAGTTACATAATCAAATCTTACTTTCAGAATCTGAATTAAAGGCTTACTAGTGTAAACCAATGCTGCTTGATTGTTTCTTTGTTGGTCAGTTGCATTGTTTAGTAATACTCTCTAATTCGGCTTATTTTCTAAGCCAGGTTAAGGGTGTTACATCCTTCCCATTAGCAAGTCGAAGTTTTTTCCTACATTTCAATGGAAAATGTATTCGAGATATTGCCAAAGAATTATATTCGAGAAAGGTTCCCACAAAGTTCCCAAGGGAGCGGGCAATTTTCTCTGAAATATAACCATGTGGAACATTACAGATAAGAATCCAATAATTTAAATGCGTTAATAGAACAAGTTTCAGATCCTCACCCTCTTGCAATCTATGAAGAACCTGTAAGTCAGAATTAAAATTCCAAGGTGTTGACCATTCGATAGATGCCAACATGTGCAGTTCAATGCTCAAGAGTTTTCAGACTATCAGAGTGTTTGTCTATGCTTCTTGAAGGAGTCGTCAGGACTTCCTCCCTACCAAGGATGTGAGTGGATGTTGAGGTAAGGTCGAGTGGGACGTCGGTGCCTATCGCCCTTGTTAAAGGACACTGACCCAGTTGTGTAAGTCAAAGGTTTGGTTGCGAAGGTGCAAGCCGAACAAGGTTTCTTTTTTCTAGCAAGGAAGAATCGAGCTTGTTCGCCAACAAGAAGTTAGTTTGTTGAGGTGTCGCTTAAACTGTTGATAGCTTGTTAAGTGACAGTGGAAGACTGTTACGTGTGTCCTAAGGTGGAGTACTCATTTAATCGATTGTGAAGTACCTTTGTGTTTTTTGAATTAGTTCGGGAATAAGATGGTTGCGGTTAAAGTGTTAAAGACTTGTGGTTTTGAAATGAATTTCAGAATGAGGATTTCTCTCTTTAGGACGTGTCGCGATAACGTTTGATGTCTGTAGTGACATGAGAGGTGTTTCAACTTTGATAAGGTGGGGCCCACCATGTTGTTTCTAGAATATAAGTTTGATGCCTTTTGTGACACGTGAGAATGTAAAATGAATACAGAAGGATGAGTTGGCAAGATAATTACTTTAATAACCGTGTGTGGGGGAAATGTTAGTTACTGTGTAATCAGCTAAGGAAACAAGAGTTGAGACTTCGTAAATGCTTTTGATTTGTGTCACAGTTTTCTTGGAAGGACTTGAGGAACGTTGGTGGAAATTTGAGCTGCGTGAGACCATTTTGTTGTGGCAGTAGTGCTGACTCGATTAATGTCGAGTAAGGCTTTGAGATCTTCGATGATGTTTTGTTAAATTGTTAGGAGTGCATTTTGTGCAAGAAGGGGGAAGGGCGTGCCTACCCTAATAGTGTGAAATTTTGGATGCTTAATCTTTAAGGATTTTGAGATTGGGACAACAACGTGATAATTAAAAGTTGTTGATCGATCACCACCTAAGTAAAGTGAACTTGATAAATGATGGATTTTACGGAGTTAGTTCGGGTTAGAGTATCATGTTGCCCATGTGGGGCGATCAAGGATCATAAGTAATGGTCGTGTAAAAGAGTACTGATGCTAGCTCCACGCAATACCATTACCTGTGTGTTTCATTAGTTAAGCTCTGAGTTAAGGATTGGCTGGTTTTGGAAGCCGAGAGAATTAGCATCTGATTCTAAGTAAGAGGACATAGTGTTATGATTGGATTTAGGTCTGATGGTTCCTGATGGACTTTGAGATCTTGTTGTGGGTGTGCTAACATCTCAAAAGTACTATTTTTATGCTTATTTTACAATGCATTTGCTTGCCCTTTAAGTACATTTTGTTGCATTTAGATGATAAAATCATGCATTTACATAAGGAGTTAAGGAGCTATTCCATTGCTAGTTTGAAGGGTTATTTTGCTGGTTTTGATACAGGACACATGCAGGTAGGCTTTGCAGAGAAGCTCTGGCATAGAACACAGGAAAGGAAATAGAGAATTGTCGAGGCAATGTTGGCACAAATGGACCAAACGGTGCCAAGATCGACTGGCAAAGGATTGGCGTTCGATAATCGGTCAAAGTATCTGTTGCACTTTGTACGCGTCAGCCCTAGGATTCAAATCTGGATAAGATGACCACGTGACTTATTCCTTGTGCATTCAAATTCCAAACTCAAATGCTTATCTTAGGGTTTCTACACAAGCCTATTTAAAGAGATCGAGCAATCACTTAAAAAAAGAAGAGGATTGAAGAGAGGTTGCACCATGGTGAGCCGAGAGGCAATGTGGTTCAACCAACTAAGACCGAGAGCTCTAGAGCATTCAAAGGGTTGCATTGACAGATCTCCTTCTTGCCCATTCTCTAAGTTTTATTTCAAAATGATGATGTTAAACGATGATATTTTTTGGTTGGACCCCCTAACTATGAACTAAGTCTTTTTAGTTGGTTGGGGGATGTTTGCAATTAACGTTTATTTTATATTTGGTTTTTAATAATTAGAATGCATTGACATTATTTTCTATCTATTAGTACATAGTTCTTTTTAAATCCATTGCCATACGACAGTTGGCATTGCATGCTTATTGCACCATAATATCTTAATAGACTTAAGGGGCAACGATCAGTTGCTAGATACTAAGGCGAGAAGTTTCGACAGATGATGTTCAAGTAGATGAACTTATTTCGGAAGTGAGTCTACCCTTTAGGAGTAAAGATTGACACTTAATCAAGTTAATTAATGAAAGCTTCACTATAGACATATATGAGTTTTATCGTGGTTAACTTATGGTATTTGCCATCAACAGAGGTAATACTATCTTTAATCTAGTCGGTAATAAACCAAGGCAGAACCTTATTAAAGGCTGGCATAAGTAGCATGAAATACAAGCATCCCTTGCTAACGCTCATCATTCAATTGAACACTTTGTTGCCAGACTACTTTCATTTTTCACTACACTATTTTTGCCATCTTTTTAATCTAAAACCCAAAATATTTTGAACACTTTTAATTCTTTCAAACAAGTAAACATTAAGTAGATAAGTTCTTGGTCAATCTTTGTGGACTCGATACTCAGCTTACTGTTGTATTACTTGCTGACCATGTATACTTGCACGGATAAGACTCACCTTTGTAATATTCTCTTGCCCTTTACACTAAATATTTTATCTTTTATCAACCGTTAGCAAAGTTGACAAGTTTTTTGCGTCATTACCGAGGATTGCAACGTAATTTATTATTTTAATTTTTACTTGTTTTTTTATTTTTATTTTATTTTTATTTATTTTTTTGACCGGTGTATGACCAGAAACTGTCATGTGTTGGAAGATTGGTCATACGATTTAAAAATCGAAAGAACCTTACGAAGGTTAAAGAAAAAAGTTCAAGAGATGGCTCAATAAGGCAATGGAGGTGGTGACCAAAATAATGGGATACCGCCAGCTCCTACTGCCCTAACTGCTAATGTGGAGGAAAAGAGACCTATTAGAGAACACCCTGCACTAAACATAGACAATTTAATGCCAGGAATAATTGGTCTTGAGGTAAATACATTGAATTTTGAACTTAAATCGGTGATGATACAAACGCTTTTGAATGTAGGGCAATTTGATGGAGCACCCACTAGAGATCCGAGGGAACACTTGAAGCAATTCATGGAGGTTTTCTAGCTATTTCAGTAGCCTGAAGTATCAAAAGATACAATGAAGCTGAAATTATTCACGTTTTCCCTGAGAGATAAAACAAAAATATGGTTAAGTTCTTTGCCACCTGGTTCTGTCACCTCATGGGGAGATCTATGCTAGAAAATTTTACTGCGTTTCCAACCACCTGAACTCACTGCCAAACTAAGAAGGAGATCATTACATTTAGGCAGGCTGATGATGGGACCCTGTATGATGCTTGGGAGAGATTTAAGGACCTATTGAGGAGGTGTCCCATGCATGGATTCCCAAATTGGACCTAGATGGAGACCTTCTATAATGGACTCAATACACAAGCTAAATCTGTTGTCGATGCTTTCGCAAATGGTTCGCTACTTGACAAAAACTATACAGAGGTAGTTCACATTCTTGAAAGGATTTCAACTAATGATTTTGAGTATCCTACTGCCAGACTTGAGACCACGACTAAAACTGGTGGTAAATTATAGATAGATGAACTTACATCCATCCACGCTAAGATTTCCAATCTTACTAGCATGGTGAGAACTTTGCAAAAGAGTAATGAATCCTAAGAAGTTACACATTCTGTACAATATGTGGAGAGGATCATCACATGGAAGATTACCCTGCTAACCTTGAGTCGGCAAATTTTGTTGGCAATTTTAATTGTAATTATAATCTAAATTCCAATACTTACAATGCACGATGGAGACAACACCCAAATTTAGCTTGGGGAAATCAAGGAGGTAACCAATACAATGCCCAACAGCAGAACAACAATGCTTAGTGTCAGAACAACAATGCCCAGCGTTAGAACAATGCCCAACAAGGTTTCAATCAAAATGCACAGAGGGGGCAAAACAACTTTTATGTCGGGTGTAGCGACGTTTTCTTTACTTTAAAACAATATAAGTTTCATAAGTTTGGTGCTACGGGTTATCCCCAAAATCATTCTTTGAAAATTGGTTTTAAAGGGGATCACTTTTGAAAATCGTCATTCAATTGAAAACGATAAAAAACTTGGAGTCGCCACCAGCCACTTGGGTAAGGTGGGCCGGGCACCATGAGAAACTAGAGATTCAATGTGAAAGGGTCTGAGAGTTGGTTACGCGTAGGGAAGGATTAGCACCTCTATCACGCCCGGAAATCGGTACAAAAATACTTATTGTTTTTAATCAAAGGAAATTGTCAGAATTTGAAAGGAATTTAATTCGGTGACCTTAATTGAAAATTAACCTTAATTGAACGGGGTTTATCAAACTAGTGGATTCAAATTAAATGGACATTTAATTAATAAGGTTGACGATACATCGGACCATAGATTAAACCAACATCGGACCATGAGAAATTAGGTGCTTCTAGTATTAACCCTAAATTAATTAATCCTAAAAGGCTAGAGAACCCTGATAAATTATGAGTTATCTTGTGATATGATAATTAATTTGATTAATTTTAACTAGCACCCCAATGAGCCAAGAATACTATTTAAAATGAATCAAGTTAATTAATCATAACTTTAAGTTAAATGTCCATCTAAGCCCAATTGTCATTTTTATCTAAAAGGGTAATTAAGGAGTGTTTAACTAATTTAATGAATTCAACATTTATCCCAATAAGCCAAGGATAAACTTAAATTAATTAAACTAGTTCAAACCTTAATCTAACTATGGTTTCAAAAACTAATCCTAAATCTAATTTAATTAATTTAAAACCTATGCCTCTATAAGCCAGACGCACAATTTAAATTAATTAAATAAAATATCTTAAGAAGGCCTAATCTAACTAAGGCTCTAAGAAACTAAGACCCAAAATTAATCTAATTAATTTGGTAATCGTGTCCCTATGAGACGAGCACACGATCCAAATTAGCCAAATTAATTTGCCTAATTTAATCTAAAGCCTTAATTATCCCAAAGCCCATCTAAACTAAACCCAAACTATTCTAATTCCCAACTAAGCCCAAAAGGAACAAAGGCCCAAAACATACACATTGTACATTCTAAACTAAAAAACAAATTACATATATATACCACTATGTTATATATTAGAAAGAGACCCATGACTTACATATATTTCATAAAAACTTGTTTAATATGTATTATATATAAAAAGGAATTTATGTTATACTAAAAACTACATATTACATAAAAGAAACTATATATTATAAAAAACTATATATTATAAAAAACTATATATTATATAAAAACTATATATTATATTTTATAAAAGCAACTAAATGTTGTGTATAGCATATGTAAAGAACTATGTATTATACTATTCATTACGTTCATAAATTACCTACTATACATGCCTATTAAACATAACAGATTCATACATATCAAACCTTATAAACATATGTCAAATTAAAAGTATAAACACCAAAAAATAGGACTGAAATGCAAAGAAGCAAAAATTACAGTTCAGAAATTAAACATGTATGAAATGAAGGCGATATGGCAAGGATTCCAAAACTATAGGGACTAGGGCCGATATTTAAAAAGGCAGAATGGCTCAGATGGTGTAATTAAACCGAGCGGAGGGACTAAAGGTGTGATTTGCCCATGCGAAAGGACCACGAGTGTTGTTAAAATGGGGCAGAGGGATTTATAAAGCAATT
This sequence comes from Hibiscus mutabilis, assembly GCA_019671005.1. NCBI lineage: Eukaryota > Viridiplantae > Streptophyta > Magnoliopsida > Malvales > Malvaceae > Hibiscus > Hibiscus mutabilis. Next base: position 49,397,799 of record CM033714.1, read on the forward strand.
ACACCATTTTTAAAAGGGAAAGGCTATAAAAAGACAAATTTGGTCGGTCTGAGCTCCTCTTTTAGCCATTTTTAGAAGATTTATAAAAATATTCTCTCTCGCCCTCTCTCAACTCAGATGAATGCCGTTCTCCGATGGTCGAACCCATAAATCGACTAATCACCACCGTGTCAGCCGCCGTTCAACGACTGCCGGCGAACCAAAAACACGCCCAAAACCTCCTTTTACCTCCCCGATCTCAAAGCCAAGGTCCTTTTTTGTTTTAAAAACCAAAAAATGAGCCCTGCTTATATCCTTCATAGACTCACCATGTATGATCCTGAAGGGACTGATGGCTTGTCGTTGGCGGGAGTATATGAAGAAACACAAAGGGGAGGTGAACCAGAGCGGGGAAAATTAAACAACAAAGGTAAAATCTAAACCCTAACTCTACTGTTTTCCCCTTTTTTGTTTGCATGTGCTATTATGATGATTATGATGCGAAAGAAAGAAAATGGAGGTTACCTCAAAGATCTGAGGTTTTTGCCTTATTTTTCTCTATTATCAAGTTTTTCGAATGGTTTACAAATGTTAGGGTTAGGGCATTAACCCTTAATTACATTCATTTTTTTAAAAATAAAAAAAATTAAAGTTCCTATTGGCTGCCTCTAGTTTCTGATGTTTTGATATGTGTTTTTGATTTTTTGCGATTTTCCTTTGATATCCTTTGTTTCTGCCTTGCACATGACAAGCGGGTAGGGAGGAGGGGGTCAGACGGTAGTGTAGCAGGCGACAGATCTCTGGTGTTGTCCGCTTGAGAGTCATGGCCGTTCGAGTAGATGGGGGGACCAGGGAAAGAATGTGCTTGGGGAACAAGGCACGCTGGTGGCCATTGGATTTGCCAGTGTGGTTATGGAATCAGAAGCTCAGATGCCGTGGATGGGGCCAAACGAGAGATGAAGCGGCCGACGCGCGCGAGTGAGAAGTTGAGGGGTCGCTCGTGAGTTCCACGCGCGCGTGTGGGAAAAGTAGGAGTTGCGTGTGAGATCATGGAGGATTTGAAAGGCTGGGACGTGTGATTCACGTTAGAGTCAGAGAGTCGATTGATGTCCCTCATCTGGGCTGTTTGATCATGCATGATCCAATGGTCTCCTGCTAGCTGCGCAGAAAGCCAAAGGAATTAGGGCGACTTTTGATTTAGCTTTAGGACCCCTATCAGGCTTTGCAATTTTATAGACTTTGCGCTATTTTTCGTATTCATTTTTCTAATTTTTAATTGTAAATGGACTCTTAATATATATTAAAAGGAACTTGGGCTTTTATTCATTTAAACATTGGGCCTTTTATTTAAACTAATATAGCTTTAAAGTTTTTTTGTGTTTCTTTCTGGTTTTAACTTAATATAATAATAATACCAATGATAAATAATAATAGTAATATATAACGATCATAATGGTAATGAGGGTAGTAATAAGACAATAATAGTAGTAACAATAATACCAATAATAACAATAGTAGTAATAATACTAGGGTATAATATATTGATAATGTTTTGAGGGTTTTTCAAATAACTAATGGTAATAATACATAAAAGGATACATAACACTACTATTTAACGATTTTCTAATGTGAACATAACATTCTAGTCTTTTTGTCTCTTTGATTATATAAGTAAACTAAGCTCTTATTTTCAAGAAATAAAAACGGGTTAACCCCCGAATAAAATTAGTGATTACAACTGTCCATCTTTGCTTATCCTTGTGGAACAAGAATAGAGCAAAGACAAAACACTAATTTTATCCAAATTCCCTATTAGACGATTTTCTCCTCCGAAGTGGTAACGAACAAATCTGAATAACTTGTTTTCCCGAAACGGCAAAAACAAACTGAGTAACACTGGAATGTCCTTCCGAAACGATAATGGACGAACCAGATAGCAAACGATTCATTCCTCTGAAGCGGCAACGAACAAATCTAATTAACTTGCTTTCTCAAAACAGCAGAAAACAAACCGGGTGGCGCTGACATGTCCTTCCAAAACGGCAGTAGACAAGCCAATTAACCTTCAAATGACTCATTCTTCCAAAATGGCAGTGAATGAATCCAGATAACTTTCTTTCCCAAAATGGTAGAAAACAAACCGGGTGGCGCTGACATGTCCTTCCGAAACGGCAATAGACAAGCCAACCAACCTTCAAATAACTCATTCCTCCGAAACGACAGTGAATGAATCCAAATAACTCACTTTCCTGACAAGGGCGTCAGGAACAAATAGTGTCGATACGTTCCTCCGAAGCGGTAGTGAACGAAAAACACGTCTTCAAATGAAGGTTCTATTCTTCTTGGGTCTAAGGGTAAGTTTTCTGACTTCCCGATCTGGAAATTCCTGAGCTATGAGCACTTGCCTCCTTCGCTCTGTAGTTCTTAAGTTATGAGTTTGAAATTCCTCATTCGCAGTCTTTCATGATTTCGCCTTTGAACCTGCAACAGATAAATTGTTATGAGGGAAAGAGTTAACATGCTCCTATCTTAAGGATGTCTATCTAAATATGATGCATGAATGAAGCCAATTTTCTTGGACATTTTCTCTTCTTGATTCATTAAATTCAATTTTCTCTTGTTTTTCTCTTTTCTCGGTGATGGCGGTGCCCAATCTCTTACTCGGGTCCGCCCATTATGCCCCTATTTTCTTGAGTACCTGATCCTTTTGATCTAAAGCGCCTTTGCAGGTTTTCACTTTAGCAATGCATTTCTCTTTTCTTTTTCTCCTTTTTTCTTTCTTTCTTTTTTTCTTTTTCTTTTTTTTTCTTTTTCCTTTCCTTTTTCTTCTTTTTCTTTTCTTCTTTTTTTCCTTTTGGCCCCCCTTTTTTGTTTTTTTGGGCGCCCTTATGAGTTTTCGCCTATCACTCCTTGGATTTTAACACGAGCATCATTCAAAGCCTTGTCTTGGTGGATCTTGTTGACTTCGCCTCCAATGATCTTTTGCCTTATCTTTGGCGGGCTCTTTTCTTATCTGGGAACAATCCTGCACTTAATAGATTAAATCACAGTAATGGCGTGAAATCCTTGGTTTTTTTTCACAATCTATGTTAATCTATCCGCATGATGTTTGTGAAATAGACAATAGATATTAGAATAAGACTTTATTAACACTAGAAGGAATATTGGACAATTTTGACAAGTATGGAAAATATGAAAGAAGTGAAAGAGATGGTGTCAACTGTATGAATAAAAAGAACCCATTGACCTCGGTAGATCTCTTCCTGGCCATCCTTGGTTGTTGCTAATAATAATATGAGGACCAAAGCATAGTCTTTCATCTGGAATTAGGCCTGTCAATCGGATGCCAAAAGTCTTAGCCCATCTGAACCGTCCATTTTGGGTTTTCAATTCAGATCCTCCTTTGGTTTTAAGGTGCCCATATTCGAGTTTTCATCTTAAACCCTCCCATTTTCTTCTCTTTTTCCTTTTTTTCTTCTTTTTTTCATCTTTTTTTCTTTCTTTTTCTTTTTCTTTTTCTTTCTTTTTCTTATGTGTAATATTTCTTAACAGAGTCCGAGTTGATCGGATTACTCAATTCTTTCCTATCCATTTCTGCTAAAATTAATGCTCCACCGGAGAAAACCTTTCTCACAACATAAGGCCTTTCCCAATTTGGCATCCATTTCCCTCGAAAATCTCTTTGATTTAATAGGATCCTCTTAAGCACCAGATCCCCTACTCGAAACTCCCTTGGGCGAATCTTCTTGTTATAAGCCCGCATCATTCTTTTCTGATACATTTGGCTGTGACAGATGGCCCTCAACCTTTTTTCTTCAACAAGGTTCAACTAATCAATCCTGGCCTGTATCCATTTTGCTTCGTTCAACTTTACCTCATTCAAAATTCAAAGTGAGGGGATCTCTACCTCGATGGGTAATACCGCCTCTGTGTCGTATACCAAAAAATATGGCGTTTCCCCAATAGAAGTTCTTACAGAGGTTCGATAAGGAAACATGGCAAAGGGTAGCCTTTCATGCCAGTCCTTGAAAGTCTCCGTGGTTTTGGCTATGATCTTTTTGATATTCTTATTTGTTGCTTCTACTACTCTATTTATCTTGGGGCGATATGAGGTAGAATTATGGTGTACAATTTTGAATTGTCCGCACACTTTGATCATCATTTTATTATTCAGGTTGGAAGCATTGTTCGTGATGTATTTCGGGCAGACTAAAGCGACATATAATTTCTTTCTTTAGGAACTTGCAAACTGTCACTTTTGTGATACTGGCATATGAGGCGGCTTCCACCCACTTGGTGAAGTAATCTATAGCCACTAAGATGAAGCGATGCCTGTTGGAAGCCTTCGAGTGTACCACACCAATGACATCCATGCCCCAAGCAGCGAAAGGCTACAAGGAATTCATGGTGTGTAGCGGCACTGACAGGGAGTGTATTTTATCAACATAGATCTGACATTTGTGGCACTTCTTGGAATAGCTGATACAATCTCCCTCCATAGTTGACCAGAAGTAGCCATATCTCATGATCTTCCTTGCCATTGAGAATCCAATGGCGTGGATCCTACACAATCCTCTATGGACCTCGGCTAAAATAGCATCGGTTTCTCGGTGTCGAGGCATCTTAACAGTACCTGATCTTTGCTTTTCTTGTACAAAATCTCTCCATCAAGGACATACCCTGATGCTTGCCTTCGGATAGTTCTTTTATCGTTATCATCAGCCCCATTTGGGTAAGCCTGGAACTTGATGTATTGGAAGATATCATGGTACCATGGATTACCATCTTCCTTCTTCTCCAAACTATAACAATGAGCTGGTACCTCAAAAGGTCGCATTTCATTTAATTTCATCTCAGCCTTCGAGTTTAAATCGAAAATGGCGGCCAAGGTTGCTAGGGCATCGACCATATAATTATCCTTCTTTGGCAAATAGGCAAAGCTGATTTCTCCAAAATTCTTGACAAACTCTTGAATCAGTCTATAGTACTTGACTAATTTCGGATCTCTAGTTTCCCACTCCTTCTGAAGCTAGTAGATCACCAATGATGAGTCTCCAAAAACCTGAAGTATTCTAACTTTTCTTTCTATGGCCGCACGAAGCCCTATGGCCAATCCTCATATTCGGCTATGTTGTTGGTGCAGATGAATTCCAACCTACTGGTAAAGGGGTGGTAGACCTTATTAGGAGAAATCAATACTACCCCTATTTCGTGATCTAAGGTGTTACTTGCCAAAAGATCTATCACTACACTTCCTTTTACCACTTTTTGGCTCACGTAAACAATATCAAATTTTGACAGCAGCATTTGCCAGCGAGCTATTTTCCCGGTAAGCGCTGGTGCCTCCATCAAAAACTTTAATGGATCCATTTGGGTGATTAAGTAGGATGTATGATACAACATGTATTGCTTGAGCTACTTTGTAGCCCACACCAAGGCACAATACAACATTTGGATCAAGGGGTACCATGTTTTACACTCAGTGAATTTCTTGCTTAAGTTATAAATTGCCTTTTCCTTCTTGCCAGAGTCGTCATGTTGACCTAATACGCAACCCATCAAATTTTCAAACACGGTCAGATACAAGATTAATGGCCTATCTGGTACTGGTGCTACCAAAATCGGAGCACTGGTCAAATACTTCTTAATTTTCTCTAATGCTTCTTGACAATCTTTGTCACAAGTTCCTAGGTTATTCTTTCAGAGGAGTCTGATGACGGGATCACATTTTTCAATCAACTAGGAAATGAACCGAGAGATGGTATTCAACCTTCCCAAAAATCCCTAAACTTCCTTTTATGTTTGAGGTGGTGGGAGCTCTTGGATTGCTCTCACATTATCAGAGTCGATCTCAATTCCCTTGCGGCTTACTACAAAACCCAACAGTTTCTCGGATGTGACTGCGAAGGTACCTTGGTAGGGTTGAGCTTCAACTAGTACTTCCTTAGTCTCATGAAGAGTTTTCACAAATTTTAGATATGCTCCTCTTCGGTTCGCGATTTGGCTATCATGTCATCGACGTACACCTCGATTTCTTTGTGCATCATGTCATGAAACAAGGTCACCATTGCTCTTTGGTAAGTTGCCCCAGCATTCTTCAATCCGAAGGGTATTACCTTGCAGCAGAACGTTCCCTACATGGTCACGAAAGTGGTTTTTCCATATCTTTGGGGCACATTTTAATCTGATTATATCCTGAAAAGCCATCCATAAACGTGAACCAAGCATTTCCGGCAGTGTTGTCAACCAATGTGTCAATGTGAGGCAAATGAAAGTTGTCTTTGGGGATCACTTTGTTAAGGTCCCTACAATCTACACACATGCAGACTTTCCCGTCCTTTTTTGGTACTGACACTATGTTGGCTACCCACTCCGGGTATTTGGAACCTTTAAGAATCCTGCCTTGAACTGTTTCTGCACTTCTTCTCTAACCTTTAACAACATGTATGTTCTTATTCTTCTAAGCTTTTGTTGGACGGGCTTGCATTCTGGCCTGATAGGGAGCTTGTGCACCACAATATCTATATTCAAACCTGGCATATCTTGATATGTCCATGCAAACACATCCTTGAGTTTTAAAAGTAATTCCACCAACTCCTGCCTAACTTCTGATGATAATGTACTCCCGATTCTTACTTCTTTCTTTTCTTCATTAGTATCCAAATTCAAGATCTCTTCCTTCTCCTACTACGGAAGGATTTGCTTTTCTCCACCAACAACTCCTCTGGGACCTCATCATCCTCTTCGTCGATTTTCGCTAAGAATGTGGGTCACTCAAAATCCACTTCGGGATTAGGTTTCGGATCATTCATACAGTTTATGTTAAGAGGCCTACACGATTTTGAAAGTGTGCATTGGGAATAGAAAGGGATAGCTTATAAGTTAATAAATAATAAACAAATAAATAGATAAACAAATAAATAAATGAATTATGAATGAAATGAATGCTATGTTTGCCATTTGAGGAAGTGATAAAGAAAAATGCTCATTTTATTGAAAGCAGATAGATAATGACATAGTGGCCCTTTTATAAAAGATAAGCGTTACTTTCGGGCCAAAAGAAACATGGTGGTTCTGGGCATTACTTTGATTCGAGTCTAACAACCACAAGCGTGTCTTCATAGGCCCAATTGTTAAGTTCTTCACCCGGGAAACATGGGCAAATCTTGGTCATTGGATAGATAATCTTGTCGTTCTTGCATATCACATTCACATATATTCCTTCCAAAGCTTCACAGGCTAATTCTTCATGGAGGCATTTCTCGCCTTCTTGAATCACTTCTTGGATGTCTCGTTCAGGGTTCTTAAGCCCGCCGAATTTAAAAATGCCTTTGAAATCTGTATAGGTTATAGGGGCCCAAGGAATGTCCTCCCCTCTAAGCCAAGCCTTCCTTCGCTCTTGTCTCTTCCTCTATTCTTGCCTCTTTTGCAGAAAATTCAGTCTATAACCGAGCCCAAACCTGTCGAACTTATGGATCACACTGATGGGCCAAATGCGTCCTTGTAGACTCTTTCCCATACCTTTCCCTTTACTTGCCAGTCTTCCTAAGGTCTCAAATACTACCATTTGGTGCAACTTGACAGTTTGGGGTAAGGAAATCGGCTCCCCTCAACAACAAAGGTTGCGTTGACAAATTCTAATGCCCTGAAAGCACATTCTATTGCCTCTTCATCGGTATAAATATATGGTGTGTCCGAAGTCACCGAATTGACGATGTCTTGCTCGGTATTCACTGTTACCAATTTCCCCTCAATAACAAACTTCAGTTTCTGGTGCAGCAAAGACGGGACAGCGCCAGCCGAATGTTTCCACGGCCTTCCTAGCAAACAATTACAGGATGGCCGGATATCCATAACCACGAAATCAACCATATATTCGGTAGGGCCAACGAGCAAGGGTACTTCTATCTTCCCGACCACATCTCATTGGGTCCTGTCGAAGGCACGCACTGTGTTTTGACAGGACTTCATGTGTAAACTGTCAATTGGTAACCGTTGCAAAGTGGCCATCGGTATGACATTCAAGGCAAAACCATTATCAATTAACACTCTCGGCAACACATAGCCCTTATAGTGAGTGGTAATGTTTAAGGCCTTGATGGACCCCTACCTTCCACTGGTATTTCATCGTCGCTAAAAATGATAAAATTATCGGTAATGATATGTCCAACAATTCGATCCACCTTCTCAACCGAGATATCATTTAGGACAAAAGTCTGATTCAAGACCTTTAATAGCGCGCCCCGATGCTTTTTTGAGTTTAGTAAGAGATCCAATACTGAGATCCGAGCTGGTTGCTTCCATAGTTGTTCTACAACGTTATATTCACTGTGTTTTAGAAATCTCAAAAATTCTTGAGCTTGGGTTTCCATAACTGGTTCCTTGATCTTTGAAGGTGGATCCTCTTCGACATCTTCTCGGGTTCGACCCTGGTTTCCTTGCTTCTTCCCTCTTGTTCTTCTGATGCCTTTTGATTCTCCAGAGCATAGCATCGACCACTCATCGTGAGTAGCCCTACATCTTTTACTTCTTCGTTGTTTGGCTCCAAAGGGCCTCCTTGAATAGGCTTCATTTCCATTCCCATATCCTCTTCTTCTTGTGAGCTAGAGGAGTCTGGTATCGTAGTACTTGCAGTGTAATTCCATGGAACCATTTGCGTATCCCTGAAAGGGAAGGATCTTGGGGTATAAATTATGATCTTGGGAGTCACCTTCGGCGCACTTGTCTCACTGGGCTGGAGAGTAAGGACAAATGGTTTCTTTGCACTGTATTTGGCATCTTGATCCTCTGATGCACAGATTTTAGATTCGTCCCTTCCTTCTTCCCTCTCAAAAAAATCGATCTCCTTGTTGTTCATCATATGTTGAATTAGTTGGCAGAACTCTTCACAATTATGAATGTCATGATCCCTTGACTGATGATATTTGCAGTACGAGCCACAACCCTTTTTCACAATCACCATTCCCCGGTTAACAAGACGTGCCATACACAACTGCTGGAAGACCCATTTCAACAGGGACTGAATCTCAGACACACTTACTTTGGCCTTTCGGGCATACTCTTCTTCGACAGCATTTAAACCTTGCCCCTTATAATTCGGTAGAGGATTATTGGCCGTGCTAGGTTCCCCTAACTGCAAAACTCCGGTCCGAATCAAGTTCTGGATGAACTTCTTGAATGCTATACAATTCTCAATCGAATGCCCCAGAACGTCAGCATGGTACTCACAGTGTACCTTGGGGTCATACCACGCCGGGTAAGGTGGGTTGTAAGGTGTGACATGATAAGGCCGAACTAGATCTGCCTTATACAACTGCGAGTAAAGTTCTTTGTAAGACATTGGTATGGGAGTAAAAGACATATTCTCATTTTCTTTCTTGGGGCCCCTATCTTCCCTTTTGTTGAAGTTTCAAGCACTTCCCGCTGTTGCTTGGGGTTGGGAGATAGTGAGGTTCTTGACGACCTCATAAGTATTTGTGTTGTTTACTTCATTGTCTCTTTTCTTGTAATTTCGTGTCGACTCCCTGCTGTCAGTTCTCCCGCTCTTAATAGCAGCCTCAATGTGCTCGCCAGTCATTACCATCTCTGCTAAATTGCTAATAGGGTTGTTGATCAATCGATTGTAGAGTGTCCCTTTTAGCGTATCCACAAATATCAGAGTGATTTCATTTTCAGAAAGTGGTGGCTGAACTTGAGCCGCTACATCACGCCAATGCTATGCGTACTCCTGGAGGTTTTCATTACGTCTTTGCTCCATCCCTTGTAGCAGAAGACGATTAGGGACCATATCAGTAATGTGTTTGTACTGGTCATTGAAAGCTTTGGCTAAATCTTTACATGACTTGATTTGAGCTCGAGTGAGCTGATTATGCCATCTTGAAGTGGATCCCACTAAACTGTCTTGAAAATAGTGGATTAAAAGCTTCTCATTATCCGTGTACCCCACCATTTTCTGCAAAACATGGTCAGATGGGTAGTGGGACAAGTTGTTCCGTCAAAAATTTTATAGTCCGGGGTCTTGAATTTATATGGGATTTCCACATCTGGGACTAAGCTGAGCTTTCTTGCGTTTAGTCCGTAAGGTCCTTCTTCATCTTCTTTTACCCAAAAATTTTCTTTGAGGTCCTTCCGAGTGTCCTCTAACTGCTTTGAGAACTCGACCTTTACTTGGTTAAAATTTTCCAACTCATTGAAATCTGGGATGCTATCCCCAACATTTTCGACGTTTCTAAATGTTACGCCTGGCTGAGCTGGGGCGGAGGCGCCGGCCTGATGAGATGAGGATACTCCTTGCGGAGGGTTTGGTGGAGGGTTAATAAAGAGAGGGTTTTTGAAGATCGAGGCATATGAGCGATCCCTCGAGTCTTGAGTTGGGTTCCCGACAGCCTCCTTTCCTCTTAGACTAGACTGTATCAGTTGAGAAATCTCCTTCATCATGTCTTGTTGGGACTTGATGATGGTGTCCCTTAGTTCTTGTTGAGCCCGTTCCAACTAGCGTCTAAGGTTGGCCTCCAATTTGGCAAAGCCTTCTTCCATTTGCCTTGTTCGTGAGCGAGTACGGTAAGGATGTGGAATGATTGTAATCTAAATAACCGAAATGCTATCTTTCTGAAGTAAAAACCTTTTTAATTAATTAATGGCAATTAGTCATAAGAAAAAAAAAATGTACTAATTAAAAGATTATTAGCTTTTAAACAAAGAATGCAAATAAAACTATGCATGAATGCAAAGAGCAACACTGAGTTCAGCAAATATCATAGTTAAACGACTTGCATTAATGGAAATGTAGTCTGGTTACAACAACTTAAAGAAACCCAACTACACGTATGGCTTCAAGGTAGTATCAAGGTTAATAATCTCCCTTAGGATCCACAAAATCCTCTCTCCTTCTTCTGATTCATCATCCACACAATCATGGAGCTCGGTGGCGTCTTCTGCCAGAAATTGTATTTTCTGAGCAACCTCCTACATCTGAATTGTCCATTGTGCCAACTCCTGTTCTTGCCTCCAAATTGTGTAGGCGGCGAAGTGCAGCTGCTCCAAACTCGACGCTGGGCGAACTTTGATTGCTCCCCTAAGGCTGGCCACATGATCCTTAAGCTTTTGAACCTCTGCCTCCAACTCATAAACGCGAGTCATAAAAACTTGATTCTCCAAGCTACTAGCCTTCAGCTTGCTAGACGAACCATTGTGCTTGAAGAGATATTTCTCCAAGCATTTTACCTTATCCTTCAAAGCTTCATTTTGGTGTTGCTCGTTCTCGATCTGCCGCGAGTGGGAGATTTATAAATTCTTCACTTCTTGAGTTAAATCGAGCACCTGGTCTTTGTGCTTGTAAAACATCCTTTTGTAATTCTCAGCCATTGTTTTTTCTTCTTTAACTTGAAGCTTCAACCCCTCGCTTGATCCACCTTCTGCGGCTCTCTTGCTTCTGTTTAACCTTTTATGCTTCTAAATCTCCTCATTTTCCAACCTGAGTTCGAGTTCCAGCTCGTCTCTTTTCTTTTGTAGATCTTTAACTACTATTTCAAATCGTGTCTTTTTAAACTCGAAGTCAAACCTTTATTGATGGGCTTTCTCCTCGAGCTTGAGGTATCTCTTTCACTCCTCATCAAATCGGTCTCGGTGGGGAGTGTGGCCAATCTCTCTTCTAGAGATCTCCTTCCATCAGGAGTCAACTATGGGATGTTGTCGTTGGCACGATTAAATCATCATGCTTTGTATTCAGGAGTGATCATGTGCAGAGCCTTTACGATCCTAACCCGTCTTGCATTATTCCAGGTTGAAGAAGCGTTGTATACCATCGTCTTGTAGCCCTTCTCCTTCACATAGTCCATGTTGAACTCATTTAGACACTTGGTGGCTGGCATGAACTGCTTCGAATCGTACTGCCTCGAAACTAGAAAAGGTGCATACGCGGTATGCCCCCAAAGGCCAAGTAGTGGTACCAACGAATGCTCTCTACATCTATAGAGAATGTTCATTGCCAACAACCACGGTGCTCTCCAAACTATATGTTCCTCATTTAGATTCTAGAAGACGTCTTGCCATACTTCTTCGGATCTCCTAGTCGGCCAGTCATTATTTCGTAGGAACTCCTCTAGGGGCGAGAACTTGCCGTTGTAAAGGGGCCTGGAGAAACTGGGATTGGTCCAAAGGTGGATGTAGAACCAGACAGTTAAAAGCTACGGGCATCCTCGAAAGTGCCCTCCATCATTCTCTTAACAAAACCTTAGAGACCGAAAAGTTTTGGCCAACACTACGGGCACCAAATTAGTCCCACTATTCAAACGATCAAAAAGATCCAAGACCGTCAGATCAATGAGTCTCAGGGCTCAAGGAAAGAGGACCAATCCGCAGATCAATAACACAAAGAGATTTCGCTGAACTCGGCCCACAAGATGCATAAAGGCTAAGGCCAAGATCCATTCCCACTTAAGATACTCCTTACTGTTTCAAGTAGTGACCTGGTGCTCGACCCAAGATAGCAACATATCTTAGAACTTCTTTAACTTACCCCAAAAAGCTTTGTTCTTACTTGGCTTAGAATACACCCGATCCATGTCAATCCTCTTACAACTTATAAGGTCCCGGTATTCTTCGATTGTCAGAGTTAGATCAAAATTACCAATCGTAAAGCACCTGTAGGCAGAGTTCCAAAAACACACCAAGGTCTGCAATAGTGCTTGATCAACTGGGACCTCTAGCAAAAACTCGATGTCACCGTACTCTTCTCTAAAAGTGCTCTTAGTTTCAAAATCCCAACTGTTCCAAACTAACTTCAAATCGAACACATCATTGAACCTTGTGTTCATGAAGGTCGTGGCTAACATGGATGATTTGAACCCAGTGTCAATACCGTCTCCCTCATGTAAATGCTCCCCTTTCGACCATATCTGAACATCGGAATTCTTTTCGTTATTGCTGCAAACTAAGTCTCCCATCGATCTAGTCTTTAACTTCAAACTATTTCTAACTTAGTGTGCTCTTCATGACATGATAAAATATGCAAAACAAAAGATGAAAATGAAAGAAGAGAAAAGAAGAAGAGTTAGTCAAGTGATGGTAAAAAAATTGAAAAATGAGAAAAGGTAAACGCAAAACGAAATAATCACAAGACATGCCAATAAGGAAATAAACCTAACCACATGATTTCTAGTTCGCTAGGGTTATCCGCATGGCTCTAATGGGGTGGGCTTCTTATGTTCTCACACATGTGTTCGGTTCTAATACAAGGGTACCTGAACCTATCTCATTACCTACTAATGCAACAAGAACCCCAATTTCGGCCCATTACAAGCTTGTGAATTGGTTTCAGTTCGAGGGAAAGCATGACCTAATGACGTGGAGGGTTGCTCACATGTCAAAAGGCGTGGATTCTGGAAGTGAATTATTGACCCGTGGAGGGCTACTCATATGGGTATATGGCGTTTCACTCTTACTTAAGGGACGGAGCTCAGGTGTAGAGCCTGATGATATGATGCAACACATGTCGGTGATTCCTTCAAAATTAAATGAAATATTAATTTGAAGACCACCGATTATCAAAGCCCGTTCGATCATGGTTACATTTTCAAGAAAGGGTCAACCTTACTAGAATCGATTAAAATTCCGACAAGTTTCCATCATTAAAAACAACAAATATTTTCTTGGCCTAACTCTCTTTTTGTTTTAAAAATAAATTTATGTCCCCAGCGGAGTCGCCAAGTTGTAGCGACATTTTCTTTACTTTAAAAAAATATAAGTTTCATAAGTTTGGTGCTACGGGTTATCCCCAAAATCATTCTTTGAAAATTGGTTTTTAAAGGGGATCACTTTTGAAAATCGTCATTCATTTGAAAACGATAAAAAACTTGGAGTCGCCACCTGCCACTTGGGTAAGGTTGGCCGGGCACCATGAGAAGCCAAAGATTCAATATGAAAGGGTCCGGAAGTTGGTAATGTGTGGGGTAGGATTAGCACCCCCATCACGCCCAAAAATCGGTACCAAAATACTTGTTGCTTTTAATCAATGGAAATTGTCAGAATTTGAAAGGAATTTAATTCGGTGACCTTAATTGAAAATTAACCTTAATTGAACGGGCTTATCAAACTAGTGGATTCAAATTAATTGAACATTTAATTAATACGGTTGACAATACATCAGACCATAGATTAAACTGATATCGAATACGCCCGACTGCCATGTTAATTTATGGTTCGAATCCCGCACGTCACCTTTATGCATGGTGCAAGCATTTTAAAATATGATGTAATGATTTGGTTAAATTTTAATTTAACCTTGAGTCAGTAAGGATTAATTCAAACATTTGGTCAACATCCTTTAAGCTCGGACTGTTACGACACAAATATCGAAATTAATGAATACCTCAATTTTTATGATTTGAATTAATTAACATATAAATCAAATGGGCCAAATGATGACAAATAAAATGAATGTCAAACAAAGACTTGAGAATTAAACACACAAAGGCCCACATTATGGAAATTTAATTAGTGATCTAGTTACTAATTAGGTGCTTCTAGTATTAACCCTAGATTAATTAATCCTAAAAGGCTAGAGAACCCTAATAAATTATGAGTTATCTTATGATATGATAATTAATTTGATTAATTTTAAACTCGCACCCCAATGAGCCAAGAATACTATTTAAAATGAATCAAGTTAATTAATCATAACTTTAAGTTAAATGTCCATCTAAGCCCAATTGTCAATTTTATCCTAAGAGGGTAATTAAGGAGTGTTTAACTAATTTAATAAATTCAATATTTATCCCAACAAGCCAAAGATAAACTTAAATTAATTAAATTAGTTCAAACCTTAATCTAACTATGGTTTCAAAAACTAATCCTAAATCTAATTTAATTAATTTAAAACCTATGCCCCTATAAGCTGGGCGCACAATTTAAATTAATTAAATAAAATTAACTAAAGTATTCTAAGAAGGCCTAATCTAACTAAGGCTCTAAGAAACTAGGACCCAAAATTAATCTGATTAATTTAGTAATAGTGCCCCTATGAGACGAGCACACGATCCAAATTAGCCAAATTAATTTGCCTAATCTAATCTAAAGCCTTAATTATCCCAAAGCCCATCTAAACTAAACCCAAACTATTCTAATTCCCAACTAAGCCCAAAAGGAACAAAGGCCCAAAACATACACATTGTACATTCTAAGCTAAAAAAAAAAACAAATTACATATATATACCACTATGTTATATATTAGAAAGAGACCCATGACTTACATATATTTCATAAAAACTTGTTTAATATGTATTATATATATAAAAAGGAATTTATGTCATACTAAAAACTACATATTACATAAAAGAAACTATATATTATAAAAAACTATACATTATAAAAAACTATATATTATATAAAACTATATATTATATAAAAACTATATATTATATTTTATAAAAGCAACTAAATGTTGTGTATAGCATATGTAAAGAACTATGTATTGTACTATTCATTATGTTCATAAATTACCTACTATACAAGCCTATTAAACATAACAATTTCCTACATATCAAACCATATAAACATATGTCAAATTAAAAGCATAAACACCAAAAGACAGGACTGAAATGAAGCAAAAATTACAGTGCAAAAATTAAACATGTATGAAATGAAGGCGATATGGCATGGATTACGAAACTATAGGGACTAGGGCTGTGATTTAAAAAGGTGGAATGACTCAGATGGTGTAATTAAACCGAGCGGAGGGACTAAAGGTGCGATTTGCCCATGCGAAAGGATCACGGGCATTATTAAAACGGGGCAGAGGGATTTATAAAGCAATTACACCATTTTTAAAAGGGAAAGGCTATAGAAAGACAAATTTGGCCGGGCTGAGCTCCTCTTTTAGCCATTTTTATAAGATTTATAAAAATATTCTCTCTCGCCGTCTCCCAACTCAGATGAACGTCGTCGTTCTTCAATGGCCGAACCCAGAAATCGACCAATCACCACCATGTCAGCCACTGTTCAACGGCTCCTGGCAAACCCAAAACATGCTTGAAACCTCCTTTTACCTCCATGATCTCAAGGCCAATGTCATTTTTTGTTTTAAAAACCAAGAATATGAGCCCTACTTATATCCTTCACCGACTCACCATGTATGATCCTGAAGGGACCGGTGGCTTGTCATCGACGAGAGAATACGAAGAAACACAAAGGGGAGGTGAACCAGAGCGGGGAAAATGAAACGACAAGGGTAAAATCTAAACCCTAACTCTACTATTTTCCCTTTTTTATTTGCATGTGCTATTTGATGATTATGATGCGAAAGAAAGAAAAGGGTGGTTACCTCCAAGATCTGAGGTTTCTGCTTTCTTATTCTCTATTCTCAAGTTTTTCGAATGGTTTACAAATGTTAGGGTTAGGGCTTTATACCCTGATATTACATGCATTTTTTTAAAAAGAAAAATAAAAATTAAAGTTCCTATTGGCTGCCTTTGGTTTCTGATGTTTTGATCTGTATTTTTGATTTTCCTCTAATATCCTTTGTTTCTGCCTTGTATATGACGAGCGGCTAGGGAGGAGGGGGTCAGATGGCAGTGTAGCAGGCGACGGATCTCTGGTGTTGTCCCCTTGAAAGCCGTCGTCGTTCGAGTAGATGGGGGACCAGGGAGAGAACGTGCTTGGGGAACAAGGTACGCTGGTGGCCATTGGATCTGCCAGCGTGGAGATGAAATCAAAAGCTTGGATGCTGCGCATGGGGCCAAACGGGAGATGAAGCGGCCGATGCGCGCGAGTGAGAAGTTGAGGGGTTGCTCGTGAGTTCCACATGTGCGTGTGGGAAAACTAGGAGTCGCTGTGGGCACGTAGAGCATCCGAAAGGCCAGGGGCTTGTGATTCATGTGGGAGTTGGAGAGCCATTCGATCTCCCTCATCTGGCCCGTCCGATCATGCTTGATCCAATGGTCCCCTGCTGGCTGCGTATAAAGCCAAAGGAATTAGGGTAGTTTTTGATTTAGCTTTAGGGCCCCTATCGAGCTTTGAAATTTTATAGACTTTGGGCTATTTTTCTTATTCTTTTTTTAATTTTTAATTGTGAATGCACTGTTAATATATATTAAAAGGAACTTGGGCTTTTATTCATTTAAACATTGGGCCTTTATTTAAACTAATATAGCTTTAAAATTTTTTTTGTGTTTCTTTCTGCTTTTAACTTAATATAGTAATAATATCAATGATAAATAATAATAGTAATATATAACAATGATAATGGTAATGAGGGTAGTAATAAGATAATAATAGTAGTAACAATAATACCAATAATAACAATAGTAGTAATAATACTAGGGTATAACATATTAATAATGTTTTGAGTGTTTTTCAAATAAGTAATGGTAATAATACATAAAAGGATACATAACACTACTATTTAACGGTTTTCTAATGTGAACATAACATTCTAGTCTTTTTGTCTCTTTGATTATGTAAGTAAACTAAGCCCTTATTTGCAAAAAATAAAAACAGGTTGACTCCTGAATAAAATTAGTGATTACATCGGGCAAAGGAACAACTAGGGGACTTTGACAAATTACATAGAGAGGACTGATGTAATTGTCCAGAGTTTGGCAGCATCTATGTGAAACTTGGAGGTACAGATTAACAGTGCACTTAGCAATAGATCCCAAGGAGCTTTGCCAAGTGATACAGAGGATGCCAGACATATAGACAATAAACAATGCAAGGTTGTAACTCTTTGGAGTGACAAACAATGCAAGGCTGAGACACCTGTCAAGAAGCCAATTAGTTGCCAGGAGGAAGAGAAGGGACCAGTAGATGAACCAAAAGAAGCAGACAAGAAAGAAGCGAACATAAGCAATGCCAGACCTCATTCGGATGCCAGCAAAACCTTAGCAAAGCCGGTGGAGCCAACATATGCTTATCCACCTCCACCATTTTCATAAAGACTACAAAAGCACAAGTTGGATCAGTAATTTAAGTGCTTTTTTGGAAGTTCTTAAGAAATTGCAGATCAATATACCATTGGTGGAAGCTCTCGAGTAGATGCCCAATTATGTTAAATTCATGAAGGACATCGTGTTTAAGAAAAGGAAACTATGTGATTTTGAGACTATAGCTCTCACTGATGGATGCAGTGTAATGACAATCAATCAGTTGCCACCGAAATTGAAAGATCCGAGAAGTTTTAATATTCCCTGTACCATTGGCAACAGATTCATACGTAAGGCACTATGTGACCTGGGAGTCAACATCAATTTGATGCCAATGCCGGTTTTTAGAAAGCGCGACATCGAAGTAAGGCCTACCACAATAACACTTCAGTTGGTAGACCGATCATTTGCACATCCTAAGGGTAAGATTGAGGATGTGTTGGTAAAGATAGATATTATTTTAGATTATGAGGTGGATGTGAATGTCTCAACTATATTGGGCAGATCATTCCTTGCCACAGGTAGAGCTTTGATTGATGTTTATAAAGGAGAATTAACTATGCACATGAATGATCAACATGTTACTTTTAATGTGTTTCAAGATCTTAAATGCATAGTTGAATCCGAGGAATGCCAAACTGATGAAATGATGGAGTCTATTTTTAATGTGGACGTGGCACAGTTGCACCAAGATATTGATGATGATGCCAACGAGTTAGACAATGAAGAAGAAACAAGTGAGGATACTGAAGGAAAAACTTTAGAAGAGGGAAGCTATTTCAGAAAGACAGAGCCACTAGAGTTGGTTTGCAGAGAGATCATGGCACCTAAACCATCCATTGATGAGCCACCTAAATTGGAACTAAAATCGTTGCCAGATCACCTCAGGCATACCTACTTAGGTAAACACTCAACCTTGCCAGTGATTATTGCTGCTGATCTAACTAATGATTAGGAGGAAAAATTGCTGGAAATTTTAAGAAATTACAAGAAAGCATTGGGATGGACCTTGGCTGATATCTGAGGAATAAGCCCAACCATTTCCATGCACAAAATAATTCTGAAAGAATATCATGGAAAAATAATTGAGGGCCAGAGAAGATCGAACCCGAGCATGAAAGAGGTAGTGAAAAAAAAGAATTATCAAGTGGCTAGATGCCGGGATAATTTATCCCATTTCTGATAGCTCGTGGGTCAGCCTGGTGCAATATGTGCCAAAGAAAGGTGGTATGACCATGGTTTAAAATAGCAACGATGAGTTAATTCCTTCTAGAACTGTTACCAGATAGAGAGTGTGCATGGACTATAGGAAGCTGAATAATGCCACTAGGAAGGATCACTTTCCACTGCCCTTCATCGATCAGATGTTGGACAAACTGGTAGGTAAGGCATTCTATTGCTTCCTAGACGTCTATTAAGGATATAATCAGATTGCCATAGCTCTGAGAGATTAGGAGAAGACCATATTCACATGTCCATATGGGACATTCGCTTTTAGAAGAATGCCCTTTGGACTGCGTAATGCTCCGACAATGTTTCAGCATTACATGATCTCTATCTTTTCGGACATGATTGAGAACAACCTATAAGTTTTCATGGATGACTTCTTGGTGTTTGGCAAGACATTTGAGGAATGCCTTCAGAGTCTAAAGCTTGTTTTGAGGAGATGTATTGAGACTAACTTAGTCTTGAACTGGGAGAAATGCCACTCCATGGTGAAGGAAGATATAGTTCTCTGTCACAGAGTGATCAAGAGAGGCCTGGAAGTTGACAAGGCAAAAGTGGAGGTAATCAAATAGTTGCCACCTCCTACAAGTGTAAAAGTTTAAGAAGTTTTTTGGGACATGCAGGTTTTTAGCGCCGTTTCATTAAAGTTTTTTCTAAAATTTCTAAACCTTTATTCTTGCTTTTAGAACAAAATGCCACTTTTTATTTTGATAATTCATATTTACAAGCGTTTCAGGAACTCAAAGATAGGTTGATCAATGCCCCCATAGTTGTAGCATCAGATTAGATTGAGCCCTTCGAGCTCATGTGCGATACCAGTGACTATGCCGTTGGAGCTGTACTGGGACAGAGGCGTGGAAAATTTTTTCATACCATTTACTATACAAGCCAAACATTAAATGAAGCACAACTAAACTATAATACTACTGAGAAAGAATTTCTCGCGGTTGTATTTGCATTTGATAAATTCAAATCTCACTTAGTTGGTAACAAAGTTGTGGTGTATACAAATCACTCGACATTGAAATACCCCTTGGTAATGAAGGATTCCAAGCCCATACTAATCCGATGGACACTTTTGCTGCAAGAGTTTGA
Source organism: Hibiscus mutabilis (assembly GCA_019671005.1). Taxonomy (NCBI): domain Eukaryota; kingdom Viridiplantae; phylum Streptophyta; class Magnoliopsida; order Malvales; family Malvaceae; genus Hibiscus; species Hibiscus mutabilis. The sequence goes on from CM033714.1 coordinate 49,418,018, forward strand.
TATCGAGATTCGAGACAAGAAGGGGAATGGAAACTTAGTAGCTGACCATTTGTCAAGATTAGAACATCACCTTGAGAAAGGTAGAGCCGCTGCCATTAGAGATGAATTCCCTGATGAATACCTGCTTGCAGTCGATTCCATGCCATGGTACACTGACATAGTCAACTACCTGATAATTAATATCATGCCACCAGATTTAGCAAGCAATGTTAGGAAACGTTTTCTATGAGATGTGCGGCAGTATGATTGGGGTGAACCCATTCTATTTAAACACTATTCTGACTAAGTGATCCGTCGCTAGAGGATAAGCAACATAATATTTTGAAATTGTGCCATGCAGCGCTGTATGGAGGCCACTTTGCTGGAATAAAGACCGTAGCCAAAGTGTTGCAGTCAGGTTTTTTTTGACCCACGCTGTTTAAGGATTCTCAATACTTTTCCAAGGCATGTGACCGATGCCAACTGACAGGTAACATCTTGAGCAGACATCAATTGCCACTCTAGAATATTATGCTAGTAGAGCTGTTTGACATATAGGGAATAAACTTCATGGGTCTTTCCCCACATTAATTGAAAATCTCTATATTCTTGTGGCCGTTGATTATGTTTCTAAGTGGGTTGAGGCTGTTGCAATGCCAACAAATGATGCCAGGGCCATTGCCAAGTTCATACATAAGAATATCTTCACGAGATTTGGTGCTCCCAAGGCCATCATTCATGATGAAGGTACGCATTTTAAGTTTAATTTAATCTCTAGAGCTCTATGCAGGTACGAAATCCAGTAACGCATTGCCACAACTTATCATCCCCAGACAAATGGCCAAGCGGGGATCTCAAACAAAGAGATCAAGAACATTCTGAGAAAGATTGTGAATCCATCGAAGAAGGACTAGCCCTTAAGACTAGAGGATTCCTTGTAAGCTTATAGAACAACCTTTAAGACATTGTTGGGAACTTCTCCCTATAGGCTCGTGTTTGGCAAGGCATGCCACTTACTAGTGGAATTGGAACATAGAGCTTATCTGGAAATCAAAAAGCTTAATAGGGAGTGGAAAGTTGCTGGTGGAAAATACTTATTGGACATGAACGAGTTAGAGGAATTCAAAACACATGCTTATGAGAATGTCAGACTCTACAAGGAAAGAACAAAATGATGGCATGACAACAAGATCGTGCCAAAGCAATTTGAGGTAGGCCAACGTGTTTTGTTATTTAACTCGAGGCTAAAGTTGTTTCCAGGAAAACTCAGGCCTAGATGGTCAGGATCCTTTAAAGTTGTGAAGCCATATGCTCATGGAGTAATAGATATCAAGGATTTGAAGATGGGAACAATTTTCAAGGTAAACGACCAAAGATTGAAACACTATTTGGATGGTACTCAAAAGGATGCCAAGGAGGTTGTCCTCCTACCAGAGGTTCCGTGAACATCATCATTATGGTTTGATTTTTGTATATAGCAGGTTAGATGTTTTTATTTTTTAGTATTTTTCATTTATTTTTCTTTCTTTTAATTTTGATTTTTCCTTTGCTGCATTAAAAGATTTTTTTAGTAAGTGCAGGTTTCGTGTGCCGGCAGAATGCCAAGGCAGTGGCTTGACCTGGGGCGATTGAAAATTTGGAGAAAAGAAAGTTACCCTAGCTGCCCAAGGCTTGATTGTGCTCGACCCAATAAGAGAGTGAAATTTTTTGCTAAGTAGGGAAATTACCCTAGTGGCCTAAAAGTGATAAATTAAAATTCAAAAAAAATTTCAACCTAGTCACCTTATCACTTCACCCTTTTCCCGCTCCATCTTATCACTTAAACCCTTATCACATCATCCTTTTTCTTTTCCTCAAACACGCAAAATGCCCATTATTAACCCAACCAGCCACATTAATCACACCCAATTGAACACTCAACCTTTCACCCTTCTATCTACTTAAAACCCTAATCGATCCAAGGATTAAAACTTTTCACTCTTCCCTTTAGTTTCTTTAGCACGCAAGAAACCAAGAATCACTCTTATTCTCTCGAAAACCCTTCAAATTCTTCAACATATTCCCATGGCTTCCTTATCCACACCTTTCAAGATCTTTTTCAATGAGGAGACTCGTAAGAAACACGAAGAGAACTTTGCCCCAAGAACCTTCTACTACGAGAAGGGTTTTGAGTTTAAAGATGAAGCAAACTTGAGATATTCCCCAGAACTTGTCTCAGTGGTGAAGACGCATAAATGGGAAAAATTTTGCCAACCACCAGGGGATTTCTATGCCACCATCGTTCGAGAATTCTATGTCCACTTGACAACCAAAGACTCGCCCTTTTTGATGGTGCGATGTAAGTGTGTACATTTTGATGAAGGTTATATAAATGATATGTTTTCTTTGGATAGTGCAGAGGAAGAACACACCAAGCTTGCAGAATCCTTGAATAATGCCAAGAGGAATACGATGTTGAAGGAACTTTGTGAGGCATGCACCACATGGAACGTGTCATCAAAAGGCCACCGGACGGTGAAAAGATTAGCATTAAAGTCTAGCTGCGGGGTGGAATCACTTCTTGAAGGAAAATTTTATGTCGACCATCCACAATGAGACAGTTTTAGAGGAGAAAATGGCACTATTGCATTTGATCATGACTGGCTGCAAAATCAATGTAAGCTAGCTCATCATTGACGAGACCTTTAAGTGTACTAGTAAGACCAATGGAAGTTTACTTTTTCCATCTCTAATCTCTACCATTTGCATACAGCATGACGTGCCATAGTTTGATTTAGATAGCATTCAAAAGAGCAAGGGGACCACCATAACTTCTGCCCTGTGGAGGCAGTTGACTGCCATGAGTCAAAGGAGAAAGGCAAATAAAAGACTGCCGAGTCTGTGCCAAAGGCCAAGGTGCCAAAGGTAGAACCTATGACTTCGATGCCAGCTAGTTCAGTGGAAATGCTTTCCCAGATGTATCAACGCCAGGAGATCATCCTTTAGAAGTTGGAAAAAACTAAGGAGCAGAACTTGATGCTTTGGTAGTATGTTCATGCCAGGGACCATGCCATGAAGAAAACACTCGAGGACATGTCTGTCCACACACTGCCAGCATTCCCTGTGTTCCTTACTGACCTCCTTGCCAAGGATGACATGTCAGCCAGTCCCTACTTTGTCCATACTCTGACTCAATCTGATGCCACCGTTCCAGTCTCACCAGTACAAGTTGAATCTGCCAGAACAAATACACCACCTGAATCAGAAGAAGAAAGAATCCCAGCTCAACTTGCTGTAACACCTATTACACCTAACGTATCTGCTGCCACTAACGTCCCCGCTACCTCTTAGCCGGGGAGGATTGTTGGGGAGGTCCTCCGTGATGTAGGAGCCTCCACAACAGCATCAAATCCTAGTTTGAAGAGAAAGAAACACATGGCTCCTGATTAAGAGAGCTTTATCAAGAGAAAGACTCGTGTTTCATGCCCGAAAAGCTCCAAAAGGGACTCCCCCTTTTCTTAAACTCTTTTACATTTCATATCATTGCATTCACATGTTCATGCATTTTACTAGTTTAATTGTATATATGTGTTGTTTTCATGCATTGAGAACAATGCCCACCTTTGGTTTGGGGGTGTGTACCTCACATTAAGTATGCCATACATTCATGTTTAAATTTTAGTTAGCCATATAGAATAATTTGCCATGTAGGATTAAAATTAGCATAATTGTTAATTGTCCAAAAGTACTATTTTATTCACCCTTTTTACTCATATTATTGCTAGACTTAGGCTCATATTAGTTGCATTATTAGCCATTCATGCATGTTTGCATTGTTTCCTTGGTGGTCAAGTTTGATTTCATATTTTGCTTAATTTTGTGGAAAAAAGGTGCTGCCGGTAGTTGATTTTGTGTGTGCAAAATTAGTTGCCAGAGTAAGGCCGGATCAGTTGCCAGGGAAGTGTAAGAAGGATATGTCGAACCAGTTGCTAGGGCAATTGTCGACAAGAATGGATGAGATGATGTGGCAGCAAAAATTGATGACTGAATATACCCAACATGAAGAGGTCAAAGAAAGATTAAATCCTAAGAAGATAGGAGAAGATCTAGTAGGAATTTAAATATAATAAAGAATTATATTCTTTAAAAGTATTTAATTCCAACTTGACTTCCTCCCCAAGAAAGACTTTGACCTAGCCATCTCCTATTTAAAGAACCCCAAACTGTCAACTCCATAGGTGCGATTGAGAGGAGAGGTTCAAAGAGGAGGAAGAATTCAACAAGGAGCTGCTCGACATCTTCATCTTTTTTTTTTCTTGTTCGATTAGTCTATTCTAGGAAAACTTTGTTTTGTGTTTCTTTTGAACCTAGCCATGAACTAAATCTATTTGGCTAAGGTTATTGTGTTTTGTGGTTGTGAGAAATGGTTGGATTTTGTTTAGGTAATAGAGTTGCACTTTCAATTCAAGGTTTACTCATTCTTGGTTTTTATTCTTGTTTGTGAGTGAATTGGGAGAGGATCTCTTAAATCTATCTATTTATCTAATATCGGGAGAGTTAGATTCAAGAAATGAATGAGTATGGTCTTTATTCAAACTATCGATGGTGAAGACTAATCCGGCTTAGGAATAAGTTTAGGATTTCAACGGCTAAGAGGAGCGCAAGATTGGTTGTTGTTCACCCTTGATTCACGCAGGGATGTATTATCAAGGCATGCACAATTAGCTAGAGTTTCAACTTAGGGTTAAGAAGAAACCATTGAAGAACGCTCTGCCGAACCTTGAAGTTTGCTGCCAGTCGCCCAACAGTTGCCTAGGCAACCGTTCTACTAGTTTCCAAGGCAACCCAACTGTGCAAGTTGCCACGGTAACTGAGTTGCCGCTGCACTCTTCTACCAAGACGATCCATTCGACTATCACTTCTCAACTTACGATAACCTAGCTTACTCTCTCTCATTTGATTACATCCTCTTTTACTTTATTGCTCTCTAGTTTAATTGTTATTTAGAACTCCTACAATCACCTACTTGTGTTTTTACTTTTATAGTGCAAGAGATTAGATTCTTGAAGTGGCACCAATCCCCGTGGAGAGATATCTTTTATACTATAACTTGCGACGTGTACACTTGTACGATTGCGGAGAACATGTTACGCACAACAAGTTTTTGGCCCATTGCTGGGGATTGGCAATAGCGACTTTGTTTTTATTTTCTTGCACTTTTATTTTTATTGTTTAAAATTTGAAGGGTTAACAAACTTTGGTTTTGCATTGGTATATGACCAGGGCGAGACCGACTACATCAGAATACCCCATTGATCCAGAAATTGAACGTACCTTGCAAAGACTCAGACGAAGGCTAAGAGTAGCAATGGCTAATCAAAACAGCAATGTGAATGGCAACGACAATCAGGATGTTCTAGCGGGAGGTGGAGTGATTCTTGTACGAAATAGAACTGTTCGAGACTATCTAGAGAAAGATCTTGAGGGACTTAATCCAGGAGTTGTCACACCTGAAATTGAAGCTGACCACTTTGAGTTGAAATCGGTGATGTTCAATATGACCAACACAATTGGTCAATTCAGCGGCTCAGTGACTGAAGATGCACGACAACATCTTAAATCTTTCGTCGAGATTTGCAATTCATTCAAAGTACAAGGAGTCACCCCAGATGTTTTACGCCTAAGATTATTCCCCTATTCACTAAGGGATAGGGCAAAAGCATGGTTGAATAATATTCTAGCTGGATCAATAGAATCTTGGACTGATCTATGTCGTGATTTCATTGCTTGGTTTAATCCTACAAATTTAACTGATAAGCTTTGTAACGAAATTACTTCTTTTCGGCAGATAGATGATGAATCCATGTACGAGGCTTGGGAGCGATATAGAGAACTTCTATACAAATGTCCCCTATACGGATTCCCAGTATGGACACAAGTGACGATGTTTTACAATGCTGTGAATACACCAACAAGGATGATGCTAGATGCTTCGACAAACGACATATTCCTAGACAAGTCGCTAGAAGAAGCAATGTAAATTCTGAACAGGCTCGCCAAGAATGATTATCAGTTCCAAACTACGAGAAGATGAGGAGTTAGACGACAAGCCACGATACATGAACTGGAATCATCAGACTCAATTTCGGCATAATTGGCCACTTTAACCAAGATGATCCAGAACATGCAGAAGCAAAACAACACACAGGAGGTCAAGGTAGTAGATTCCTTTTGTGAGTTATGTGGTGGTAACCATGATTCTTCTGAATGTACACAAAATCCAGCTTTTATGTGGGAAATTACAACCGAAACAACAATGTGATGTCCAACACATACAATCTAGCTTGGAAGAAGCACCCGAATTTTTCATGGAGTAATCCCAACAATGCTCTAAACCAGAACAATCAGAATGCACAAGCATCGGGATTCCAGCAGAATATTCCACGGCTACAGTTGCTGCAGTAACAACCTACAACATCTAGATCTTTGGAAAACTCTCTCAATACTTTCATGTTAAAAACTGAATCTTATATGGCTGAGAATAATAACTTCATGAAAAGAACTGATGCTTTTATTAATAGGACCGAGATGAGATTGTAAAACCAAAAGGCGACACTCAAATCATTGGAAACTCAAGTCAGACAATTTGCTCAATACCTGAATACTAGACCGCAAGGAGGTTTACCCAGCGATACTGAAGTCACAAGAGGAACTGGCCACGAGCAATGTAAGACGATCACCACTAGAAGTGGTCGACAACTTAAATGATATACCATTCTACTAATGCACATATGAATCATGCTATTAAGCCATTGACTATACTTAAACTAAGATATTGATACAAGAAATAAAAAGCTTGGTGAAAATTCAGTGACAACAGTACTGATACGCCACTTAGCGTATCGGAACAGGCATATCGGTACGATTTTAAGCTGTACCGAAACACGAGTTCGTATCGATACAAGTTTTTCTATTTCGAAACCTATTCTTGACCCCGTATCGAAACATGTTTAGATGTTTTGATACCCTTGTGCCAAAAATTACAATCCGGGCAAACAATGCAGACCCGTATCGAAACACCCTTACCTGTTTTGATACCCCTAAGCCAGAAAAAGCATTTTGGGCATCAAGGAGTTCAAATATTTGATTCCAATCGAATCAAAATGCATGTAAAAGATGTATGATCAACAAGAATGATCTAAAACTAAAGCATACTCCCCCTAGAAACAAGCATAGATGCATATAGAAGCAAAATTACAAAAGCATGGCAATCAAACAAATTCAAGCAAGTTTTTGACTAAAAACTAGACTCTAAAAGATCAAGATAGGCTAGTTAGACCTAACTCTCTCCTAAGAGTCCAAAAATGCTCTTTGTCTAATGGTTTGGTAAAAATGTCCGCTAATTGGTTCAAGGTGTCTACATACTCTAGAACAACATCATTCTTTAAGACATGATCCCTTATAAAATGATGTCTTATCTCTATATGCTTGGTTCTAGAATGTTGGATGGGATTCTTAGTGAGACATATGGCACTAGTGTTGTCACACTTAAGGGGTATGGTACATACATCAATTCCAAAGTCTAGAAGTTGTTGCTTCATCCAAAGGACTTGAGCACAACAACTTCCGACCGAAATATACTCCACTTCGGTGGTAGATAAGGCTACACTATTTTGTTTCATAGAGAACCAATATATGAGCATACTACCTAGGAATTGGCATGTTCTGGAGGTACTATTTCTATCTATCTTACATCCCCTATAATCTGTATCGGAATAAGCATTTATGTCAAAGGATGAGTCTCTAAGATACCAAAGACCTAAGCAAGGTGTGTCTTCAAGGTATCCAAAGATTCTCTTAACGGCTATAAGGTGTGATTCTCTAGAACTAGCTTGAAACCTAGCACACAAGCAAACACTAAACATAATATTCGGTCTACTTGTAGTAAGGTAAAGCAAAGAACCAATCATAGAGCGACAAAGCTTTAAATCAACACACTTACCTCATTCATCTTTGTCAAGCTTTATAGAAGAGCTCATTGGTGTGGCTTGAGGTTTCACATTCTCCCAGCCAAACTTCTTGAGCATGTCCTTGATGTACTTAGCTTGATTAATGAAGGTGCTATCCTTCCTTTGTTTGATTTGCAGCCCCAAGAAGAATGAGAGCTCCCCCATCATGCTCATCTCGAACTCACCTTGCATTAGCTTAGCAAACTCCTGGCAAAACAACTCATTAGTAGAACCAAAAATGATATCATCAACATAAATTTCAACTACTAAGATGTCTTTGCCATTTCTTTTAATAAAAGGTATAGTGTCCACCTTTCCTTTTTCAAAACCTTTTCAATCAAAAAGCTTGAAAGCCTTTCATACCAAGCTCTAGGAGCTTGTTTCAAACCATATAAAGCTTTAGTAAGTTTAAAAATATGGTTTGGAAATTTAGGATCTTCAAAACCTGGTGGTTGTTTCACATACACTTCTTCATTTATAAAACCATTTAAAAATGCACTTTTGACATCCATTTGAAAAAGCTTGAACTCATGATAATATGCAAATGCAAGAAGCATCCTAATAGTTTCCATCCTAGCTACGGGTGCATAAGTTTCATCAAAACCAATTCCCTCTTCTTGAGTGTAACTTGAGCAACAAGTCTAACCTTGTTTCTCACTATGTTACCACTCTCATCTAGATTATTTCTAAAAACCCATTTAGTTCCTATAGTAGATTTATTACTAGGCCTATCAACTAATGTCCATACTTTACTCCTCTCAAATTGATTAAGTTCTTCTTGCATGACCAATATCCAAAAATCATCTTTTAATGCTTCTTTGATATTTCTAGGCTCAATGCATGAAATGAATGCAACATTATTGATTAATCTAAGAGAGGATCTAGTAGTTACCCCCTTGGATGGATCACACAAGATTTCACCACTTTTGACATAGTTGAGTTCCCTTGGGTAGCTCACTTTCTTTTCCTCAAGATTCATGTTCTTCAAGGCTTCTATGTGAGTATCTTGTGATTCTTCTTCTTTGGTTGGAACCTTATCCACCTTTGATGATTGTCCACCATCATTGGCTTCAATGATCCCTACATTATCATCATCACAAGAATCCTTCCTCGGAAAGAGGTTATCATCGAAAACCACATGTATAGACTCTTCTACAACTAAGGTTCTTTTGTTAAAAACTCAATAGGCTTTAGAGTTTAAAGAATAACCTAGAAAAATAGCTTCATCACTTTTTGCATCAAATTTACCTAAATTGTCTTTTTCATTATTTAAAACAAAACACTTGCAACCAAAAGGATGAAAATAGCTAATGTTAGGCTTATTTGATTTTAAAATCTCATAAGGAGTTTTCTTTAAAATAGGTCTAATCATTACTCGATTTATAGTGTAGCAAGCGGTATTTGTGGCTTTCGCCTAAAAATACTTAGGTAAATTATTTTCACAAATCATGGTTCTAGCCATTTACTCTAAAGTTCAGTTTTTCCTCCCAACTACCCCATTTTGTTGAGGAGTGCTAGGTGTGGAAAAATTGTGGCTAATACCATTAGAATTACAAAAATCCTCAAAACCTAGATTTTGAAATTCGGTTCCATGGTAACTTCTAATATGAGAAATTTGTTAACCAAGATCATTTTGAGAAGTTTTTGAAAATGTGATGACTTTTTCTAAAGCTTCATCCTTGGTACTTAAAAATAGAACCCAAGTGTACTTAGAGTAATCATCAACTAAAACATATGCATATGATTTTCCACCCAAGCTAGTAGTTCTAATTGGCCCAAAAGGATCCATATGGATCAATTGTAATACCCTACTAGTTGAAACATCATGAATGGATTTAAAATGGACACGTTTTTGTTTACCCTTAGCACAAGCATCACAAATTTTATCTAAAGAAAATTTTAACTTAGGTAAACCTCTTACTAGATTTTGGGAAACTAATTTCTCTAAAACACTTATGCTTGCATGCCCTAGTTTTCTATGCGATAACCATGCATCATTTTCATCTTTAGCTACAAAACATGCATTTAAACTATGAATGTCATCTAGATGCACCATGCAAATGTTACCTATGCGATGACCAATGAGCATTATCTTATTTGTTTTAATGACCATAATTTTGCAACCATTAACATCAAAAAGAACATTGAAACCCTTATCACACAATTTACTAATGCTCAACAAGTTATGGTTTAGACCATTGACATATAAAACATCTTCAATGAGTATAGAAGATAGATCACCAATGGAACCAATACCTTCAATGTGGCCTTTGGAGTTGTCACCAAATGCCACCACTCCAACACTCTTTGGCTTTAGCTCTATGAATCTACTCTTGTCTCCGGTCATGTGTCCTGAGCATCCACTATCAAGGTACCAAGTGTTTTTGCTTGAAGCTTTAGCCATGTAGCAATGGTCTCCTTACAAACAAAGAATTAATTCTTGATTTTTGGTACCCAAATCATTTTGGGTCCATTAGTATTAGCTCCCAAAAGCTTGGTCCCCTTGGGAATCCAAGAAGAAATAGCATGAGTATCATTAGAAGCAATAAGTTCTTTAGGAACCCATACATTTTTAATCTTTTTACTTCTAGAATGCTTATGGAAGCTTCTTTGTTTATGGTTAACAAAATTTCTTTTCACGTATTGGGATTTTGAAGAACTTCCTTTCTTAAAACCAATTTTCCCAATAATGTTTAGAGAAGTTCTAAGATTATCCACCTCTTTGGTGTGATAATCTTGGAAGTCGGAAAGAAGTTTTTCTAAATCAAGATTTTTTTTGAGATTATTTGAAAGATTTATCAAATAAAAAAATTTATTTTCAAGTTCTGAGTTGGATTATGAAAGAGAATCGTTTTGAGCTTTTAAATCGAAAATCATTTCTTGTTTTTCAAAATTGATTCTTTAAATTTTCTACCGACACATCGTAAACCTCTTGCAACTCATCATATGCATCATGCAATTCATTATATGTAAAATCAAAGGATGATGAGTTAGAGATTACCATAGGATCCTTTGATTTCAAAATTGATTCTTTAAATTTTCTACCAACACATCGTAAACCTCTTGCAACTCATCATATGCATCATGAAATTCATCATATGTAAAATCAAAGGATGATGAGTTAGAGATTACCATAGGATCCTCCTCAAGAGGCATGAGGCAAAGGTTAGCCACTTCTTGCTCCTCATCCTCGGATGATTCCTCATCACTCCAAGTTGCAATTTGAGCTTTGAGCTTCTTCTTCTTTCCAAATTTCTTCCTTTTTAGTTGAGGCACTCTGTTTGAATGTGACCCAATTTCTTGCACTCATAGCATATGAGTTGGTCCTTATTTTCCTCTTTGTTTTTGTTCTTGAAGTCTCATCTTCAGTTAAACTTTCTTCCCCGGTTGGACTTCATGAACCGAGTGAACCGTTTGGCTAACATAGCCATCTCTTCATCTTCCTCTTCACTCGAATCACTATCATCAAAAGAAGCTTTGAGAGCAATTCCGAGTTTCTTCTTTTCTACCTCTTGTTTATTTATTCTTTTCTCTCTTCTTTTCTTCCTCTCTTCCTTGCTTCATGATCTTATGAGTAAGGAGGGACCCCATTAGTGCATCGAGCTTTAAAGTCTTCAAATCTTTTGCCTCTATAATGGCGGTCCTCTTCTCATTCCATGATTCGGGAAGAGAATAAATAATCTTCCAGACAAGCTTGTCTTCGAGAATGATCTCACCGAATCCCTTGAGACCATTTATAATGACCGAGAATCGATCAAACATCTTAAGATGCTCTCATCAGCCTCCATCTTGAAGTTATCGTAGCTTAGATTAAGGATTCTGATCTTGGTCTCTTTGACGTCATTGTATGTGGTCTCTAACTTGTCCCACACTTCCTTTGTGCTTGTACATGAGGACATCTTCGAATACATGTCCGGTCCAAGGGCACAAAAGATTATGTGCAAGGCCTTGTCGTTCACTTGGAGCCTTATTCGATCTTCATTACTCACTCCACCTTGGTCTTTGGAACAAGTCTTTCTTCTTCATCTCTCTTCATTGGAATGGTTTGACCATATTCCACTATATGCTATAGTGTGTAGTCGTTGGATTTGATAAAGATCCTCATTCTATTGTTTCAATAGGGATAGTTATCCCCATTGAAGAATGGTGGTTTGGTGATTGATTGTAACTCGCACAAGTTTGACCTGGAGGTAGATGCCATGGCTTCAATGGTATGTTGATGAATCTCTCCTAGGATCTCTTCAAGTGGGTGTGAATCCTTCAATGAGTGAAGCTCTGATACCAATTTTTGAGATGATCAAACAATGGTGGAATGACTAAGACGAGGTGAATTGGCTTTTTATCTTTTAAGAGAGTGAAATGGATAATGAAAAAATTGAGACAAGACAATTTATAGTGGTTCAAGCTTAGAACAAGCTCTACATCCACTACCTTAGCTCCCACTAAGGACTTTCAACCAATTCAATATTCAATTCTTCCCCTTTTCTCGGATTATGAGGAAACCTTACAAATGATTAGGCTTTCTACCCTAAAGCTAAATCAAGGACCACTCAATTACAAGGAATGTTTTGGCAATTAACAAGAATCTCTCACAAGATAGAATATTGCCCAATTACAAGTGATCTCAACCCCCAATTTGATTACAAGATGATACAATGAAGAAAAACAAATTTTGTTACAATAATTTGACTCTATTTGGCTCAATGAGGTTGGATTTTTGCTTGATTGCTTTTCACTTGATCATTAGTTTGTGTTGTAGCTTCAGAGGCTTGCTTTTATACATTCTCATTGATTTCTAGCCGTTTAGGTGGTTTACATCATAAATAGAGACGTTGGGCTACCTTCTTACCACCATAAATGCACGTCTGCAACTTACCGTATCGTTACGTATAAGCCCGTTTTGGTACCTGTCTCAAAATAGAAAGAGCTATTGCATAGTAATAAAGGGCAGTATCGATATGCAAGAAGGAGTATCAGTACGCTATGAAGGGCAGTTTCAAAATGGCAAGGGCCATATCAATACCATTTTGCTTACCTGGGACACTATCGATATCCGTATCAAGACACCCAAGTGGCGTGTCGATACGGGTTCAACGAATTTTTAAATTTGCTGATTCCTAATAACTGACAAGTAATGGATATTAAATTAAATGTTGGATTTGAAAATTTTCAACCTTGTATCGATACCGTTGAACTCGTATCAAAACACCTGTGAGAAAATCTCAAGCCCAGATAAAGGTTGTATCGAAACAGAGAGAACCGTATCAAAATGCATGTATTGAAATGGAAGATACCGTATCGAAACAGAATCTTTCAGTGGTAAATAATTTCAATCCGTATTGAAATACCAAGGGGTGTATCGATACGCATGGGCGATTTTGTTAAGTTTGGCTTTGAAACACTTAGAAAATTTGATGGGGTTTAAGTTTTGACTTTAAAACAATTTGAGACTAAAAATATACTTGTCAATCGTGAGACTTTTGAGTATTTAAAATTTTATTTACTTTTCAATTTAGTTCTTAAAACAATTTGTTATATCAAAATTAAACTTAGGTTTTACAAATGTCGAAGAGTTATAAAAGTTTGAGCATCTTTTTTGAGTTGTGGATACAAATTTCAAGGACAGAGTTTTCTTTTAAGGTGGGAGAGAGTTATAACTGAATTTCAGATTAATAATTTGGGTCTTGGATTTGGGTTTGAATAAAGATTAAAGTTGGGCCTAAAGTAAAAATAGAGGGATGTGGTTTTGAATTTTAAATAGGTGGCGTGGGAGAAAAAAGGGGAGAAGATCTTATGATGAGAGAGGCATTGAAAAGTGGGGGGGAGATGGGGTTGAGAGAGTTTTAGAAGGTTGGAGCGTTCAAGCCCCTTTTCGCTGCCATCCAGACTGTCGGGAGTGACACCACCGATGCCATCGAAAGGAGCTCGCCAAGACGCAGTTGTCGGTGGTGACCATGATGCAGTTGCCACCATCACTCACCGGGGTGGAGCTCGGGAAGATTCAAAATCCTTAGAAAACAAGCTTCTAGTTCTCGTCGCCGCAAGTAGTCACCATCGCTGAGATCCTCATTGTCAGAAGATCAATTATGGAGCTCGTCATCCTTGTCTGGTCACCGGAGGCCGCCGCACGCGTTGTTGCCTGCGTGTGGGCAATTTTTAGCCATAGGTGGGTGGTTATAGACCGGGTTTGGCTTGGGCCATGCTGCCAAGCCGGCCTGCTAAGCTAATCCAAGCTGAAGGCTGAGCCGGTCTGCTAAGCCGCCTTTCAAGCCAAGCCGTCCTTTGAGCCCAGCCGCTATTGACTACGGGCGGCGGTGTTATTGACCGCCGCAATTAACTGGTGTTGACTTTTTCTGAGGAATCTTACATGGGGGTTTCTTGACATTCTAAGTCTACTAGCGTAGTTTGTTTCGCCAAATTCAAACTTGGTAAGCTATTTTTACGTATTTAACCCTTCAAATTCATTAAAAATGTCTTTTGAGTGATGCTTATGGTATGAATTGGTATACGAGGATTATTCAGAATCAGATATCAGATCAAGTGGAATATTTAAGAAGCTGAATGAGGGTTTTAGCGATATCGGCTTAAGGTTAGTACACCTCGAATCCCTATTGCTTTATGGGCATCATAAATGTGATTGCTTTGTGTGTTAGTATCTGTAAAATAGGTATACGATGAATAAGCATGAGTAGAGACTGGTATTATGAGATTTAATAATTATGAAATGCATGATGATGTCATGAATATGACATGACTCGTGGAGGCTTTAGAGATCGTGTAGGGTCGTTTGAGATGCTCGTATAACTATTTGATGATTGTTTGATTGATTGTGATAATTGTTATGACTTGTATGCTTGTTTGAATAGAATGATGAGATTTGCTGGAAATTATACTAAATGGACTAATAATTGGTAATATTTGAATAATTAATCATAAAGTTGAGATTTGATATTAAATGATTATGAAGCCGATAATTAGCATTAATTGAGTGGATGCGTTAGTAGACAAACTCTAATAACTTTCATAAGCTTTAGGGACCGAATAAAGCGTTGTGATACCGCAATTCAAGGAAATGGTGCTAACCCGTGTATAGGGTATCATTACGAGCTTTGGTCGTATCGGTACCCATTTGGGTGCTGTATCGGTATGGGTTGACCCGTACGGTACTTGTAGAAATGTAGGATTTCTAATAAGCAGTTTTGTATCAGTACGCTGTAGACACTAAATTTTTTTCGGCTTAAATTAAATGCTCGAAATAAAATAAATCCACCCTTTTTTTAAATTCCCAAAACCTTTTTTTAAATACCCTTTGTTGTTTATTTTAGTCTCTTTTTTATGTGTTTTATTTTATTTTATTTTATTTTGCTTGTGATATGTATGTTATTTCACTTGTTGAATGTTGTTTAATTTATTATTAGCTTGCTTACTTTATTATCATGAGTTTATATTATCCCTTTTATAATATATTTTATTATATATAGTATATAATATATAATTAAGATATATTTTCTTAAAAGTATACATGTGGTCTTTCATTTTGGTTAAGTTTAGAAGTTTAGGAGTTTTTTATGTTTTGGGCTTAGTGGTTTGGGCCTTCTTGTGTTTAGGGCTTGCTTAGGTTAGAAGGGTTATGAGTTTGATAGATTAATTCTTGATTAAAATTAGGTAAAATTAATTTGATTAATTTAAAATCATGTGCTCGTCTCATAGGGGCACGATCTTTAAACTAATTAGATTAATTTAGGCTTAGCTTAGAGCCTTAGATAGATTAAGGTTCAAATTAGTTTAGTGAATTTAAATTTACCCTTGGCTTATTGGGATAAATCTTAAATTCATTAAACTAGTTGGACATTTCTTAGGGTTCTCTAGCCTTAGAGTTAATTGTCATGTTACAAGATAAATCATAATTTATTAGGGTTCTCTAGCCTTTTAGGATTAATTAATTTAGGGTTAATATAAGATTCACCTAGTTTTTAAATTAGATCACTAATTAAATTTTCATAATATGGGCCATTTAGGTTAGGGCTTTAGGGGCCTCTATGTATTTAATTTTCAAGTCTTTGTTTGACATTCATTTTATTTGTCATCATTTGGCCCATTTAGTTTACACGTTAATTAATTTAAACCATAAAAGGGAGGTATTCATTAATTCTGATATTTCTGTCGTAACAGTCCGAGCTTAAAGGATGTTGACCAAATATTTGAATTAATCCTTACCGACTCAAGGTAAAATTAAATCTTAACCAAGTTATTACATCATGTTTTAATTGCTAGCATCATGCATAAAGGTGACGTTCGGGATTTGAACCATAAATTAACATGGCAGTCGGGCTTATATGATGTCGGTTTAATTTATGGTTCGATGTATCGTCAACCTTATTAATTAAATGTCCAATTAATTTGAATTCACCAGCTTGATAAAGCCCGTTCAATTAAGCTTAATTTCCAATTAAGGTCACCAAATTAAATTCCTTTCAAATTCCGACAACTTCCTTCGATTAAAAGCAACAAATATTTTGGTACCGATTTTCGGGTGTGATGGGGGTGCTAATCCTTCCCCACACGTAACCAACTTCCGAGCCCTTTCAAAATGAATCTATGGTTTTATGGTGCCCAACCTACCTTATCCAAGTGGCTGGTGGCGACTCCCAGTTTTCAATCAATTTTCCAAAGAAAAAGAATTTTCAAAAGAAATCACTTTAAACCAAGATTACAGAGGAAATGATTTTGGGGATAACCCGTAGCAACCAGACGAACTCAAATTTCAAACGGTTTTTCAAAAAAACGTCGCTATAGCATGGCGACTCTGCTGGGGACCAATTTTGTTTTTAAAATAAAAGGAGAGTTAGGCTAAGAAAATATTTGATGTTTTTAATGATGGAAAATTGTCAGAATTTTAATCGATTCTAGTGAGGTTGACCCTTTCTTGAAATTGTGACAATAATTGTACGAGCTTTTTTGTTGGTCTTCGAATTAATTTTTCATTTAATTTCTAAAGAATCATCGACATGTGTTGCATCATGATCATCAAGCTCTATACCCGAGCTCCATCCCTTAAGTGGGAGTGAAACGCCACATACCCACGTGAGTAGCCCTCCACGGGTCGGTAATTTACTTCCGAAATCCACACCTCTTGACATGTGAGCAGCCTTCCACGTCATTGGGTCATGCTTTCCCTCGAACCAAAACCAATTTGCAAGCTTGTAATGGGCCAGAATTGGGGTTCTTGTTGCCTTAGTAGGTAATAAGATAGGTTCGGGTACACCGATTAGAACCGAACCCATGTGTGTGAATTTAAGAAGCTTACCCCTATTAGAGCCATGCGAATAATCTTAGCGAACTAGAATTCATGTGGTTAGGGTTCTTTCTTTATGTGTTTGCCTTTCGTTTATTTTCCTCGTATTTATCTCTTCTTTTTTAGGAATTCATTATCCATCAGTTGACTAACCCTTTTCCTTGTCTTCTCTCTTTCCCTTTGTACCTTTTTGTTTTGCATACTTTGTCATATCATAAAGAGCACATTGAGTCGGAAATAGTCTGAAATTAAAGACTAGATTAATAAGATGTTTGGCTCAAAACAATGATGAAAAGAATCACGACGTACAAATATGGTCAGAATGGGAGCATTTACATGACGCGAGCAATATTTCAGCCAGAGGTTCATGTCAACAGTGTCAGCCGAAACCTTTATGAACACAAAAGTTAATGATGTGTCCGAGTGGAAGTTAGAGTGGAATAATTGGGATTCCAAGGCAAGAAGTGCTTTCAAAGATGAGTATAGCTACATTTCATGTTCACTTGATGTTCCGATCGACCAACCGCCACTTCAAGTAGTGGTAGAGTTTTAGAACTACGACCTATGGTTGTTTCACGATTGACGACTTTGATTTGACCTTGATAATTGAGGAGTCTCAAAACCTTTCAAGAATATCAGCGAGAACCGCATATACTCAAAGAACAAAGCTTTCTGGGGCAAGCTCGAAGGTTTCTCGGGCACTTTTCCATCTTGGGTCGACAATCAAGTCTCGACTTAGAACGAGAAAGAATATTTCGGGTAGGAAGGAATTTTGGCCATAGCTTTATCATACCCTAAGGGTCGAGTTTAGCGGGACCCTTTTCGAAGAACAAGTCAAGTGTACCAAATGCCGACATTGGAGCGACTATAATTCACTGCCTACACCACTTGGGAGCTAGAACAAGAATTGGCACATTTGTTAACTTCGATGCAAGAGGCCACCCGAAAGTCACAATTCCTAGGGGAAGATGTTGCTAAGCTTCAGGACTATGCTGATGGTGAATCCGATAAGAGAGAAAAGACTATTGACCTATATGCTAGCATAGGACCGTTTGCAAAGTGGGTTTTCTTTGGCTATTGTAATGTGACGATATTCCCATTAATACGAGTTGTTTAACGATGATATTTACCGAACTCAGTGTCACTCTTTGCATTCATTCATGTTTTCATAGTAGCATTATTTTGTGACGTATTGTTATTTTTGTTCAAATAATACATTTTTGTACATTCACATATATCATATGCATCACTAATCGGGGAAAAACATTCACCTTAGAAAGTATGAGTAAGGAGGGAATGACTTCTGACCACTTTGACTCCAGAAATATGAATGATCTAGCAACTAGGGTAGCTAGACTCGAACAGTTTCATGAACAATTGGTTTGGAATCAAAGGGAGACAATATCATATGTGAAGAAGTTCCAAGAGGAAACAAGGGGGCAAATCGATGAACTAATGGGTATGATGGCCACCATGACCAAAGAGGAGGGTATGAAAGAAGACTTTTTCGTGAAAGAGGAGAGTAAGAGTCGGGATTGTGACTTCATAGCGTAAAGGGTTTTGGCTGATGAGGACAAACTATCATCAACCAATATGAGGTAGCATGCACCATTTTGGAGTGCGGTGCCAAATTAGTGTCGGATAAGACTAAGGACTCTCTCTCAGAAATCCTATCCCATCCAGCAAACGAAGAACCAAATAAGTTAGAGCTACAAGATAAGAAAGGTACAATATGCAACGAGAGTATGAGGATTTCGACTACACTATCTTCTGCATTTTCATTCCTACAATCACATGATCAGTCTTTGGTGTCTGTGATCCCAAGACTTCATCAGCTACCGGTCAGCCAAGCTTCCAAGGCTCAAGAAAAGAAGCAAGAATCAAAGAACGCCTAGTTTACTCCCAGTCCTTTCACTTACCGAGATTTGTATTCCAAGCTGCTACACGCTCGATTGGTGGCACCTTGCTTTGTCAAAGCCCTGTCATCTCCATATCCGAGTTGGTTGAGTGAGAAAGATCATTGTGATTACCATGTCGGGACTCAAGGTCATTCCATCAAGAGGTGTATAAGTTTTAAGCGTAAAGTTCAACATCTCCTAGATATCGGGGTGTTAGAATTTGAGATGATGAGTCCAGGTCTGAAGATTAATTTTCCAGACATGGCTGGTACTATAAAATTAGGATAAGGTCAGGTTTCCGTGATGGAAGGGCTGGATGAGTTGAAGTTACCGACATCGGCAAAATCTAAAAACGTTAGTAGCCATCGCAATCACGATCGTTCCACGGGAAGCTCGATCTTGAACCCGCTTAAAAGGTCTGAAGCAGTTCCGAAAGAGTCTACAAAAGCAACATGCCTTGATAATAGTGATGCCTTCAAAGGAGGAGAGTCTTGCTTAAGGAAAAAGAAAGCTAAAACGCATAATGCAAGAGGCAGTGACAAGATGACAAAGTGATATTTCCGATGACAAATTCAGAGCTGTTACCTCTATTGGTTCAAAATAAACTCTTGAGGCTACCTTCCCTGAAGCGGTATGTTTATTTCAATCCCAATGTGTTTGGTGTCAGGGTTCTATGTGAGTATCATCACGGTGACTTTGGCCATATAACGGAAGAGTGCGTGTTTTTGAAGGGCAAGATCTATGAACTTGTTAAGAATTGAGTGCTTTCCTTTGAGAATGGAAAACCAAAGTTCAGAGAAAGAGGCCAAGTTTATGAGAATGTTTGAGGTGTCATGATGAATGACCAACGTTGCAAGGGTCAGGGATTTCTAAGGGCATCCTATCCATTTTTTTAGGTTTTTGTTTTATTTGCTTTTATGTGTGTTAATTTTGCTTTTTTTTACCCGAAGACAGTAGTAGTAATCATTTGTAAAAGTCTATGTTATGTTTGCTTTTGCTATTTCAATGAAAGGATACTTTTTTCTAAAACATATATGAATACATTCTTACCCTCGTAGACCCCTGGATATCACATGCATGATGTGGTGTTGATTCTAACAAAGAGATCAATCGAATGTTGTGATAATGATGAAGCGTGATTCCCCCTCAGTCCGCTCTGGTTGGTAAAGCGTGAGAAGCAAGATTACTACTCCTTTGATGATGTTCGATGATAAGAAAATCTCCTAGGAGAGCCCAAATAAGAGTTTCTTGAATGTGCATCAAAAGGAAAATAATGTGTTTCAAAATAAAACAAAAGTTAATTAAATTTAAAGGGGTACTCCGCTATAGCAAAAAAGGCTAAATAAGGATGCTTTGCTCCACTTACTCCAATTGAGTCAAAAGCCTTGGCTATATGAGTAAGTTTTCAAATAATGACTATGCCGAGTAACTCGAGATATTGTTGTATGCTCCATCATTATTCTCGAGACAAAGGACTGTGATGAATTAAATTCCCTTAAGAAAAAGGAAATAAATGAACAAATTAAATAAGTCTCGGAGCATCCTGATGGCGCTGTGGGAGGAGAACAAATCTAATAAGGAGCTGTGCTCCACTTGTTCAATACCCTAGCGTCAGAGATGAATCCTTGAGGACACTGACACAATTTTGATTACAATAAAAAGTGTGCACTTAAGTTTAAGAATTCTCAGAATGACATTATCCGCGTTCCATGGGCTAAATAAAAGTCAGAAAGCTTAAACCGTTTATGGAAAAAGATAATGAGAACTAGGAGGAGTAGTTTTATGACAGATCAAGCAAGTTCCATAATCATGAGGATGAACCGAGCAATCTAAAAGGGATCTCGCAAATATCACCACAACATTCAAAGGCAAACCGTTGATCACTGGAGGATTGAATCTAAGACGCTCTTGCATTTAATATCCGGGGCATTCTATTCTTTTTTATTAATTTTGATTTTGTATATTAACTTAAAAATGGGCATCCTTTGTTGAAATGATGAATAGCAAACTGATCTATAGACAAAAGTATAGAGAGGGAAAAAATAAAGGAAATAAAAAGAAGAAAAGAGAGAAATAGAAGAATAAGGTATCTCCGTGCTTTTTAGAATGAAGTTTAGGATGCAAGGTCAAGTGTGTACATGATCGACCTAATGTAAACCTATCATTGCTTTTGAAAGGAATAATAGCAGGCCTTCATGTTACATGATTCAAGAACCCAAAATAAGTATCTATTGCAAGGCCTTAGTTGGTTCCGAAAGATCAAGGTTGAATTCTCTTGAAAATTGGGAGACTCATGGGGCATGTCTTCAGCCTAGTATTGAGAAGGAAGAAGGACCATACCAATGGGTCAAGGGTAAGTAACTGTTGAACCTGAGGAAGAGATGAAGTACTGTTAATATTAGGAAAAAGGGGGCATCGGTTTAGCCGTCTAAAGTTGGTCTGAAGTTAACCAAAGCGTACAAGGCGATAGTTTATCAAGTGAGCGGGGTATACTTACATCCGCTTATAGCAAAACGAGTTGTGAAAGATGAAACAAATATGGTAAAGATGGGGTTGACGATCGCGAAGTTGGTCATGTATGAATTGTAGTGTATCACACGCTTAATGAATGTACAAGTTAATCAGCCATCGTTCCAAGCCATCTTTTAGTCTTGGAATCATGCTTTCTGTCAACAGGAAGGATCCGACGTCTACAGTTGAGGAGTATTCCGCTTTGCTTAATCAAAAGAGTGTTAACAAGGGCTGGGTTTCCATAAAGTTGTCGAAGTCCCATGATTATCCTTTGAAGCATAGAATTTTAGCTAGAATGAGTAAAGATTGGGGAAAAGGTTTGACTCAGAATAGTGGAGATATCACCACCTTATCATAGGAATGCGTGTGCACACCTGAATAATGTCATGGAAACAAATCTGCTCATAGTGGGGATTCATGGCTCAATCATATTCCTTAAAGAATCTTGGGTGGTATTAATGGTGGTACCTTGAACTTGTTCGAGCATTTGAATAAGAAGACTTTACGGCACAGCTTTAGATCAAGGGCCTAATTGGTTGGCATAACATAATTTGTCAGTGACTACAAAAAGAGCAATTGCAAGACCACGTACGCCAGATCGCTTGAAGATTTGAGAATAAGGAGAACTTGAAAATCTGTGGGGCATGGTTCTACCTTAAGGTTGAAATTGTAGAAGGATCATCATAAAGAACCCATGAAGAGGCAAGAGTTAAGCATGTGGGTAATGTTACTTCGACCAATGAAAATCAGTACCTTCCTTCAAGAGGAAACGAATGAGGAAGATTTAGTAAAGAAAAATAAAGATCAAACCTTGGGTAAGTGAAGGGTTGAAAGATTTTTGGGGGATGAGTTCACCCCAATGACGAGAGTAAAGAGGACTCGCCATGAAGAGTCAATAAAGAGAAAATAACGAAGCCCAAGTTTAGTGGGGCAGTGTTCCGAAGATATACTTCAAGAGGTCACAAATTTCAGTCAGAATGGTATGGGCCAACCACATCCTTTCAAGATAAGACAAAAATGAAGACTTGGCAAAGATAAGAGGCCCATGTGAGATTAAGGATGATCGACCAGAAATCAAGATCTTCCCAGCAGTTCTAAAAATATCATCATTCATGCATCATATTTAGCTAGACATCCCTAGGTTAGGAACATGTTAACTCATATCATCAAATCATTTTGATTATTTTTTGACAGATACAAAGATTGAAAGAGATGTTAACCTGAAACTTCCCGGTTGGGAAAATAGATCTCAGTGGAGATGACTAGTCCCTGAATCCATGATAAGAAGACTTCGCCAGTATTTGCGAAGGTTGAAGAAATTTGGAATGAGAAGCACAACTCCAGGCTTCGAATTTTGGTAAGAGATCAAAGAATTTCATAGCAAAGAGAGCATCTTTTAAGCTTCGAAATCCAGTATGCTTTCCCGTCAAGACTTTCGGGCAATGAGTAAACTATCCGAAAATGATGCCAAAGCGCCAATGCAATAGAAATTGGGGCATAGAGAAACCTATAGTTTGAAGAATCAGCCAAAGAAAAGCGAGAAGTTTCGAAATAACTCGCGATCTTAAGGCAAAAGTCAAGCTAGCACTCGCTTCAAGACATGAAAGGAATCTGCCAAAGCTAAGGCAAGAGGACATCAAATGCAAAATGGATAAAATTTACCGAGAAAGGAGAACGGAGGTCTCTCACGAAGAAACCCTAAGGGACTAGAGGAGAAAACTCGTAGGGGCATTCAGAAAAGAAAACGAAGAAAATGAGAAAGAAGAAAAAAGAAAAAAGAAAGAAGAAAAAAAAGAAAAAGAAGAAAAAAGGAAAAAGAAAGAAAATAAAATAAAAAGAAAGAGAAAGAAAAATAAAAGAAAATAAAAATGGAGTAAAAAGAAGAAAAAATAAAAAGGAAAAGAAAAATAAGGAAAGAGAGAATGAGAAAAAGGAAAAAATGGGAGAAAAGAAAAAAGAGAGAAATAGAAAAAAGGGAAACAGAAAGGAGAAAAAGAAGAGCAAAAGAAAAAGGAAAAGAGAGAGAGAAGAAATAGAGCAAAAGAAAAAGGAAAGAGAGAGAGAGAAGAAAAGAGAAGAAAGAAAAAGAGAGGAGAAAAAAGAAAAAAAAGAAGAAAAAGAAAAAAAATCTCTAGAGAGAAAACCTGTAAAAATGCTTTAGAGCAAGAGATTCAGAAAGTCAAGAAAAAGAAAGGACATAAAGGACTATCGAGCAAAGGAGGCAGATACTCATAGCTCAAGGTTTTTAGAGCGGAGGAGGTAGATACTCAAAACTCAAGGATTTCAGGCGAAGGATTTCAAACTCGTCGTATTAGAACTACCGAGCGGAGGAGGTAGATACTCATAGTTCAGAGTTTTTAGAGCAAAAGGGGGTAGATACTCAAAGCTCAAGGATTTTAGGCGAATAATTTCAAACTTGTCATATTAGAACTACCAAGCGGAGGAATCAAATACTCATAGCTTAGAGTTTTTAGAGCGAAGGAGGCAGATACTCATAGCTCAGGATTTCAGAGCGAAAGGGGCAAATACCCGTAGCTCAAAGTTTTTTGGAGCGAAAGGGGCAGATACCTGTAGCTCAAAGTTTTGTGGGGCAAAAGAGGTAGATACTCATAGCTCCAAGTTGTAGGGAGAGGAAGGGTGAACAGTTCTATATAGGAGGAACTCGAAGCTCGGAATCTCCTAACAAGGAAGTAGGACAAAATTAGTGCTTATGGTCTTTGCTTTATTCTTGTTCCACAAGTATAAGCAAAGAGAGGCAGTTGTAGACAATAAATTTTGTCCGGGTTAAATTAAATGCTCGAAATAAAATAAATCCACATTACCCTTTTTTTAAATACCCAAAAACCTTACCTTATACCATAAGCACAAAATTTCATGGGCCATTATATATAATTTTATATAGTACAAAAATATATACAAAATAAAAATCCCAAATCCTTACTCACCAAGGCTTGGTTCTCATTGGATGAATCAATGCCTCATTCCCATTGGTTAAAAAAACTACTTGGTGACCAAGGTCTTAATTTTTATTGGTTCCTATATTTTAAGGGGATAAACCAAAAATACCCTTCATCAGATATATACATATATATATATATATATATTTCTACCCTAAAAAAGGGGAACGAACCTATTTTCTTTTCATCTCATTCGGCAGCCATCAAAACTCCCCCTCCTGCCATTTTTCATTGTTTTAAAGACTCCACTGCCGATTGTTAAACCCTTGAATTGTACTTCACAACTCCAACAACAACATGCGGAATTTGGTTGATCGAGCATAAATATTTGGGTTTTGGGTACATTCTTCCCTTTTCTTTTTATTTATGTATAATCATTTTTTATAGTTCAATGAAAATGTGGATGATTTTATTGGTAACCTTTGTTGTTTATTTTAGTCTCTTTTTTATGTGTTTTATTTTATTTTATTTATTTTTTTGCTTGTGATATGTATGTTATTTCACTTGTTGAATGTTGTTTAATTTATTATTAGCTTGTTTACTTTATTATCATGATTTCATATCCCTTTTATAATATATTTTCTTCTATATAGTATATAATATATAATTAAGATATACTTTCCTAAAAGTATACATGTGGTCTTTCATTTGGGTTTAGTTTAGAAGTTTAGGCCTTTTTTATATTTTGGGCTTAGTGGTTTAGGCCTTCTTGTGTTTAAGGATTGCTTAAGTTAGAAGGGTTTTGAGTTTGATAGATTAATTCCTGATTAGAATTAGGTAAAATTAATTTAAAATCTTGTGTTCATCTCGTTGGAGCACGATCTTTAAATTAATTAGATTAACTTAGGCTTAGCTTAGAGCCTTAGATAGATTAAGGCTCGAATTAGTTTAGTGAATTTAAATTTACGCTTGGCTTATTGGGATAAATGTTAAGTTCATTAAACTAGTTGAACATTTCTTAATTACTTTTAAGATAAAATTAACATGGAGATTAAATTGACATTTAAATTAAAACCATGATTAATTAATTCGATTTACTTTAAATAGTATTCCTGGCTTATTAGAATACTAGTTTAAGATCGATCGAGTTAGTTGTCATGTTACAAGATAAATCATAATTTATTAGGGTTCTCTAGCCTTTTAGGATTAATTAATTTAGGGTTAATATTAGATTCACCCAGTTTTTAAATTAGATCACTAATTAAATTTTCATAATATGGGCATTTTAGGTTAGGGCTTTAAGGGCCTCTGTATGTTTAATTTTTAATTCTTTGTTTGACATTCATTTTATTTGTCATCATTTAGCCCATTTAGTTTACACGTTAATTAATTTAAACCATAAAAAATGAGGTATTCATTAATTCTGATATTTGTGTTGTAACAGTCCGAGCTTAAAGGATGTTGACCAAATATTTGAATTAATCCTTACTGACTCGAGGTAAAATTAAAACTTAACCAAATCATTACATCATGTTTTAATTGCTTGCATCATGCATAAAGGTGACATTCGGGATTCGGACCATAAATTAACACGGCAGTCAGGCTTATATGATGTCGGTTTAATCTATGGTTCGATGTATCGTCAACCTTATTAATTAAAAGTCCAATTAATTTGAATTCACTAGTTTGATAAAGCCCGTTCAATTAAGGTTAATTTCCAATTAAGGTCACCAAATTAAATTCCTTTCAAATTCTGACAATTTCCTTCGATTAAAAGCAACAATTATTTTGGTACCAATTTCTGGGCATGATGGGGGTGCTAATCCTTCCCCACACGTAACCAACTTTTGAGCCCTTTCAAAATGAATCTCTGGTTTTGTGGTGTCTGGCCTACCTTATCCAAGTGGCTAGTGGCGACTCCCAATTTTCAATTAGTTTTCCAAAGAAAAAGAATTTTCAAAAGAAATCCCTTTAAACCAAGATTATAGAGAAATGATTTTAGGGATAACCCGTATCAACCGGATGAACTCGAATTTCAAACAGTTTTTCAAAAAAACGTCGCTACATACGCGTGTGGGTACTGATACCCGAGGGTACCATATCGATACTCATGTTCGAGTATCGGTGTCCAGTACATTAAATAAGCGATAAATGTAAATTAAGGGTGAAAATTGATGTGTATTTTAATAATTGAATTATGCCTTGATAAATGCGATAATTAGAATTAATGGGGCAATAAATAAGATTAATTATATATTTCTTCATAATGTATTAACAATTCGATAATGTAAAATAAATAATGTGTTGATGATTAGCAACAACATGGGATCCTTGGTGTCGCATTGCTTGTATGTCGGATAAGCATTTGATTGGTTGAGTCTCCTTGGTTGATGGGATCCAGATACCCAGAGAGAAAATGTTGTAACACCATGGTTAGAGATACTAATGTACGTTCCTAAAGCTGTGTGGCACCATGTCTCATTCGAAGATGCTCAACGAGAGATTCTAAGTATGGGTGTATGTTTTCAAAGCTGTGTGGCACCGAGTCTCACCTAAAGAGTGTACATTCTCGAAGTTGTGTGGCACGGGGCATTACTCAGAGTGTATGTTCCCAAAGCTGTGTGGCACCAGGCCTCACTCTATGTTTTTGGTTTTGATGTTGTGTGCTTTATCTCGGTTGATAAGGTTTGATCCCGAGTATGGTTTACATCTCCTTATTTCTCGTACTAGCTTGCATGTTTATGTTTATGATTAGCTTGAAGTATAGTAGAGTAGATGTGTAGTACTGAGCTCTGTAAGATCAACGCTCGGAATCGTATTCATAGGATCTTACATGGTCAAGTCTGTAATTCTTACTTTTGAAATTTTATGAATCAAGTCTAATATTTAAATGTCTTAAATTAAAGTAGAGCTTCTTTATAACGATTTAAATTGTTTATATATGTTTTTAACTTTTGGATCTAAATATTTTTGAAATACCTTGTTTGGGCTAAACCTAGTTTGAGAAATTTTATGGTTTTTGGTTTGGGCTTGAAGCCTAATTGTGACATTCGGGTTGGAGGTGTTATGATCATTGTAAATTATTTTCATTAAAACAATTAGCACTTAATTTACAAAACATGGTACTTCAATTCAAAATAGATTATAAATAAAGAGTTCGAATAATTAAAACATTTATAGACTTCACTTAGTAAGGTCCTATGAATACACGACCCACTAAGTACAAGTATTGTACCCTGGTAATAAACGCTTGCTTGAATCCTGCACTGATAGTGCTCATCAAGCTCACGACCGATCTACCAACCTATGAACGGAAACAATGATTCCGAGCATTGAGCTTACAAAGCTTAGTGATACACATATACTCTACTATACTTCATACGAATCATAAATATAAGCATGAAAGTTGGTATGAGAAATAACGTAAGAATAATAATCATGTGGCGCTACTGTTGTCGCCTAAAAACATGTTAACATCATAATAGTCATCATATATAGCATACAAGGCCCAACCATACACGAGATCTCATCAAATCATCTAGACAAAACCATACATATCATAAACAACAACCTAGAGTGAGGCTCTAGTCACACAACATCGGGAACGTACACCTATACTCTGAATCCCCTTCAAGTATCATCGAATGTGACCCGAGTCACACAGTATCACAACATCCTCGACCCAGATGTCACAATTGGGCCTCAAGCCCAACCTACAAACCATGAAAGTTCTCAAATTCGATTTAGCCCAAATAAAATACATTCTGAAAACATGTAAAGCCAATGATTAAAATATATATAGATAATTAAAACGTTACAAGGGAGATCCAATTGAATTAAAATATTTTAACATTTGATTTGATTAATACAATTTGCAAAATAAAAATTACAAACTCCACAACGTAAGGTCCCATGAATACATAGCCTACTAAACACAAGTACCATACACCGGAGATCACCATATGCTAGAATCTCATACCGATAGTGCTCTACGATCCCACGATTCAACGATCAACCTACGCATAGAAACAACGATTCCGAGCGTTGAGCTTACAAAGCTCAGTGGTACACATCTACTCTACTATACTTCATGCTAATCATAAACATAAGCATGCAAGCTAGTACGAGCAATAAGGAGTGATAAATAAACACGTGGCACTGCCACTAGTCGCCTAAGCACATGCTCTCATCATAGCAAAACATCATACATGGCACACAAGGCCCAACCAAGCCTGAGATCTCAACAAATGATCTAGGTGAACACATATCAACAACAACAACTCTAGAGTGAGGCCGTGTCACGTAGCATCTGATCATACACTCCAGGAGAGGTTGGGTTATGTAGCATCAGAACATGCACCCATGCTTGGAATCCACTCTCGAGCATCTTCGAATAAGGCTCGGGTCACATAGCATCGGTAACCTAAATTAGGTATCTCTAACCATGGTGTTGCAACACTCTTTTACTGGGTATCTGGATCCCGTCAATCAAGAAGACTCAACCAGTCAAATGCCTATTCGACATACAAGCAACGTGATCCCAAGGATCTCCCTATCATTTCTACACGTCATCACATCATTTATTTTACATTACCAAGTTGTTAATACATTATGGAGGGGTATATAATTAATCTCGTTCATTACCTCCATTAATCCTCGTTATCTTATTTATCAAGGCATAATTTGATTATTAATATTCACATCAATTTTTGCCCATAATTTACATTTATCAATTATTTAACGTATCGGGTACTGGTACTCGTACGTGAGTATCGATACGATGCCCTAGGGTATCAGTACTCACATGCGTTCTGATATTGAAGAACTTATTAGAAATCTTTTATTTCCACAAGTACTAGTACGGGTCAACTTGTACCGATACGACGCCCAATTGCATATCGATACGGCCAAAGCTCATACCGATACCCTATTTACGAGTTCATATAACTTCCTCGAATTACGATATTACAAAGCTTATTCGATCTCTAAAGCTTATAAAAGTCATTAAGATTTATTTGCTAGTGCATTTAATCATTTAATATTAATTATCGACTTCATAATCATTAAATTGAGTATAACCCTTAAGCAGGGTTCCCATG
Source organism: Hibiscus mutabilis (assembly GCA_019671005.1). Lineage (NCBI taxonomy): Eukaryota > Viridiplantae > Streptophyta > Magnoliopsida > Malvales > Malvaceae > Hibiscus > Hibiscus mutabilis. Next base: position 49,447,685 of record CM033714.1, read on the forward strand.
AAATCACGTCAATCTATTCGAACAAGCTCACAAAGTATCTTACTTTATCAGCCAATCAATCAATCATCAATTAATCATACGGGCACCTCAAATGACCCTAATCAGTCTCTAAAACATCTATGAGACTCATCATATTTACAATATCACCATGCATCTCACAAATATATCAAGCCACATAATATCGGTCTTACTGTTGGGAAACGCCGGTACACCCCATGGCACAGCGAAAAAATTATATGGCGTAATCCACCAGTGATCCATGTACAAGGGACGAATTCAAGGTGATAAAGGATGAAATGTTACCTTAATAAATCTGGAATCTGGAAATATGTAGGGAATTCGAAATAACCAAATCAAATCTGAGTCGTCACAATAGCGTTCCGACCTCTACGCAGTCTACCTGAATGAAACGAACAATATTTTCTCTTCTCTAACTATTAGAGATGTTTTTCAAAAACGGGGGATAAATGGCTGCTAGACCTTATGTCTTTATATAGCATTTAAAAACCTAATTCTAATTAAATTCGGATTCTTAAATATACAATATATTTAACCGAATTTAATTAAATATGTAGAATCTGATTCTTCTTTAATTAGGTTTCTTTTAGATATATATATATATACTTTAATAATATTTGATAATTACAATAACTTATCAAATATTAACATATATATATATATATAAATGAAATTATCCATAATTACAATAATTATATCAATTTCGGTTTCTCACTAATTACGTGTAAACAAGTTTGTATACATGCTATCTAATCGATATTTGCTCGTTTCAATCATAGGGTGTGACCCTTGTAGGTTCATGTAACGTTAGCGGTAATATCCAGAATAATTATAATATTACAAGCAATGAGTGGCATCTAGCAATACATCATTGCTACCTAAGTTACATGAAATCGTGGTTTGATTTAGCTTTATTTTTGTGATTAACTTCTTTTTATATATTTCATCCTTTTGTCCTCATATCTAGATCGGACACAAGTCATGGATTAGTCACACTTGTATAGTCCATCTAATGTTTCTTGATATCTTGAGTAGACTATTATAAACGAATAATTATAATATCCCATATCAATTTATTCGAGCATGCCCATGCATTTTCTAGTCTCACTCAATCAAGTGGCCTATGATATTACTCCTATTATGTAGGAGGGACAAATCCTATCTTGATCAACCATATTTCGCTACATGGATTATGACATATCCAATATCAGTCTTTATAGTGTAGTCAGTTACGACACACGTTTGACCGTATCAAAATATGTCAGTCGCGATGTTGAAATAATGATGATCTCAAGTTTGAGAACCATACATGTAGTTATCACCATAAGCAATGTTGTTACTGTCACATAATAATCCAAGAAACATGCTCATAGCGAGTTAGTCCAGTATGTTGTTCCCTAACACATACTTATGTATTGATTTTGACATCTCCATGTCAATGACAGCACTTTGTCATCAATCAACTACATATTAGTCTTAATACATTATTGTTGTCCAAGCGCACAATAATTCTTGATTAAGGACATTCAAGAATAACTATATTATTCTAAGGACTTTATTATAATTTAGTTTATTTATAGATACACAGAATAAGACTAAAATAATAATAATGGCTTTATATTAATAAACAAGATAAAATAAGTATATCTTTTACAACCATCTCATGATTGGTCTTTGGGCATACTCCAACAATCTCCCACTAGCACTAAGACTAATCACTCATGTATTTAATACCAAGAGACTTAGTGTGACGTTCATGCTTCTGCTGTGTTAGAGGCTTTGTCAGTGGATCGTCGATATTGTCATCTGTTGGTACTCTACATATTTCTACATCTCCTCGATCAATGATTTCACAAATGAAATGGTAACGCCTAAGTATGTGTTTGGATCGCTGGTAAGATCTAAGTTCTTTTTCTTGTGCGATGGCTCCGTTGTTGTCACAACGTAGATCTATAGTATTTGATATGCTAGGCACGACCCCTAGTCCAGATATGAACTTTTTGATCCAAACAGCCTCTTTTGCAGCATCACTTGCTGCAATATACTCAGCTTCTATTGTAGAATCTGCTGCTGGTACCGCCAATTTTAGGGAAACCATTGATTTTGTACCTAACAGTTTAAAAAAAATTCCATGGGCTGCGTATTGGGACAGCATGGTAATACTGGAAGAAAAGAAAAAGGTGATATATTACTTGAGCAAGAAGTTCATTGATTGTGAAACCAGATATTCTTCAATTGAAAAGCTATGTTGTGCTTTGGTATGGGCGGCTAAAAGGCTCAGGTAATATATGCTATATCATACTACATGGCTAATCTCGAAGCTGGACCCACTAAAATTCATGATGGAGGCCCCAGCTTTATCAAGAAGGTTGGCACGTTGGCAGATGTTACTTTCAGAATTTGATATCCAGTATGTGAGCCAAAAAGTAATAAAGGGAAGTGTTATAGCTAACTTTTTGGAAAGTCGTGCCTGTAATGATTATGAGGCGTTAAATTTTAATTTTCCTGATGAAGATTTAATGTATATCTCAGAAGATGACGAGGCCCCAGCAGAATCCCGGGTCATGAATTTTGATGGTGCTACAAATGCATTAGGACGAGGTTTGGGGCAGTTCTAGTTTCAACAGAAGGAAATTATTACCCCTTTACCAGTCGATTAAAGTTCTTCTGCACTAATAACATGGCAGAGTACGAAGCATGCATAATGGGTCTAAGAGAAGCTATTAAGAGGAAAATCCGCACTTTAAGAGTTTTTGGGGACTCTGCATTGGTCATTTATCATATACGTGGTGAATGGGAGACAAAAGATGCAAAGTTGGTAGAATACCACAAGTTGGTCCTTATGTTGACCAAAGAATTTGATGAGATCACTTTCAAATATCTCCCCAGGGAAGACAACCAAATGGTTGATGCTTTAGCTACTTTAGCGGCCATGTTTAAAGCAAGTGAAAGTTTTGGGATGATGCCCATCAGGTTACATATGCTAGACTCCCCAACCCATTGTTATGATGTGGAAGAATAAATAGATAGTTTCCCATGGTACCATGACATCTTGCAATATGTAAAATTTCAGCAGTACCCACCACAAGCTACAGAGAATGAGAAGAAAATGATCAGGAAAATGGCATCAGGGTATGTCCTTGATGGAGAAATTTTATACTAAAGAAGTTGAGATCAGGTGCTCTTAAGGTGTGTGGACGCAAAAGAAGCTCAATTAATTATGGAAGAAGTCCATGAAGGAGTTTGTGGAACTCACCCCAGTGGCTTCACCATGGCTAGAAGTATCATGCGCTTTGGGTATTATTGGTCAACCATGGAAGGTAATTGTATCAATTACTCTCGTGAATGCCATAAGTGTCAAATATATGCTGATAAGGTTCATACACCTCCGCAATGTCTCTATATCATGTCATCTCCTTAGCCTTTTTCCATATGGGGCATCGTGTCATCAGTCAGATTCATCCAAAGGCATCAAATGGGCATCATTTTATCTTGGTAGCCATTGACTACTTCACAAAGTGGGTGGAAGCAGCCTCGTATGCAAACATCACCAGGTCTACGGTTTGCAAATTCCTAAAAAAGGAAATTATTTGTCGGTACGGTTTACCTAAAACTATTATTACCGATAATGCCTCCAATATGAATAACAGGATGATAATTGGAGTCTGTGAGCAGTTTAACGTCAAGCACCATAATTTAGTGGTATATCGCCCAAAGATGAACGGGGCAATTGAGGCTGCAAAAAAGAACATTAAGAAGATATTTGCAAAAATGGTTGATACTTATAAGGACTAGCATGAGAAGCTACCTTTCGCCTTATATTCCTATTGAACTATAATAAGAACTTCTACTGGGCAACACCCTTTTCATTGGTGTATGGAGTTGAAGATGTACTACCAATTGAAGTTGAGATACCATCACTCCGTGTATTAATGGAGGCAAAGTTGGAAGAAGCATAATGGATTCATGCGAGATATGACCAGTTGAATTTAATTGAGGAGAAAAGGTTGAAAGCATTATGTCATGGGCAGATGTACCAAAGAAGGATGATAAGGGCACATGAGAAGAAATTTCGACCGAGAAAATTCCAAGAAGGTGATTTGGTATTAAATAAGAAGTTGCCAATCCAAAGCGTTTCCCGAGGAAAATGGGCACCAAATTGGGAGGGACCTTACGTTGTAACAAAGGTTTTCTCAGGTGGGGCATTAATTTTGGCTGAAATGGATGGAGATGAACTTCAAAACCGGATAAACTCAGATTCAGTCAAAAAATATTATGTCTAAAAAAGGAAAAAAGGAAAAAGAAAAAGAGGGGGTTCAAAATGAAAACCCAAAAAGGGCGTTTTGAAACCAAAGGAGGTTCTGAGTTGAAAACCCATAAAGGGCGGCTCAGATGATTTGCAAACGAGATCTTTCACAAAGTTAATTCTCAGGATTTGGGTACCTCTATTTCCAAAGTCTGCTCAGCATAGTTGGCGGTCAAGCCATCTTATGGAGTCACGACAGGAGGAGTTTTGGTCTCTGATATCTGAATGCTTATTCCTTTCATTGTAATTTCCTCTTGTGTTTGCCACAATACTAATAAAATTTTGTTGCGTGAACCTTTTCTTTTCCTTCTCTAATATCTTTCCATTTCCATAAGCATCTTGCATTGAAATGAGAACTAATAAGTTTGGGCATTATTCTAAAATGTGCAAAAGATTTTTGAGCATTACTCTAAAAATTTCTAAAAGAATGTCGAAATTCAGAAGTATCCCGCAGTCAACTTCTGGATTTGGGGCATAAAGCACCAACACACGAAAATATTTAAGGTGGAAATAGGTTTTGCTGCAAAGATTTTCATGCAAACAATGCAAAGACCCCTACGAAAACAAGAATCAGAGAGTCCTCGAGAGATGTTTGGACGTTACCTTAAGGCAGCATGTTGCAAGACAGAGATGCAGCACGAGATAGTTCGTCGCCCATGATAATGAGAATAATTTTACAGTCATTGGAGGCTAGGGGCTCTCAATCAAGACCACTCAAGAAGGCCTAACACCGAATAGTGATGACAGCATAATAATCAGAACAATTTTATAGACAATGGGAGAACAATAGGATTCAGGGAGGCTTGTCACTGAACATTGATGTATCAACTACAATGATAATTTGACAAAGACCAAAAGAGTGTTGAAGAATATGAGGATAAAGTCAATCCTTCCAACCAGGAGTACAAGATAACTGTACTGAGTGAAAAAATATGCAGGGGGTCAGATGTTCTCTATGAAGCAAAGAGAATTATGGCGTTGAACCCATGATGTAGCTTGGTGGTGTTTTGGTGAACCCCAATCTCACCCAAATTGAAGAACATAACCTACAGTCACCAAAGTTAAGAGTGGGCAATGGTGAAGATTTCTTTCCAAAAAATGGTTGGTGGAAACAACAAGAAATCGATGAAGCCAACTAGGATTAAAAGATGGGCGATTGCTGACTTTTTTGCTCATTGCGATCCTAGTAAACACTGTGCAAAGTCTTGATCAGTGAAAAAAACTCATATCGGACCTCCATTTGAGGAGATGGGCCAGAATAGACACTTACCATCTATTGCTAGAGATGAGAAAATGTTTGAGGTGATATGATCCAAGAAAACTAATTCTAATAAAAGGATTATAAAAAGCAAAAGTGACATGCATTCATGACTAGGCATCCATAGGGGCATGTTCATCATAGTCATAGCATTTATTTGATTTTCGATAGGTATTGAACCCGCTTATCCATTCAAGCATAAGGAGGATAGAACCATTTTCAAAACATGCCTTTCTGTTCGGGCATCAGGAGAATAGAACCCGCTTATCTATTCGAGCATAAGGAGAATAGAACCCGCTTATCCATCCAAGCATAAGGAGGATGAAACCTTTTTAGCCTGCTTATCTATTCGAGCATGAGAAAAATAGAACCCTCATATTCGTTCGGGCATTTGGAGAATAGAACCTGCTTATTTATTCGAGCATGAGGAGAATAGAACCTGCCTATCCGTTTGGGCATTTGGAGAATGGAACCTGCTTATCAATCTGGGCATGAGGAGAATGGAACCCTTTTTTCAATCTGCTTATCTATTCAAGCATAAGGAGAATAGAACTCGCCTATCTATTCGGGCATTTGGAGAATGGAACATGCTTATCTATTCATGCATAAGGAGAATAGAACCTGCTTATCTATTCAAGCATAAGGAGAATAGAACTCGCCTATCCATTCGGGCAACAGGAGAATGGAACCTACTTATCTATTTGAGTATTTGGAGAAAAGCACCCGCTTATCTATTCAAGAATAGGGAGAATAGAACTCGCCTGTCTTTTTAGGCATCGCCGGTTTGGTAATTGGTGAAAATCAGTGTCCTTCGTTCTTTGCTCTATTACTGTTTCACAAGAATGACCAAAGAAGGGGCAGCTGTTGTCACTGATTTTTCACTTCACCTTGTCGTTGTTGTATTACATTCTTTTTATTATCACTTTTTAGTTTAGTTGACATAAAACCCCAAAAAGAAATGCTTGAGAACCCATTATACTAAAGTCCATTGAATTGTGAGATAAAGGCATGTTCGGCCCATTTACTAGCAAAGTTAGAACAAAAAACAAATAAATAGTGTATTATAGTTAGTATAATTGTTAAGTTAGTATAAAACCCAAAAAAAAATAGCCCATTTATATTTATATTAAAATGTCCATTATAAAAAAGAGTATATTAAACAAGGGCCCGTTCGGCCCATTTTCTTGGATAAACTAAACCCTAATACCCTTTCTTTGTTTGTTGCACAGCCAAAAGGAGGCCGTCGGATTAATCTTTGATCCAACGACGCAGATCGGGCCAATCGGGGATGATATAGCACCGCACCATTCATGATCGTTAGATCAAGGACTGATCTAACGGCCCATATCGCACCACAAGAAAGCATGCGGATCACCACTCGCACGTGATAGCCACACGCGCGATGTTTCAACTTTGGTCGGCCGTTCTATCTTTTTCGGTGAGCACTCAAGCTGATTCTGTTACCGTTCACCCCTTCCCGGCGTCTCCCTCGACAATCAAAGCCATCAAAAACATGCAAAATGGAAGCAGACAGAGATTAAATTCCAAGATAAAAGCAAAGTCAAAAGATAATCCCTAAATTAAAGCCATGGGCTTATTTCGGCTCAATCCAAATCAAATTGGAAATAATTTAGGGAAAGAAATTAGGGATTTGTTCTTGTAATCCAAGTATTTCAGTAGCTATATAAACCCCATTGTAATCCATGTAAGAATAGACACTAGATTCATATGAAATAGACATAATTTATACGTAATACACATTCGATTTCCAGTGTAAGAAGGCAAGCCTTTGTAATCTAGAGTTTCAAGAAATAAAGCAAGCAGATTTTTGGTAATCTCTTCTTCTAGTGTTATTATTTCGAATTTAAATAAAGAAGAGGGTAGCTTTTTTACCTCCTATTTGAATAGCACCGCCGTAAATTTGATTTTGATGTAGTTTTGGTGAGAAAAACATGATTTGGGGTAGCTGAAATCTAGAAAATGGGTGGTTTTCTTGGAAATTTCACTACCGACAACGGCGGACGACACCGGTGGAAGGCGACTGGCACGGCGGATGTTCATCGTGTTCTTCAGTTCATAAAGAACACCAAGAACACTTCAGAGAATTAAAAAGAATCAGATTTGATCCATTTTTGGGGGGTGTATAAAATGATTTTTGTTTGTGAAATGAGCCATTTATAATGACCCGCAAACCGACCCATACCCAGTTCATAACATGTGCCCTACTTCTTCGGATTTCATACCGTGACCCTTTAGTTTTTAATTCTTTTAATTTAGTCACTTTTCTTTCAAATTAAGCACCAGATTTTTTATTGTTTTCAAATCAATCTTCAAATTTTGTTATTCTTTTAACTTAGTCCTTAAACAAAAATTATTTTAAAAAATAATAATAAAATGTTAATCCATTTCTTTATTTTAAATTTATTTCTCTTAGTTATTTAATTAAAGCAACTTATTTGTTTTTTGTTCTCTTTTAAATATTTGTAATATCTGTATGTTTGAAAACGTAGGATTAGGGCCTTCAAAAATTAGATTAGAGTCGTGTGTGATGAAAAACTTTCTTCATAAATAAAATAAGACACGCTTAAAAACATTATAACTTTAATAGTTAAAATGCATGTAGACTTCTCTTTTAGGGTTTAATCACTAATTCGGTTTTAATGTTTAAAAATTCAAACACACATAATCTTTTGTTGTTTTGTTTTAACAAGTGAAAAGTAATTAATGTGGTGTCTTATCAAACGGGAATGATAGGTTAGCGCTAGAAGTGTTGGCGGTGATTGAAGTACATCTCTCGGTGATAGGGCCGTTAAAATAGATTTATATTCACTAAACGGACAAATGAATTGAAACTCTTGAACTTGCAAATTCTAATTTTCAAAATACTTTTTTTAAATCAATTAGGTACCAATTTTTTGGCATCGTGGGTGTGCTAACCCTTCCCCACATGTAACCGACCCCTAAACCTATTTTCTCTTATTTTCGTGGACCAAAAATGTTATTTTGATAAATAAAATGTTTTATTAAAATAATCCTTGTTTTTAAAAAGTGATCCAATCACACCTTTTTTCAAAAAAAATGGTGGCGACTCTGTGTTTTCTTAAGTTTTCCAAATAACATCAAAACCTTCCTAAAAAAAGGGTTGTGACAATCCCAAACTGAATCTAAGAATTTGTGAAACTTTAGATGGTCTTACCACAAGGCTAGATACCTGAAAGGGCAGCCTTGATTACCATGGGATCGCAAAACTTGCTTCAATAGGATGGGTCTATTATCCGTACCTAAATGATCAAGGTAGAGGACATTGAAAACACCTTTTTTAACGAAAGCTTCATTCACAAGATATTGGTCTAGCCTTTTAAATACGTTACCTCAACTCCAAGTGAAACTAGGGCCCTTAAATCCGCATCAAACAACCCCATATCAAAAACAAAATCAGAGAAAAGATTATTCACTCCCAAGCCATTAATCACCCCACTATTCCTTTTATTGATCCGAAGAGTGGAGTTCAAATCACCCCCTAAAATCCAGCAGATATTCTCTTCTAGATCAAGCTGTGCCAGTAAAGGCCACAACAATTTACGAGTAGAAACATTCAGACTTGCAAAAACTGTTGTAAAGAAACACCAACTCGAAGAGCCCTGCATATGAACTCGACAATGGATAAACTAATTAGATATGCCCTCAACTGAGACTGAAATTGAATCCCTCCATAGAAGCCAAATGCCCCCACTAAAACCATGCGCCTCAACCCTAAAAGAGTTCAGAAAGCAAGTCTTCCCAAGACCTTGTCTGCCCATACCCTATTGACCCGAGGCTCAAACAAAGTGACCACTTGTGGATCATTTAATCTGAAAAAATTCTTAAAATGACGACGAAAAATGGGGTTCGCCACCCCTGAGAATTCCAACACATAATATCATCATTAAGACAAAATTAAGGGAGATATAAAACCACCAAATCACGAATCAACCACGGAGCTCCCAACCTCCCCAAACGTCTCTTCCCCCTCCTTATGCTAGTTCAAGACAGTCCCAGAAGTTCCCGGAATCATCTCCTGCATCATGTGATCATCATGTACTATTGGTGTAGCGAATCCCCCAGTCCCGAGTACTCAAATCTGTAACTACCAATGAAACCGAACCTTTTTTAGGAAACTGGCTCATCTATTTAGCGATAGAAGGTTTTGCTGGCATCTTGAACTTTGAATTCTTTCATATCTTTAACCGCTTCGATGAACCATCCTTCTTTCGCCGTTGTTTCACCCCCGAGCTAGACACAATATTCCCCCCAGCTTTCATCGACAAATCCTGCCCCTCTTCTACGATTAACATAGACATATGTTGACCACCTTGTTCAACATTACAGACCGCCATATCCTGAATGTCCTTACCAACAACCTTCAAAATACTCTGGATAGTATGAACATTCACACCATGGTCTTTGCTCGAACCTGCGCCTCCTATAGCTCTCTTTGCCCTTGCTCAGCTCGTCAGCATTCACAGATTCATCAATGTCTTGTAGGATTGCGAACCTCGATTTATTTGTGTTATCTACCTCCTCAATATCCAATTTCTTAATCGTCGATTCCTTCTGTGGTCGCCTAGTCCTAGTGGGAGCCATCATCTATGGACCATAAGCTTCAACTACCTGGACTAGTTTGAGGGGGTCATTCGGATGAGCTATTGGTTCATTAAGTTCCTTTTGCGCACCACACCAATCCTGCATATGTCCATACATGCCACATTTGTAACATATAAGATTCAACCCCTCATATTCTAGCTTTTGGCTAAAGCCATCAATATACAGACTCAGAATCAAGGGTTTATTAAGATCAACAATCATTGCTAGATGAGCAAAATGACCCCGCTCTCATGAATTTGTACTGTAATCAACCTTAACCACCTTGCCTATAAGGTTACCAATCCATAAAGAGAGCCTTGGTATAATATCTGACTGGTAACCCCGAGAGCTGTACCCACACTATCACTTGTGAAGGATGCTTTTCCTAAGTTGAGAATGACCTACTCCATGGTTGGACCCTTAAATAGCTACCAAAGATAGTCAAGGGTCCTCCTGTTAGAACCTTCAAGTAGTCCTCCTAAAGTTCTAACCTAACCAGAAAATAATCATTATCAAGCTCGACAAGGTGAAATCCAGCAGGCAACGACCATAAGGTTAGAATTCTCGAGAACAAAGCTTTTTACCTAATACTCCTACCAGTAACCTTACGATAAGTGTGTTCCCCATCCGAGCATCAATTTGATCATGGATCTTTTCAGAAAACCTAATTGAGGGTATAACTCCTACTAGGTCAATCTTGACATCCTCAGCATTCACTATAATGTCTTTCTCTAATACATTCCCAAGTTTACGTGCTGGTACCGTGACTTCCCTTAGACAGCCCCAGCATACGACAACTTAGGGGGCCAGTCGTGCCACTAGTAGATAATCCCGCATTATCATCCGTTTCCATCATCTCTAATACAACTTTAGCATACGATGCATCCATTGATTTGCATGGGTTACTATCTTCACCTGCCAAATTATGCTCCTCAACTCCACTCTTGCCCTTCTTTTCCAAACGTTGATCTTCTGCAGGAACCTGGATGATCCCTAACAGTTCCCATACTATTAGAAGCTTTCCCAGCAACTATCATGAGGCTAGGTTTATCCTTAGAGACAATATCCCTACCTTCCAACACCACTCCTGCCTCTTCCGGTGGCCGACCGTTAGAATTCTCATAATGAAGCTTTAAGGAATGCACGCTAGGGTTAGGGTTCTCTATTTTAATGAAAACAACTAATATTTAATAATGGGATAATATTCACTTACATTATGAAAAACTCAATTAATTTTACACTAATTCATGATCATTGGATGGTGAAATGAATGGATGCGATTAAAAGTTGAAAATAAGAAGATTTTAATGAGAAAAAATATAGTAGTGTTTAATCTCATCCATCCATTTTACCTATCCAATGATCATGAATTAGTGTAAAACTAATTGAGTTTTAAATAGTGTAAGTGGATCTACCCCTTTCATATATATATATATATATATATATATATATATGTGTGTGTGTGTGTGTGTGTGTGTGTTAGTATATTAAATTTATTTTTCCTCTACACATCTATAACTTAACATATATTTTAATATTTATCGTATAATATTATATAGGTTTAACTCAGAAATAGGTGCCCAAATTACACTTTTTATGAGATAGGTGTCTAATGTTTCTTATGAATGAAATAGATGCTTAAAGTTTTATTTTGTTAGTGTTTTAAGGTAACATTGTTGGAAAATTTCACCACTCAATCAGAATTTAACACGTGCCTTTATTTTTATTTTAAAAAAACTAAAAAAAATTATTAAAAAAATCTAAAAAGTCTTAAAATCTCTAAAAAAGTCTCTGATCCATAAAAGTCCAAACCTCAAAATCCAAAATTGAAGCTACTACTACTACTACTGTCGATAGCCTCACCAGACCCCGCCGCCGCCTTCGCATGAGGCCACCGCTCATTTCCCCAACCACCCATCGCTGGTAACTAGTGAGAGGTGTGCCAATCAGATATCAAATGACTATAGCCTTTCACGTGTTGGGAAATGTCGGTATACCCCATGGTACAATGGAAAAATTATCCAGAGTATTACACCAGTGATCCATGTACGAGGAATGAATCCGGGGTGAAAAGGGATGAAACATTCCTTAAATAAATTTGAAAACCGCAGGGAGTTGGAGAATCCAATTCTTCTAGCACGATATCGAATCCATGTCATCACAATAGCGTTCCGACCTCTACGCAGTCCACTCGAACAAAACGAATAATATTTTCTTTTCTCAAACTATTAGAGAGGTTTTTCGCAAAATCATACTTTGGCTTCTAGACCTTATGCCTTTATATAGCATTCAAAACCCTAATTCTAATTAAATTCGGATTCTTTAAATATACAACATATTTAACCGAATATAATTAAATATGTAGAATCTGATTCTACTTCAATCAGATTTCTTTAGGGATATATATATTAATAGTATCTGATAATTACAATAATTATCTAGTATTAAAAAATATATAAACGAAGCTATCTATAATTATACTAATCATCATAATTTTGATCTTTTACTTATTTCGTGCACAACAAGTTTGTACACATGTTATCTAGTCGATATTTGTTCGTTTCAATAATAGGGTGTGACCCTTGTAGGTTCATGCAACATTAGCAGTAATATCTAGAACAATTCTAATATTACAAGCAATGAGTGGCATCTAGCAATACATCATTGCTACCTAAGTTACATGAAGTCGTGGTTCAACATAACCTTTTTTTTATGATTAACTCTTTTCATGTATTACATCCTTTTGTCCTTATATCTAGATTGGACACAAGTCATGGCATAGTCACACTTGTATAGTCCATCTAATATTTCTTGATATCTTGAGTAGACTATTATAAATGAATAACAATGATATCTCATATCAATTTATTCGAGCATGACCATGCATTTTTAGTCTCACTCAATCAAGTGGCATATGATATTACTCCTATTATGTAGGAGGGACAAATCCTATCTTGATCAACCATATTCCGCTACATAGATTGCAACATATCTAATATCAGTCTTTATAGCGTAGTCAGTTACAACACACGTTTGATTGTATCAAAATATGTCACTCACAATGTTGAAATAATGATGATCTCAAGTCTGAGGATCATACATGTAGTTATCGTTATGAGCAATATTGTGATTGTCACATAATAATCCAAGAAACATGCTCATAGCAGGTCAGTCCAGTATGTCGTTCTCTAACACATACTTATGTATTGATTTTGACATCTCAATGTCAATGAAAACACTTTGTCATCAATCAACTACGTATTAGTCTTAATATATTATTGTTGTACATGCCCACAATAATACTCGACTAAGGACATTCTAAGAATAACTATATTATTCTAAGGACTTTACTATAATTCAGTTTATTTATAAACACACAGAATAAGACTAAAATAATAATAATGGCTTTATATTAATAAACAAGATAAAATAATTATGTCTTTTACAACCATCTTATGATTGGTCATTGGGCATACTGCAACATCACGTTCATCATTCGACGTTTGATTGGCACCCCTCTCATCAGTTATCGCTATGGGTGGTTGGGAGAAATGGGTGGTGGCCTTAGGCGACGATGACGACGAGCCCGACGAGACTATTGACGACGATAGTGTCGTTAATTTCGGGTTTAAGTTTTTGGGGTTTTAGAGATTTGAGACTATTTTGTGATTTTTGAAAATTTTTGGATATTGTTTAAATTATTTTATTTTATGTTTAATTAAATAAAACAAAAGCCATGTGTCAATCTATTATTAGGTGATGAATTTTTTTAATGGTTTAACCTTTAAACACTAACGGAATGAAACTTTAGGCACCTATTTTAGCAAAGAAAATATTAGGCACCTATCTTAGAAAAAGTGTATAGTTTGGGCACCTATTTCTAAGTTATGCCTTTTATATATTATTATAAATTTAATATTTACATGATATAAATTGTATAATATATGTACCCAACGAGTGGTCCTAGTAAAAAAGAGGATGATGTTCATCATAGGAGGTTCGGGTTCAAACAGCTTTTGTCTAAAGCAAGATGTGTGTTTCATGTCAAAGAGTTAAGAAAAAGTATGAATATTTACTATATTGTAATCCACCTTAAGAATATTTAAAAAAATTATAATATATTAAAAGGTAAATTACGTAAATCATCATTTAACTTTACTCTCGAACCTATTTTGGTCACTGAAATATGAAACAAATGTTGAAGTCAGACTTAAGGGATCGAAATATGGAGACCTAAAAATTGTGGGTCTAATAATCGCCACCGACGACAATCTCCGCGGTGGCTGGTTGAGGTGAACGGTGATCAAAATCTGAACTGGTGTCTACATGACAATTATTAGAAAAGGCAATGTCATCAGACAGTAACTGCGAAAGCGGTAGAGTGAATAAAAAAGTTCAATGTATAAAGTTCAGTGAGTAAATTGAAACTTTAGTGGCCAAAATAGGTTTGAGAGTAAAGTTCAGTGATAATTTAAGTAATTTTCCTATATTAAAATGAAATAATAAATATATTATAAACTTGCAGACGAGTTAGATTCTGGCTTTGAAAATTAGAGTTCAAAGTCGACCCATATTTTAAATAGCCTTATTTTTTGTTTAAATCCATTTTTCAAACTTAACATTTTTACTCAAACTCTTTTAAATAAGTCTACACTATGTTGATAGTCTTCTTGTTAGCCGGTGGTCAGAATCTGAGTTGGTGTCTACATAGAAATTATTAAAAAAGCAACGCCATCAGGCAGTAACTGCAACAGCGTTAGAGTGACTAAAAAAGTTTAATGTCTAAAGTTTAGTGAGTAAATTGAAAGTTTTGAAACTTTAGTGGCCTAAATAGGTTTGATAGTAAAGTTCAATGATAGTTTACGTAACTTTCTTATATTATAATGAAATAATAAATATATTATAAACATGCAGACAAATTAGATTCTGACTTTGAATATTACAGTTCAAAGTCGACCCATATTTTAAACGGACTTATTTTCGTTTAAATTCATTTTCTGAACTTAACATTTTTACTCAAACTCTTTTAAATAAATCTACACTATGTCGACAAACTTCACGGTGGCCGGTTGTGGTGAACGGTGGTCAGAATCTGAGCTGGTGTCTACATGACAATTAATAAAAAAGCAACGTCATCGAACAATAATTGTGAAAGCGGTAGAGTGACTAAAAAGTTTAATGTCTAAAGTTCAGTGAGTAAATTGAAAGTTTTGAAACTTTATTGGCTTAAATGGGTTTGAGGGTAAAGTTCAGTGATAATTTACGTAATTTTCCTATAATAAAATGAAATAATAAATATACTATAAAAATGCGGACGAGTTAGATTCTGGCTTTGAATATTAGAGTTCAAAGTCGACCCATATTTTAAACATACTTATTTGTCATTTAAATCTATTTTCCGAACTTAACATTTGAAACACCCTCGACCCAAATGTCACATTTTGGCATCAAGCCCAACCCAAAATCCATAAAATTTGTCAAACTAGTTTAGCACAACAAGGTATTTCTCAAAACATTTAAAGGCAATAGTTGAAAGTATTGAAAAATAATTAAAACGGTATAAATGAACTCCAATTTAAATTTAAAACATTTGAACATTCAATTTGATAAATACAATTTTGAAAGTAATAATTACAGACTCCACCACGTAAGATACTATGAATACGTGGCCCACTAAACTCAAGTACCGTACTCTAGAGATCACCACATGATGAAATCCCGAATTGATAGTGCTCCACAATCCCACTATCCGACAATCAACCTACGCACGAAAACAAAGATTCTGAGCACTGAGCTTACAAAGCTCAGTGGTACACATCTACTCTACTATTATTCATGTTAATCATAAACATAAGCATGCAAGCTAGTACAAGCAATAATGAGAGATAAATAAACACGACACTACTACTAGTCGCCTAAACACATGCTTTCATTAAAGCAGTCATCAAACATGGCACACAAGGCCCAACCAAGCCTAAGATCTCAACATGTCATTTAGGCAAAAGCATATATCAACAACTGCTGGAGTATGCCCAAAGACCAATTATGAGATAGTTGAAAAAGACATACTTATTTTATCTTGTTTATTAATAAGAAACCATTATTATTATTATTTCAGTCTTATTTTGTGTATCTATAAATAAACTGAATTATAATAAAGTCCTTAGAATAATATAGTTATTCTTGAATGTCCTTAGTCGAGAATTATTGTGGGCTTAGACAACAATAATGTATTAAGACTAATATGTAGTTGATTGATGACAAAGTGTTGTCATTGACATGGAGATGTCAAAATCAATACATAAGTATGTGTTAGGGAACGACATATGGACTGACCCGCTATGAGCATGTTTCTTGGATTATTATGTGACACTCACAACATTGCTCATGATGATAACTACATGTATGATCCTCAGACTTGAGATCATCATTATTTTAACATCATGAGTAACATATTTTGATACGGCCAAACGTTTGTCGTAACTGACTACACTATAAAGACTGATATTGGATATGTCACAATCCATGTTGCGAAATATGGTTGATCAAGATAGGATTTTTCCCTCTTACATAATATGAGTAATATGTCACAATCCATGTCGTTTATATATATATGTTAATATTTGATAAGTTATTGTAATTATCAAATACTATTAATATATATATATCTAAAAAACCTAATTAAAGTAGAATCAGATTCTACATATTTAATTATATTCGGTTAAATATATTGTATATTTAAAGAATTTGAATTTAATTAGAATTGGGTTTTTAAATGCTATATAAAGGCATAAGGTCTAGCAGCCAACATATTTTTTTTTGAAAATCCTCTCTAACAATTAGAGAAGAGAAAAATTGTTCATTTTATTTGGGTGGACTGCATAGAGGTCGGAACACTGCTATGACGACTCAGATTTGATTTGTATTCTCCTATAATCGAGGTAATGTTTTCATACTTTATCACCCTAAATTCGTCCCTTGTACATGGATCACTAGTGGATTAATCCGGATAATTTTTCTGATGCGCCATGGTGTGTACCAGCGTTTCCCGACACTAGTATCAAAACCACTTGTACGATACGAATTCGGACTTAAATACTTGGATGATGTTTTTGTATGAGATGCACGTTTTACTTTTTTTGTTTTGACGAGTATGTGATGTTTGTGCGAAACGTAGAAATTGAGTCCAGTCGCGATTAATATGTTAATCTATTTTAACAAGTTTTTACGATCGATGGTTACGTGTTAATCATGTGTTTGTTGCGGTAATCTTTTGATAATCATATGTTAATAGTTGACTTGATGAACATGCGGTTAAGATAGCAGATCATTTTTGGCAAAGGAATAATGGTTGTTCCAGAGTGAAAAACCTTAGGGATTGAAAAATCCCAAAAACACAAATCTGTTGATAAAAGTTATCAAATCGTGAGATTTTTCCATAGTAATCGAAGTGCCAAAATTAAAATTTTGATAAAAGTTATCAAATCGTGAGGTTTTACTAGATGGCCCCAGATCTGCCGGACCGCATAGGCAACAAAGGCCGCAGGAACTATTTAGGCAATCTTAATGAACAATATAAAACATGTGCATGTTTTGGATGATATGTACGGTGTTTGAAATGCATGGTTATAGCCCAAATAGCCTATTTACTTTGGTTTTATATAAATACGGCCTGAGAGTCGTGTCTTTCTTTCTTCTATTGTAATTATCTTCTCATCTTACTCCCTCGTATGTAAAACGAGTTTCTGAAAAAATTGTAATATTTGTGGAGAAAGCGTGGACCAAAAGAGCAGACTGATGGGCCCATCAAAGGTGGATTAGGTGCTTGAGAAGCAAGTTCTATCTTTAGTAATTTTGGTTCTCCCATTGGCTTAGGATGGGCCACCTTAGTTTTAAGGGCTATAACCATTGCATTTATATTTACTGCTTTACATGTATGTGATGCAATGTATGTTTTAGCATGATGATAAAAAGATTAGGTCATAGTAAAATGGTGAGATTAATATAACAAAACCCTACATATTTAATTGAAATAGTCATCCAATATTAGCCCTCGTTAAAACCTTGATCGGTACTATATAGGTTTTGCCAAAGCAAAGTACTTAGATCTATCTTGGTTAAACACGAAGAATAAGTAAGTGATATTCACTGGTTGTAATATTGGTTAAACTAGGTTATTCTAATAAGATTAGAAACCTAAAGACTAATGATTGTTCAAGAACTTTGGTGATTGAAAAACAATACGAAAATGCATGTCTAGTATTGGTTCTTTGAAAGACTTGGTATTTAAGCGTGCCCAGTGCACCAGCTCTCTTTTCATAAGTTACCTACCTGGTGTAGTGTTCATTATTTTTATTTCTATTAGACCATATGAACTTTTGTTTTGGAAAAATAGTTGTTCATCAAATATAAGAATTACATGAGATGTAATTAGCAAGTGTTGCTTACCTAAATAATTGAATTCTAGGAGTAAAGCCAAAGCTGACTTAGAATGAAATGAAATAAGGATCCTTACCCACTAGAAATACTTTTAGCAAGTTTTTTTTTTATTTTGAGGGTTTTTAATAGTGGGAATGTTATTACTTTATAAACATGATAAAAGGGTACTTATAAATCATATTTTATCATTGTAGATTTATTTTGGCAAACTCAAACACATTATCATTGCGATCCGTCCTTGAGAAAGACAAATTGAATGGCTTGAACTTCCTTGATTGTTTTTGTAGCTTAAAGATTATCCTTAAGCATGAACGAAAACTGTAAATCATCGAAGAACCTATCGCTAAAAAGCCAGGAAATGATGATTCCAAAGATGAAAGGGAAGCCTTTGAGAAATACTCAAATGACATGGTAGATGTCGGATGCTTGATGCTTGCGACCATGACCCCTGAGCTTGAGAAGCAACATGAGGACATGATTCCCTACGAGATGGTTAAAAATCTTAAGGAATTATATGATGGGTAAGCTCGTCAAGAGAGGTATAAGACCTCTAAGGCTTTGTTTCGATGCAAGATGGTTGAGGGAACTCCAGTGGGAACTCATGTTCTCAAAATGATAGGGTATATTTAGACCCTGGAAAAGTTGGGCCTCCCGTTGAGTGTTGAATTGGCTACTGATGTTATCCTACAATCATTGTCGGATAGTTTTAATCAGTTTGTTCTTAATTTCAATATGAATGAAATTAACAAATTATTGCCTCAGTTGCTTGGTCTGTTAAGAACAGTAGAAAACAACATGTAAAAGGTTGGCTGCAAACCTATTATAATGGTCCGAAAGGATAATAGAAAAGGAAAGCCCAGCACCAAGGTAAAGCCAAAGCCTAACAAAGGAAATGTTGCATTAAAACCCAAAGGAGGAGTTGCAAAAGAAGGAAAGTGTTTCCATTGCAACAATGCTAGACATTGGAAGAAAAAATGCCCTGCCTATCTTGAGGACATCAAGAAGGCAAGAGAAAATAGACAGTCCAGATCAGGTATTTATGTTATTGATATTAATATATCAACATCTAGTTCTTGGGTATTAGATACCGGTTGTGGTTCTCACATTTCTACTTTTGTACATAGACTAAAAATGAGTAGAAAATTGGCAAAATGAGATGTGGACCTACGAGTGGGAAATGGAGCAAGAGTTGTTGCATTAGCTATAGGAACATATACTTTGTCATTACCTAGTGAACTTGTTTTAGATTTAGAGGATTGTTATTTCGTACCTAGTTTGACTAAAAACATTATTTCAATTTCTTGTTTGGACAAGATTGGTTTTGAGATTATTATTAAGAAAAATAGTTGTTCTTTTCCCCTCGATAATATTTTTTTATGGTACGGCTCAATTAATCAATGGCCTCTATATCTTAGATCAAGATAATTCCATATATAACATAAATACGAAAAGATCAAAAACAAATGACTCTAATCAAACTTATCTCTGGCATTGTCGCTTGGGTCATATAAGTGAGAAACGTATATCAAAACTTCATAAAGATGGATTTTTGGATTCTTTTGTTTTCCAACAATTTGATATATGTGAACCTTGCTTAATGGGAAAAATGACTAAATCACCGTTTGATGGTAAAACGAGCGAGCAAGTGATTTATTAGGCCTAATACATAGTGATGTATGTGGACCGATGAATACGCAAGCAAGAGGAGGGTTTCAATACTTTATTACTTTCACTGACGACTTCAGTAGATATGGGTATGTTTACCTAATGCATCATAAATCTGAAGCCCTTGAAAAGTTCAAGGAATTTAAGAATGAAGTACAAAACCAACTAGGAAAGAGTATCAAAGCTTTTCGATCAGATGGAGATGGAGAATACTTAAGCCTAGAGTTTGATGAACTTCTTAAAGGATGTGGGATTGTCTCACAACTTAAACCTCCAAGTCCTCCACAACTTAAACCTCCAAGCCTAGACATGGTTCGGTCAATGATGAGTCATGCTGATCTTCCAACTTCTTTTTGGGGCCATGCGTTAGAAACAACTGCTTTCACACTAAATCGTGTTTCGTCTAAATCGGTTCAAAAGACACCTTATGAGATGTGGACTGGGAAACGTCCTAGTATGTCTTTTATGAAAATTTAGGGATGCGAAGTTTATGTTAAACATCAACTGTCTACAAAACTCGAACCCAAATCTCATAAGTGTAATTTTGTGGGATATCCTAAAGAAACTAAATGATATTATTTCTTCAATCCATCTGAGAACAAAGTGTTTGTTGCTCGAACAAGAGTCTTCCTCGAAAGAGAATTTATTTTTAGAAGAGGAAGTGGGAGAAATATTAAACTTGAGAAAATTCAAGATCAACCACAAATCACCGAACCAAATATTGAACAAAAACGAGTTCCACAAATAGTTAAGGAACATCCAATCGTTCTTGAAACACAACCATTGCGAAGGTCTATGAGAGAAAGCAATGCGCCTGAGAGATATGGATTTCGTCACATTGCATGGAGATGTTCTTCTCATGGACCAAGATGAGCCTAGGACTTATCAGGAAGCAGTGGAGAGCCCAAACTCTGAGAAATGGCTAGAAGCCATGAAATCTAAGATGTATTCTATGTCAGAAAACCAAGTATGGACTTTGGTTGATCCACCCAAAGGAATTAAGCCAATAGGGTGCAAATGGGTTTTCAAAAAGAAAACCAACATGGATGGCGATATACAAACATACAAAGGGCGATTGGTCACTAAGGGATTTCGTCAAATTCATGGTATAGACTATGATGAAACTTTTTCCCCTATTGCTATGTTTAAATCCATTCGGATATTGCTTGCAATAGCTGCATATTTTGATTATGAAATTTGGCAAATGGATGTAAAAACCGATTTCCTTAATGGAAAATTGGATGAGGATGTGTACATGACACAACCTGAGGGTTTTGTTAATCCAAAAGATGCCCAAAAAGTATACAAGCTACAAAGATCCATTTATGGACTGAAGCAAGCTTCTCGAAGTTGGAATCTTCGTTTTAATGAGGTAATCAAAGAATTTAGTTTTATTAAAAATGAAGATGAGCCATGTGTTTTCAAGAAAGCTAGTGGGAGCACTGTCACATTCTTGGTATTGTATGTGGATGACATACTAATAGTAGGAAATGATATACCTACCTTACAGCCTATAAAGACTTAGTTAGGAAAATGTTTTTCTATGAAAGACTTGGGTGAAGCAACCTACATATTAGAAGTCAAGATCTATAGAGATAGATCAAGACGACTCTTAGGACTAATTCAAAATACATACATAGGCAAAGTACTAAAAAGATTCAGTAAGGAAGAATCTAAAAGAGGACTCTTACCTATGAGACATGGAATTTCACTCTCAAAGGAAATGTGTCCTTCAACGCCCCAAGAGAGAGAATGCATGAGTAAGATACCATATGCTTTGGCCATTGGATCTATCATGTATGCCATGCTATGTACACGTCCAGTTCTATAATATGCACTAAGTATGAAAAGTCGATACCAAGTAGATCCCGGTGAAGGTCATTAGGTTGCAGTCAAAAACATCCTTAAGTACTTAAGAAGAACTAGGGATATATTCCTTATGTATGGAGGTGAGGAAGAGCTAAGTATAAAAGGTTATACTGACGCAAGCTTTCAAACTGATAAGGATGATTCTCGATCACAATCGGGTTTTGTATTTTGCCTTAATAGAGGTGCTGTAAGCTGGAAAAGTTCAAAGCAAGATACAATAACAGATTCTACGATAAAAGCCAAGTATATTACAGCAAGCGATGCTGCAAAAGAGGTTGTTTGGATCATAAAGTTCATATCTGAACTAGGGGTCGTGCCTAGCATATCAAATGGTATAGATCTACGTTGTGACAACAACGAAGCCATTGCACAAGCAAAAGAACCCGGATCTCACCAACGATCCAAACACATACTTAGGTGTTACCATCTCTTTCGTGAAATCATTGATCGAGGGGATGTAGAAATATGTAGAGTACCACAGGATGACAATATCGCTGATCCACCGAAAAAGCCTTTGACACAGCAGAAGCATGATCGCCACACTAAGTATCTTGGTATTAGGTACATGAGTAATTTGTCTTAGTGCTAGTGAGAGATTGTTGGAGTATGCATAAAGACCAATTATGAGATGGTTGTAAAAGACATACTTATTTTATCTTGTTTATTAATAAGAAGCCATTATTATTATTATTTCAGTCTTATTTTGTGTATCTGTAAATAAACTGAATTATAATAAAGTCCTTAGAATAATATAGTTATTCTTGAATATCCTTAGTCGAGAATTATTGTGGGCTTGGACAACAACAATCTATTAAGACTAATATGTAGTTGATTGATGACAAAGTGTTGTCATTGACATGGAGATGTCAAAATCAATACATAAGTATGTGTTAGGGAACGACATACTGGACTGACCCGCTATGAGCGTGTTTCTTGGATTATTACTTGACATTCACAACATTGCTCATGGTGATAACTACATATATGATCCTTAGACTTGAGATCATCATTATTTCAAAATCATGAGTGTCATATTTTGATACGGCCAAACGTGTGTCGTAACTGACTACACTATAAAGACTGATATTGGATATGTCACAATTCATGTAGCGAATTATGGTTGATTTAGATAAGATTTGTCCCTCCTATATAATAGGATTAATATCACATGCCACTTGATTGAGTGAGACTAGAAAATCCATGGCCATGCTCGAATAAATTGATATGAGATATCATAGTTATTCGTTTATAATAGTCTACTCAAGATATCAAGAAACATTAGATAGACTATACAAGTGTGACTAATCCATGACTTGTGTCCGATCTAGATATGAGGACAAAAGGATGAAATACATAAAAGAAGTTAATCACGGAAAAAGGTTAAATCGAACCACAATTTCATGTAACTTAGGTAACAATGATGTATTGCTAGATGCCACTCATTGCATGTACTATTAGAATTGCTTTGGATATTACTGCTAACATTACATGAACCTACAAGGGTCACACCCTATGATTGAAAGGAACAAATATCGACTAGATAGCATGTGTACAAACTTGTTGTACACGTAATTAGTGAGAAACTGAAATTGTTATAATTATTCTAATTATAGATAATTTCGTTTTATATATATGTTAATATTTGATAAGTTATTGGAATTATCAAATACTATTAATATATATATATATATCTAAAAAACCTAATTAAAATAGAATCAGATTCTATATATTTAATTATATTTGGTTAAATATATTTTATATTTAAAGAATCTGAATTTAATTAGAATTAGGTTTTAAAATGCTATATAAAGGCATAAGGTCTAGCAGCCAACATATTTTTTTTTAAATCCTCTCTAATAGTTAGAGAAGAGAAAAATTGTTCGTTTTATTCGGGTGGACTGCATAGAGGTCGGAACGCTGCTGTGATGACTCAGATTTGATTTGGATTCTCCTATACTCGAGGTAATGTTTTCATCCTTTATCACCCTAAATTCTTCCCTTGTACATGGATCACTGGTGGATTACGCCGGATAATTTTTCTGATGCGCCATGGTTTTTTGCAATATTTTCTTTTCTCTAACTGTTAGAGAGGTTTTTCGCAAAATCATACTTTGGCTTCCAGATCTTATGTTGTTATATAGCATTCAAAACCCTAATTTTAATTAAATTTAGATTCTTTAAATATACAATATATTTAACTGAATATAATTAAATATGTAGAATCTAATTCTACTCCAATCAGATTTCTTTAGGGATATATCTATTAATAGTATCTGATAATTTCAATAATTATCTAGTATTAAAAAATATATAAACGAAACTATCTATAATTATAATAATCATAATAATTTCAGTTTTTTACTTATTTCGTGTACAACAAGTTTGTACACATGTTATCTAGTCGATATTTATTCATTTCAATCATAGGGTGTGACCCTTGTAGGTTCATGCAACGTTAGCAGTAATATCTAAAACAATTCTAATATTACAAGAAATGAGTGGCATCTAGCATTACATCGTTGCTACCTACGTTACAGGAAGTCGTGGTTCAACATAACCTTTTTTCGTGATTAACTATTTTCATGTATTACATCCTTTTGTCATTATATCTAGATCGGACATAAGTCATGGAATAGTCACACTTGTATAGTCCATCTAATATTTCTTGATATCTTGAGTAGACTATTATTAACGAATAACAATGATATCTCATATCAATTTATTTGAGCATAACCATGCATTTCTAGTCTCACTCAATCAAGTGGCCTATGATATTACTCCTATTATGTAGGAGGAACAAATCCTATCTTGATCAACCATATTCTGCTACATAGATTACAACATATCTAATAAAAGTCTTTATAGCGTAGTCAGTTACAATACACGTTTGGCTATATCAAAATATGTCACTCACGATGTTGAAATAATGATGATCTCAAGTCTGAGGATCATACATGTAGTTATCATTATGAGCAATGTTGTGACTGTCACATAATAATCCAAGAAGCATGCTCATAGCGAGTCAGTCCAGTATGTTGTTCCGTAACACATACTTATGTATTGATTTTGACATCTCCATGTCAATGACAACACTTTGTCATCAATCAACTATATATTAGTCTTAATATATTACTGTTGTCCATGCCCACAACAATTCTCGACTAAGGACATTCTAAGAATAACTATATTATTCCAAGGACATTACTATAATTCAGTTTATTTATAAACACATAGAATAAGACTAAACTAATAATAATGGCTTAATATTAATAAAAAAGATAAAATAAGTATGTCTTTTACATCTATCTTATGATTGGTCTTTGGCCATACTCCAACATCACGTTCATCATTCGACGTTTGATTGACACCCCTCTCGCCAGTTATCGCTTTGGGTGGTTGGGAGAAATGGGCGGTGGCCTTAGGGGACGATGAAGACGAGCCTGACGAGACTATTGATGGCGGTAGTGACATCAATTTTGGGGTTAAGGTTTTGGGATTTTAAAGATTTTGAGACTATTTTGTGATTTTTGATTTTTTTTATATTGTTTAATTTATTTTATTTTAAGTTTAATTAAATAAAACAAAAGCCATGTGTCAATATATTATTAGGTGATGAATTTTTTTAATGGTTTAACCTTAAAACACTAACGGAATTAAACTTTAGGCACCTACTTTAGCAAAATAACATTAGGCACCTATATCAGAAAAAGTGTATAGTTTGGGCACCTATTTCTAAGTTAAGCCTATTATATATTATTATATATTTAATATTTACATGATATAAATTGTATAATATATGAACCCAACAAGTGGTCCTAGTAAAAATGAGGATGATGTTCACCATAGGAGGTATGGGTTCAAACAACCTTTGTCTAAAGCAAGATGGGTGTTTCATTTCAAAGAGTTAAGAAAAAGTATGAATATTTACTATATTATAATCCACCTTAAGACTATTGAAAAAAAATTATAATATATTAAAAGGTAAATAACGTAAATCATCATTTAACTTTACTCTCGAACCTATTTTGGTCACTGAAATATGAAACAAATGTTGAATTCAGACTTAAGGGATCGAAATATGGAGACCTAAAAATTATGGGTCTAACAATCGTTGCCGACGGCAATCTTCACGGTGGCCGGTTGTGGTGAACGGTGGTCAGAATCTGAACTGGTGTCTACATGGCAATTATTAAAAAAAGCAATGTCATCAGACAGTAACTGCGAAAGTGGTAGAGTGAATAAAAAAGTTCAATGTATAAAGTTCAGTGAATAAATTGAAAATTTTGAAACTTTAATGGCCAAAATAGGTTTGAGAGTAAAGTTCAGTTATAATTTACGTAATTTTCCTATATTAAAATAAAAATAATAAATATATTATAAACATGCAGATGAGTTAGATTCTAGCTTTGAAAATTAGAGTTCAAAGTCGACTCATATTTTAAATAGACTTATTTTTCGTTTAAATCCATTTTTTCGAACTTAACATTTTTACTCAAACTCTTTTAAATAAGTCTACACTATGTTGACAGTCTTCTTGTTAGCCGGTGGTCAGAATCTGAGTTGGTGTCTACATGGAAATTATTAAAAAAGCAACGTCATCGGGCAGTAACTGCAAAAGCGGTAGAGTGACTAAAAAAGTTCAATGTCTAAAGTTCATAGAGTAAATTGCAAGTTTTGAAACATTAGTGGCCTAAATAGGTTTGATAGTAAAGTTCAATGATAATTTACGTAATTTTCTTATATTATAATGAAATAATAAATATATTATAAACATATACGCGAATTAGATTCTGACTTTGAATATTAGAGTTCAAAGTCGACCCATATTTTAAACGGACTTAATTTTCGTTTAAATTCATTTTCTCAACCTCAAACTCTTTTAAATAAATCTGCACTATGTCAACAAACTTCATGGTGGACGGTTGTGGTGAATGGTGGTCAGAATCTAAGCTGGTATCTACATGACAATTAATAAAAAAGCAACGTCATCGAACAATAATTGCGAAAGCGGTAGAGTGACTAAAAAGTTTAATGTCTAAAGTTCAGTGAGTAAATTGATTGTTTTGAAACTTTATAGGCTTAAGTAGGTTTGAGAGTAAAGTTCTGTGATAATTTACGTAATTTCCTATAATAAAATGAAATAATAAATATACTATAAATATGCGGACGAGTTAGATTCTGGCTTTGAATATTAGAGTTCAAAGTCGACCCATATTTTAAACAGACTTAGTTTTCATTTAAATCCATTTTCCGAACTTAACATTTGTAACACCCTCGACCCAAATGTCACATTTGAGCATCAAGCCCAACCCAAAATCCATAAAATTTGTCAAACTAGTTTAGCCCAACAAGGTATCCCTCAAAACATTTAAAGCCAACAGTAGAATGTATAGAAAAATAATTAAAACGGTACAAATGAGCTCCAATTTAAATATAAAACATTTGAACATTCAATTTGATAAATACAATTTTGAAAGTAATAATTACAAACTCCACCACGTAAGATACTATGAATACGTGGCCCACTAAACTCAAGTACCATACTCTAGAGATCACCACATGATGAAATCCCGAATTGATAGTGCTCCTCAATCCCACGATCCGACGATCAACCTACGCACGAAAACAAAGATTTCGAGCGCTGAGCTTACAAAGCTCAGTGGTACACATCTACTCTATTATTCTTCATGCTAATCATAAACATAAGCATTCAAGCTAGTACGAGCAATAAGGAGAGATAAATAAACACATGACGCTACTACTAGTCGCCTAAAAACATGCTTTCATCAAAGCAGTCATCAAACATGGCACACAAGGCCCAACCAAGCCTGAGATCTCAACATATCATCTAGGCAAAAGCACATATCAACGACTGTTGGAGTATGCCCAAAGACCAACTATGAGATAGTTTTAAAAGACATACATATTTTATCTTGTTTATTAATATGAAACCATTATTATTATTTCAGTCTTATTCTGTGTATCTATAAATAAACTGAATTATAATAAAGTCCTTAGAATAATATAGTTATTCTTGAATGTCCTTAGTCGATAATTATTGTGGGCTTGGACAATAATAATGTATTAAGACTAATATGTAGTTGATTAATGATAAAGTGTTGTCATTGACATGGAGATGTCAAAATCAATACATAAGTATGTGTTAGGGAATGACATACTGGACTGACCTGCTATGAGCATGTTTCTTGGATTATTATGTAACGGTCACAATATTGCTCATGGTGATAACTACATGTATGATCCTCAGACTTGAGATTTTCATTATTTTAAAATCGTGGGTGACATTTTGATACGGCCAAATGTGTTTCGTAACTGACTACACTATAAAGACTGATATTGGATATGTCACAATCCATGTAGGGAAATATGTTGATCAAGATAGGATTTGTCCCTCCTACATAATAGGTGTAATATC
This sequence comes from Hibiscus mutabilis, assembly GCA_019671005.1. Taxonomy (NCBI): domain Eukaryota; kingdom Viridiplantae; phylum Streptophyta; class Magnoliopsida; order Malvales; family Malvaceae; genus Hibiscus; species Hibiscus mutabilis. The sequence continues at coordinate 49,476,299 of CM033714.1, forward strand.
ATAGGCCACTTGATTGAGTAAGACTAGAAAATGCATGGCCATGCTCGAATAAATTGATATGGGATATCATAGTTATTCGTTTATAATAGTCTACTCAATATATTAAGAACATTAGATGGACTATACAAGTGTGACTAATCCATGACTTGTGCCCGATCTAGATATGAGGACAAAAAGATGAAATGCATAAAAGAAGTTAATCACGGAAAAGGTTAAATCGAACCACGATTTCATGTAACTTAGGTGGCAATGATGTATTACTAGATGTCACTCATTGCTTGTAATTTTAGAATTGTTCTGGATATTACTGCTAATGTTACATGAACCTACAAGGGTCACCCATATGATTGAAAGGAACAACTATCGACTAGATAGCATGTGTACAAACTTGTTGTACATGTAATTAGTTAGAAACCGAAATTGTTATAATTATTGTAATTATAGATAATTTCGTTTATATATATATGTTAATATTTGATAAGTTATTGTAATTATCAAATACTATTAATATATATATATATATCTCTAAAAGAAACCTAATTAAAGTAGAATCAGATTCTACATATTTAATTATATTCAGTTAAATATATTGTATATTTAGAGAATCCGAATTTAATTAGAATTATGTTTTTAAATGCTATATAAAGGCATAAGGTCTAGCAGCTAACATATTTTTTTTGAAAATCCTCTCTAACAGTTAGAGAAGAGAGAAATTGTTCATTTTATTCGGGTGGACTGCGTAGAGCTCGGAACACTGCTGTGATGACTCAGATTTGATTTGGATTCTCCTATACTTGCTGCAGAATTCTAGTTTACTTGAGGTAATGTTTTCATCCTTTATCACCCTGAATTCGTCCCTTGTACATGGATCACGGGTGGATTAAGCCAGATAATTTTTTTACTACGCCATGGGGTGTACCAGCATTTCTCGACAACAACAACAAAAACACTAGAGTGAGGTCGGGTCACATAGCATCAGAATATACAATTTGGGTGAGGTTGTGGTACACAACATCAGAACATACTCATTTGCTAGGAATCCCCCTCGAGAATCTACTCTCTGGGTGAGGCCGAGTCACATAGCATCGAAACATACACCCATACTTGGAATCTGTCATCGAGTATCTTTGAATGAGGCTCGGGTCACATAGCATCGGTATCCTCCATTCGGTATCTCTAAAAATGGTGTTGCTACACACTTTCACTGGGTATCCGAATCTCATCAATCAAGGTGACTCAACAAGTCAAATGCCTACCCGACATGCAAGCGACGTGATCCCAACGATTCCCCTATGGTTGCTAATCCACATCACATCATTTATTTTACATTACTGAGTTGTTAGTACATTATGGAGAAGTATATAATTAATCTCATTCATTGTCTCCATTAATCTGCATTATCTTATTTATCAAGGCGTAATTCAATTATTAACATTCATATCAATTTCCATCATTAATTTACATTAATAGATTATTTAGCGCATCGGGTATCGGTACTTGAACACGAGTATCGATACAGTACCCTCGGGTATCAATACTCACTCGTATACCAATATTGAAACTATGTATTGTAAATCTTAGATTTCCACAAGTATCGGTACAGGTCGACCCATATCGATACGACCCCCAATCGCGTACTAGTATAGCTGAAGCTCGTACCGATACCATATTTACTAGTTCACAACATTTTCTTGAATTACGATTTTACAATGCTTACTTAATCCCTAAAGCTTATGAAAGTCATTAGGGTTTGTTTACTAATGCATTTAATCAATTAATATTAATTACCGGCTTCATGACAATTTATTCGAATATTTAATCTTTAAGCATGATTCCTGTCAAATCTCATCAATCTATTTTAATAAACATACAAGGCATCACAATTATCTTAATCAATCAAACAATCATATAAGCATATGAGCATCTCACTATCCTACACGGTCTCTAAAGTCTCCATGAGTCTCATCATATTCGTAACATCATCACGCATCTCATAATTATCGAGTCTCATAATACCAGTCTCTAATCATGCTTATTAATCATCTACTTATTTTGCAGGCACTAATATGCAAGGCAATCACATTTATGATGCTCATGAAGTGATAGGAGTTCGAGGTGTACTAACCGTAAGTCGATATCACTAAAATCCTCATTCGAGCTTCTCTAATATTCCACTTGATCTGATATCTAATCCCGAATAATCTTCGTGTACAAATTAATACAATAAGTATCACTTAATCATATACTTTAATGAATTTGAAGTGTTAAATGAGTAAAAACAGCTTACCATTGCCGAATTTAGCAAAACGGAGTGCGCCAATGGATCCAAGAAACCCCTGGCAAAAGTTAACGGCCGCGACAACACGATCAACGGCAGCTCGGCTTGAAAAATGGCTTGACTCGAGCCTAGTGGCTAGCCCAATCGACTTGAGCCCAATGACTCAGCTCGAGCCGATATAGTTGCCTAGTGCAGCTAAACCATGCCCACACGCAGAGGTGGCGCGTGGTGGTGCGTGCGGCGGCTTCCAATGGCTAAACGGTGATGGCGGCTGCCCAGATTGACTGTCTTGACACCGACAAGCAAAATAGTGGTCTTCATTGTAACACCCCCTATCCGGTCTAGAAGTTAAACCGGCATAGGACGTGTTAACAAAAATAAATACAAACATTCGTGAAAACTTACAACATCATATTAGATATGTCAACAAAACACAGGGCAAATTAAAAAAAAAATTTAAAACTTCATTTCATAAATCTAAATTTGTTTAATCCTTGCTTCCAACTTATAATCATAAATTAAGAAATATACTTCTTCCTCTAGTTCACCACACAACATTAGTCCCATGCACAACAAAACATAAGTTTTATTGTAATGATCCAACTAACGGGTGAGCATACTTAACCTTCATGTTCTTTAATATCTTCCAGGTCAATTGGAAGCTTATAAACTTCTAACCATTTTGTAGTGCATTAATCAATATTTAAGACCCTATAAGGGGAATGACAGAACCTTGATTAGAACCTTTAAGCTTACCATTTTTGTTAATCATTTCTAATAAGAAAAGTTAAAATCTTATTACTGAGAGATGTCATTGAGCACCATAAGTCACTTAATCATAGCAAGGAGCTTGGTCAAACCCATGAATACTAACTTGGTTCACAAGTGACAATCAACAATGATTTCCTAACTTATTTTACAAGTTATAACATGAATTAGACTCGTCAAGAGTGGTTTAGTCAATGATTCCAAATTTCAATTATTCTGTCTATCTCGTTAAGCAAGTGATCTAGAACTCTGGAAGGAGTATCTTATTAATAACATAAGGTCAGTTTTAGCTAAAATTCACTATTACACAATTACATAACCATATTATACCCATTTTACTTGTATCATCTTTACAGTTCTCAAATAGATTATTATATCTATTCCATTGATCTCCAAACAATCCAACTAGACACTTCTATAATCATGTATGATATTCACCAATCAAAGGAGTCACTCAAACATAATATCATCTTCAAAAAAATCAAGTTATCATGATCAAGCCTCAATCAGACATTAGCTTAACTACTAGAAATCATAATTTGCCGATCAAGAAAATATTAATTTGCTTATGGTATTGGTGAGATCTATCACTTTTAAGTCCATTCGGATAGTTAAGCAGCCACACATCCATATTAACTTTTAACTATAATCAATAAGCAACCAAATAAATATAATTAAAGGCCTTTAACAAATTTTAAGAGCCTAACAAACCCTATACACATTTATATAATCAATTTGAGATCTATATGCATTATGCATTACGTGCTACCATGTGCCGCCAACTAGGAGATTATAGGGAAATGCAAACATATGCGTTGCCATGCCCCAACGATCATGTCTAAGCTCAAGCATTAATAAAAACGTGATTATCCTAAAACGTATCAAAAGAATAGAGTAAGCCAAGGCTTAGTGAGGTAGTTTAAACAGTTCTAAAGCATAAACAGGACGTTATAATTTCTAATTCTATTCTTTCCAGAGTTTATCAAGATTCGAGTAAGTACTATCATGATTGAATCTTAAGGCAATAAACCAAAAGATTTCGAACTCAGAACACCCGATACATTGTACTTATATCTTAAGTCCCTAGACATAATGTCTCTTATAGTAGTTTTACTAGCTACTTAAGCCTTAACGTAACCCACCAGGATATGTTTTACTTAACTCAGAAGTTAACATCATAGCATACCAAGTCAGGCATTGGTTATCACTCAACTAACCATATAGCATCATAAATTATAAACAATTCCAGTTTTAAACAAGAATCCTTCATTATGTGTTAAAATGCTTAAATCGTGTACACAGAATTATACACGGAAACTAACAACCATTGGTAATACTACACTCGAATAAGACATGTGAATTCATATATATATAAGCATTCATTCAATCAAGCATTTACACCAGCATATATATATTTAATCGAGCAAGGCTTATGCATTTAAGCATTATAATAAATTTAGATATTCAAACTACCCAACAAGCATATCTATACCTCCGAAAGACATTCCTTAACTAATAGACATATTTTACTTGTTTAATAAGTTGTTGTAGTAATTATTGATTTAACTTATAAAATTTATGGTCCCTCTTTAACAAGCACATTAGTATATAGGTTTCCATTTTATAGCTTACCGAATAAGCCACCAACATAGAACATTATAATCAAGTATTACTGATTATAAGAAATAGTATACATCTCACATCATAGCATATATCTTTGTCTCGATAAGTATCAGGGTTATTTGTTAAGTTAATTACAGTTCATTATAAGTTTCCAACATGGTACCTTAAATCGAAAGGCCCTTGTCACACAAGTTACGCAACAAGCATTACAAAAGTAAGTATTAGAACAAAATATGCTTATTCACACCAAGGGACATACAAGAAACATTTTGGCAACCAATGTTTGTCACTCAGATAATCAAATTGATTCATCGATTTGTCTCGTTGATATTACTATTTTCTTAGACATGGTGTCTTATATAAGTGTTTTTAAACAAGGTATAAATCTTTAATCAAAAGACTATACCGAATTCAATCACTAGTATTTTACTCCTTAATTAAAATATTCAAACTTTGCACACATATAATCAAGCATTCTAACCAGGCTCGTACTTTTAAACCAAGAAGATATTTAAGAATTTCATAGGCACATATATTACCGGTTATACCAGTTAATGTGACTCGTTAATTTGATTTATAGCTTTCATTATTTCTTAGATACATAATGTTTATAAGAGTATACATTACTTATCATCCACATGCGTTCTTGTCATACAAGTTATCATATTTTGTCATATCATAACACAAGCTTTCCTTAACCCATAAGGCAATAATCACAATCTATCACAATTATCTTTTTCTTACATATAAGATATCAAATTAGGGTCTTAATTTAATAAACGAATTGCATCGTTATCATTTATCATAGCCTTGAGAATCGAGACTCAGCCTAGGTACTTAAATCCCCATCCAACTGTCGCCCATAAAAATTGTACTCGCAGTACCGGTCAATCCATCCTATTGTCGCCAAATGACCACACACACACACTTCCCTCCTATTGTCACCAAATAGGGACCACTATCCTGAACTGTAGTCCACCCCGAGACTGAGCTCTATGGACTCTATGGCATGCCAACTATACCTAAGACGGACTTGAAACCAAGGCTTTAATATTTATCATCTTTTATCACATAAAGTGAGCATAGCTCTATTTCATAATACCATATCAAGGATTCATTACCCTTTTCTCATTGTGGGTACAAAGGTGTTCACCTCATGTGAACTCAATACCTCATTATATTCAGATGGCCTCTTTAGCCATAATCACTATCACATATGAACCAATTATATTCTTCCGATGAAATTGTACTTTCAATTCCACATTAAGTTAACACTACATAGTATTCGAATATTCAAGATTTGTTTGTCTCAAGAATGAGTATAATTCCATGATCGAAGTATCATTCATATAGACAAACTTGTTTTCTTCTATACTAAGCATGGAATCAATTCATACACTACTCAAGTAATCATTCTTTTATTCGAGTATTTTATATGACAGTAGTCATTCTCTAAACATATCAAATAATCAAGTTTTATCTAGCATCTCAAGACAACATTCAATTACTTACTTTGGTTCCAAAAGTCACATAATCAGAGGAATGTAACTTAATTCACTTCAGAGATGAGTAACATTTCAGATTCATATACTTACATAGTAAGTCTTATAGCTTTTTCTTGTCAATCATATAATACCCTATGTATAGTTCCATTGTCTCCTATCAAACATGCATCTCTTGTTATTTAATAAAGAAGACATTCTTGAACTTTATAACTTACGGCAAGGTATAATATTCATAACAAGTTTATACGTATAATCGTTTGTGTACTTAAAATTTTAACCATATAGCATGCTTTCATTCATATAGCATACCTCCAACTAATTTATTGATTATTTAGCTTATTGGGTATCGGTACTCAAACTGAGTATCGATACGGTACCCTCGGGTATCGGTACTTACATGCATACTGATACTGAAACTGCTTACTGAAAATCCTAGATTCCTACAAGTACTAGTACGGGTCGACTCATACTGATACATCCCCCAAATGCGTAACTGTACGGCCAAAGCTCGTACCGATACCCTAAACACAAGTTCACACCATTTCCTTGAATTATGATCTCACAACACTTTATTTGACCCCTAAAGCTTATGAAAGTCATTAGAGTTTGTTTACTAGTACATTAAATCAATTGGCTGGTCAACCCGGCTCACAGCTTGAACGGCTCAGCTACGACTTGGCTTAGGTCAAATTCGGTTAGCTTAACAGGCTGGCTCAATGGCTCGGATTGAGTAGGTACAGCTGCCCACGCATCTAGACGTAACCTACGCATAGGGGCGACACGTGCGGCAGCTTCCGGTGACCAGGCGGTGGTGGTCGACATCTAAATTGACTGTTCTCCAACCTCTAGTCACGATGGTGGCCTCCGTTTCTCGATTTGAGCTCTCTACCCTTCACAACTAGAAAACCCAAAACTTCCTCTCTCTCTCTCTCTCTCTCTCTCTCTCTCATCCCCTCTAGCGGTGACTCCGATGGTGGTGTCGCTGGTACTGGTGAATTTGTCTCGACGAGATGAACACAATGGCGGTTGAGGTGTCGACAACGGATGGCCCAATCTTCGTAGATTAGAGTTTGAAACTCTCTCCCCTAACTTTCCCTCATCTTCTCTCTCCCACTATCTATTTTTCTCTTTTTCTCTCTCCTCAATCATATCATCCTCCCCTTTTTCACCCATACTTCACCTATTTAAAATTCAAATAACCATCCTCATCCAAACTAATGGGCCCACACTTAATTACCCATAACTTGGGCTCCCAGAATAATGGCCCCATAGCCCGGGTCCAAGACACGATTTAATAACCCGAAAATTGGGTCGTTACAAAATAGGTTTGAGAGTAAAGTTGAGTGATAATTTATGTAATTTCCCTATATTAGAATGAAATAATAAATATATTATAAACATGCAAACGAGTTAGATTCTGGCTTTGAATATTAGAGTTTAAAGTCGAGCCGTATTTTAAATAGATATATTTTTTGTTTAAATCTATTTTCTGAACTTAAATTTTTACTCAAACTCTTTAAATAAGTCTACACTATGTCGACACCTCAAATAAAGTACCCCAAATAGTAGTAGAACTCAACATTATTTATTGAAAGAGTCATTTAAAAGTATTCAAATTTAAGGGAGACAACAATATAAATTATATGTTTGAAGGGATTGAAAAACAATTCACTATTACCCTAACTTATATATTTTTTCTAATTTCTAAAATTTTTGAAAGGCATGACCTTCATAGTCTTTACTCCCTATTACATACCACCCATGACCCAAATAAAGTTGTTGAATGTCCCATGGTAACAATTTGTCATTAGTTTGATTTTTGTTTACTTTGTATCAAACTAAAAAAAATAAAATGATCAAATAACAATAAGATAGGCAAAATAGCACAAATATTGTGTTCCAATTTTTTCTAACAATATGGTACTCCCCACTTTAATTCCAAGAATATTGTTTTTCTACAATAAAAATGAATTCGGACTGCTCTATACCTGTCTTTGAATAGTATTTTTTGAGAAAATATTAAAAAATCAAGTTCAAAGTCGGACTGCTCTCCCCCGACCTCAAACAGTGCCCGGATCATCTATCTACAGCCATGTGGCCGCCATGCAGAGCTGCATGCACTGTTGGAAGGCGGGCTGCCCTCTATCCGACTTCAAATAGTGTTCGGCAGTGCTACAATGATGTAGGGGTGCAGTTGTGTAGTGGTTTAGGGGTAAAAGGTGGCATGGGAAGGGTGTATTTAAAATTTAAAATTTATAATAATTTTAAATTATATAGCGGTAGTGTAAAATTTGTTATTAAAAACTTATTAGTGCAGATAAAAGTGGTGTAGGGGTATGTAAGAGAAAAAATTATATTTTTTAAATAGGTTATGTTGATGGTAATTTGTTAGAGAAAAAATTGAGCAAAAATTTGAGTAAAGAATGAGAAGAAGCAGAAGAAGAAAGTTGTGGGAAAATATTGTAAGTCGATTTGAAATTTGGATTTTATTTTATCCATCTAACATTTTAAGTTGTTTGAAATTTAATTTTTATGTTAGAACGATGAATGTTTAATTTTTGTTTAGGATTATAGCAGTGGTGTTCAATTAGATAAAAAAAATCTGTAATAATATAATGCAATTATTATTTTTGAGAAATTAGTATAGTTTTATAAAGTTTATTTGAATATATATGTATATTTGAAATAATTTCGTAAATAAGTAGTATGTTTTAAAATTATTGTTATTTCTAGTTTAAAATTAGGTTTAGTGACATTTTAGTTGTTCATTTTGATTTGTGTATTATAATTGAAAATACATATTTTTTTGAACATGCAAAGAAAATGAGCAACAACATATTTATGGCGATTGTCCATTGCAATGGACAAATTGTAAAAACTGATATCAATATTGTATTTGAATCTGAAAACCCTACGAAGATGATATTTGAAAAGGAAACCATGCTTCAAGTAATGCAGGAGAAGATATCTGAGAAAATTGGAGCTGAGATTCATGGTTTACGGCATCGGTGGCTGACATGTCACAATCCAATCAGATATTATGCAATAGCTCTCGAAGATAATACAGATGTTGGAATAATGATTGCAGAGCATGAATCTATGGATATTCAAAATGTCGAGTTGTTTGCTGAGGTGCGTGATATTCTTGACCCATCCAGAAATTTAGTTGTGGAATTTGGTCAAATGGGTTTCGGTAATGAGTTTGATATGTCCGGAGCCAGTTTTGTTGCAATGTTGGCAAGTGAGACATCTAGTGGATTCCATCAAGGTGGGTCGTCGATATATGCAGCATCATACGGGCTGAATGTTGATTCAACTGCTGATGCTAATGTTGAGAACCTACGAGGTTGATGGGGAGAATAACTTGAAGATTCCAACGAAGATGAAGATATTGGGGATCCCAATTTGTTCCTTGATGACGTTGGTGATGCTCTTGATTTTGATATTAAAGAATTTGTTCCGACCGGGGGTGACATTACATTCTATGAACCTCCTACTCACATGGTCTCGGTGGATTTCGATGCGATGAGGGCGTCGCAATTCCCAAATATGCCTCAATTAACTTCGAGTCAGCATGGTGAATTATTGGTTGGGCTTCAATTTAATGAAAAGAATGAAGCTATATTGGTAGTTAAAAAGTATAACATCACGAATAATGTGGACTACGTGGTTGTAGAATCCACACTGAGGATTTTCTTTGTGAAGTGTGTGAAATATATACAAAAGTGCAATTGGAAGATTCGAGTCTTGAAGCTTAAGAGGATAAAGCGTTTGGAGGTCACAAAGTACAATGACGATCACATATGTTTATGAACATTCATCAACCATGACCACACTAAATTAGATTCGAATGAAATAAGTCATAGCGATTTAGGCAACCATTACGCAACAATTTGAATATCAAATAAAATACAAGAAGGGGTGGCGTGCAAGGGATAAGGCCTTGCATTCGATGTACGATGATTACGATAATTCGTATAATGAGCTACCGGCTTTATTGCTAACAATGATGCATTTCATCCCAGGCACCATAGTGAGGTATCAAACAAAAGATGCATATGACCGACAAGGCCAACTGCTTGAAGGGTATAAAATTTTCCATCGACTATTCTGGGCGTTCAAGCCATGCATTGAAGGCTTTCCATTTTGTAAATGTATGATCCAAGTCGATGACACGTGGCTGTACGAGAGATAGTCTCATATACTGTTGATTGTCATTGCGCAAGATGGTGAGAGCAATGTCATTCCGATTGCATTCGCAATTGTTGAGGGGGAGACGGTGGAAGCTTGGAATTTCTTTTTGACCAATTTATGTGACCATGTTGTACGAGAAGATAGGGTCTACATTATATATGATCGAGGGACAGGTATCAAAGCAGAAACTAATCGAGAGGGAAGTCGTTGGACACCTCCACACGCATACCTTGCATATTGTGTTCGTCACACCGTTAAGAACAACTACGAGCAGTTTAAAAATCAATACATTCGTAGTGAGATTTTAAGCATGGGTAATTTTTTCAAACTCTGTTATATATGCCAATCCAATTATGTGCTTTGATTTTTCTATATGCTAACAACATATATGATAGCACAGGATATCTACTACTACAGCCAGATTTTGAGAGGAAGATGGCAAATTTACAGAAATACGGAGAGCGTGTTTGGAGTTGGGCCAACAATATCGAGAGGGAAAGATAGGCTCAATCGTATGACGAAGGTGGTAGACGATACGGGCAAATGAAAACCAACCTTGTGGAGTGCATAAATGGAGTACTAAAAGGATCACGTCATCTCCCAATAGCATGCTTAGTGAAAGAGACGTAATACCGGTTGGCTAAGGTTTGGTCCGTTAAAGGGAAGCAAATCCAGTCCTTAATAAATACGGGACAACGTTGGGCTCCTAATATTGTGACGAAAATGCAGAATAATGTGAAGAATGCAATGTCCCTGACCGTTCACGCATTCGACCGAATAAATCAGACTTTCGATGTTGTTGGTTCCAGACGCCGCAACAAAACAGCTCACTCAAATGTATTTCGAGTCGATTTCAGACGTAGGTGGTGTGACTGTGGCGAGTTCCAGGCGTGGCAATATCCATGTGCTCATGCAGTTGCAGCATGTATGTTCGCTAATGTTGACCCGTACACATATGTTGATGAATGTTTCAGTCTCAACCAAATGTTAAGTATTTACAGAATTGAGTTCCCACCGATCACAAATTCAAAGTATTGGTTGTTAGTGGAGCATGAAAATGGATCCTACACTCCGTATAACTCCAACTGGCCGACCTAGATCGACTCGCATCTACACTAGTATGGATCTTCATCACAAAGAGAAGGGACAACGAAAGAGATGTACCATATGTAGGGCTGAAGGCCATTTGAAATCAAATTGTCCAAATGAACCAAGATATGTGACTATGCCTCAGTGATTTATTATGTTTGTATTTGAAAATATTCTACTTTGCATTAGTATTAATTAGTTATTTATAATGTTATGTTTTTACTACTATCATATTGCTTAATTCTGATTTAATAATTAAGGACCAAATTGCTAAGTATTCAAAGTTTCAAGGACCAACAAAATTTTACATTTTATTAGTAGGAAATCTTTTTAATTTCATTCTCATCACAAAACTTGAAGTAAAAAACGACGACTGAATCGGAGTTCAATTGAAAAAGTTATGAGATAGTGACCAAAATGTAAAAATTAAATAATTTAGGTTAGATTTCGAAACCTATTGGAAAGTTTTCAAAACCTATGTCATAGATTCACAAAATTAACATTCTAGAATGGAGGCTTCGATACCTTTTAGTATGGTCGAATTTGAAAAACTATTCACTATTTACTAAAGATAATTAGATTTAGATTAAGTGAATAATAAAAAATAGTGAAAATAAAAAACAATAAAATCCTAACTCAAATGCCTCAAATGTATGACACAAAGACATAAAATCATTTCTTATGTAATTTTTGGCCATGGCAGGGTGTGGTCGACAGATAACTCTGCGACGGTCGTCGAGCACGTTGTGGCCTTTGTGGTGCCTCGGGATCTTCTTCAGCATCCTCTTTAGTGTAGCTCACCTCCTTAGTCACCGAGGGCATAGGAGGCGGTGTTGTGAACAAATCCATATAACCGCTCTGCCCTCTCATAATCTCTGGTGAATTCAAGAAATTTTACATTTCCTGAAAATCCATGTTCAGTCCAAAGTTCGAGTAAATGAGTGGCTGTGGAGGATAACACTCGGGTGTGTATTAAAACAGCATCATCAAACCCATGAGTATCTAAGGAGCTCGAGACCACTTCTAGTTGTATAAATGTAGGAGCCGGTTCCTTTTCCCATACAGTTGTCGGCGGTACTCTACTCATATCCGGCTCTCATGTGGTTGGCCAACCTACGGGGTTTCTACTCCAAACTAAATTTTGAGATGCGCCCGCTGCACTCTTAGAGGATTCACCCTTACCATCATATCTTTTCTTATATTTTCGGCATTCTTCCCATCCATCGACCGTAGTTAAGTATGGTATTCCATTATTACGAAAGTAGATCAGATACTCTGACCTCTAAAAATCAAAATCATCCTCTTAGATTGGAGCGCGAATCGGTAACGTTGAAGCTCTGTTGTTCTACATACCAATAAACTCGGCATGTGTGACTTCTCAATTTACATCTGCCCTGTTGTGTCCATCATAGTCGTGCAGATAATCATGATTAATTTGAATATATGAAATCAGCTAGTGTAAGCCAAATTGCCTCAGCACTCTATCGGCAAAGTGGAACTCGAAAATCGCAAAGTGGATCAACGGTGTAACACTACACCACTTATCAGAGTTCTTTATCAGATTATCCGATACAAAAGTGCGATCATCGTTGTACGACATTCAAATAAACTGCAAAATAAGGATTATTATAATAATACATCTAACTATAATGTAAATAATAAGCTGTAAATATTTAACTAAAATGTAAACAATACATTTAACTAGATACTTGCTCTTGACAATACAAATCAATCTAAGCTCTAAATACTCTCAAGTTGTTGCTCGCCAATCTCGTGTGTGCTTTTTTCTCGCACCATTTGCATACAAATCACAATAATGTTTTAAAAATAAATAAATTTAATTAAAAAATTCAACTAATAATCAGGATAATTACCTAGTGATAAGAGGGAACTGTATCGGTGTCCAAAAGGGAAGTCGTTGCCAAGCCCACACTTGCAGCAACAACAAACATCCACCAATACCTTAAACCTTATGACCATTTTCTATTTTAGCGCTCTTGCACAACTCACGATACAAGAATGCTACTATAGCTGATCCCAACTATATTCAGCAGCTTCCCACGGATACTTCAAAAAACGTAGATACCGTGTATGAACAAGATTGCCAAATTTATCTAGCATCAGTATACCTCCAATGAGTTGCAGAATATAGGCTCGATTGGCCCTATAAATCTCATCAACCGAATTATATTGACCGAGTAGAAATTCACTTTGCAACCAACTCATTTTCACACGAGACCTTCTCAAATTTGATCTATCTGGCACCTTCCTAAGGTATTCCAAGCAAATACTTCCAGTTGTACCTTCTATATGCTCGATCAATGGTGCCCCGTTTACCGGGACCCTGATAAGCATGACCACGTCTTCAAGTGTGATCGTACATTCCCCACACGACATATAGAACGTATGGGTTTTCGGCCTCCAACGCTCAATCAGAGTCGCAATCAACCCGGGCACCAACTTGTACCCATGAATGAAGGTCGCATAATAAAATCCAGACATTTGCAAAAATTCAATGATTCTACTATTCGGATGATTTTTGGCCATGGTTAGATGATGCTTAAATGTATTCTCCCCATCCTGTAATTAACACATTAATAAATAAATATTATTAACAAACAAAAAGGTAATTGAATTTCTAATAAATAAATTATTAAAAAATTTGTATCATCTCATCAACCGTGAGACTAGTAATGTGTCAATCTTGTAATCGCAATAAAGGAGCTTGCTCAGCCATCCTACAAGACAAGTAAGAATATATTAGAACTCGGGACTAAATCTACTACGTTAAAAAAATAATAAACATAATCAACTAAACAAACAAGATTTATAATATTTTTAGTTTAGTTTGTAATTTTCTAAAATTCTACGAAATATAAATTTTAACTCTAATACATTTACTACAATAGCTAAATCAACTTATTAGTTTAAATTCCAATTTCACTACTACTAACTACATACAATTTAAAAAACCACTACACATTTAAAATTACATAACTAAATGAACTTATTAAATTACATTTAAATCAATCAATCACCATTAATTAAAATTTCACTTTGCGATTCTAAAATTTGTGTCATTTTACCTAAATAATACAACTTACTACTAAATTAAAAGACTATTAAACATCCATATTTTTTTACTAATTATAATAATTTTTTGCCAACTCCTTCAAATTTAAAAAATATTTTTTCTTAAAAATTAAAAAATAAAAACCGTTTTTTACTACTACTAATAATATATAATTGTTATCCTTAGTCCCTATACCATTCGGCAATTTGCCTTTAAAACCCTTCAATTTTAAGATTTTTACAAACTAGTCACTAATTTACTAATTTGTTCATTCGAGTCCTATTTTTTCTTAACAAAATTCATTCCATTCAATAACTAAAAAATTCAATCACATTCTGCCAATATTCTATAAAATCCTCTAAAAATTAATATTTCACTCATTAATACTAAAATTTTCCGATATACTCATTTTAGTCCCAATATACTCATATTTTTCAAAAATCATTATACATAAATCTAATAAACCACAAATTAAACAATAAAAATATTCAAAACATAAAAAATTCAAACATCAACTTAAAAAAATTATAAAAAAAACAAGAACTTAAATTAAACAATAATACACATCTACTTACTATATTTTCTTCAAATATTCCTTTCTTTACTCAATCTCTTCACAAATTTTCTTCTCTTCAACTACCTATTTAACACAAAAAAATTAAAATATCAAAAATTTAAACATCAACTTCAAAATTAAAAAAAAATAACGATATAAAATTCAAAAACTTTAAGTTAAAAAATAACTAAAATCACAATAACTACAAAAACATACATTAAAAATAAAATAAAAATATTGAATTGAAATAATATTACTAAATTAAAAAATAAAATACATATCTTATATCTACTTACAAAATTTCCTCCAAATCTTCTTCTTTCTTCTTTACTCTATCTTCTCAAAATTTTCATTACAGAATATACTTATCTTCAACCCCTATTTAACCCCAACTACTTTAAATCTCAACCAGCCAACCCACCTACCATCCATCCAATCAATCTTACAAAATTAAAATTTAAAAACATAAAAAAGAACCACAATACCGAGGCATGCATGCAACTGCCTCATTTACGAGGCATGCAGACATGCATGCAAAAGTCGGATGGAGGGCAGTCCATCTTCCAACAGTGCATGCAGCTCTGCATGGCTGCCACATGGTTGTCGGAGGGAGAGCAGTCCGACTTCAACTGGATTTTTTTTAATATTTTCTCGAAAAACACTGTTCAAAGACGAGTAGAGAGCAATCCGACTTCACTATTACTGTATAAATAACAATACTATTGGAAATAAAGTGGGGAGTATCATATTGTTAGAAAAAAAAACTCAAGACACAATATTTGTGTCTTTTTGCCAATAAAATATGTTTAATTCATGAATGTTTAATATTAATTTATAAATAATTATCTAAAGATTAATTAAACTCCGTGACGAACACCAAGAAAGAATCTATTTGTTAAAACTCTAGTCATATTTTACAAACCTAGAAACAAGACAAAGGAGCAAACCAAGATTGAGTTGGGTTTTCCATTTTTCCTTGGGCTTGGGCCTTCTTTCCTCGGTTGGCTTGTTCCAATGTAACCAGGAAATAGATTTACAATATAATTGTATTTGTGTTTATATCTTCCAAATAAAGTTTCCAATTGATCACTAAACTATTTTAAGATATTTTTTACATTAAATTCTAAAAGTTATAAATTTTGCACTAAACTTTATATTGTACTAAAAATTAGGCATTGAGTCTAATTTTCATGATTCATCTAATATTTTTATTTTGTTCAGTTTAGTCCCTAAAAATTTTATTTAATTTAAAACTCACCCTTATTTGTTTTTTATTTTATTATTAAATTTAATATTATTAATATAATAATATTTTTTTCATTTTAGTTCATGAAATATTTATTTAATCCGAAATTGAACCCTATTTGTTTCTAATTTTATCTAATATTTTTACTATAATTTTATTTTTTTTAATTTAATCCCTAAAAATTTATTTAATTTGGAATTGACTTCTATTTTATAATTCACTCCATTATCGTATAATAGAAAATTTTACATCTTAATCACTAATTTTATACTTGCAATTAAAGACTTGTTTCAGCTCGGATTAACCTGAAACTTGGTCTATATTTCAATGATAATATTTATTTCATAAAGGAAAGTTTAATTTCACTTTTTTAAAAACTGGCCCTTATATTTTATGAATGCTTTCAAAATGTCCCATAAACTACTTATTTTTTTGCAATTAACACTCTATTTCAAATTCGCTTTCAACACGAATTAACCATTAAGTCTAATCGAAATTAATGAGTCTAAAACAGACCTGAAATTGCATTTTTAACTTAAAATCTAACTTATGAATTATTTACATTTTAGTCCTTAAACCCTGATTCGATTAAAATTTTACTTCGATTTAAACTTTTTTTTAGCAAAACAGAGGTATACAATGTTTCTACATATATTAAACTTTTATTTAAGTTTTGAATATTTTTTGGGTTCAAATCTTGTAAAATTAACAAAAATACCTTTTCTTTAAATCCTTTATTTTATGAAACTTTTAAAGGTTTATTTTCTCGAGTGACTTTAGTTAATTGTTCTCCCTTTATGTTCATGTTGATTGTTTACTTTCATGTAAACAAATATGCTTGTTTTTTTAATTTGTTTTAGGCCACAAATGGGCAATTTGTTGCATTTGATATTTGGGTTGGATTCGTTTGTACCATGTATTAGGTGTTATATTGACAGTCAAACTCCGGGGATTAAATTATAAAAATATTAAGCTAATTTAAAAAATTAAAAATTAATAAAGGTTAATTTCGGATTAAAAATTTTATGAACTAAACTGGACAAAAGTAGACATATCAACTTAATTAAATGTCACTAATAGTCCAACAATGGGTTACGGAACATATCAACTTAATTAAAGTAGTATATAATTGTTTAAAATTGTTCACTAAATTATTTAATCGTTACCTAATTGTTATTGACCTATTTAATTGTTATAAAATAGTAAATTTACTATTTAATTGTTATAAATTGTCTAAATTATTTAATTTTTACAAAATGATCATTGAACTATTTAATTGTTGAAATTAGTTGATTATTATAAGTTATACATGTAATTATTTTTTATTGTTGATTTCAGGAGACTTTATTTTCAGAAACATTTTAAACGAAGAAATGAAAAAGTTTTTATTTTTAGAAATATTTCAGATTAGAGTTTTTTTTCTAAAAACCTTTTAAAGGAATGAAAGAATTTTGTTTCTTCAAAAAACGTTTCAAATGAAACGAATGAAAGTTTTTTTTTCTTCAAAAAACATATATTGCAACAAAAATAACCTTTAATTCCATCATTTGAAATATTTTAAAACAAAGTTTCTTGAATTAACTACAAAATAAAACGACTATAACTTAAAATAACTAATTATTTGTAACAACTAAATAGTTCAATATAACAGTTAAATAGTTCAATGACAAATTTATAACAATTAAATAATTCAATGATTATTTTATAATAATTAATGTATTAATTTAATTAGGTGAACATGACCAATTAATCCGTTGTTAAATTGTAAGTAGCATTAAACGATTCAATGCTTATTTTATACTAAGATAACAATGAAGAAAACTCCAGTTGAACATTTTCAATAACAATACAACAAGATATACGTATCGGCAGAAAGAAAACTCCAG
Source organism: Hibiscus mutabilis (assembly GCA_019671005.1). NCBI lineage: Eukaryota > Viridiplantae > Streptophyta > Magnoliopsida > Malvales > Malvaceae > Hibiscus > Hibiscus mutabilis. Next base: position 49,494,517 of record CM033714.1, read on the forward strand.
TTGAACATTTCCAATAATAGCCATGTTTGTATGGACAATGAAGAAACTAAACACGCACATGGAAATAAAACATTTTAGCAAATTATTTTAATGATATTTTTAAATCATTGTTTACCCCACAAGTTTTAAGTAAACATTCAGACAGTCAAATTAGTCATCAGATACAGTTGAAATACATATATTGCACTAAATCAGGCTATACATAAACCATATAAAATGTCTATACGTATGTGTGTGTGTGTCCAGATGGAAAAGCTCCTTCTCATACACCCTCTTTTATTCAATGAGATTCAGGCCACCACAACCACCGTGAATCTTTGTAAATTGGAAAAAATGCTACTCATCTGGCCTGGAAATGCAAACCAACTTTCCTCAACTTGTCATCTCCGGAGAACAAGGAATCGACACCTGAAAACCAAGACAAAAGCAAGGATTGAAGCTAATAAACAAACATGGGAAGATGCAATCATTGCAGCTGTGATCACTAATAATAAGGTTGCTGGTCAATGAAGAAAATTCTTTAAAACTCACATGATTCAGGGGGAAGAATCATTACAGGATTAATATGGCCGGCCGTTGGATAGAAAGAGGGATGGTGGAAGCAAGTTCGATATTTGTTTTTACTTTGTGCGTTGCAATGCTAAAATAATAATAATATAAAGAGTAAATGATAAATGCAAATTAACCTGAAAAACTTACCTACAAAGATGAAAAGTTGAGGATAGATTCAATTTGCAGAATAACTCTTCATATGTTAAGTAGAAAGAGAACTAGTGGCATGTGGAGGTCGTGAAGGAACGATGGTTAAAGGGCTATCTTTATTCCTCCCTGTATTGCGCTGGTTGCCTGGCTCTGTAGCAGAAGATTGAGCTGAATGATGTGACACGGAAGCTTGGTTTTCTCTGTTATTTCCATTGATTTCGAGTCGCTCCATCATGAGAGACACACTAGCAATTCCTGCGCTCACTTCTCGACGAATTTCATTCCCAATATCAGACATAGAAGAGCTACATGAGAACAACCTCTCCTTCCAGCCTCTTGTACTCTTTGAAATTGAATCCTTATATCTTTAATTCAAAAAATTTAAACAATAAATTAGAAACATACAGGAAAAAATATGCATCATCTAGATTCATGTCCCTGAAGATTTTCAACCATACTTCAAGGACACTGCATTAAGTCTGGATTTCAGGGACTCCGAAAATGACAGAAACTCTGATGATCCTGCTCCCTCTTGATTTGTCAATGAGGAATCACCAGAAGTGCTTCTATAAACAAAGACAAATAATCAACAAGATAATACATCCACCACTACAAAATGACTAGAAGGGATTCTGCAAAAGAAAAATAAATACTAGAGATATTCAATGCAATATTCAAATGCAAGAAAAAAAAAGTCATAAATACTGATTATTAAAGGAAAATCCTTGTCTATTCATTGGACTGATAGTAGTTCCGGAGGCCGATGTATTCTGACTAGAAGGAAATGGAGACCTCTCTTCTCGAGATGATAGTGGACTAGATGGCCTAGCCATGGTGACTGCAGGTGCTTCAGATTCCCCTGCTATCCAAGTCTGAGTTGACGATCCAGAACCAGTATGCTGTGCAGTGGGATGAGAATACACCAAAACGTGCGGACGACCGTGAGAAGATGATCTTCTCGGGCCCTCCCTCCTACCAGTTTGGTGGGCCCTTCCCATTGCTGCAGCAGCAGCCAAGTGCTGAATTATACGCTCTTCAAGTTCAGGGTCATTTACGCCAACTGGCAACTGCATTACAATGCAAAAGCTGTGTAAGTTCTATTTAATGGATGGATTTCATAACACATTTATCGCCAAATAATTGTAAAAAATTGATTCTTATAAGCACTTTGAGGCAGCATACATGTTGCAATTCAAAATCACCAAGGGTGGGATGGTGAAATATGGCGGTATTTCTTGGTGCAGTTACCCTAACGGTCCTTTCCCTTTCTACCGCTTGAAGCAATTCTTGACTGTAACCATTTGGACATTATTAGTTTGTTCCGTAGATTTTATGATGAGAAAATTTTTCAAAGGAAAAATAAAAAAGAGCTTTAATCAACGTAAAACCTTGCTGAGTCCTTCAAGCTAATGCCTCGCCAGCACATGGGACATTGTGAGCTTCTCTGGCACCTACAAATAAAAACTTGGTGTTAAATTCAAGCTTTATTTGGTGATCACTTCCTTATACTTCTGAAAACCAAATACGGTTAAACTTGCAGAGCAAGATACTGTCCCCAGTCCAAATTAAATTAGCAAATTTTTTACGCAGCTTAGTAAAAAATAATAAAAAGGGTGAATTAACCAGGAAATAAAAATTCTAAAGCTCAATTTTTTTTTATCAATTTCTTTTTCTCCAGAAAAATGGTATCCGCTACCATTGGCGCTTAATTTGTTAGAAACATGGGTGCTAATATTCCATTGGTTGTTATACAATAAACATTCAAACTCTTTAACGCTCTCTAATTAAATCTAAGAATTAAAAGAAATGCCATATATATATATATATATATATGGGTGTGTCTATGTATTGGATAATTAAAGCAAATGTCAAACATTAATTGTTTGAAGTTTAACAAAATTCAGATCAAACAAGAAACTAAGACATATTCCAATCAAATTCAGGTTACAATCGTTATGAAGAAAAACTAAGGAGAAGGAAGCAAAATTCAGTGCATATAAATGAATAGATAAATAGATGAGAATAGCAACTTAGCAACTAACAGCCCGTAACAAAAAGAAATTTAACCAACATTATTGTACTCAAAGGATAAGATATTGAACTCAAGATAGTATATAAAACACGGAACAAGGAGTGACATACATCATATAGTAATGTCTAAACAAATGGTCATATAGCCTTTTTAGAGGTCACATTGTGACTACTATCTCTTGTACTCCAGCGCTCTCTCCCAACAATGGAGCCATGTCGAAAAGACTGATTTTCTTGCTTATTTTCTTATTAATTACAAGAAGGAAAGCTACAGTTAAATATACAAGCCTATGCCTTATCTTAGGAAACTTCTAAACTAGGAAAGAGACTAACTTTAGTAATAGAATACAATCCCTTAGAGTTAGGGATCCTAGCTAATAAAATATTTACAAATCTTCTAATCTTAGGAAACGAATCTCTGACACTCCCCCTCAAGCTGGGGCATGGATGTCTTCCATCCTCAGCTTGCCTGTTAGCTTCTGAAAGTCCTTACCAAGTATACCCTTGGTAAGTATGTCTGCAATTTGATTCCCAGTGGTCACATAGGGAGTACAGATCAAGCCACTGTCAAGTTTCTCTTTTATGAAATGTCTATCCACTTCAACATGCTTTGTTCTGTCATGTTGAACTGGATTATGAGCAATATTGATTGCTGCCTTGTTATCACAGTATAGCATCATTGGTCCATCCCATTTTACCTTCAAATCTTCTAAAATAATCTTCAGCCATAATAACTCACAAATTCCCAATGCCATAGCTCGAAATTCAGCTTCTGCACTGGATCTAGCCACCATGTTCTGTTTTTTGCTTCTCCAAGTAACTAAGTTCCCTCCAAAGAAGGTGCAGTAGCCTGAGGTTGACCTTCTATCAATTCTGAATCCTGCATAGCCTGCATCTGTGTACGCTTCTAGAGTCAAGTTTCCCTCTCTTCTGAACATAATTCTCTTGCCTAGTGTGCCCTTCAAGTACTGCAAGATTCGAACTACAACCCTTAGATGTGATTCCTTAGGGTTGTGCATGAATTGGCTCACAACCCCGACAGCATATGCTATGTCTGGTATGGTGTGTGATAAATAAATAAGCCTTCCCACAAGTCTCTGAAATGAACTCCTGTCAATTGCCATATCATCCTCATCCGAGTCTCCAAGTTTGTGATTGACTTCTATGGGTGTTTCTGCTGGTTTACATCCTAGTTTTCCAATTTCCTTTAACAGATCCAAAGTATACTTCTGTTGTGATATAAAAATTCCCTGTTGCGAGTGTGCCACCTCAATACCAAGAAAGTATTTTAATCTTCCAAGTTCCTTTACTTCGAACTCTTTTACAAGGCATTTCTTCAAATTGTTGTTGGTTAGTGGCGTGTTGTTAGTGTTTGTAGATAAATAAAAGTTGTAAATATATCCTAACTAGTAGTTTAAATTTTAAATTAAATCTATCTTGTATAGGATAAGTGATAAAGAGATAAAATTCTATCCTAGAAGTTAACTACCTAGTATAAACCTCTTTGTAAAGAGTCTATAAATAGACTCACCTATTGTACATCGAAACACACAGAGTTTATAAATCTCTTCTATTTTCCATATAATTCTTTGCTGGAAATACCTATTTTCTACATGGTATCAGTTTAGGTTCGATCTAGTCACATTAGTAAGCAGCGGCTCGTAGAACTTCAAAAGTTTTTCAGCTAAATGTCTTCTAAAATTGAGCCTGCAGCCTTCACTACCACTGAAGGTAGTATTTCGTGTTTGACTACTTTGTATTCCCATAATTGGATTGTAGATTCTGGTGCCTCTGATCATATGACAGGGAATCTAAGCTTATTTACAGACTATAAGCATTTACAATCTGCCTCCTTAATCAAAACAGCAGATGGATCTCTTTCAGTAGTAAAAGGGAGTGGTTCTATTCCTATAACTGAGTCCTTAGTATTAAACAATGTTCTCTATGTGCCTAACCTCACCTGCAATCTACTCTCTGTTAGTAGGATGGTTAGTGAATTTCAATGTAGTGCTAATTTTGGGCTGCATGGTTGTGTTTTTCAGGCACAGGGCTCGGGATGGTGATTGGCAGTGCTAGGCTAAGTAATGGTCTCTTCATCCTTAATGGCTTCTCACCTTATCAACAAGCTGTTTCGAGTTGTCTCCAATCTACTTTTTCCAATTCTTTGTTATCTAGTGAAATCATTCTGTGGCATTTTAGGTTAGGACAGCCCAATTTCTTTTACCTTGCTAAATTGTTTCCCAAACTATTTCTTCGTAAAAAACCATCTTCCTTTCATTGTGATACATGCCAGATTGCCAAACACACAAGACACTTATGTTTCATCTCCATTTAAACCTACTTCTCCTTTCTCTATAGTCCATAGTGACATTTGGGGCCCTTCTAAGGTCAAAACAATTAATGGGTATGATGGTTCATTTCTTTTATAGATGATCATTCTCGAACTACTTGGACTTACCTAATGAGAGAAAAATCTAAGGCTGCAACAATATTTAAGAACTTTTATATAACGGTGGAAAATCAATTTACTTGCAAGATAAAATTACTGAAAAGTGATAATGGAAGTGAATACCTTAGTCAATCTCTAGGGTCTTTTTTCCGAGAAAAGGGTATCTTCCATATTACATCATGTGTCAATACTCCACAACAGAACGGGGTAGTTGAGAGAAAAAATAGACACTTACTTGAGGTCACAAGATCTCTTTTATTTTTCGCCAATCCACCTAAATATCTTTGGGGGGAAGCTCTTTTGACTGGTACCTACTTGATAAATCGTATGCCTAGTAAACCAATTGGGTTTAAAATTCCTAGGGACATTTTGTCATCTTATTTTCCTCATTTTAAATCCCTGTCTTCTCTTCTTCCTTTCCGGGTATTTGGTTGCACAGTTTTTGTCCATGTGCATGAACAACAAAGAGGAAAGCTTGATCATAGGTCAGTTAAATGTGTGTTTGTTGGATACTCTACTAGTCAGACGGGCTTCAGATGTTACTCGCCTCTTACACATAAATTTTATGTCTCTTGTGATGTTACATTTTTTGAAACTCAACCTTATTTTACTAGTACTGAAATTCAGGGGGAGAATTTTAGAGAATTTCAGCAATCTAGCTCACTACAGTTCCTCTCTCCTATTTCTTTCTTACCTGCTGTTGATAACACTTTGTTGAACCAAAATCAGGCTACTATAACTACTGAAAATCCAGTAAGCTTGTCTTCACCAGCTCCTAAAACTCCTCACTCTCATACTACACCTATTTCTAGCTTGTCTTCACCAGCTCCTAAAACTCCTCGCTCTCATACTACACCTATTTCTACACCCGAGTCCACACCGAACGCACCTCAGCAACCTATGACCTCACAACCTGAAAGCAAACCTCTGAGTGTTTATACAAGGAAAAGAAAGACTATCACAGAAGCTATTACTCAGCCTATTGCTTGCTAAGAACTAGAACTTAGTCCTGCTGTCATTGAGGAAGAAACAGGTAATGATCCCTCTCAAATTCCTGTCTCTATTGATATCGATGATCTTCTCATTGCCCAAAGAAAGGGAGTGAGAAAATGTACTAGTCATCCTATTGAAAGATTTGTTGCCTATGGAAAACTAATGTCTGATTTTAAGGCATTTACAGAAAATATTGACAGCATAAGGATTTCAAGGACAGTTAATGAGGCGTTTGAGAATCCAGATTGGAGAAAAGTTGTTGAGGAGGAAATTAGTGCACTGCAGAAGAATAATACATGAAGCCTAACCAAACTACCTGAAGGGAAAAAGGTGATTGGGTGTAAATAGGTATTCACAGTGAAATACCACTCAGATGGGAGCATAGAACGGTTCAAGGCAAGGCTGGTGGCAAAAGGATTTACTCAGTCATATGGAGTTGGTTACCAAGAAACATTTGCTCATGTGACAAAGATAAACACCATTAGAGTGCTATTGTCCCTAGCTGTAAATCACGACTGGAAGTTGCACCAATTGGATATTAAAAATGCCTTTTTAAATGGAAATCTCGAGAAGGAGGTAAACATGCAAATCCCACCTGGATTGGAGGCTCAGGAAACAAACCAGAAGGTTTGTAAATTAAACAAATCGTTGTATGGACTAAAACAATTCCCAAGAGCATGGTTTGACAGGTTTGCAAAAGCTATGGTAAGGAACGGTTACAAACAATGTCAGGCAGATCATACCCTTTTCAAGAAGGTTGCATCAGATGGTAGAAAGACTTTTCTAATAGTCTACGTTGATGACATGATTATTACAGGTGATAATACTGAAGAAATCGGAAAGCTGAAAGCCGATCTAGCAAAGGAGTTTGAAACAAAAGACTTGGGAAGTTTAAGATGTTTCTTAGGGATGGAGGTGGCAAGATCATATGAAGGGATAGTCATAAACCAAAGAAAGTACATCTTGGACCTACTCTCAGAAACTGGAATGCTTGGGTGTAAGCCAGCAGACACTCCAATGGACTCGAACTTGAAGTTTCAGTAGAGAAGATGGTGGTAGTCCAGTTAATAAAGAATCTTACCAAAGACTTATTGGTAAATTGATCTACCTGTCACTTACAAGGCCTGACATAGCATACTCTATAAGTATAGTGAGCCAGTATATGAATAATCCCAAGGAAGAACAATTAGAAGCTGTTAATAGAATACTGAGGTATTTAAAGTACACTCCTGGTTTTGGGCTTATCTTCAAGAAAAGTCAAGACAGATCAGTGAAAGTTTACACTGACTCAAGCTGGGCAGGAGAATTAACTGGCAGAAAGTCTGTTAGTGGCTATTGTTCTTTCGTGTGGGGAAATCTGGTCACATGGCGGAGCAAGAAACAGACTGTGGTGTCAAGAAGCAGTGCAGAATCAGAGTACAGGGCTATGGCAATTGGAATCTGTGAAGGCATGTGGCTAAAAAGGATCCTAACTGAGCTGGAGCTGGATGAAGATAGATCCTTCGAAGTGTTTAATGACAGCCTATCAGCAATTAGTATTGCGAAAAAACCCAGTTCAACATGACAGAACTAAGCATGTTGAAATTGACAGGCATTTCATTTACGAGAAAGTTAATAGTGGTACCGTGAAGTTACACCATGAGCCTACAAAGAACCAGCTTGCAGATATCTTAACAAAGGCACTACCAAGAGTGACATTTGAGGAGTTCATATCCAAACTGGGAATGTACAATATATACTCTCCAGTTTGAGGGGGAGTGTTGGTTAGTGGCCTGTTGTTAGTGTTTGTAGACAAATAAGAGTTGTAAATATATCCTAACTATTAGTTTAAATTTTAAGTTAAATCTATCTTGTATAGGATAAGTGATAAAGAGATAAAATTCTATCCTAGAAGTTAACTACCTAGTATAAACCTCTTTGTAAAGAGTCAATAAATAGACTCACCTATTGTACATCGAAACACACAAAGTTTATAAATCTCTTATGTTTTCCACATAATTCTTGGCTGGAAATACCTATTTTCTATAATTGTTGCTCCCTTCTGAATCGTTACCTGTAACAATTATATCGTCTACATACACCAGTAATATAGTTACTCCCCCTGAAGGAGAGTGTTTCACAAACAGGGTATGGTCACCTTGGCTCTGTTTGAAACCTTGACTTAGCATTACTTTAGCAAATCTCCCAAACCAAGCTCTTGGGGACTATTTTAGTCCATATAGAGCTTTCTTCAACTTGCAGGCTGCCTGTCCAGTAGTCGAAGTAAACCCAGGAGGTACATACATGTACACCTCTTCTTCAAGATCTCCATGTAAAAACGCATTTTTAATGTCAAACTGCTGCAAATTCCACCCTTGATTAGCTGATAAGGAAAGTAGGACTCTTACTGTGTTCATCTTTGCAACAGGTGCAAATGTCTCAAGATAATCTATCTCATAGGTTTGAGAGTACCCCTTTGCCACCAATCTTGCTTTATACCTTTCCAAGGAACCATCTGATTTGTACTTTACAGTGAACACCCACCTGCATCCCACTGTTTTTTTCCCTTCTGGCAACTTCACTAAATCCCAAGTCTTATTCTTCTCCAGTGCATCCATTTCCTCTTTCATAGCCTTTGTCCAGTTCTTATTCTCTAATGCTTCGGCTGCTGTTTTAGGAATGGTAATATCATTCAGGCTGGTAAGAAAGGTTCTGTGATTGAGGGATAGGTTTTTGTAGGTCATAAACAAATAGGAAGGATGTTTAGTGGTGCAGGTTCTTTTTCCCTTTCTAATAGCAATGGGAAACTCAAAATCAGAACTAGATTCAATATCATTATGTTCAGAAGGAGTTTCAGAATGTACCTCAAAAAGTATGGGAATAGGAACAGGAGCAGGGGATGATTGAATCTGCATAGGTGCATGTGCCTTCCTCCTCAAGTAAGTCCTTAGAGGACAAGCAGTATCTTGAACATTGGGCTGAGAAACAATAATGTTCTGTTGAGGAGTTTGCGGGCTATTAGGTTCAGCTTGTGGAGAAGGTGGAGTAGGAGTATGAGTGGAAGAAGATGGAGTAGGGGCAGACTTATTAGACTGTATTTCTGCAGAACGGATAGGATTAGGAAGATCAATAAGGGGCTGCTGAAGTAAAAAGAAAAGAAATTTGCATCCTTATCTTCCCTAAAAGACATCTCCCCTGAAGATAAGGAACAGTAAAGTAACTCTCTCTTTCAACAAAAGTTACATCAGCAGAAGTATAGAATTTTCTAGTAGGTGGATGGTAGCACTTGTAGCCTTTTTGAGTGGAGGAGTAGCCAATGAAGATACACTTCAATGCTCTTGGATCAAGTTTACCTCGGCTTTGAGAATGAATGTGAACAAAAGCAACACACCCAAACACCCTTGGTTGGAGGTTAAGAGGTGGATTGAAATTAGGAAAGAATTTTTTAAGGGTTTGAAGGGGACTTTGGGATCCAAGGACTTTAGTGGGTAATCTATTCATCATATAAGTAGCTGTTAAGACAGCTTCCCCCCAGAACCTTTTAGGGACATTGTTTTGAAATAAAAGGGCTCTAGTTATGGCAAGAACATGTCCATTCTTCCTTTCTGCAACCCCATTCTGTTGGGGAGTGTTTACACAAGAAGACTCATGTAAAATACCTTTTTCTAATAGATAAGGGGACGGGATTTGATTAAAGTAATCCTTGGCATTGTCTGATCTGATTCTCTTTATTTCAGCCCCAAACTGAGTCTTTATCATGGTATAGAAATTTTTAAAGGTAGAGGCAACATCAGATTTCTGTTTCAATAAATAAATCCAAGTAACTCGGGTATAATTATCTATAAAATACACAAACCATCTAGCCCCAGTTATGTTAGGAATAGTGGAAGGTCCCCAAACATCACTGTGAATAAGATTGAAGGGACTGTTGGTCCTTTTATTATTTGCTGAAAAAGAGGAACGCTTATGTTTTGCAAGTGAAGAGTTGGTCATATGATTAGTTGCTCCCGAGTCTATTACCCAAGAGTTTTGGGTAGGTATGGAGGATTCTGAGGCATTAGAGTTCTGAGAAGAGGAGGAGGATATACCTGAGAAAACGAGATTACATGTACCTGCAGTTGATGGTTTTTCTAAAGATCCCAGTAAAATCTTCAATTTTTCTACTTCTTCTCGGTTGAACTCAACAGATTGTTCATCAGATTCCTTAGCTACTTCTCTGGTTGCATAGGCTCTACTCTACCCTCTTGCTGAGCTTCCTTTCTCTATGAAATTTTTGTTTGCTGACTGGGGCTTCCCATGTAACCTCCAACACCTCTCTTTGGTGTGACGAGGTTTTTTGCAGTAAGTACACCATAAGGAACCCCTATTTACTGTCCTTGTTGTCTCTGGTCTACCTTCAAAATTTTCTAGACGTGCTGGTCCTTCAGAAACTACCTTAGTCACTAAGGCTGAACTTTCTACTTGATTGTTTTCAATCACCATCACCCCCCCCCCTTCTTCCTTCTTCAGCACGAACAATAGCAATAGTTTCATTTAACAAGGATAGATCTTCTTTTCCTAAAATCTGGACTCTCACTGCATCAAACTCAATATTTAGTCCAGCAAGAAAGTCATAAATTCTATCCTTTTCAACAAACCTCTTTAGAACTGCTGCATCCTCACTGCATTTCATCTGAATGTATTGATAATGGTCCATCTCCTGCCAGAGATTCTGCAACAAATTAGAATACTCTGTAATTGATTTGCTTCCCTGTTTGGTAGTTGAAATCTTGCTCTTGATTTCGTAAATCTGGGCAGCATCACGAACTTTCGAATAGGTTTGTTTCATAACCTCCCATATCTCCTAGACTGATCTAAGAAACATGCGGGTATCACTAATTTCAGGCACCATTGAATTCCACAACCAAGACATAACCAACGAGTCTTGCTCATCCTAAGCCTCGAATCTAGGATCTCCTTCTTTAGGACCCGTTCCAAGAAGATGACTGAGTTTACCTCTCCCCTTTAGAAAGGTTCGAACCAATTGAGACCACTTAAGGTAATTTTTACCATTCAATCTATAGGAGGCATGAATGTTTTGTAAGTCATTCATCTGATTAGAGTGACTTCCTTCATTCATTGTGTCTCCTTGAGCAGTTTGAGTACTGCTGGAATCAGTCGTATTGACCATTCTCTCTCAAGAAATAAAAGAGATCAAAAACATTGTTCAATAATAACAATCAGGCCTAAGAAGCGAGAGGCTCTGATACCATGTCGAAAAGACTGATTTTCTTGCTTATTTTCTTATTAATTACAAGTAGGAAAGCTACAGTTAAATATACAAGCCTATGCCTTATCTTAGGAAACTTCTAAACTAGGGAAGAGACTAACTTTAGTAATAGAATACAATCCCTTAGAGTTAGGGATCCTAACTAATAAAATATTTACAAATCTTCTAATCTTAGGAAACGAATCTCTGACAAACCAAGATAATATCTTGCCAATTCATCAAACAGACAATATAGGGGGGACAACATAAAACTCATGAACAATAAATTAGAATAGATTGGAAAGATAATTATTTTGAGATTTACAAGATATGTACCATTCAAGAATGCATTGGAGGTGAAACTCATGCTTACAGTCAGTCACCTGCAAGCAAGGTAGCAAAAACTTTACGAGACATTCGAGCAAAATTTTAAGATTAAAGAAAATAACACATAAAATCCCCAATACCATGAAAAAGGTTAATGAAAATGATTTTGTGCTTTGGGTATTACCGTTGAAGGATCGCTTGAAGAAAACTCTTCGAGGCATATGCTACAAGAATCATCATTGGCATCTTGGATTCCCCCTTCGACAAAAGCTGCAGCTGATGTTATATGACTGTCCAGCTTCTGCGTCTCCTCCATCCCCAGAACCTTCACATATAAGAAACCCCCAGAAATTTCAATTCATACACAAGCATGTTAAAACTCGATTTTATCCCAATAATACATAAAACCTTGTTTATTTTGTCTAGCTTCATGAATGCAACTAAACATATAAAAAATTTATAACCACATCTCACTCACAAAAGTTCTTAAGTATGCTGCAACATTGACATCATTAAAATTTGGCCAAACATCAATTGAAGTTCTTATACCTTTGAAGGTTTATTCTCAGCAGAGACATCTAAACTCAACTAAACCATAATTCAAACTATTTCAACCATCTAAACATCATAATTCAAACTATTTCAACCATCTAAACATTATTTTCCCAAACATTATTGAACAAAAATGACTCTTTTCATGGCTGATTAAAAAAAACCTTCCTTGTCCTTACCAAACAAGATCAACAAATAACAGAAACACTATCCAATCGTGTAAAAACTAGCAAAACCATTTTTTTTTGCGTGGCTTTTTATCACAAATCTAATCATAATGAAGCAATGATTTTAGCAGAGTCAAAACATGTTTTATAAACTTTAACCAGAGGACAATCTTACACAATTATTTCCAGTTCAAATATTCAAATGACGCCTGATTAATTGTCTTAAACGATTTTGTTGACTGCAATAAATAAATAAATTATACAATTAAAGAAAAGATCTAAATCCATAAACCCATATTGGAAATACATAAACAAACACAAAAGACATGGGTTTACCTCCAAAATAAAGGATTCTTGGAAAGTCTTGAGAGATGAGTTAAGGAATCAAGGAAATGCCCGTTAAAAGACAAGAAAATGAGCCTTTTTAATTCCCCTCCTCTTCCTATTTATTTAATAAATTCAAAGGGATCCATTAAGAACGACCGGAAACCCTACAGAATTGAGAGGGGAAAATGATTACCAAATGATAAAATAGGAAGAAAAATAAGGAGGGAGAGAGGAAGAATAGGAAAAGAAAGGACACAACCACCTTTACCTTATAAAAAATTATTGTTGGGTTTGTTTTAAGTTTTGTTTTTATTTTATGAAATATATAATTTCCTCTAACATAATTTAGATAGATTTTACAAACGGGATTAGCATAAACATATATTTTTAAGACATTAAGAATGGGATTCAGTTAACAGATATTTGTAACCATCGGTTAAAAACCACCTATTTAGTTAATTATAATTTTTCGGTTAAATTTAGTTTTGATTGGCATTATCTCATATATATAATGAAGGACGTGAGATCTAAATAATATAGATAGGGTAATTATTTGATGCACAAGGGTAGGTAAAAAAATTATTTACACAAGTATCTTAGTTTTAGGGTTTAAGAATTTTGTTTAGGGTTTAAGTGTAGTGGTTTTGAATTTAGGGATTGTTGATGAAATTTTGGATTTAGGGTTAAAATTTAGGGTTTGTTGTTTAAAATCTAAATCCCTAACTATATTATCCTAAAACCTAAACCCTAACCCCTAAATTCTAACCATAGATCATGAATTCTAAACGCCTACACTAAACTCCTAAAATCTAAACCCTAAACTAAAACCCTAAATCATAAATTCTAATCATGAACCATGAATTCTAGCTCGTATGCGGGATAATAATCCATATATATTAGAAAACCACGCAAAATATGATAATGGTTAGCATTGAAATAAGGGAAAATTACTCAAATAGTACCCCAGCTATTTTCGAAATATCGTTTTAGTATCTAGCTATTTTTTTGGCAAAATGGTACCTAACGTTATGTTTCGTTTTCAAAATAGTACCCTGCCGTTAAAAATTAATAGCATGCTGACTAGGAGAGAAAAAAATCACACGTGGCAGCTTGCCACGTCATTTTCTCTCTCCTAGTTACCATGCCACGTATGCTTTTTTTAATGATTTTAGTCGACGTGGCATGCTGACTAGGAGAGAGAAAATGACATGGCAGGCTACCACATGTGATTTTCTCTCCCCTAGTCAGCACACAGTTTGTTTTTTAACGGTGAGGTACCAAAATGAAAACGAAACGTAACGTTAGGTACCATTTTGCCAAAAAAATAGCTGGGTACTAAAATGATATTTCGGCAATAGCTGGGTACTATTTGGATAGTTTTCCCTCGAAATAATTACCTGTTAATTTGTTAATTCTGGACATCTTTGCATGTCATTTAATAGGTATAAGTTATAGTTTTACTTCATGTATTTTAATTTTATTATATTTTGTTTTTGTACTTTTCAAGTTTTGGTCATGACGTAAACAATAATCGTAAAATATGTTAAGCTAAATTTTATTTTAGTCCCAATATTACGTGTAAGTTGAGAGTTAAGTTCTCATTATCTAATTTCATATTTTAATTATGTAGAATTTAATTACATTAACATTGTATTATTTAGCTCAAAATTAAAATTTTCAAAACTCAAAATATATAAAAATTGAATTAATCAAAGTAAAATATATGAATTAAATCTATAACTTATATTAGAGTATTTGAGCTAATGATAGAATTTTACATCTAACTAATTTTCTTCAAACAAAAGTGATCCAATCTACATTGCAGTAAAATTTCATTTGAGATTTCGATTGAATATACATTGAATTTCGAAAGAGTTGATTTACGTTTAAATATTCTTTTGAAAATATATAAAAGCATTCCTTTGCACTTGGCTAGGTATGCAACGGTGGATCTTGGTATATCAAGTTAAGGGGATCAATTTTGAAATTTTAAAAGTTTAAACTAAAATTTTTAAAAAATTGAGACTTAATGAGAAAATTTTAAAATATTAATAGGGTATTTAATTAAAAATATTTTAAAAAATAAAACTTAATTAGAATTTTAAAATTTTTAAAAGGACAAAATTAAATTGTTTTTAAACTTGAGAAGTAAAATATAAAATCTTTAATATGGGGAAGGCCCCTCTGGCCATCATCACCATCTGCCCCTGTAGGTATGCAACAATTGTCGTTAATGGATTTTGCACCGATCTAATTTAACAGTTATGATTATAAGTGAATATTCGATCGAGTTAATAAAATTTGAGTTTGTCTAATTGAAGAGTTTTATTTTATAATTCAAACTTTATTCGAAATTTTTTTAAGTTGAGTCAAGTTTATAAAATTTGAGTCGAGTTCGAGTTTCTATTTAGATTTAATTGTAAATATTTATAATGTTATAATATTAATTAATTCCAATTTAAATAGTTTTCTATAAGCATATTCAATACACATATATATTTTTTCATATGTGATATATATAAAATTACTAAAAAAATCGAGTTATTCAAATTTTTATTTTATAACTTAAATTTTATTTGAAAAGTTTCAAGTCGAATTGAATTTATAAAATTACGAGTTGAATATTTTAACATCGAATCAAATCGAATAATTTAATTTTTTAAGTCGAGTAGAATTTTATGGTCTACTTTTTTATTATTATTAGGAATAAGCTTAAGTTTATTATCGACAAAACTAACAACTATATCAAAAGTAGTATCATAGAAGATCGATTAAAATTCTGAAAAGTTCATTATTTTATTTATACCATCAATTATTATATTAATTTTACGACCAATCTGTTTAATCTCTATTATCCTATTTTTACACATGGGTTACAAATTGCTGGAACCACCGAACCAGAGACGACAAACCATAAACAGCACCTGAATCGATGATCAATTTTGAATGACTCCACCTATCAAACCAACACTAAAAGGTAAATTGACACCATCATTAGTGTTATGACAAACCCGGTCATATGATGATTTCTCTCGTTTAATGTTTTCCAGGCATCGACCAGGAAATGTCGAAAGAGTTGCAACTCGCAAAGTATCGACTTTAACCGATATTTACTTGTAAGATTCCATCAACGTGCTGGCATGAGCCGTTGAAGATGAAGTAATTTCTCTTTGTTGATGTTGATTTTGGGAGACATTAGATAAGAAAGTGGAGATGACGGCCGAAGGAAATTTAGGGACGAGGTTTGGTGGTTCAATTGTGTGGGACGGGCGGAGAGACACACTAGACGGTGGTTGACTGTAGAATCGAACGGTTCACCATTGATAGAATTGGGGCCTAGAGCCGCAGATTATGTAGAGAGGGCCAGCGGAGGCATACAAGAGAGGAGAGAGAAAGTGGACGATGTCGAAGAGTCGACCCTTTGTCTTCGGTTTTGGGTATTTATATACCATTGGTGTTGTAGATGAAGGGATGCTTCATTAGACCGCATCAGACCTAGCGATGACTATTGATGGGCTGACAAATGGTAGCTTGACTCAGTGGCGAATTTAGAAAGTTATCATCAGCTGGGTCGATTTAAATAGTAGTAAAAAATTATATTTTTCTTTTTTTTATATTTTTATTTAAACAAAATTAAAATATTTTTTTAAAAAATAAAATTTTATCTATAACTTTATTGATTTAAATAGTAGTTGACCGATATCGGGTTCCGTGGTCCTCCTTTTACTTGGACAAGAGGGAATCTCCACCAATATCTTGACATGTGCTTGGTTAATCATTAGTGGAATGGTTCTTATAATAACGCCTAAGTCCATAACCTGGATCTGTTGGGCAGCGATCACCAGCCGCTCCTTTTATGCTTGGTGGATGATGAACGTGACTCGAAGAATAGGCCCTTTTCGCTTTATATCCGCTTGACAAGCACATCCGCAGTTTACGGAATTTTTGAAATCTATTTGGAAGATGAATTGCGATCTGAATCATAATCTTAATGAATTCCAATCCAAGGTTGGAGTTTGGAATACTGAGACCTTTGGTCACATTGGGTAGTGCAAGAAAATAGTAAAGGCTCGGATCCGGGTATTGATTGTGCACTGTTACAACAACATTCGGAGTCCTTGATTGAGTTGGCGAAACATTTAAGATTAGAGCTTGATGAGGTTTTGGCGCAAGAGGAAGAATTTTGGAGGCAAAAGGCATGCACATAGTGGATTAGTCAGGGAAATCGGAACACTAAATTCTTTTACGCCACAGTGAAGGAATGACATCGGGAGAATACAATATCGACCCTTAGGTGTGGGGATGATTCATGGGCGACAGATCAAGAGGAATTATCCACTATGGCACGTAATTTTTTTTTCTAGTTTGTTTACTAGTGTGCCAAGAGGTGTAGGCATTTCCCTTCACATGGGCAGTTTTCTCCGGCCGATGGCATGGTATTATTGCATCTTGATGATCTAGTTAGTAATGAGGAAATTCGAAGGGCTATTTTTGACATGGGTTCTCTTAGACACCGAGGGTTGATAGATACAATGCTAGTTTTTTCCAAAAGAATTGGGACATGGTTGGCAGCTCGGTTAGTGATATTATTCGACATATTTTTCTTAGTGGAGAGTTACCCTCGGATCTAAATCGAACTTTATTGGTATTGATTCCGAAGGTTAGTACACTTGAACATATGAGCCAATTCAGACCTATTAGTTTGTGTCAAGTGATTTATAAAGTTGTCACAAAAATTATCGTTAATAGATTAAAGCCATTGTTACCACGATGGGTCTTTGGGAACTAAACTAGTTTTGTTCCTGGGAGGGCGATTACTGATAATATTGTCATCACCCAGATATATTACATTCGATGGGTAGGAAAAAAAGGTTGCAAGGATTAATGGCTATTAAAATTGATCTTGAGAAGGCGTATGATAGGCTCAAATGGGACTTTGTGGATGACACGTTGGTTGATTTGGGTATTCCCAAACGCGTACGTATGCTAATCATGAAGTGTATTTCAACAGTTTTGAATCAGATCATTTGGAATGGACCATTAACTAAAGCTTTTAAACCATCCAGGGGCATTCGCCAAGGTGATCCCCTATCGCCTTATATATTTGTTCTTTGCTTGGAACTTTTGGTGCATGATATTCAGGATGCTGTTTCAGGAGGAAGGTGGAAGGCTTTTCAAACTTCAAGTCGGGGACCGCCTATATCGCACCTTTTGTTTGCAGATGATATGATTCTTTTCGATCGGGCTTTTGTTGATCAGATGCTTCTAATCTGAGAGATTTTGGATAATTTTTGTGCCGCATCTGGACACAAGGTAAGTGCCTATAAGACGAATATTTATTTCTCCTAAAATGCTTGGACCCTAGTTGCATGAGTATTAGTCAAGGTTTCAGCTTTACTGAGGTGAGTGACTTAGGAAGATATCTTGGCATTCATTTGTTGCATAAGAGAGTCAAATCTACTTCCTATCGTTACTTGATGAGTTTGGTGGAAAAGAATCTTAATGGATGGAAGGCGAAAATGCTCTCGTTAGCTGGAAGGATTACTCTTACTAAAGCAGTACTCACAGCGATTCAGAATTACACTATACAAACTGCGGTGTTACCTATCTCCACCTATAATGAGTTGGAAATGATCATTCGGCAGTTTATTTGGGGAATCAAGTCTGGAAATTCAGGTGTTCATGGAGTATGTTGGGATGATGTTTGTCGCCTGGTACATAAAGGGGGCCTTGGATTTCAATGCCTCGCTCACCAAAATAAAGCTTTTTTTATGAAATTGGCCTTTGATTTGCTCACTAAAAAAGATGCACTTTGGGTTCACTTTCTTCGAGCCAAATATATGTGTTTTGATGATGTTCCAAATGTTTTAGCTAACCATAATGTATCGCGACTTTGGAAGGGCTTAGTGTGGTATGGGCAGATGTAAAGAGCAATATTTTTCGACAAATTGGCAATAGTGTTGAGGTGAGGTTTTGGTATGATGTATGGATTTAGGACATTGGCCCTTTAGTGGATTATGTCTCGATCAATTCTGGTTCTCCTTTGCCGCAGGCTTCAGTCGCAGACATGGTGAGTGCCGAGGGTGTGTGGCGTTGGGATAAACTCGTATAGTTGCAGCCAAAGTGCTGCATATTGCAGCCATTAAGTGTATGTTTCCACAATTTTCTGATGATACTGTTGTCTGGGCTGCTATGCCATCAGGTCTGTTTATGGTAACATCCGCGTATAGGATACGTAATGGCATTGAAAAAGGTCAAGATGAGGATGTACGGTAGATTGTTCATCGATTTAAAGGTGTGCAACGTATGACGATATTTCTTTGGTTGGTTTGTTACAGAAAGATCATGACTAATCAAGAAAGGGTGAGACGACACTTCTCAAGTGATGCGCACGGTGGCATTTGTGGGGCGGCTGTAGAGGATATGTACAATGTTCTTCAAAAGTGCCCTCAAGCATATTTTACGTGGGAAAAACTAATTAGGACGGATATATTAGATGAATTTATGAGTTGTGATATCAAGAGTTGGGTTAAAATCAATTTATCAAAGCCATATTTTGCAAAGGAGGCCGCATCCTGGGAATTAATGTTTGCTGCCACGGCTTGGTTTAGTTGGTTATAGAGGAACTCGATGGTGTTCGAAGAAGGTGATGTTGGTGATCGACGGGCTATACTTGAGAGAACGCGGGCTTGGCTTGCATCGGCTACGGCACCCTAGGTAGTGCCTTCGACTCTCACAGTGCCGATGGATGTTGATCGTGGCCCAAAGCGGTGGAGGTCCCCGCCCATAGAGTGGGTGAAAATTAACTCTGATGGTGCTAGCTATTTGTGTTGGAACCGATATCGCTCAACCGAAATGCTTGCCAAGTGGTGGAGAAGATGTAATTTGGGTGATGGAAGTGGAGTCAAAAGTATAGGAAAAATTAGACACAAGATTTAGAGTGGTTCAACTTTCTAACCAAAGCCTACATCCACTACCTTAGCTTCCTACTAAGGATTTCACCAATTCACTTAGAATTCTTCCTCTTTTCTAGGCTTAGGAGGCAACCTATTACAACCTATACTCACAACCCAAGTTTGGCATCCAAAGCTCACAAACCGAGCATTGGGAACTCTCTCAAACAAGAGAAAACTTAGCAAACAGAAATCCCTCTCTAAAGGTTGATGTTTGCACACTAAAGCACTCGCCCAAAACCTAGAACACTTGAGCATACATTGAAAATTTAAGCTCACAAGTGTTTCTCTATACAAAGATTGGAAATTTATGCACTAAGACAATTTCTGCATCATAATGTTGTTAACTTGAGGATCATTAGTTGCTTCAGATGTTTCTTGAGGTCTTTTATACTCCCAATTGAGTTTCTAGTCGTTAGAGACCGTTGGGATTGAATTGGAGCCGTTGGGGCCTTTATTTTCTGTAATAAATGTAGTTCTAGAGCTGTTTGTATTGATACACGGGTAGCTGTATTAGTACATGTTCTTCAAAAACTAGTCGTTATGCTCTTTCCAGCTTGTGCGTATCAGTACATGTAGGAGCATATCGGTACGGCCTGTAATTTAAAAGACCGTTGCGAAATTGATCGTTGGGGGGGTTGGCCGTTGGGGTTTTTGCCACATAGGCGTATCGAAATGCTAAGAGGCATATTGAAACGACCCCTCTCTGTATCGATACGGGAAAGCCCTGTATCGGTACAGGTTTTGGTAGTTTCAAATAGACTGTAGTTGAAACCCTAAGACGTATCAAAACGGGGTATACTGTATCAATACAGTTGAGCTAAGAACTTGGGTTTGGCTACTTTAAAACATTTCAAAAACACTTCAAAACCTTTTGAAACCTTCTAAAACATATTTTCAAGTTGTTTGGACTTAAAATCATTTTTGCAATATTTTCAATTTAGTCCAAAACTATTTTTCAATTATTATATCAAAACAAATATCCTAACAGTTTGGGGAATGGTTTCATGACGTGTGGAGGGCTGATCCGTGATCATGCAGGTCAATGGGTATCCAGATTTGGTAAATTTATTGGAATTTGCTCGATACTTGAAGCAGAAATGTGGGGTGCGTATTTGGGGCTTCTCTTTGCATGGGAGGCCGATTATCGTCAAATTATACTAGAGCTGGATTGTTTGGAGGTGGTTAATATGCTTCGGCTTGGCTCAAGTTCGCTCGGTAGTTGTATGTTGGGCCATTATTTCTTGGAGTTGCGGACAAAACCTTGTACGGTGCGGATTCAACATGTATCTGGGGATGGTAATCAGGTTGCAGATACATTGGCGAAATTAGTAGAATGTGGTTCGTTGACTGTAATTTCTTGGGGTGATCCTCCCCTAGCATTATTTCTTTATTGCATACGGATACTTTGAATATGATGTAGGTAGCTAGTTTGAAATGTTACCATGTGTACTCTTTTCCTCTATATAGGTTAGGGAGGTTTTTAACGAGGCATATGCTAACATAGTAGGTGTTTTATTAATCTATGGAATCACATATCTTTTCATCAAAAAAAGTATTTATTTAAAATTAGATTCTCTCGCAACTTACAACAAAAATAACTAAGAAATACATATTACATTTTTATTATCTTTTTATGTTATCTTTTTCTAAAAATATAGAGATGAATTATAGGCTTTACTAAAAAATATTTTTTAAAATTTAAATTTTGATCTTTATTTTGATTATGTTTTATTGTTTGTATTTGATCATTATGTACTAGGGTGAAACCCCAACAATGCTGGGAGAAATTATTTTTAAATATATTTAATTAATTAGTAACAAAAACATGTTTAAAATATTTTTATCAAAAAATAATTATATAATATTTATACAATGTAACAGAAATATAAAGAATCCTATTTTCCTACTTTTTTTTTTCTTTTATTTCACTTGAATTTTATTTCTTAAGCTAATTCAAGGCTTAAAAACTAAACTAAATTTCAATATTGGGTCATTTATTTTATTCTTACTTATCCAAAACCCAATTTACATTGATATTATATATAACCTAAATGACATTTTTTGGGCATGGGGTGGGCCAAGGCCTAGGTAGGTCTAGGCCCAGATCCGCCCCTGGCTCGACTGTCAGGCTGCAAGCCTAGTCGAACTTGATGGGTGTCTTGTCTCACCGCAGTGGTCTCCAAAGCTGATGGGTCCGGAGGTGTAGAAGTGTCTGAGGAGGAGATCCAGACTTTGTGATGTTTAGAGAGTAATATACAGACATGGTTTATTTTTCGAATGCGTTTGGTGGAGGTACAACACTAGTCTCCCTTAGTCGAGGGAGCGTCATAAAGTGGCGCGGACTGGGACCGATAGTTCATTCCCACCCAAAGGAGAGAACTTTTCTTGGGATTAGATGCTATTGAAGGGCGCAATCATTGTCGTGATGGTTGTGTCTTCTAGGCGTTTGTACTCGTGTCATCACCTAAGTGGTCCAAGGTGGGGCGGTCTAGGTTCTGGCTTTTCGCAGTTGGTCCTCAGCTCTTTATAAATTTGAAGGATTTTCATCCTTATCTCTATTTGCATATTCTTCATTTATGAGAATTTGTATTCCCTTTCTTTTTTAAGTTTTTCACTTCACTTACGGTGAGAGAAATGACGAGGACTACTAAGTCGATTGTGAAGATGGTGGAGTCGGTTGTGAGGAGAGTGGAGAAGAACAGGTTCACATACGTGATCGGAGTTGAGATCGAGTGTCGAACGAAAAGGGACGAGGTTGTTAAATTGCTAGAGTGTTGAGACTTACGGTGGTCAAGGTTCGAGTTTGATTTTGAGACTCCAGCGAGGAAGGTGCATCTGAATGATCATGGTTACGGGATAGACGGGGTGTCGAAGTGGTTCTACCTGCCACTCTATTTGCTGGAGGTGGGATTCTGTCCGTCTTTACACAAATTCGCTAGTGAGGTGCTAGAAGAATACAAGCTGGCTTTGGGGCAATTGGGCAAGACTTCTTGGTGAGTCATTATAAGGTATATCATCCAGTTCTTAGAGCGCAAATGCGCTCCATCGATAAAGATGCTGAAAGATATGTTTGACCTGAGTCCGTTGGCTTCGCTAAATTCTACTGGTATGTTAACGTTCATGACAAGGTAGGGTAAAGAACGCTTTGTAGGGGAGCTAACTATCAACTGGGACAGCTCTCTAAAGCTAGATCGTTCCAAGTTTGTGAAGGTAGCTTTCTGAGGGATTTGGTTTTCTTTTATGGCAGAGAAAGCCTAGAGAAGATAGGATGAAGGCTCTTTCGATTTTAGGGAAGAAGGATGCAGAGCAGGCTGCCATTCTCAGCAATTGCAGTTGGCTGAAGGTGGAGAGAGATATTATTCTCCAAAATGTTTTTGATGTGTGCCTGCGGTGGTTGATCCTTAACAGATATAAGGCTCATCAAGTCAAGGTGGCTACACACATTCTCCTAGCGTGATGCTGGCGAAGGAGGCATGCCCTTTCGGTGGGGAGGAGATCGTGGCCAAGGTATTGGTTGGCGATAAGAAAAAGACTGGCAATTGGTTGGTTTCTTATGGTTACTGTCTGCGAAGAACGTTGTCCTCTGCTTCAGCTTCCAGTAGAGTAGGGGGAAGTAGTGGTCCTAGAAGTTAACTTGGAGAGGGTCCCGAATGGGCAAATTGGTGGGCACTCTGATGATGATAGTGCATGAATATCTATGAAGTTCCTTGTAGAGGGGAAAAAGAGTGGAGGTACCCTGAATTGTTGAAAGAAATGACATTTGCAGGTTTGATCCACGTGACTTCTTTAACAGGTAGGGAAATTATTTGGTGGGGGTCTCTACTTTCTATATTCTTGTCGCGTGATTCATGACTAACTTCCCATTTTTGTATTTACAACCGTGGAGGTCTTATCCTTGGGGGATTCTGCAGGTGCGTTTGGGGCATCTACTATTGTTGCACATACAATTTTTCCATAAGCAAAAACTCTTGAGCCATTCTCCTTCACTGAAGGAGAGGATGGCATCCGAATCTTGAAGGAACCTTGTTGCCAAAGGCGTATTCTTATTCAATAGGAAGAGGAAGTTGCCTACACTGGAGCTCTTAAAGAAATATGAAGCACTGAATGAGAAAAAGAGTAAAGTTGTTCTGCAGGATCCGATGCTAACTATAGTTGGGGTGCCCAACAAAACTCATATGGGCTCGGATATGACATTTAATACCGATGTTTTCGTTGGATGTGTCAAGGCTCCCATTGTTGTCGTTTCTACTTCTGTTGTAGGTTATCTAGGTATGTGATTGAATGGGTTTTTGATTATGCGGTCATGGTGGGCTAATCGTTTAGCTGTTGCTAGTAGTTGACGTCACATGGGAGTCTCTAGTCTAGTGGGTCGGTAGCCCGAGGTGGGCATAATGCAAAAGGAGTTCTAAATTATCCTCTGATTATCTCAGGTCAGTTTGCACAACAGTCGATATTTGTTTTCTTATGTCAGGACATGTTATGACCCTTCACGATATTGCTTGTAGATATGCAACCATCATAGGTGCCCGCATGAGGGCCAGTGACTCCTTTTCATGACTACTATAGGATCCGTCACACCGAGGCCACTCGTCTCCTGTTGGATATAAGTTTGTTGTAGGTAAGTTGAAATCTACCCTTTGTGAAGTCAGGCAAGAAGTTCAGCATGCCTTCTCCGAAGCTGGCATGAGGTATACTCGACAACAAGAGGATTTGGCCGCCAGAGAGCAGAATTTGGTCACTGCAAATGAGATGATTGCCTCGATGAACAAGGAAACGAAAGATATGGAACGTCGGCTTAGAGAGGCCATAGATGGTCAAAGAAAGGCAGAGGTCCAGGTTGCTAATGAGCGAAGGAAGTTCGCTCTTATTGAGGCGAATGCCCAAGTTCAGAAAGAGTTGGCCACGAAAGCGGCTACTGGGGCAACAGACCCCTAACTCAACCCAGGAGAAATGGGCAAAATCTAGGAAGTCATGATTGAAAACTTGTCCCTCAAGAAACAATATTAGGTTTAGAAATTTTAAATACAAAATAATTATTAAAAAGTGATTATACTAAACAATATCATATTCATATAAAACACAATCGTATAATAATGTTCGAAAAAATTGATAAAATATCCCGAAATAATCTCATAATGCATGCTAAAATAGTAAATCCCTAAATAATAATGTCCCAAGTCCGATATTACATAAAAGTCCAAAATAATAAGATAAAATCTATGTATCCAAAAGAATCCATACTAATAAATAGAAAGAACTCCAATAAAACGACGCCCTCCGAGTACTGAGTGGCCTAAGTGTTTGAGTATCTAAAATAAAAACTATGCGGGGTAAGCTATAAGGCTTAGTATGTCTCTAAAGTGTAAATACATAAAACATAAAACAAGAAATCATATCATCATACTCAATCCCAAACAGACATACCGATAAACATATACGTATAATATGATGCACTAGACATAATGTAATGCACCCAACTACATCACCGTCCGAAGAGTAAGGTTCCCCAGAATCATTCTCTACATCGTCACCATCCGAAGTGGAGTTCAGCCCAATGGGTGAAACCAATGAACTTCCCCATACAATACCCAACCCACATGATATGAAATGTTATCTCAATTTCCGAATCTGAATACAATATTGTATAATTAATCAAGATGCATGCAATAAAAGTTTGATATTAATTTAGGCTGATTCTGATATATGATGCATGACATGCCATCATACAAGTCATATCATAATTAACAATTCACACATAGATAGAGCACAAAAATAAGAGACACAACTTAGGCAACTAACACTCAACGACGAGAGGATCGTCTCCCACGCTAAGCTCTAGAAGCAAGTCTAACAGAAGCAATACCTACGAGGGTAAACACTTACATAAGAATCTTATACTATGCGATAACACTAACATAGAAATAATAATCCGAACTTTACTCACATGCAGATCTCGAAGGTTGTGCAGAAGTATACTGCACAAGTGGAGGAGGAGGAAAAATCTTGGTCTCCGAATCAGTGTCATATGAACACAATATTATCCAAATTAGATTATGATAAACACAAATTCCAAAGTATCAAGTACATATAAATGTAAATAGTAAAACAGTCTTTCAGGTTTGAATTTTGGAAAACATGCAGTAGATTCGGAATCAAGATGCCAAAAATGTAGAGTTAACTTTAACCAAAAAGTCAACATTGACATCATCCGGTCAACACGGACGTCATCTGGTTCGAGTCAATTAACGGTCTGACAATTTGGCTCATTGTCTGATATGATTGGTCTGGTTTAAGGCTGACTCGGTTCGGTCTTACAGGTCCAGTTTAGTCTAGACCCACAAGACCAATTTGGTTATATAGCCAGTTTGGGTTACTCTCTTGACCCCAACAAATTGAACAATACTAGGTTGGGCTCAAACCAAACCCCACACAACCCATACTCACACACAAGCCTGATCTCTTTTTTCCCAACTCATAAGGACCAACCAATCGAAGAAGAAGCTTACCCAAACCATGAATGGAGCAACCAACAAGCGGTAGTGTAAGGAAATCGAAGGGTCTCGAACAGTATTTTGATGGTCACGGACACTAATGACGAGCAGAAATAATGATGCAAGGGATGGGTTTTTCTCGAGACACAACGAGGTACGCCTCAATGGTCTTTGAATTATGAAAGAATGGCGGCTTGGGTTCGATCGGAGTCCGATCAGAAACAAAGAGGGGTTGAGGGATTTGGCGTTCCATCCAAAGAGAGAAAATAAGGGAATTTGGTGGCTGGATATTCAAATGGAAGAAGAACGGGTGAACTAGGGTTGAAAAGTTGGTCTTATACTCAAAACTAATGGGCGAATTATAAAGCAGGGGTCTCCATTTTACCCACTTTATAATTTAGCCCCTAATGTTCTAATTTTAAACAATTAGGCTACCAAATTCAGAATTTTCTCAATTTAGACCTCAACAACAATTAGGGTTTTTAGAAATAAAATTCCTAAAAATTAGGGTTCATAAATTAAGGATTTTATAATTTAGGTTTTTTATATTGGGGAAAATTTTGAGGTGTTACAACTCCCCCCCTTAAAAGAAATTTCAACCTCAAAATTTACCTGGATCAAAGAGATGTCGATACTGAGCTTTGACGATGGCCTTGAGCTCCCATGTAGCCTCATCGTGACCAATAGTACGCAAGTCAGGACATATCTCAATAGTCTTCCTCCTGAGAACCTTCTTGTCCTGAGTAAGAATCTCAACTTGCTCATTCTCAAAACATAAGTCAGGATAGATCTCAATTTCTTTCACTAGAATAATATGAGATGGATCAACACGATAGCGTCTCATAACAGAGACATGGAAGACGTTATAAATTCACTTAAGCTTTGGTGGTAACTCAATCTGATAGGCAATTGGTTCAACTAAACGAATAATATGATAAAGACCAATGAAATGATGACTCACCTTGCCTTTCCGCCCAAAATGAATTAAATTTCTCCATAGAGATACTTTCAAGAAAACCTTATCCCCCACGTCATGCTCAACTATCCTGTTGTCTCAAATCGCATAAGACTTCTATCTATCAAAAGCAGTCTTAAGCCGATCTCGAATCAATATGACATTCTGCTCAACCTCATGAACAATATCGGATCCCAGTAATTTGTACTCATTAAGCTTGGTCCAGCTAATAGGTATATGAAACTTATGCTCATTCAAAGCCTCGTATGGTGCCATCTTGATACTGGCCCAGTAATTGTTTTTTTAGGAAAACTCTCTAAGCAGTAAGAAATCCTCCCAATTGCCCATATAATCCATAACCCAGCCTCTCAATATATCCTCAAGAATCTGGCTACCCACTCAGACTGACCATCCTTCTACGAATGATAAGAAGTACTAAAGTTCAATCGAGTACCAGAGTAGTGTGTAGAGCTTCCAAAACTTCATTGTGAACCTTGGATCACGGTCAGAAATGATGGATAACGGTACCCCATGGAATCAAAAAAATCTTGGAAATTTAGAGTCGAGCCAACTTATTTAGGGAATAATTAACTCAAACAGGGATGAAGTGCGCATACTTGGTCAAACGGTCAATAATAACCCATATAGAGTCCTTCTGTGACGGAGTCAAAGGAAGACCACTAACGAAGTCCACAGTCACACGCTCCCACTTTCATTGAGGAATCTCAATATGTTGAAGTAACCAAGATAGACGCTGATGCTCTACCTTAACATTTTGACTGGTCAAACACTTCGACACAAATCCGACGATATCCCTTTTAAGACTTTTCCACCAATACCTCTCACGAATATTCTTATACATCTTGTCCCTACCAGGATGCATAGCATAAGGACTGCCATGGGCCTCACGAAAAATAACCTGTTTCAACCTAGAATTTCTCAGAATCCAGTATTGACCTCAAAAACATAAAAACCATCCTGGTCAATAGAGAAATTCTGAGATATACATTCTTCAACCTCTCTCATACAGTGCATCAAAAATGGATCACTAGGTTGCTCAGCTCGAATCTCAGAAACTAGAGTAGGAATAACCCGAAGTTCTGCCAAAATACCGTCATCCTCATACAAACTCATCTGGGCAAACAAAGCCCTCAAGTCTAAAATGGCGTTACGAATCAAGGCACCGACAACAACATTAGTCTTGCCCGAATGATTCTCAATCTCCAGTCATAGTCCTTGCAAAGTTCTAGCCCAACGATGTTGTCTCAAATTAAGCTCTTTTTGGGTGAGGAGACATTTCAGACTCTTATGGTCTATGTAGATATAATACTTTTCTCCGTAGAGATAGTGTCTCCAATTCTTAACAGCAAAAATCACAGTAGCAAGCTCAAGGTCATGTGTAGGATAGTTGCATACATGCATTTTTAGCTGTCGGGAAGCATAAGCCATTACCTTACCATCATGCATCAGAACAGACCCTAATTCGATATGAGAAGTATTACTATAAACGTTGTAAGCCTTCCCAAGCTCAAGCTGGATCAAAACTAGTGATTTAGTCAACACGGTCTTAAGCTTCTAAAAACTAGTTTGTGATCCCTAGTCCAAACAAAAGGGACATTCTTCCTCATAAGTTTAGTCAACAGAGCTGCGATAATAGAAAATCCCTCAACAAACCTCCGATAATAGCCATCTAAACCCAAGAAACTTCAGATCTCTAGAACATTCTTAGGTTGTTTCCAGCTCATGATAGCCTCAATTTTCTTCGGATCGACTTGAATACCCTCACTAGAAACTATATGCCCCAAAAACACAACCTTTGAGAGACAAAACTCACAATTGCTGAATTTTGCGTAAAGTTGTTTCTCCTTAAGAGTTTGCAATATAATTTGGAGATGTTCCTCATGCTCGGCCTCAGATTTAGAATATACTAGAATATCATCTGCAAAGATCACAAAAAACTAGTCAAGATAGGGTTGAAACACCCTATTCATCATGTCTATGAATGCGACAGGGGTATTAGTCAATCTGAAAGGTATCTAAAGAAACTCGTAATGTCCATAACGTGTTCGGAAAGCTATTTTCAACACATTAGAATCCTTAACCTTGAGTTGGTAATAACCATATCTCAAGTATATCTTAGAAAACATTGTTGCTGCCTGAAACTGATCGAAAAGATCATCAATACTTTTTCTTAATCGTCAACTTATTCAGCTTCCGATAGTCAATACACAGCCAGAGTGTCTTATTCTTCTTCTTGACAAACAGAACATGAGCTCACCACAGAGAAACACTGGTCGAATAAAACCCCTATCTAGCTGTTCTTGAAATTGTATCTCCAACTCTTTAAGCTCTTTTGGTGTCATTCGATAAGGTCCCATAGATACATGAGTTGTACCCGGATAAACTTTGATGCCAAACTCAACCTCATCACGTTTTGGTAGTACACTAGGAAATTCTTTCGGGAGCATATCTAGAAAATCTACTATAACCCGAATCTTTTCCATCCCAAAATCAGATTGTCTCAGATCAAGAATGTAAGTAAGGTAAGCAATGGACCCCTTCTTGATCATCTTCTCGGCTTTAAAAGTCAATATCATATTAGGCAGAAAGCCTCTACACTCTCCAACAAGAATTACCTCACGATCATCATAAGTTTTTAGAGTTTCCCTCGTCCTTTCATAATCCAGATTAACCTGGTGAGCAGATAACCAGTCCATGTCGAGAATAAGATCGAACTCACCAAAGGTTAACTCTATAAGATTGCCTGGAAAGATTTCCCCTTGAATCTCAAGAGGATAATTTTTGTACACTTTAGTAACCTCAACTGGATTACCCACCGGACTATGTATAGTAACAACATTAATAGTATCCTCAATAGGAGTTTCGAGTCCCCAGATACGAAACTTGCAATATACGATTGAGTCGAACCCATTATCAATAAGTGCAAAATATAAGATAGAATGAAAAAAGGTACTAGCAATAACGTTTGGCTCATCAAGATCCTCATGCCTTATAGTAGAATAAACCAACCCTGGTTGTCTCATTCTTAATCCAACTGATCCTCTACTCTGAGCATGCCTACCTCTACCAACAGTACTTGAAGCAGCAGATTTACCATGTTCTCTCTCCTTAATAGGAGTTTGCCTAAATGCCTGAGACTGGCTCAGAACATAAGTAGATGGAGGTGGAAGTGTAGAATCCCTAAAGATATGCTCAAAAGAACTGAATCGAAAATAAGCTCCGGTCTGCCTCCTACACTCGCCTGGGTGCCATTTCTTGCTAAAAGAACACCATGGCACCCCACAAGAACTAGTTAAACCTTTGGCACTTGCAGCCAGAATGGTAGAAGTTGCTGGTCTAGCTCTAGAATAACCCTGATGGTCAAACTCATCTCTAGACATCTTCCTAGACTAATTCTCCTAACTATGTTGAACTGATGTGGTTGATTGCTTCTTAGCTCGATCGGTACCATGAGATTCATGTTGTTTCTTGAGTGCCTTTATTCACTCAAAAGTCCTAGCCCGTTTAGTAATCTCTTCATACACTGTATCTTGATGTAAGTCAACTCCCGTCTTAATCAGTAATCATAAACATTTTAGAAACCAATCACATTTTTCTCTATGGTAACTAACCCCAGGGCATACTGGATCCCCCTCATAAACTTTATCTCATAATCATTTAATATCATGTAATTCTTCTCCAGGTTCATGAAATCATCTCGGCACTTCGCTAAATACTCTAGTCTAACATCTCAGTCTCAGAATAATTGTCGAAAATACTCCCAAGAGACCTGACTGGCTGAAACAACACTTTCCTCTGCCTCTCACCAATTTTGGGCTTCACCCTTCAGCATTGATACCGCGGCCCTCAGCTTTTGATCGGTGGGATATTTCATCTCAACAAACAAATGCTGAAATTTCTTCAGCCAATACTTTGCATCAGTCGGATTCGTACTTCTCTTCCCCTTAAACATAGTCATTCTAACAGCCAAGAACTCGATAGATATGGGTTTCCTTACACCCTCAGACTGGAAGAGGTAACAAAGCAACTCTCTGTGCATTGTAGCTGTGTCCATGCCAATAGTCTTATTGTCTCTAGAGTCATATGGTTTGCTACTCTAAGTCTACTGAACAGGTGGATTCCCACCACCAGCCTGATGTACTCTAGTCTACTGAGCTTCGGTCTAACCCTCAAGCTGCTCATCCCCACCAACATCATGTATCTCATCCTGGTTCTTTAGCGGATCCATAGGGGCAGAGCATTACGAACATAAATAGTTGTACGGACTCTACCATGACCTCGACCGGTAACTAGCCTAGAGCTCTTACGGGGCAATATAGCAATCTATCTATAAAAGGAAAGAATCCTAAAATTAGAGTCAGTACTTGGAGTTTCTATTCAAAGCATAACAGTTCTTTAAAATAACAATTTTATCAGAAATTCCCAAAAAATTAGCTGAATCTAGAAAGTAGTGATTAAAAACTTGTCCCTTAAGAAATGTTATTAGGTTTAGAAATTTTAAATACAAAATAATTACTAAAAAGTGATTATACTCAATAATATCTCATTCATATAAAACACAATCGTATAGTAATGTTCCGAAAAGTTGATAAAATATCCTGAAATAATCTCATAATGCATTCTAAAATAATAAATCCCCAAATAATAATGTCACAAGTCTGATATTACATAAAAGTAAAAAATAATAAGATAAAGCATGTGTATCCGAAATAATCCATACTAATAAATAAAAAAACTCCGATAAAACGAGGTCCTCCAAATACCGATTCGCCCAAGAGTATGAGTATCTGAAAGAAAAACTATGTGGGGTAAGCTATAAGAATCAGTGTGTCTCTAAAGTTCAGATACATAAAACATAAAACATAAAACAAGAAATCAAATCATCATACTCAATACCAATCAGACATACCGATAACCATATGCGTATAATAGGATGCACTAGACATAATGTAATGTACCAACTACATCACCTTCTGAAGAGTAAGGTTCCCTAGAACCACTCTCTACATCGTCACTATCCGAAGTAGAGTTCAGCTCTAAGGGTGAAACCATTAAACTTTCCCGTACAATACCAAACCCACATGATATGAAATGTTATCTCAATTTCCGAATCTGAATACAGTCCTGTACAATTAATCAGGATACATGCAATAAAAGTTTGATATTAATGTAGTCTGATTTTAGTACATGATGCATGACATGCCATCATACAAGTCATATGACAATTCAAAATTCACACATACATAGAGCACATAAATATATAGCACAGGAAGAGACACACCTTAGGCAACTAACACTCAACGACGAGAGGATCGTCTCCCACACTCAGCTCTAGAAATAGGTCAAACACAATCAGCACCTACAAGGGCAAAAACTACATAAGAATCTTCTACGATGCCATAACACTAACATAGAAACAATAATCCAAACTATATTCATATGCAAATTTCGCAGGTTGTGCAGTAGCAAACCGAATAGGTGGAGGAAGAGGAAGAATCTCAGTCTCTGAATCAATATTACCTAAACACAATATTATAAAAATTAGATTATGATAAGCACAAATTCCAAAGTACTAAGTACCTATAAATATAAATAGTAAAACGGTCTTTCGGGTTTGAATTTGAAAAAAAACAAACAGGGGATTCAAAATCAGGACGTCAAAAAATACAAAGTTGACCTTCACTAATAAATCAACGCCTAAAAGTCAACATTGATCTCATCAAGTTTATCCCTGACGTCATCCGATCAAAACTGATGTCATCCAATCAACACTGATGTCATTCGGTCAATGCTGACATCATCTAGTTCAGGTTAGCCAACGGTCTGACGGTTCAGCTCACTGTCCAGTTTGATCGATAAGGTTCAAGGCTGACTCAGTTTGGTCTGACAAGTCCGTTTCGACCTAGACCCACAATACTGGTTTGGTTATATAGTCGGTTTAGGTTGTTCTCTTGGCTGGGAATATTGAAATATACTAGGTTGGGCTCAAACCAAACCCTACACAACCCACACTCACACACAGAGGCATGATCTCTTTTTTCTCCAACTCATAAGGACCAAGAATTACCATGTTCGGGACACAACGGGGAACGGACCGATGGTCTTGGAACGATGAAAGGATAGTAGCTTGGGTTTGATCAGAGTCTGAGCGGAAACAAAAGGAGTTGAGGGGTTTGGCGTTCTATCCAAAGAGAGAAAGAAGGGAATTTGGTGGTTGGTTATTCAAATGGAAGCAAAACGGGTGAACTAGGGTTGAAAATTTTGTATTATACTCGAAACTAATGGGTATATTATAAAGCAAGGGTCTCTATTTTACCCGTTTTATAGTTTAACCTATAATGTTCTAATTTTAAACAATTAGGCCACCAAATCCAAAATTTTCTCAATTTAGACCTAAACAAGAATTAGGGTTTTTAAAATAAAATTCCCTAAAATTAGGGTTCTAAAATTAGGGATTTCATAATTTAGGGTTTTTAAATTGGGTGAAAATTGGGGTGTTACTACGAAGAAGTTGGCAGAAGTGATGTGGCTTCGCTGAGAGAAAGAGGAGTTGGAGGCAGCCATAGTGCAAAAGATATGGTGCCTTGAGCGTGAACTAGAGGTAGAGAGATCTGCTAAGGTAGCCGCTGAGGTGAAGCTTGAGGAGTATGAGGGTACGCGAAGAGATGCAAGAAGAGCCTCGTTTGTGCCTTTCAGGTCGCAGCAAGGCTGATAGATTGGAGTAATATGGATCTCCATTGTTGTTAACGTGTAGTTAAGGAGGAGGATCTTGGTTTCAATCCATACAATCCTGCGGGAGAAGCTTGGTCACGGGCTCGTTAGCTACTATTGTCGTATGCCCGGATAGAGACGATCGATGAGCTTTCTTCCCCTACCAGCATTCTTCAAGAAGATGATGCAGTTAGATTTTTAGAGGCTAACGAGGGTGTAGTGAGCCAAATAGGCTTGCACAAAGCCTCCGTGGTCAAACCCTTGGTGGCACTTAAGGATAATGTGGGGTTTTCCTAAATGATCGAGACTGGTGAACCTGCAGAGGCCGTCGAGAGGACCCCTCTAGAGTTTGTGGCAGTTGACACCCAGACATCCTACAGGACAGTGCTGGAAGAAATCTTGAGCGTGTTTCTTCTGTGGGGAACAAGGCCATTATATTAAGATTGTCCAATGAATGCTACTAAATCATCTGTACCAATGGTTTCTATATCCCTCCTTCAGGGGTAAGGGACCAAGACAAGATGTATCAGGAGCTTCCAGTAGGTCTGGTGGCTCTACAAGGGCTCCTAACTGGCAGGAATCTAAAGCCTTATCCCAAGTTTATCACGTGAGGAGCCGATGGGAGATTGAGGATCCTAATGTCATCACAGGTACCGTTGAATTGTATACTTACCCTATTTATGCATTGATTGATCCTAGACCTACTTATTCCTTTATAAGTACTGTGTTGATTGAGAGATTTAAGTTAACATCTGAACCTATAGCATCCAAGCTTACCGTGGCCCTTTAGGGGATAGTGTTGTAATTGGGCTAGTATGCAAGAATTATCCCATTGTGATTCAAGGGATACCTTTTCTGGCCAACCTTATGGCCCTCCCTATACATGAGTTCGATGTTATTTTGGGACTTGATTGGCTCGGAGAGCATCAAGCTTGGGTAGATTATTTGAAGAGGAAGTTGTACCTTCAAGGTTTGGGCAAGGAGAGCGTGACTCTCATGGATTCCAAAGGTGAAAGATCATTGTTGTATGCTACCGTAAGCAAAGAAGAACCAAAGATATAAGATATAGACGCTGTGCAAGAGTTTCTTGATGTGTTTCTTGATGCGCTTCCGAGTTTACCACCTACCTATGAGGTTGAATTTGGGATTGAAGTGCAACTTGGAACCACTTCGGTTTCCATTGTACCCTATCGAATGACACCGATAGAACTCACTCAGCTTAAGGTACAAATTTAGGACTTGTTAGACAAGGGTTTTATTCGACCGAGTTCCTCACTTTGGGGGCTTCGATCCCCTTTGTCATAAAGAAAGATGGATCAATGCGTCTTTGTATTGATTATCGACAATTGAACAAGCTCAAAAATCAAGAATAAGTATCCTTTGTCGAGGATCGATGACTTGTTTGACCAACTGAAAGATGCAACAGTCTTTTCTAAGATTGACCTGAGGTCTGGATACTATCAGATGAAAATGAAGGAGTGCAATATGCCTAAGATGGTTTTTCGTACAAGATATGAACATTACGAATTCTTGGTTATGCCTTTCAGGTTAACCAATGCACCTGGTGCCTTTATGTATCTTATAAATCGGGTTTTTAGACCCTATCTTGATAAGTTTATGGTGGTATTCATAGATGATATATTGATCTATTCTAAAAACTAAGCTGAGCATCGTGATCATATTCGTATTGTGCTTCAAACTCTTTAGGTGAAACAATTGTATAGCAAGTTCAGCAAGTGCGAGTTCTGGCTCACCCAAGTTTCATTTTAGGGCCATGTAATCTCCGCTGAAGGCATTTAAGTAGATCCCAAGAAGATCCAAGCTGTAGTTGAATGAAGACCATTGAAGAATGTAGGTGAGATTCATAGCTTTCTTAGTCTCACTGGCTATTATAGGAGATTCGTTAAAGGATTCTCTACAATAGCAGCTTTGCTGACTAAACTTCTACGAAAAGATGCTTATTTTGAATGGACCGAGAAGCAACAAATAATTTTTGACCAACTTAAGCAAGTATTGACTCATGCACCGGTTTTGATCCAACCCTAGTCTGGGAAGGATTACACTGTTTATAGCGATGCTTCGCACCAGGGGTTGGGGTTCCTATTGATGCAAGAAGGCAAGGTTGTTGCTTACGCCTCAAGGTAGCTTAAGCCACAAGAGATTAACTATCCTACCCATGATCTTGAATTGGCTTTAGTTTTCTTTGCATTGAAGATCTGGAGGCATTATCTCTACAGGAAAAAATGCTATCTATACACCAACCATAAGAGCCTTAAGTATTTGTTGACACAAAAAGAGCTTAATCTTTGTCAAAGGAGATGGATAAAACTCCTCAAGGACTATGACCTTGTTATTGATTACCATCCGTGCAAGGCAGAATGTAGTAGCAGATGCGCCCAGCCGCAGGCCTATGCCTACCTCTCAGGCTATTAATGCTCATTTCCGACTTCGAAAGCACCGTAGTTTCATAGCTAAACTTTAAGTTCAGTCCACTATTGTGATGAAAATCAAGTCCTTACAAGAGCAAGATCTTGAACTACAAGCCATTGCTTCTAAGCTTAGAAATAATCCTGACCCTGATTTTAAGATTAATTTTAAAGAACTCTTGTACTTCCGTGATAGAATATGTATGCCCAATGATGAGTCCCTTTATGATGAAATCCTCTAGGAAGCTCATTGTAGCCCTTACTCGGTTCATCCAAGAGCAATAAAGATGTACAAAGACCTACGAGAATTGTATTGGTGGCCTGGCATGAAAGTAACTAGTATAGAATTTGTATCAAGATGTCTCACATGTCAACAAGTTAAAGTCGAGCACCATAGCTCTACTAGATTGCTGCAACCTATTGAACTCCCTCAGTGGAAGTGGGAAAAGATAACTATGAACTTTGTCAGTGTTTTACAGTTGACCGCAGCCAAGCATGATGCTATTTGGGTTATTGTAGATTGTTTCACTAAGTCAGCACACTTCATACTAGTTAGAATGGACCACGGTATTCCTAGACTGGCTGACTTGTAAATCAAGGAAATCGTTCGACTCCACGGTGTGCCACAGACTATCGTCTATGATTGGGATCCACGATTTGCGTCTCAATTTTAAAAGTCATTACAAGGAGCCTTGGGCAGCAAAATCAATCTTAGTACAATTTTCCACCCTCAATCTGATGGCCAATCAGAAAGGGTAATCCAGATATTAGAAGATATGATTCGTGCTTACGTTATTGACTTCAAGGGATCTTGAGAGAAATCCCTACCTCTCGTTGAGTTTGCTTATAATAACAGCTACCAATTATCTATTGGTATGGCACCGTATAAAGCATTGTATGAAAGAAAGTGTAGAACACTGCTATACTGGTCTGAACTCAGTGAAGGCAAAATGCTGGGGCTTGACTTATTTCGGGAAACTGAAGAATGGGTTACCATCATCTATGACCGTTTGAAGGCCGCCTTCGATCGACAAAAGGCCTATGTTGACCTCAAGAGGAGAGATATACAGTTCGATGTTGGTGAGAAAGTATTTTTGAAAGTTTCTCCATGGAGAAAGATCCTTTGATTTGGCAAGAAGGGATAATTGAGTCCCTGATTCATTGGGCCCTTTGAGGTGACTGAGAGGATTGGCCTTGTAGCTTACCGACTAGCTTTGCCCCAAGAGTTGAGCAAGATCTATGACGTGTTCTATGTATCGATGCTTAGCAAGTATAGATCTGATCCATCACACGTTATAGAACCCGAATATGTGGAACTCTAACCCAATCTAACGTACGAGGAGGAACCTGTGCAATTATTGGCAAGGAAAGTCAAGAGACTTCGAAATAAGAACATTCCGTTAGTTAAAGTATTGTAGAGAAGTCACAAGGTTGAAGAAGCTACGTGGGAACCTGAAGAAAAGATGAGAAGTCAATGCCCACACCTTTTTGATTCAGGTAAAAATTCAAGGAGGAATTTTTCTTAAGGGGGAGAGTTGTAACATCCCAAAACTAGGCCTAGTCGGAATTTAATTCCGATGACCGGAAATTTCACATCAGAAAGTCAAAATTTTATAGTTGACCTTTAATCAAGTGGCATAGTATTAGTTATTGAATCCTAAATGAGCATTGATACTATTTAAGGACCCTATTGCAAGCTTTAAACTTGTTTTAGTGGCTTAATTGTGGAAATTGGAAGTCTGGGGGTAAAGATGTAAAGAATAGAAAATTTGAAGGACTAATCTTGTGATTAGCCCTCCTCAAACCTAATCACCACATACGTGGGATTATGATATTGAGTTCCTTCAATTGAAGGAAATCTCAATTGTAAACAAAAGTAAAAAGGAAAAGAAAGAAGCTTACCCGGTTAATTGATAAGCAAGCACCTCCCTACTTCATCTTCCACCTCTAAGCAAGCACCTCTATTAGATAGTGAACCAAGCATTGATTTCCTTAAGTCCTTTGGTCACAAGTTGTATTTATCCATTGGGTAAGCATTTCCCCTCAATTATATTGTTGATTCCATAGCAATAACTATGTTTAATTTCAAGTTTAAGGATCCATGAACCCTAGAAATTCTCTAGGGATGATCTAGCTTAATTGCTATTGCTTTTTTAGCTAACAAATTGCTATGAGTCTACTATCGATCTTGAAATCCTTGTAATTTCAATTCTATGTAGTTCAAGATAATCAAGGTGAATAATCACCAAATCCTCCTAATTCCACCAAGTCCAAGAACAAAGGAGTTGTCATTCGAGAGCCTTAAAAACCTCAAAAATATCGGTGAGTGTAGTGGAGTCAAGGGGATTGTCTAGGCGCCTTCCTGAATTCATTGATGTCAATTTATTATATTACCATAATTGGCTAAGGTATGTTTGCATTAAGACCTCACTAGAGGCATCATCGGTAAGCATAACATGTCACCAAGTCGATCATTGATATTATGATAATTGATTTAAGTCATATTGAACATGTCATAGGATCAGTGTTATTGCTATTGCTATTGTTATTGATATTGACAAGTAGCAACATTTACGAGTACCAAATCCTTGGATACGAATGGACATGAGATACAATTGGCATGCCATAGAATTCATGAGCTCATTGGTAATAAGTGGACTATGGTCCTTGAGTTAAGGCTCTTATTTGGAGATATTGGTGGGATGTGATTTTGTTGGTCTTAGTGGTGATGTTGGCGGGTATTGACCATTCATTGTTGGCGATGTTGGTTGGTAATTCGCGTATCCACAATACATGTCGATCCAAGGAAAACATGTGAATAAGTATTGCAAGTATTGTTAAAATCTGTTTTGAGATGCATTACATTGATATACACATGTCATGATTCTCATTGATGCTCATATTATTGTTTATGACTACCTTAATAGGCTAAGTAAGCCTAATGCATCTCATTTCTCTGCATTTTCAGGTTAAAAGCATAGTTGGATCAAGGATCGGGCAAGGTGCGTTTTTGAAGCAAGTCACAACTCTTGATGTAATGTTAATCTAGTCCTTGAACTCATAGAATGGTGGCGTAGGGCCTAGACAAGTTGGTTTAGTCCCATTTTGTATGTATATGTGGTCCAATATGTTAAAAGGACTAGAAAGCTCTTTTGGCCATGTTAGTGTTTTGGTTAAAAAGCACCAAATATGCATATTCGGCCTAACTAGTGAAAACATGCTAAATGGATTCATTTGATCATGAAACTTTATATGCCAATAGATTTTAGTGTTTAAAAGTTATTGGTAAAAATTCATTGCATTTGGACATCGTTTGACAAATTAAATTGATGAAAAACTAGAAGAAATCTAGCATTACAGGATAGGCGTATTGATATAGGTCAACCTGTATCGGTAAGGCCTTGCATA
Organism: Hibiscus mutabilis; assembly: GCA_019671005.1. Taxonomy (NCBI): domain Eukaryota; kingdom Viridiplantae; phylum Streptophyta; class Magnoliopsida; order Malvales; family Malvaceae; genus Hibiscus; species Hibiscus mutabilis. Next base: position 49,534,260 of record CM033714.1, read on the forward strand.
TTTGGTCATTCAAAGCATAAGTCAACTAAGGCGTATTGATACGGGCTTAGGCTATTTCGATACGGAATTGGACAGTGAGGTTTGTGAACTTAATAGCATCGATACGACCTTAGGGTGTATCAAAATAGGTCAACCATGGTCAATCAGTATCGATACAGCCCCAGCTGTATCGAAACAGGTAAGCATCATTAGCATATGGAATTTGAACCTGTGCAAATCAGTATAAATACAGCCCTAAGAGTATCGAAACATGGATTAATGGTCAAAGTCAGATTAGGTCAACCCGTATCAATACACCCCATAGGTGTTTCGATACAGTGTTAGTTAATTCTGTTAATAGGCTAAGAACGCAGTTTTAAAAAGTTTACAAAATGGTCATTAAGTATTGCATGGTTTAATTGAACTAGTAAACAAACTCTGAATAAACTGAAAGTTTGCATGAATATTTATCATGGATTAAATTTCATCACGGTATAGTTAATTTTAATAAAGGACCTATAAGTCACAAGAATTACAGTTTAGTCCCTATAACTTGTAAAAGTCTAAAACTAGTCCCTAAATTGTAGATCCAAGCATTATAGTGAAATGGTAAACTTCCTATGCTGACTTTGCATGATTGGTCAAGCACGCATTAATTGTTTATCAAATTATGATTAAATTTTATCGAGTCGATCACCGTATTATTCGTCGGTAATGTTCTTCGACCTCGTTTCCTTTCAGGGCGGGTGGGGGATGTTACAGTAGCCCCCGTGTATTTGTAGAAAAAGTATATAGAGTGAGTTCAAACATCTCTTTTTAGGAGGGAATCGTTTATTTGTGGAATCCGCATGCTTCTATTGGCATGAGATATAGGCTTATCCATCCTTGTAGAATCGTGATGCTTGGGGCATCGATGGGATGAAGGCAACTCCTTTAGGAGGTAACCATTTGTTTATTGAGTCCACATGCTTCTGTTAGCATGAGATACAAGCTTCTCTATTCTAGTAGAGTCGCGATGCTTCGAGCATTGATGGGGACGGAGGCATCTCTTTTTGGAGGTGTTATGTATTAGTAGAGTTCACGTGCCTTGGTCGGCATGGGGTATGTAGTCATCTCCATCCTTGTAGAATCACAATGCTCTGGGGCATTGATGGGATATAGGTATCCTTTATCTTTGTGGAATTAGTCGAGAGTTGGGGTTTAGATGTGACCCTTAGAGAGACAAACATGGATAAGTTGAAACCATTTCTATATTCTTTGTAGAATTAGATGAATGCTCGGAGATGTCATATTTGCGGAGATAGTCTCTGGAGCATATAATGTAGATACTTAAAGAACATGTAGTCATTTTATAACAAGTTTGAATTTTTCCTTAGGACTGTACCAAGTTCTTAGGGAGTTCAAATATTATGGGTTTCCCCGATACTTGAAGGCTTGAAGGAGTGCGTTTTGTAGCGAAGATCATTCGTTAGAGAGATGTTTTTAGAAAATTTATTTTTATGCATATTCCACTTTTATTTCATTTGTCGGACTACACATAAATGTAGATAGAGGGTGGATTTTACCCTATAATTCACTCATTTTTATATTTGCTCTTAGAGGATATTTACTCCGAAGATATTAGATGGAGTCACCCTAATGGCGAACACTAGTTACAAAGGAATCTTCGGCCGGGAGTTCTTCTTATGCGTGCTATCTTCATTGTTGGTTCTTTGCTCACCTTGGGGTTCGCACTTGTCCAATGAAAGCGTTTTCTGGGTGTGCTCTTTGACTGGCCCGAAGTTGCATCTTCTTGCATTCTCTTTGGATGCCTTAGGCGCTCTGCCCCGGTGCTTTCGAGAGACACTTTTTGGGGCTTTTCTGCCCGGGGGTGCTCCCATTACGACCATTGTGATGACATCCCACAATAGTGAGGGAGGCTCACGATCTTTACGGATGAGGTATGGTTGCTACTTTGTGGCCTCGCGTTTTTATAGAGCAGCCACTTGTCATCGATGCCCGGATGAGGCAGTGTCATCTTGTTGGTCCTCTGGCGTTGCCTCCATTCATTGGTGGTAAGATTTGTTGACCCATTTTCTTTGTTGTTTCCTTCCTCGTCACAATTGGCACTGCTACTAGTAGAGGTCGACAACGGCAAGAATGTCATCAGGGGAGATAAAAGGTAGTCAGGAACAGAAAAGTTGTCGCGACTGATTCTCTTGGTTGGGAGGATCTCCACGCTCACCGCACCAATTGTTAATGTCGATTTTGGGTGACACCAGACAAGGAGGTGGAGACGACGGTTGAATGAAGGTTTGGGGATGAGGCTTGGTGGTTCACCCGTCGTGGGACAGGCGAAGAGCCACAGTTGATGGTGGTTGACTGTAGAATCAGGTGGTTCACCCTTGGTAGACTTGGGGCCGAGAGTCGCAGACAGTATAAGAAGGGCGAGTGGAGGCATATAGTAGAGGAGAGAGAAAGTGGTCGATGTCGAAGGGTCGTCTCATTTGTCTTCGATTTTGGGGTATTTATAGCCCATTGGTGTTGCAGATAGAGTGATGCTTAATGAGACCGCGTCAGGCCTAGTGATGGCTATTGAAAGGCTGGCATATGGTAGCTCAGTCGGACTTGATGGCTATCTTGTCTCAACGTAGTGGTCTCGAGCTGATGGGTCTAGAAGTGTCCGGGGAAGGAGCTCTGAATTTCGTGATGCTTGGAGCTTAATATAGAGACATAGTCGATTTTCTGAAAGCATTTGTCGGAGTTACAACCCCTCTGTTTCCGAAGTTGTTATATCAAGAAAGAGAATAGGAGATTTCGTCGTACATTAAGTCCGTTGAACTCATTGTCCATGACAATATTTTTGCACAACCAATCATGTGACGGAGATGAAATTATATGTATTAATGAATTTACGAATATATTTCGATAATATTAAATTAAAAATTATTAGTATAAATATGATATGTATAAGCATAAAAACGTTTCATCGGCCATAGGAAATGTGGACAAGAGGATGTCCCCGGAAGGTCGCAATTCCCGCAAGCATTCATGTGATGTAGATGAGTTCAAGTTGTAGAGTTGGTCCCAAAGTGTGGACACAGATTCCAGAAACTTATGTGGCAGCCAAAGGGTCCACCAAATGGGATATCCATTCATTTATTTTTGTCCAAAATACCAGTATTACGTTGGATGCTACTACTTCCCAATATCTTCTCTACACCTAAGAACCCAATAATCCCACGTTCATACGTTCAAAGAGCAAAACCATTTCAATGATTGGTATCGATTATTCGAATTTTGATATTTATCAGTCTGTTTTGTTCTATTTCGAAACAAAATTATTTGTAAAATTTGAGGGAAAAATGTGAAGACAGCAAAAAAAGTGACATCCCAGTTGCAGACATAGATAGTATTGAAACAGAGATTCTGCAACAGCAAGTACAGAGCAAGGATTGAGGGTCAGGTAGAAAATTCCAGCATTAAGGATTTACTAGTGGAAAAATGGGTAATTTTCAAATTTCAAAACCCCATTTCTCTGTGATAATCAGTTTAGTACTAACTAGTATGAACACAATCCTACAAATTGAAAAACAAATATCAAAAGACTACCTTCCAATTAATCTTAACTACCATGAAGACATGAAGGCAACAATCACAATCTCATATTTACATACATTCCACTGACGATGTTATCAAAATCTTGCCATTTTCACTTTTCATCATTGATGGAAACAGAAATCAAAATCCCGGCACCACAATATGTAAGAATGATATATATTATATACACCCAGATTATAAGCAAAGATTGTTTGTTTCTTTTGTTACAGTTGTTTAATTCTTCTGGGCGACTCGATTTCTATCTGAGAGGAACTTCTCCAAAATCCAGTACCATTGAATCTTTGCCACATCTCTTTTTCCAGTTCCAGCACAGCTTTCTCCTCTTCTTCAGTGGCCTTCACGTCCGGCAAAATATTCTCCAGACAAATCTGCAACTCGCTGTTATCATCGAATCCACAATGACCCTTCCGTTGAAGCAACCCCTTTTTCTGCAACTTACGCTGCCGTTTCAGGCGGAGAGCGCGGCGGCATAGCCCTACGGGGATCTTGTAAAATGCTAAAACTAGAAGGTTTCCTATGGTACAAGGACAACAGCAACAAATAGCCGCACAATCGGCTGTCATACCCCCACAAAACTCCCCGAACTTGGCAATGTTCCTGGAGTTGTTCCTAGTGATGCTGCTGCCGCCGACGCCGTTGACAGTGGTGGATCGGGATGAAGTGGAAGAACGGCTTCGCAGCAAGGGTATCCGCCGCTGAACGGACGTTGGAGTCCTAAAAGTGATCTGGCGAGACATTAATTGATGGTGAAAAGGAGTTGCCTGCTGTGAACAGTTTGGGTCACGGTTTTTGTTTTCCTTTTGCCAACAGCGGAACTGTTGAATTCTAAAAGAAACAAAAAATGGAAATTGGATTCTTTAAAAAAAAGGTCGGTTAAAGTAATGATAGAAACGATGAGAAAAAGAAGCAGAGCGACTTTTTCTCGGGGTTCAACCTTGTGATTCTCGAATCTCAACACACTAAAAGAACCCCCCAAAAAAACCCCAAAAGGATTTGACTGAACTCTTTTTCTCCTGTTTGAAGAAACAGAAGAAACTGAATATTGAGAAATGGGAAATGAAATCGAACCTTTGTTTTCTTCAAGAAATAAAGATCAGGAACTGGATTTAGATTGCAAGAATGAAATGTAGGAGTGGGATTCTTGATGGGTGGGAAAGGCCGTACCTTTAATAGGGGAACCAAAGCTATAGAATCTGGGAAGAAGAAAGATAAGGAATTCCAGTGGAGCTCTGAGAGGAGTTTCTGATCTGATTCAAGGATGGGTTCCTGCTATATTTCTTGAGAAACGGTGAGAAAAGAAGAAGAAATGAAAGGCGTGTTGTGATTTTGTGTGAGTAGGATTTCACACAGGAGCCTTTAATATATACTATTTTTTTTTTTTTGGGTTTTGAGAGTCCAAGACTAATCAAAAACCGGAGCCAAGAAGCGGCCAAAGGAAGATAAATGTGGAAGAATTGCATTAATCGATCCACGGGGGCGTGTCCATTTGCGTACCGTCATTTCTATTTTTCAGGTGAAAACGGGATTATTACAAATCAATAAACTATTGCTTGAATCAATTTATTCAACATTTGATGAATTTTATGTGATTCAGTAAAATCAAAGGTAAATTATAAATTTTATCACTCAACTCTCTTTTGACTTTTATTTTGGTCATTTAAATTTAAAAACTTTAGATTTTTCATTGAACTTTTGATTTCTTCATATTTTGATCAATCTATCTTTAAATACTTAACGAGTTATAATTGAAAAACGATCTTTTTAAAAAGAGTAAACTACACTAGTAGTCACTGAACTTTTAAGGCACTTTCAATATGGTCACCAAACTTTTAAAACTTTCATTACAGTCACTCAATTTTTAATTTGCTTTCATTACGGTCACTACCATCAACTACCGTTAACAAGCTAACATGACATGTTAAATTTAAGGGTAAACTACACTGGTAGTCACTGAACTTTTAGAGTGCTTTCACTATAGTCACCGAACTTTTAAAACTTTCATTACAATCACTTAACTTTTAATTCGCTTTCATTGTTGTTTAAAAAAGATAATGTGGCATGTTAAGTTTAGAAATAAACGTTTTCCTACCCTATTTTCTCGCTCCCTCTTATTTTCTTCCATTTTCCTTCCATTCAAACATGTCTATCTTTCTTTTTTTCCTCTTCTGCACCATTAAGAAAAGAGGGCATATACTGGTGATCAAAATGATTGTGGAAGACTTGATAATGTTGAATCTAATGGACTCGGCAAAAAGAGGGCATATACGGGTGATCAAAATGATTGTAGCATGCTTAATATCAAGATTTTAAAATGCACAAAGCATTTGATTAAGAAGGTCCTTCCCAGAAAATCCATGCGACTGGTTTCCAAGTGAGTTTATGAAGTACATGTAGGCCAATTTTTAGTGTTGTTTCAACTCATATTAGATTCACTATTGCAAAGCCAAGTATTGTCTATGCCTGTAGGTTGATTCATTTTTTTTGGAGAAGGTTCTTTCTCACAAACATATAATAAGGTGGCAAGGTATATCATTCCACTCATTCTTTGCCTTCTATTTTGTCAACGATTTTCAAAACTAATTGAAAATTTTGGAAAAATAATACAAAAATAAAGATTATATGTTCTATTACTATCCTTGTGGTTAAGGTACTTAAAATTGGGGAGTGAAATTAGATATAGGTACATATAATATTGCCATGTCACTTTTTAATGCATTGGGAGGATCTTAGATGACCATATTTTTGTAACGCCCTAAAACCGACGGCACATTTGGGCCTTAAGCCAAACCGTAACCATAATATTTTGACCTGATTTAGCCCAATCTACAAACATTTTCATGAATCCATCAAAGTTTAGATTAATACAATAGAGAAATAGTTAGAATGTTTACAAAGAGAGCTCCAAATTTAAAACAAAATAGTTTCAAACATTCGACATGATCAAATAATTCCAAATAAGAGTTACAGACATAAAAATCAAGGGGCCTATGAATACATTTCCCGAAAAATCTAAGTATTGTACTCTTGAACATGTCGATGAGCTAAAATCCTACTCTGATGGGCTCCTTTGATGTAACGCAAGCAACCTAAAACATGTGAACGGAAACAACGATTCCGAACGCTGAGCTCATAAAGCCTAGTGGATACACCTTTACTCTACTATGCTTCATGCAAATCATAAACATAAGCATATAGTTAGAAAAAGATGATATGGTAATAAATTAATACATGGCGCTACTACTAGTCGTCTAAACACATGTTAACATTATAGAAATCATCATAATGGCACACAAGGCCCAACCATACCATACAACAACACTGGAGTGAGGCCCGGGTCACACATCGGGAACGTACACTATATGGGTGAGGCCATGTCATGAAGCATCGAAACATACACCCATACTCAGAATCCCCCTCGAGTATCTTCGAATGAGGCCCGAGTCATACAACATCAATAACCTTCATTCGGTGTCTCTCACCATGGTGTTGCAACATGTCTCGGGTATTCGAATCCCATCAATCAAGTGCCCACATGGCACACAACATCATCATACAACATACAACCATATGGTTGCTAACAACATTTAAGTCACACGAGCCATTTACCAAGTTATTACGTATTATGATCGAGGATGTAGGTAAATTCTCGATTTCTCAATTTTACATCATTAGGGGTCTATTGGATCGAATGTTATAATTTTTAGCCCCTCAGGCTCAAACTCAACTTTTTCGGGTAGAATGCCCAATGGATATCGACACTGGCCCTCGCGTACCGGTACGATACCCTTGGGTACTAGTACTCACAACGTACCGATACGAAATTAGCTTATTGGAATTTTCCAAAGCCTTAGCGTACCGGTACATGTTAACCCGTACCGATACAAATATGAATAGCATACCGGTACAGGTTAAATATCGTACCGGTACCCCCTTCATAGCTCATCTCAATGAAACAATGTTCTTTAAACCTAGAACACTAGGGTACTAAAACGAACTCTTGTGTACCGGTACCGAAGACCATAAATTACTTCTTTAGGCTCGGAAATCATCCCTAAAGCCTCCAACTTGCAACCAATGACCCCTTAGGTCGATCCTATAGTTTATAGGAGTCATTTAGGGTGATTTACTATCATATTTACAAGTTATTAATATCAAATCCTGGATTTACCATTAACAAGCATTTAAACACCCAAAACACCAAATCAAGCATACAAGGTATCATCCTTAGGATGTGCATGAAACAAAAGGAGTTGGAAGTGTACTAACCTTCTTCCAAAGCTGAAAAAAATAGCCCATGCTCAACCTCAAACTTTCTTCTTACCTTACTCCTAGAAGATCCCCCAATTTTTTTTTCACTACACAAGGATATTGTGAATCGAATTACAACTTACAGTGGTTGAAAGAGAAACTAAAACTTACTCTCAAATCTGAGAATCAGGGTCAAACTTTCTCTAGCTTTCTTTCATCCTAACCCTCACCAAAACCTATAAACTTCCCATTCCCACCATTTTTTATGATCCTTACCTCAAAATATAGATCCTTAAACGATGGTTACAACTCTCTCAACAATAATTCTTGGATTTCCACCCAAAACAACAAAGTTTGAATCTTTGCCTTTGAGCTCCCAAGGAAAATAAGAAGAAAAGAGATGGAGGATGAAGAGGACAAGAGTGATCTCATGCTCTTATGAAAATCTGCAGCCATTAAGAACTATTCCCCCTTCAAAAATGAGGAAATTTACCCCTCTACCTCTCCATCATCCTCATAAACACCTACCAAACCAAGGTCTCAAGCCCAACAACACAAAGGAAGCCCACTAAGGCTTCCATGAGCATCCAAAGGCCCAAACTCCCAGCCCAGCACGCAAGGCCCATAATTCGGGTTAAATCGATCCACAAATTCTGACATCCGGGTCATTACAACTTTCATGTCTTGTTAGAATATTTCTCAAACTTGTATATTCTGAAAAAACTGAAAAATATGAGAAGCTTGGATGCTCTAAAGGTGGGATGAAATTTTTTGGTAATACTAAAACTAGGTTAAATGATTGTTACAGTCCAAAAAAACTCTACGATAGCAATAGCTTGTGAGATTTCTTAATGGTGCATGTAGTAGGACAATTTCACCCCAAATAGGCTATAAGATTATAGAGGCAAAAGAGAGGAGGGAGAGGAGGATGAAAAAGAAAGATATACATGTTTGGATGGAAGAAAATAAGAGGAGGGAGAAAAATAGGGGGTGAGAAAATGCTTATTTTGAAACTTAATATGCCAGATCAGCTTTTTTTAACAGTAATGAAAGAGGACTAAAAGTTGAGTGTTTGTAATGCAAGTTTTAAAAGTTCGATGACTATATTGAAAGTGCCCTAAAAGTTCAGTGACTACCAGTGTTGTTTACCCTTAAATTTAACATGCCATGTCAGCTTTTTAACGGTAGTTGACAACAGTGACCGTAATGAAACCGAATTAAAAGTTGAGTGACTATAATGAAAGTTTTAAAATTTTAGTGACCATATTGAAAATACCCTAAAAGTTCAGTGACTACCAGTGTAGTTTACCATTTTAAAAATTATGAAAGGACCCTAAAACTTTTTTTTTGTGAAAAACTCTGTGGTTTTAAATTTCCTTTAATTTCTCAGTGATGGAGCATCTTCTTCTAAATCTCAACGGTGGGGAGGTGGAGAAGGAGGAAGAGAGTAATACATCTTGATTCCATATTGATCGGAAGATAGATATTGTAGATCAAAGTAGTTTGGGGATTTGTACATTTTAGGTTTTGGATTGAGTTTTGCGAGTTTTAAAGTGACTTTTAGAAAATCTAAACTGATAAAATAGTAAGAGATGATGAGATGAGTTTGTTGTTGTTTTGAGTGGTTCGAGAAGAGACCGAAGAATGGTTATTTTAGCGCCAACGTGACAAATGAGGTGAAACTGTAAAACTTTCATCTTTGGGAGAAGAAGATAAAATTAAAAAAAGAGAGAGAAATGACGTTAATGACATTTGGTTGCCATGTCAACACATGTGATTACCATGTCACCCTTTCATTTTTGATTTATCGTTTGAATGATCAAAATAGGAACAAATCGAAAGTTGGGTGGTTAAATTAAAAAATTTAAACTTGAAAGTTGAATGATGAAATTTATAATTTACCCTAAATTTAATATATGTTTAGATCGTGAAATAAATATAATTTACTATCTTATTATAATAATAATCTACTAAAAATATAGATAAAGGAACGAGGGTGTTTGAAGAGGTTGTTAAGGTAATGATTAATGTGGATAGAGATGGTTTATGTGGGGAATGGGCATGACTCGACCTCTACAACACAATCTTGTAAGTGTGGTGTTTCGTTCAAAAAATAAATTGTAAAGTATCCTTGCCATCGTGTTTTTCCTAACCACGTGCTTTCACAACCCCAATATTTGGATTTAACGAGAAGTTGTAGTGAAAAAATATATTCATTTTAAAAGACACAAATTAAATCACCTTTGTATATAAGGTATTTTTTAAAGAATTAAAAAAAATCAACAAATACTACTATATAATTACATTAATATATTAAAAAAACAACTTCCAATTTTCCAAATTTTCTTTTGGTTTAGTCCACTCTAACCGAACTCTTTAATCTTCTTTAGCACTAACCTAAATAAAGCTTTGACGTGACTTTTAAAATTATGATTTTACTCCCTCTATCATAATTGAATTTGAAGTTTAGTTTTTATATTTTATTTTTTTATAATCCTCTTATTGTTATATATGTAGACAATCAGTTCAAATTGTTGAGGCTATCCAAAATTACCGATGATATGTTGGCGTACTTTTTCCATTAAACAATATCCTTTTTACAATAAGTTAACTTGAATTTTAAGAGGCATTAAGAGGAATGAGTCAATTATGAAAAAAATAATAAATAAACAAATTCTTCTTGCTCTTGTTCAACGGTAGAGGGGAGGAGGAAATATTTATTTCTTCAACCTATTAGTATATGAGGTTAAGACTGATGATTCTGCAAAAATATTGAAGGATTTGGCTAAGTGTTGTTTGAGGTTTTATCATTTGTTTTTTTGCATACACAATGCATCAAACTCGAGACATGCATAAGGGATACCAAGTTGCTTATCACTTGGACCAACTCTATTGGGTTATATAGGTATGGTTTTAGGGTTTGAAATATTTTATTTTTTGGGAAGAATTTTCTTCCCGGTTACCAAACCAGAAAAAAAATTCTTCCTACAAGTATACTACACACCCTAATCCTATACCTATATAATCCTAAATGAAAATTTGTTAAAACCTAAACAAAATGTACCCAAATTCTTAAATCTTCTTGAATATTTTGAAGTCTTCATCTTCTACACTGATCAGTTGAAGAATGAAATATTTCCCCTCCACCTTTCATTGTTCAACAAGTACAAGACTAATTTAATATTAATATTTTTCTTGGCATAACTGACTCATTCCTCTTGATTCTCCCATTTTAAATCAAAGGAAAGTATTAATTGGACAGTTAATCTTCTCTTGAAGCTTTCCCTCTGCCATTAATCTTGATCTTTCTTCTTGATACATGCATAGAAGGGATAAAACAATTTAGTTTGGACAAATCATTGAAGTTGTTTTTAAGGATAGAACATCAACTATATTGTGAAGACATTTTAGATAGGATTTCGGTATTTTTGGGTCAAAATGTCTTGAAACTCCTCAATAAGACATGCAACTCAATTTACATATGTTTTAGCGAAGACAGCGTAGATAGAAAATTTCATACGGGTTCAATTGGAGAATTTTGAATTATTACAAGTTTTTAGTATTTTTTATTGTTTGTAATTAAATTCAGCATAAGACTCTTTATTATGATTTTTTAGATAATTTATGATTATATTATCATTTATTTTTTATTAAGAGATTTAGATAAATTACGTTCAAATTATTTATTTATTCATTCATGTAATTCAGATTAGTTAAAAGATGTATCTAGTTTGATTAGTTTACATTCAAGATCAAGGGCGGTGTAACAACCCAAATTTTTGAGTCAATGGATGAACGTTGACCTGAGCTATGGACCTTCGTGTTGGGTAATTGGACCTGTTAGGCCAAGTTTGGGCCTCATTGGATGAGAATTGGATTATGAAAGCTTGGAAAATGATCATTTTGTGACAATGTGAAGCTTGGGAGTTTTATGTTGTAACTGTACCACTTTTTAAAGAAAGTGGTTGATCACCCTTTTTTATTTGGCCTTTCACGTGGGAAGAAGAAAAAAAGTAAGACCACCTTTTCCCTCTTCATCTTTATTCTCCCACACACCTCCATTTTCAACATTAATTTCAAGAAACTAAAAATCTCATCTTTATACATCATTTCTTCCATCCAAGATTTAAGATTCAACTATGTTAATCCCATCTCTCAAGCTTCAAGAAAAGTATAGTCTTTTGGTGGAAAGGTAAGGTAACCATTTATGGGTTTTGGTAAGTTTGAAGCTTTGTGTGATTTATAAAGCTCTCATTTGAATTTGGGGTTGTAAATTCATAGCGAGTTCTCTCCATAATTATTGGTTCAAGTTTTGATTCATTTTTTCATGATTTTTATGGCTAAAGGAAGTTGGTGGAGAGCTCTTGCAAGCTATTGGCATGGAAAAAGTTTGAGGAAGTTTGTGGGTAAACTTAAATTCGGGTTTTCTTGCTAAAAGTCAATGCATCTCTGACTCCCATGCTTCTTGAATATCATAAATTGGTGTTTTGCTTGGATTTATAGTGCTTGTGGGTGTTGTATGGATGGAGTTTGCTTTGGAAATCAAATTAGTGATTTTAGTAGTAAAAATGTTGTTAAATGACTCTAATAAGCTTATAATTAATCTAGTAAATTTTAGTAACCACTTGGGGTGATTTTAGGATGTTTACAGACAAGTATGAGTGATTTTCGAGCTGCAGAATGCAAATTCTGAGCTCAAGTACTGGTACGCAAGGTGTTTGTACCGATACCTCATGTTCTTATTGAAGAACACTGATGAATTAAGAGGGGAGTATCAGTATGATTTTCAACTAGTACTGGTATGCTGTTCAATCTGTACCGGTACGGGTCAACCTGTATCGGTACCCATTATTGGATTAAGATTCCAGTGAGCAAGTTTCATACCTATACACAAGAAAGTGTATCGGTACCAAGGGTCATACCGATACTCGCGTTGGAGTATCGATACTAAGTGCCTGTTAAACCCCCTTTGTAGAGCAAGCATATTGGTACATAAAGGGTAAGTACTTGTACCCGATGTATCGTATCGGTACACGGGATCGAGTACTGGTACTAATTGGGGAATCTTCCCAAGAAAAGTGAAATTGAGCTAGAGGGGCCAAAAATTATGTAATATGGTTCAATACACCCCTTATGGTGTAGGATGACATAAATAAATCTTTAATTGAGATTTCACCCTTATATGCGAGCATAATGAGATAAAGGCTTGCTTGATTATTTAGAGAACTCAAATGATTTGATGTAATGATTAATACTCTCCATAACGTGTAATAACTCGGTAACATAATGGGTGGCTTGTTAGCGATAGTAACCGTAGAGTTTTGGTTATCATGATGATGTATGTCATGTGGGCACTTGCTTGGTAGAGTCACCTTGATAAATGGGAAAGCGTGGATTAATGGAGATAATTAATGAGAATAATTATGTAGTCCTCCATATAATGTATTAATAACTTGGTAATATAAAAATTAATGATGCGATGATGATTAGCAACAATAGGGAGATCCTTAAGATCACGTGTCTTGCATGTCGGGTAGGCATTTGACTGATAGAGTCTTTGGTTGTTGGAATCCAGATACCTAGAGAGAGATGTTGCAACACCATGGTAAGAGATGTCGAATGTACATTCCCGAGGCTGTATAACACCGAGCCTCATTTGAAGATACTCAAGGAGATATGCCAAGTATGGGTATACATTCTTGAGGTTGTGTGACATCGGGCCTCACAGAGAAGGAGTGTATGTTCCTGAGGTTGTGTGACACTAGGTCTCACTCTAGGTTGTGTTTACGACTTTGTATGATTTTGCCTTGATAATATGATGAGATCTTGGGTATGGTTGGACCTTGTGTGTCATGTATGATAGCTTATGGATGTATTAAGCTCGAGGGGCTGGGTGACCTCGAGTATTGTGAAACATTGTGGAATATGTAAGACTTCTTGCAAATCTAATGATGCCTTGAGATAGGTGATCTAAGAACTTTAGCTTGTGTAGGCTAGATGATGACTCATAGATAGTGAAAGCCATATCTATATTCTCTAGGCTATATCTATCTCGCATGTTTATTTTATGATAATCACGAATTATGATAATGTAGAAATGTACCACTGAGCTTTTGTAAGCTCATCATTCAGAATCATTATTTTCGTTTGTAGGTTGGTAGGTTGATCGTGATCGAGGAGCACATCGTGGAGGGATTTCCTAGCATCGCATCACTTCAGAGTACAATACTTGATGTTTAGTCTTAGGCTAATGTATTCATAGGACCTTACAGTGGTTGAGTCTGTAAACTCTATTTTGAAATATTATTTTAATATACAGTGTTTTAAAACTTAAAGCTCCCATTTTATAGACTAATTTATAATGCTCATTTAATTTCATGAACTTATGGATGTTTAATGATGGCTAAATCTACGATTTTAAATTTTAAATTCGTTCGGTCGAATTTTGGGTGACCCGAAAGTAGCACTTCAGATCTGGATCGGGATTGGAGTGTTACAGGCAAACCTTTGCAATGTCTTAGGGCCCTCCCGGTCTCGACCATTTAAAAAAATACTAAATATAGCTATTTTTTAAAAAATATATAAAGTGAGTTATGTTGGTATCCCTCAATTAATGAAAAATATTTCAAATTAATGATTTTTCCTCAATAAGTATTAATTAGAAATAAAAAAACAATATTTTTAACAAAATTTAAGGTAAAATAAGATCATAAGAGAAAGTAATGTGAAAAACTTTTCAAATTTCTTTTATTAATAATATTTTATTCACTTTATCCCCTTAGTAATCAAACTAAATTTAGAATGAAAAATCCCTAACTCGTTCTTCTTCCTTTTCAAGATTTTGCAAGAACACACACAATAGAAGACTTCATTGCTCTAGTTCCATCTTCAATCGCCTTTATTAATCTCATGTATTTAATTTATTTATTTTATTAATTTTGATTATTTTAGTTCCATTGATCAATTTTTATTCCTAGTTTTTGGTTTAATAATTGAGTAATATACTTGCTATTTTTTAAGATTAAGTTTTATATGATATTGCTCTTGTCTTCTTTCTTTTGTTTTTATTGAACTTTTGATAAACCAAGTGAAATATTTTTTTATTTTTAATGTTAATCTTATGATTATTCGATTACATTTTAATCTTATTTTGGACTCTCCTATAATAAATTCCTAGTTTCACCCATGTTCAAGATCATTAAACTTAATTTCAACTTTCATTCAGATCACAAAACTTCAATCTAACCAAATTACAACACTTAACTTTTATTATTAATAAATTAAGTCACTTATACTAACACCGTTAAATAACTTTAATAGAGAAACTGAAATTGACACTTTTACTTAACATACTTTTCACATATCATCATCAAATAATTTTTAAATGAAAATTTAAACTTTTTTTTAGAATTTATAAGAGATTTAGTTAATTTTCTTTGAATTTATTTAAATAAAATGTTTGATAAAATTTCTTACAGAAAATTATTTAAATTATCAATTAAACAAAATTTGATGATAATACATGAAAATATGCTAATTAAAAGTGTCAATTTAAAAGCACTCCAAACATATCTCTGGAAAATGAAAACCCCAAAAATTAAATTAAAAAAATAAAAGCTTCTTTGATTCATTCAAAACACCAAACAAAAGGTTCTCTCTATAATTAGGGTGTAAATGAACAGAGCTTTCAGTGAACTATTCGTATAATGTTCATTTATTAAGCTAAACAAACAAACAAGACCAAATTTTTTATGTTCATTTAATAAACGAACAAACACGAACAAATGTGTGTTCGATTCATTTATGTTCATGAACAAACTTGTTTATTGGCTCGTTTATCTACTCGTTTACCCTGTTCTTATGTTCCTTTTATTTTTTTTAAATTTTAAATATTGGTGAAGTTTGAGACTAAATTGAACACATGATGGATTTTTGAACTTAAATTATTAAGCCAGGGGAGCTTAGGGTTAGTGGCATAATGTCACTATTTTCTTCAATGAGCATGTTCACAAACGTTAAAAGAACATGTTCGCAAACATTAAATAAACATGTTCGCGAATGATAAGCGAACAAACATTACACCTTCAAAAGTAAATAAACGAACATGAACACGATATTAAAATTTTAAACGAACACGAACCAAACATGAACACAAGCTTATTAGTTCAAGCTCAATTCATTTACACCCCTATCAAAAAATATATTTATTGCGTGCGTAACGACCCAAATTTTAGAATCCGTGGGTTGGATTTTTGGGAATGAGATAGGTGGAAGAAACAAGGGGCATGAAGGTAATTTACCCCCATTTTTGAAGAGGTAAGGCTTCCTCTTTAATTATATCTACATAAAAGGTAGGGAATGATATCATCTTGTTCCCTTGGTTGTTCTTCATTTCCTTTTCCTCATTTTTCTTCAAGAAAATCAATTAAAGGGGTAATCTTTGTTCTTTCAAGTAAGAATCTCGGATTGGTAGAGATTGGAGAAAAATAGGTTTTGGCGGGGTTGAGGAAAAAGAACGGGAATTGAAGATTTAGCTTCATTCTTGTTGTAAAGCTCTTCCTTTTGTACCTCTTAATCTTCCAGCAATGTTGTAACTCATTTTTACAATATTTTCTTGTAGTGAAAGAAGTTGGAAATTATTCCAAGGAGCAAAGGAAGAAGAAAGATTGAAGCTTGGGCTAAGAGCTTCATTCTCAGCTGTAGGAGTAAGGTTAGTACACCTCTAGCTTCTTTGTCTTCATGGACATCATAAAAATGATGCCTTTATGCTATTTTGATGATTTTGGTGTTTTGGTTGCTTGGAGCATTGATAATGGTAGTAACCGAATTTGGTATTAAAAACATGTAAAATTGGTAGAAAATCACCTAAAACCACTCACATAACATGTAGGTATCATTTGGGGTCCCCAGGGGTAAATTTCGATACTAGACTTGAAGTTCTAGGCTTGAGTACCGGTATGAGATGAACATGTATTGGTACCCCGTGTAATTTCTGATGGTGGTGATAAACATAAAGGGGAGTACCGGTATGGGGTTCAAGAGGGTATCGATACACGGATTTGGTATCAGTACCCACTATTTTATTAGAATTCTAGTGAGCAAACCACGTACCGGTATGATGCGATTGCATATCAGTACTGAGGGTGTACCGATACTCAAAACCTGAGTATCAGTACCATGCCTCGTTTACCCCTATCCTATTTGAAGCTCGTGTATTGGTACGTAGAGGTCTAGTATCGGTACCCATTGTGTCGTATTAGTACTCATAATTGGGTATTGGTACCCACTAGGCAATCTACCAAAAATATTGGTTTTTTGAGTTCAAGAGGCTGAAAATTCGAGGATTATGGTCTAATGGATTCCTAAGGTGGTAAAATGAATTGTAAAATTGAGAAATTGAGAAATCAACCTCTTACTTGACCATAACGCGTAAGAAACTTGGTAATCGAGGCCTCATTTAAAGAAACTCGAGGGGTAATTTTGAGTATAGGGTATGGAATCCCGATGCTTTGTATTCTCGGGCCACACTCCGAGTGAAGGGTCTCGATGTTGTGTGTCATTGGGATTCACTCCAGGTTTGTGTGGTTGATTTTTGCATTGCATATGATGTATATTGTGGATGCATTGCTAGATGAAATAGAATGTATTTAGGCGACTGGTAGTAGCGTCTTGTAATGACCTTAATGCCATGTCATCCTTACTAGATACATGCTTATATTTATTATTTGCATGAATTATAGTAGAGTGAAGGTATATCCACTGCGCTTCATTAGCTCAATGTTCGATATCTTTGTGTTCTATTTGTTGGTTTCTAGGTTGGCACGTTGTATTAGAGGAGCACCATGTTGCGTGTAATAAGTGCTACGCAATTGTGCAAGTATACACGTCGCAAGTAATAAAGTGATATGAGTATCGAGTATCGTCTCCACAGGGATTGGTTTGGGCCACTTTGCTTAAGTTACTGCACTGTGAAAAGTAAAAACACAATTGATAATATGAGTTCTAATTAACGAGAAAACTAAGAGCAATAAACTAAAAGAATAGATGAAATTAAAATAGAGTGAATAGGCCAGGTTATCGTGGGTTGAGGTGTGATAGCCCATTGGATTGTCTTGGTAAAAGAGTGCAAGGGCAACTCAGTTGCCGTGGCAACTTGCACAGCGGGGTTGCCTTGGCAACTAATCGATGGTTGCATGGGCGACTAGCTGGGCAACTACTTGGGCGTCTGGGCAGCTACTTCAAGGTTCGACAGAGCGTTCTTCAATGGTTTCTTCTTATCCCTAAGTCGAAACTCTAGCTACTTGTGCATGCCTTGATAATACATCACTGCGTGAATCAAGGGTGAACAACAACCAATCTTGCGCTCCTCTTAGCCGTTGAAATCCTTAACTTATTCCTAAGCCGGATTAATCTTCACCATCAATAGATTGAATAAAGATCATACTCATTCGTTTCTTGAATCTAACTCTCCCGATATTAGATAAATAGATGAAGTTACGAGATCCTCTCCCAATTCACTCGCAAACAAGAATAAAAGCCAAGAACGAGTAAACCTTGAATAGAAAAGTGCAAACTCTTATTACCTAAACAAAATCCAATTGTTTCTCACAACAACAAAACACAATAACCCCAACCAATCAAGTTAGTTCATGGTTGGGTTCAAAAGATATACAAAGAATAATCCCCAAACCATGAATCTAAAGGAAGCAAAGAAGAAGAAGAAATCGAACTCTCTCCCTCCTTGCTATCTTGTCAAAATCTCTTTCTTTTTGCCCTTTGGAGTTGTCGAAAATCCTCTCTTCTTGCTCTCCTCAAGTTGACGATATGGCCTCTTATTTATAGGGCTAGGTCAAAGTCCTTCTTTGAGGAGGAAGTTAAGTTGGAATTAAATTATCTTTAAAGAATATAATTCTTTATTATAATTACATTCCTACTAGAACTTCTCCTATCTTCTTGGAATTTAATTCTTCTTTAATCTCTTCATGGAAATCAAATTCCTTTGGGATTTAGCTTTGCTCCACGTCATCTTGGGCTTGTCTAGTCATCAATTTTGACTACCATATCACCTTATTCTTTGTCGACAATTGCCCTGGCAACTGGCTCAGCGTCTCCTTCATGCGTTGCCCTGGCAACTAGCTCGGCATCTCCTTCATGCACTGCCCTGGCAACTGGTTCTAGCCTTGTTTAGGCAAGTGATTCTGCATACACATAAAAACACACCAAAGCAGCATCTTTTTCCACAAAAATCACCAAGTTATGTAATCAAGCTCAATGGTGGAAAGAAACATGAATTAATGCATGAATGACTAATTATGAAACTAATATGAGCTTAAGTCTAACAATAATATGAGTAAAAAGGGTAATAAAAATAGTACTTTTGAACACTTATCACACCCCCAAACTCGAACTATTGCTTGTCCTCAAGCAATGCAAACTAACAATTACCTGCCAAGACTTTAATCATCAAAGACATGTTTCAAACTTGAATTCAAACCTCGGAACCGTGGCACAAAGTATGATCACCTTTTAATTTTTCGAATAGCACAAATATTAACCGGGACCAAACTATAATGCTCGTGACAATGTGTGTGCGTAGTTGTGTACAAGTTGATTTTCAAGATTCTATGTGAACAATAGGCTTTTATCAATTTAACTACTGGGGTATTTATTTTTATTTTCACTAGAGCCAATTTCGGGCACCTCTAGCAAAGTAAGCAATTTCTCATTTTACTTTAGTCGACTAGAGCCAATTTCGGGCACCTCTAGCGATTCTTTAATGTGCATTAACTACTAGAGCCAGTTTTGGGCACCTCTAGCAAGAAAGTGCATTTACTACTAGAGCCAGTTTCAGGCACCTCTAGCAAGAATTTAACTTTTAATTTTCAATTTTAAATTTACCCAAATTTTAAGCAACCTAAGTTCACTAAGTTTCTTTCAATCAACAAGCCACAACCGTGTAAAAAAATTCAGCATCATAGTAAAATTCTAAGTTCTTTTCATGTAATCCTAAAATTAAAGGTTTTTTCAATTAAGTGCAGTGGCAAAAATTCATCATTGGATATTCAACAAGTTTTAAGCAATTAAATCCAATTAAAGGCATGGCAAGTAACATATGCAACCTATATGTGATTGCTAATGATGAATGCAACTAAACATGAAACTAACTAGAAACCAACACCCCCCCAAACTCGAGAGAAGCATTGTCCTCAATGCATGTAAGAGTGAAACAAAATTTAAAAGAAACTAAATGAAATGAGTTAGTCGAATAGGTCGTCACCTCGAGTGATAAGTTTCTTTCTTGTCGTTTGCTTGATTCATTTTTCAGCCGGTGGTTGAATGCTAGCACCGCGTGAATAGCATTGCTTTGATTTGATCCATGTTTGCCGATGCAGGTTCACTTGCATGGGCATCAGTAGTTGCCGAAGCCATTGTTATTGCCTGGGCATCGCCAGTTTCTGTTGTGGTTGCTGTGGCAAGTAGTCGGTAGTAAATTTCCTTAGCATGGTGGTTGTGAGTCATGTTGTGGAAAAGAAAACCTGGAAACTAAAGATAATGAAAAAAATAAAATCTCTCCTAAAAATTCCAAAAATAAATAAAGAGAGAAAAAAAGATAACCGAAAATAATAGAAAGAAAAGAAAAATAGTTAGAAAAAAATAAAAGGAAAATATCGAAAGGAGAGCATGCTCATGCATCTCCTAAGGTGTCAACTTCTTTGTTTCGTTCTACATGGGCACCGTTGTAGTGCTTCAATCTTTGTCCGTTAACTTTGAATTCATGTTCGTCGGTAATGGACTTGATTATCACGGTACCATGGGAGAGTGGTTTGACAACTTCGAATGGTCCCGACCATCTTGATTTTAGTTTTCTCGGGAAAAGTTTCAGCCGAGAATTGAATAAGAGAACTAGTTGCCCTGACATGAATTGTCGCGGCAATAGTTTCTTGTCGTGCCATTGCTTTGTTTTCTCCTTGTAGATTTGTGCATTGTTATAGGCGAGTGCACAAAATTATTCTATCTCGTTGAGGTACAACAAACGCTTTTGTCCGGCACTTTTCCTAATCAATATTCACGGTCTTGATTGCCCATTGGTTTGTAGGTGATATTGCCCGTCCTCTGGCAGCGATCAGATTGCTTGTAAAACTCTTGGGCATCTTTGTACAGTGTTGGCCAATACAAACCAGATTGAAAAACTTTGGCCGCGGTACGAGTTCCTCCAAAATGTCCTCCATAGGGTGAAGAATGGCATTGTCGGAGTACATTCTGTTGCTCCTCTTCAGGGACACATCGGCATATAACCTGATCTGCACATTGTTTAAACAAAAAAGGCTCGTCCCAAAAGTAATGCTTAGCATCATAGCGGAACCGCTTCTTCCCTTGGTGAGTAAGGCCATAAGGTAAAATACCATAAACAAGGAAATTAACTAAATCCGTGTACCAGGGTATTGCCGAGGCATGTACTGCCGTGGCGACTGCTCCCAAGATTACCGAGTCGTGTGTGTCTAGAGTTGTCGAGGCATACGCGTCCATGGTTGTCGAGGAGTGCGTATCAGTGTTTACCGAGGCGTGCGCGTCTAGAGTTGCCAAGGCGTGCGCGTCAAGAGCTCCTACGGCGTCGAGGGTTGCCGAGGCATGCGCATCCATGGTTGCCGAGGCGTGCACATCCATGGTTGCCGAGGTAACTAAAAGTTGTTCATCCGGGAATGCATCACATATCTCTAAATCTGCGTCCTCCTCCCTATTGCGTTCTAAACGTGATAAGTGATCAGCCACTTGATTTTCTGTTCCTTTCTTGTGCATTGGCTTAGGACTGCTCTTACCGCGAAATCACTTGCATCACACATGAGCTCAAAAGGTAGCGTCCAATCTGGTGGAACGACAATGGGTGCCGGTGCAAGCTTTTTCTTTAGGGTTTTGAATGCTTGGGGTGCAAGAATCATCAAAATGGATGACTTTATCTTGGTGGGGGTAACTTCTCGATCACGTCCACCTTGGCTTTGTCTACTTCAATTCCCTTGGATGAAATCTTGTGGCCGAGCACTATTCCTTCATCTACCATAAGATGACACTTCTCCCAATTAAGGACTAAATCGGTTTCTTCACATCTTGCCAACACATTCTCTAAATTGTCGAGGCAACTATTGAAGTCACTACCAAAAACGGAAAAATCATCCATGAAGATCTCAAGGAAGTTTTCCACCATGTCTGAAAAGAGTGCCATCATGCATCTTCTAATGTTAGTGCATATCTGAGAAAACTTGAGGATGGTCGTTTTCGATACTTTTTATAGTCTATCCGCACCCCTCCATCGGGTGACAATATTGCCCAAAAAGAGTTTGGCCAATGTGCTTGCCACTACTCCCTTTTGTGTTACCATGGTGGAGGTGTCTTTCTTCTTTGTTCTCTTGTAGTCCATGTATACTCTCCACCTTGCTACTATTCATGAAGGTACAAATATATTAATAGGAAAAATTATATCCATTCTCAACCATTCAATTACCACATTCTTGTCGACTTCTATCATGGTTGGATGTAGCCTTTGTTGTCGTGGCAATTGTTGCTCAAGCCAATTGCCGTGGCAATCAGTTGCCAAAATTTGCTGTAAGTCAAGGGAAGAACCAATTTTCTGAAAAGGTTTACGAATCCAAACACCGTTTTCTTTTGGCCTCTCAAACATCTCCATCAATAGAGATTTCGATGGCTTCAAATATACCAACCTCGGTTCCTCAAGACATACCTGCAATGGACGAGATGAGTTTTTAAAGAATTCAATTGGCAAAGTATTATCATCTCGTTGATCTTGCATGTGGTCGTGTAATTGCCGTGGCAATTGTAGGTGAGAGCAATCTACAGATTCCTACTTCAACATCAACGTTGTAACCTTATGGGCATCAGGTTCCTCAGAATTTGCTGTAGTATTGTTGTTCTCAGCTTCACTGAGTGTTGTTGCGGCATTGCTCTGTTTAGTCTCCTCAATCATTGCCGAGGCAATTTGTTGCTTAGGTTCATCATGTGTTGGGCAGTCTTCCTCAGCAACATCCTCTCGATTTTGAGGTTTTAGTTGTTCCTCACACATCGAAGAGCTTTCCTTGCATTCTTCCTTGTCCTCTTGCCTCGGGACTTCAGTATCCCTATGAATGAATTGTTGGTGCATGTTATCCATGACATATGTGGATTTCCTCAATTGATCTTCTGAATCCCCTAAGGTTGAATCCCACTGAGCTATCCTCGTAGGCATAGATTTTGATAGCTCTCGAATCTCTTCAATTGATCCGTCAAGTCTAGCCAAGGAAGCTGGTAACGTTTCCTCCAAGGAATTGGAATGCTCTTGAAAAGGACTACATTGCCATGGCATATCTGTTGCTGCGGCAAAATTGTTATGGTAAAAAAAATTTTGAGCTTTTTGACCATACCATGAAGAATTTTGCTGCTGGTTCCCTCTATGGTCCTCCATGTAGTTATATGCACTGAAAATGTGAGGGCAATTTTCAAACACATGATGTTCTCCACACATAGCACAAGATTTTTCCACGGTATAAGTTCTTTGGGCTTTTCTCGGTTGGTATAGGTAATCATCAAAGGGTGCAAGAAACTCTTGATTGGATTGATTCATATATTCCAACATCATCTCTCGAATAGATCGGCTTTTATTTCCCGACATGTTGATGTCCCTTAACTTGTAGCGCACCTATTTTTTTTGATAAAACAAACAAAAAGAAAAGTTAGTAAAACTAAGAGAAAAAATGCAATAACAAAAACAACTAACACCAATTGCCAATCCCCGACAACGGCGCCAAAAACTTGTTGCGTGTAATAAGTGCTACGCAATTGTGCAAGTATACACGTCGCAAGTAATAAAGTGATATGAGTATCGAGTATCGTCTCCACAGGGATTGGTTTGGGCCACTTTGCTTAAGTTACTGCACTGTGAAAAGTAAAAACACAATTGATAATATGAGTTCTAATTAGCGAGAAAACTAATAGCAATAAACTAAAAGAATAGATGAAATTAAAATAGAGTGAATATGCCAGGTTATCGTGAGTTGAGGTGTGATAGCCGATTGGATTGTCTTGGTAAAAGAGTGCAAGGGCAACTCAATTGCCGTGGCAACTTGCACAGCGGGGTTGCCTTGGCAACTAATCGATGGTTGCCTGGGCGACTAGCTGGGCAACTACTTGGGCGTCTGGGCAGCAACTTCAAGGTTCGGCAGAGCGTTCTTCAATGGTTTCTTCTTATCCCTAAGTCGAAACTCTATCTACTTGTGCATGCCTTGATAATACGTCCCTGCGTGAATCAAGGGTGAACAACAACCAATCTTGCGCTCCTCTTAGCCGTTGAAATCCTTAACTTATTCCTAAGCCGGATTAATCTTCACCATCAATAGATTGAATAAAGTTCATACTCATTTGTTTCTTGAATCTAACTCTCCCGATATTAGATAAATAGATAAAGTTACGAGATCCTCTCCCAATTCACTCGCAAACAAGAATAAAAGCCAAGAATGAGTAAACCTTGAATAGAAAAGTGCAAACTCTTATTACCTAAACAAAATCCAATTGTTTCTCACAACAACAAAACACAATAACCCCAACCAATCAAGTTAGTTCATGGTTGGGTTCAAAAGATATACAAAGAATAATCCCCAAACCATGAATCTAATGGAAGCAAAGAAGAAGAAGAAATCAAACTCTCTCCCTCCTTGCTATCATGTCGAAATCTCTTTCTTTTTGCCCTTTGGAGTTGTCGAAAATCCTCTCTTCTTGCTCTCCTCAAGTTGACGATATGGCCTCTTATTTATAGGGCTAGGTCAAAGTCCTTCTTTGAGGAGGAAGTTAAGTTGGAATTAAATTATCTTTAAAGAATATAATTCTTTATTATAATTATATTCCTACTAGAACTTCTCCTATCTTCTTGGAATTTAATTCTTCTTTAATCTCTTCATGGAAATCAAATTCCTTTGGGATTTAGCTTTGCTCCACGTCATCTTGGGCTTGTCTAGTCATCAATTTTGACTACCATATCACCTTATTCTTTGTCGACAATTGCCCTAGCAACTGGCTCGGCGTCTCCTTCATGCATTGCCCTGGCAACTAGCTCGGCATCTCCTTCATGCACTGCCCTGGCAACTGGTTCTAGCCTTGTTTAGGCAAGTGATTATGCATACACATAAAAACACACCAAAGCAGCATCTTTTTCCACAAAAATCACCAAGTTATGTAATCAAGCTCAATGGTGGAAAGAAACATGAATTAATGCATGAATGACTAATTATGCAACTAATATGAGCTTAAGTCTAACAATAATATGAGTAAAAAGGGTAATAAAAATAGTACTTTTGAACACTTATCACACCATCATTAGGTTTATGCACATTGCTTGTTCAAAGTACATCACTTAGGTCTTATTGGGCTATGTATTCATAGGACCCTATTATATTGTTGCAACTCTTAATTTGGGTTTGTATTAAGCAAGCAAATGTTTTAATATTTTAAACTTATTAGAGCTCCTTTTGTAAATATTTTGAACAATTTATTGATGTCTTTTACTGTTGGACTTAAATGATTTATGGAATGAACTCTTTTGGGCTAACTAGGTTGGAAATTTTGTGGTAACAGTTTGAGCTTAAGGCCCAAATACGACTCTTAGTTTAGTGTGTTACATTTACTGGTATCAGAGCCTATGTTTAATCGATTCTAGGAAACCTTAGGGTGGTAGAGAGTCGTGAATAGATGTCTAATGAATACATGCCCTTAAGTCGAAGTTGTACTTGGTTTAAGCTGAAATTTGATGGTGTAACCTTGATTCCATCTCTGTGCAAAATCTATCATACCTAGGAAAGTGCACGATCGTAAGAAGAGCTAGGGCACCCATGAGGGGAGTTACGACGAAGACTACATTTCTAAAACTGAGGAGATGTCGAAAGACTAGATGGGCTGAACGACAAATTATTTCTCCCATATGCATCGGGCCCTTCACCGTATTATGATGGTCATCCCTAGGCCTTTGACTACTCCTTGTATGGCTCTAATTGAGAGGCATGGCTCAACAGATTTTCTTGGGATGAGTCAAGACAATCTGGTGATAGTGGATCAGTGGTTGAGAGATACCCGATGGATCCTACGATAGATGCGATTGGAACCTGAAGATAAGTTGACATGCATCCTTTCTTTGTTAAAGGAGAATGCTCATGAATGGTGGGAAATCGTAAAACATGGATGGTACCCTAACCGACCCACATGGGACGATTTCTTAGATGAGTTTGAGAGGAAATATGTGGGTGAAGCTTACATTGATAATTTAAGGGATCAGTTCACTCACTTGGTTCAAGGGAACCAGTCTACCTTTAAATACGAGCAGGAGTTCTTATAGCTAAGCAAGTATGCCCTAGAATTAGTTTCTACTAATGTAATGCCCCAGTTTTGGGCGTAGGAGTTTGCTAGGTTGATTAGACGATTTCATAGATCGGAATTAGATATTTGAATTGGATTTAGGATAAAAATCATAATAAATACTTTTAAGTGAGATAAAAATATGGGAAAATATCCTAAAATCATTATTTAATATATGGATATATTTGGTGAAATCAATTTTGGAAAATGGGTTTTGGACATTTGACATTTTGGGTAACAAAATGTAAAGAATGAAAACTGTTTTTAGTGACTATTTTGAAAAAGGGTCAAATCTTGGAATCTTTAAGGAGCCAATTTACCAAATGTTTTTATCAGATTTTCCTCTCAATTACGATTGATTTTAAAGAATTTTAGTTAAGGAATTAAAAGGGGATTTAATAAAAGAAGGAAGTTATTTCCTTAAACCACTTTTGACGTAACTTTTGCTCTCAAAATCTCTTCAGCCAAACACTCTCTTTTTAATCAGAGATTTTAGGTAATGATCTTGATTTCTTACACTTTTTATTTCTAACAGATTCTTCAATCTTGTTTTCCAAAATCTCATTGTTTTCTTTTGTTTTTCAAGAGTAAAACATCCAATTGAGAGGAAATTCACTCTTTGGCAGTAAGGTTCGTTCTTCTCCTCTAATGAAAGATTCTTTACTGAAATTCCCAAGTATTTGATCATTGTTTAATGTTTTCTAATGAGTTTTGATGATTTAATAATGGAAATTAGCTAAATCAAGGTTTATTTGTTAAGATCATGTGATTTTCATATTGGATTTTTTTGTTGAGTTCTTGATTGGTTTTAATCATTGTTTTTATGTATGTTAATGTTAATAAGTTGGTTTTAACATTGGAATCCCGAAACTAGGTGAATCTCTAATTTTTAGGTTGTTAGTTATGTGTTTTTAAGGATTTGTGGGAGGTTTATGGATGCCAGAGGTATAAGGATGTTATAGGTTGTTTTTGGATGTTAATTGATGGATTAAACTAGTAGGTTTTGTCTGGGTTAAGTTTGGAAGGTGTTTGATGTTGTTTGCGATAGTTTCGACTAGTTTTTGGAAGGCTAATGTTGAGGTTGCAGGGGATCTTTGTTTAGCAGCAAGTTGAATGCATAATGATGCATTTCCCTATGTTTTTATGTGGTTAAATCAGTGGACAATCAAATGGGTTTCCCTAGTGGTGTACGTTGCTTATCGGAGGCTCAATTCGTGTTAGCAAGCAAGGCGAGGTGAATCGGTGAGTGAAAACGGGCTAAGCTCTTTAAAAGGTTTGATCGTTGGACATGAGGTTTAGTTATAGCCTAAAAAGCTTCACTAAGCTCAAGCGTAATTAGTTCTTACTTTGCTTGATTTTTGGTTTGGAGATGAGCTTGCGGATTTCATGTTGGTTTAAACATGGTTGATTTTAATGTTTTGGTTTTAAACATGGTTTGATTTACTTATTGTAAATGCATCGTTTTGGATAAATATGCAATTTTTATCGAAGTATTTGAATGCATATGAGCATTAAGAATTGTTTCTAAAGGATTGTGATGTTGTCGTTGGAAATATGGTATTGCATATGAAACGGTTTTATGAAATGCATTGGAAAACAGTAATTAAATGTATTTGGAAATGATATATTGGCTTTGTGACATAATGAGAAAGTTTCGGATATAGTTAGCTAGCCATAGGATGAAAGTGAACTATAAATAAAAAATTGATCGTGTGAAATTCTTCGGTTACACAATATGGGTAGTGCTATTGTGAAGTGATAGGGGTAGTGCTATCACAAGGGGATATGGGTAGTTCTATTCTTGGCCGAAGTAAGTTATGATGGGGGTAGTACTGCCATGAGACTTGATGAGGGTAGTGCCATCAAGGGAATCCGTGTATCTGAACATGTATACATAGGGGTAGTGCTATCCAAGGATGGGGGTAGTGCCATCTATGTCACTTTAATTGCCAATATATGTGAATGATTGAGATAAATGATGTTTATATGTGTTTTGATGCATATGGTTATTATGCATGATTTGTTGTGGAAACAAATGAGATAATGCTTGGGTAGTAAAGTATGTTTTAAAAACAAGATGGGTTATTGTTTTCAAATGGATTTTTAATCAAATGTGAAGTGCTTGGGAAGTAATCATGTTTTGGTTTAAAAGGCATGATAATGTTTTGAAAGTGGTTTTAAATGATGAACTCTTTGTTTGTTGGAAACCAGTTTTAATTACGTTGATGGTGTTGTGTTTTGAGCACTCCTCACTAAGCCTTGTGTGCTTACGCTCTCTTTGTCCGTCAATGTAGGGAATTAAAGGTTAGAGGCAACGAATAAGTGAGGGAAGATCCAAGGACTTGTTAACACAAAAGTATGACTCTTCGATCTAGACTTATAGTAATAAAGGCAATGGGGTACATCATTGATTGGAGAGGTTTTTGCTAAATTCCCTATTTGGGCAAGTTTGTATTGCTATTTTGGGGTTGTAATTGGCCTTATATATTTGTTTGTTGCTTTGGATTTATGTTTCGTATGGTGGTTGGTTTTTTTCTAGGAAGAATGCATCTAGATTTCCATTTGAAGTAAGATGCCATGATTTGATCATGTTTTTGAGATGTTTTAACATGGTTTGATCTTTAGAATTGTTGTGTATATGTTTGGGGTTTGATAAAGCATGTTAGGACCCTTGATTGTAAGAAAAACCAGGAAAAATAGGCAATTTAGTCCTAGGTGTATCGATACGGTAGAAGTGTATCGATATATTTAAGTGTATTTTTGGCCTACCTATCGGTACTAGTAGAAGTGTATCGATACGGTTTTGAGCTACTGAAATTCTAGGAAGATGATTTGTAACCCGCAAATCGATGCACCTATAGACCGTACCGATATGCCCCTACGTATCTGTACACTTTGAGACCGTATATGTACGCCTGGTTGTTATGTTAGTTGTACTTGATATTAAAGGTTTTAGATTCTTCCATTTTGGTCCCTAATTGTTATGCATACAATTAAATGAGTTTAGATGGTTGTTTTAAGCTAAAATTTGACATGTGAGCATAAAACCTGACTAATTAAGGATTGGTAACTTCAAAATGGATTAATTCCCTGTAGGCAAATAAGTTTAGATGGTCATTTTAAGCTAAAATTTGACATGTGAGCATAAAACCTGACTAATTAAGGATTGGTAACTTCAAAATGGATTAATTCCCTGTAGGCTTCTAGAATTGCAATGTGGTCCCTAAATTGCAATTGCGTGCAATTGGATGTCGATTCTAAGCCTGATTAAGTTGAGTTTTCATCCGCTGCCAGTATGCACACTATAGGTTATAATGTTACATCTAGATAAGATAAAAAAATGGACGTAATTCACATTAAATCTTTAAGGGTTTGTTTCAGCAAGCCCAATGTAACTTACTCGGTTCGGTCTAGCGACTAGGCCGGGTCAAGGGGGTTACATTTGGTGGTATCAAATCTAGGTTTGTGATAAGTGGGATGAGTTTATGATTGTTGGAATATTATTATTTGTTTATTATTGTTGTTTGCTATGCACGACAATTGTTTATAAGCATGTTGATTGTTTATATGTCTATCGGATGACATATGTTATGTTGGGGGATATTTGTGGGACACATTGCCTTATTACTACAATATGAAATGTTCTATTTGGAAATGAAGTCTTGGATCCTCGCTTGAAGTTGTCCTGATTGTTTTTATTTTGGTGTAATTATCATGCCTTAGAAAATGTGTTTGTTTCGACCGAGGGGAGGATTGAGAACTAGCTCGAGTGTTGTTGCCGTTGGCCAAGGAGTTGAGAAGAATTTTATATTTCTTGGGGGTTTGCCACCCTAAAGTAAGTACCACCTACGCTAGTCGGGCCAGTGTTGCGTGACATGGTGCCTTTGATATAGGCCAGTGTTGGAAAACTAGGGTTGCTGTTAGAGCGCCTTCGTAGTTTAGGAAGAGTTGAGTTTCAAGGGTTGGCACCCGAGACATCTGTGGAGTGGATGGCCTATACTGATCAGATTTTGGAACAAATGGAATGCAATGATGCCCTAAGTTGGGATTCACTCTATCCCTATTGGAAGGTGATGCTTATGGTCGGTGGACTACCGTGATTGCGGGCATAGAACTCAATGATATGACCTGGGAGTTTTTTTGAACTGTTTTTAAAAAGTAGCTAGGGGGTTAGATGCTTGGATAAGAAAAAATGTGGGTTTATTACTTTGGTTCGGGGCAATATGTCTGTGGCCGAGTATGAGGTACAGTTTATTCGGTTAAGCCTGTATGCTCATGAGCTGTGAGGTAACGCTGTCACCGATTCCGTTATAGATTGGTACATGATGCTAAGACATACATGTTGGCTTCTGACTACATTGTTTTTGACGTGATGGTTATCAATTCATGTGGGAGGTTTTGGCTCAGGTAAGAGAGTTGTGGACTCTGGTTCCGGTGGTGGTTAGTTTAAGAAGCATTGTGATAAGAGGTATCACCCTGAGTTGGGGCGAGGTAGAGGTAGTGCTGGGCGAGGTCGTAGGTTCAAGGAACCCAGGCTAGATCAACACATAATGCCTGTTGGGTTTGTGGATTGTGTGATTACATGAGGTGAGATTGTCCACATTTGGTTCGTGAGGGACAAGCTATTACGCATATTGTTGCTAATTCTTGTTAGAGTTGTAGATCGAGCGATCATTTAAGCCATGATTGTCTGTTGTTGGCGGGTGGATAGGTTAGGGCAACTATAGTTGCACCACGGAGAGGTCGTGGTCTTGGTCGAAGGCATTTTTAATGTAGAGATATGGGTATGCAAGTGACTAGTTCTTTGGTGAGATGGCCGTTGTGAGAAGGTTATTCCTTTAACTGTTCAAGGTCATGTGTTTGCGGTTGATTTGATGGAGTTGTTATTTTACAGTTTTGATGTAATCCTGGGTATGGATTTGTTGACCGAGCATAGAGACGTGGTTGGTTTTGAAACCAAACGGGTCTCATTGAAATTTGCTGATGATTATAAGGTAGTAATCGAGGGTGAGAATGCTAAGTTCTTATCTAATGTTGTTTTGGCTTTGGAATCAAGTTGGTTGTTGGATTCTGGTTGTCAGACATTCTTAGCCTATGTTATGAATTCAGGATCAAAGGAGGTGTGCGTTCAAGGCATACGTACGGTATGTGAGTTTCTGGGTGTTTTTCGGAGGAGTTGCATTGTTTACTACCTGATAGAGAGGTTGAGTTTGGCATTAAGATGTATGCAAATACAACCCTAAGAATGGGTGCTGAGATGAGCCTCTCCTTAAGTTCCTTGAATGCACTGTAGCAGTCATTATTAAACAAAAAGGGATGGTTTTGTTGTAGCAGAATGCACAATGGCTTGGAGATCTTGGAGAAGTCTTTTATGAACCTCCTATAGAAGCATGCATGTCCCAAGAAACTCTGAATGCCCTTCACGGTAGGGGGAGGAAGTAGCTTCTCGATCACTTCAACCTTCACTTTGTCCACCTCTATCCCTTTTTACGAGATCTTGTGGCCTAAAACGGTCCCTTCGGCCACAATAAAATGGTACTTCTCCAAATTGGGCACTAAGTCCGCTTCTTCACATATCTTAAGCACCTTTTCTAAATGCCTAAGCATGATTCAAAGTCATCTCTGGAGACTGAAAATCAACTATAAAGATCTCAAAAAACTCTTCCACCATGTCCGAGAGGATAGATAACATGTATCATTGAAAAGTAGTTGGAGCGTTGCAAAGTCCAATGGGCATCCTCCTAAAGGCGTAAGTACCATAGGGGCATGTGAAGGTTGTCTTCTCTTGATCCTCTGGCGCTATAGCAATTTGGTTGTTCCCTGAGTATCCATCGGGGTAGCAATAAAAAGATTTTCCCGCCAAATGATCTAGCATTTGATCGATGAATGAGGGAAAATGGTCCTTCTTGGTTGCCTTGTTGAGCTTTCGATAGTCCATGCAAATCCTCCGCCCCGTGATGGTCCTTGTTGGTAAGAGTTCATTGTCCTCATTGCTCACCACGGTCATGCCTCCTTTCTTTGGTACACATTGCACAGGGTTGGCCCACGAACTGTTGGATATCGGGTAAATAACTCCAGCATCGAGCCACTTGATTATTTCCTTCATCACCACCTTCTTCATGACTAGATTAAGCATTCTTTGGGGTTCAACAGAATTGTTGTGGCATTCATCAAGTAGAATTTTGTGCATACAAATAGTAGGGCTAATACCCTTCAAGTTAGCCATAGTCCACCCTAAAGCTTTTTTATGTTGAGATAACACATTTATCAAGCTACGTTATTGTTTATGCTTAAGACTAGAAGAGATTATCACAGGAAAAGTCTTATTGCAACCCAAATAAGCATATTTAAGGTGTGATGTTAAGGGATTTAATTCTAATGTGGTGCATGCTCAATTGAGGGTTTTGGAGGAATAAATTCAGTAAAATCTAAAGGTTCGAATCACATACCTTGTCTAGCTATGAGCAAGCTAGACTGCTACACCTCTATTGGGAACTCCTTGAGCTCCTCGTTGTCATCTTCATTGAGCTTCAAATAGTCCTCAATTTGCAAAAAATTGATGTAGCAAAATTCTACAACTTCCTCTTTTATCATAGAATCCATGTCTTGAAGACATTGACACTCCTCATAATCATCCACATATTTGAGGGTGTTGAAGAAATTTATGGTCACCCTCTAATCAGCCACTCTCATGGTGAATTCACCCTTTTCACAATCAATCAAAATTCGGTCTGTGGCTAGGAACGGTCGCACCAAAATAATGGGTGTAGTATCACCAGCTTCGCAATCAAGAATAAGAAAGTCATATGGGAAAACAAATTTGTCCACCTTCACCAAAACATCTTAGATCATTCCTTCAAGGTGAACATGGGATCGGTCTACTAATTGAAAAATAACAGTGGTAGGCCTTGTATTTCCCATACCAAGCTTCATAAAAACTAACTTGAGCATTAGATTCACACTAGATCCAAGATTGCATAGAGCTATCCCCACATAATTATCACCTATTGAACATGGAATGATAAAACTACCTAGATCCTTCCTTTTAGGTGGCAATTTGCTCAACACAGAATAACACTCTTGTGCTGTAGGAACAGTCTCATACTTCTCAACCTTCCTCTTGTTGGTAACGATATCCTTGAGAAACTTCGCATAAGTGGGCATTTGATCAATGGCATCCAAAATGGGACATTGATGTACAGCTTGTCAAGAATATCTACGAATTTCTTGAACTAAAGTTGTTCATTTTGCTTCTTCAATCTTTGAGGGAAGGGTGGTGGAGGTCTGACTTCTTCCTCTACTATAGGGGTCTATATTTTGTTTTAGGGTGGTGGGGGTCAAGAATATCTACCTCCAAGATGCTTTGCAATGGCATTTCATGCCTTCGAGATATATTCCCCGTCCTTTGGCATTTGTCACAAGCCTTGTAAAATTCATGTGCATCCTTGTAGAGTGTGGGCCAATAGAATTCGGATTGTAGGACCTTCACAGCAGATCTAGTTCCTCCAAAATAGACTCCACACGAAGATGAATGGTAATAGAATAAGATCTCCTTTTGCTCCTCTTCGGGGACACGTCTTCGAATCATTTGGTCAGCATATTGCTTGAATAAATAAGGTTCGTCCCAAAAGTAGAATCACACATCATGTCTGAATTTTCTTCTTCCCTGGCTATTCAAATTAGGAGGCAAAATACCACTAACGAGAAAGTTAACAATATCAGCATACCACAGAATTGCCGCAACAAATAATATTTTCTCATCAGGAAATTCCTCCTTAATTTCTAGTTCGTCATTGCACTCAACCTTGTTCTCTAGCCTAGAAAGATGATCAACAACTTGATTTTCTGTGCCCTTTCTATCCTTAACCTTCAAGTCAAATTCTTACAAGAGAAGTATCCACCTAATAAGTCTAGGTTTAGCATCATTTTTAGTCACTATGTACTTAATAACTGAATGATCGGTATGCACAATGAATTTAGTGCCTATTGAGTAGGCTCTAAACTTATCAAATCCAAACACAACATCCAACAATTCTTTCTCAGTGGTTGTGTAATTGATTTGTGCATCATTTAAAGTGCAGCTGGCATAATAAATAACATGAAAGATTTTACCTCAGCGTTGCCCGAGTGCTGCCCCCACTGCATAGTCACTTGCATCACACATAAGCTCGAATGATGAGGTCCAATCCGGGGGAACAACAATGGGTGCTGAGATTAGCCTTTCCTTAAGTTCCTTGAATGCACTGTAGCTCAAGCATTGTAAAGTCCAAAGGGCATTCTCCTAACGACGTAAGTACTATAGGGGCATGTGAAGGTTGTCTTCTCTTGATCCTCTAGCGCTATAGCAATTTGGTTGTACCCTGAGTATCCATCGGGGAAGCAAAAAAGGACTTTCCCACCAATTGATCTAGCATTTCATCGATGAATGGGAGTGGAAAAGGGTCATTCTTGGTTGCCTTGTTGAGCTTTAAATAGTCTATGCAAATTACTAACCCCATGACGGTCCTTGTTGGTAAGAGTTCATTATCCTAATTTCTCACCACGGTCATGCCTCCTTTCTTTGGTACACATTGCACAGGGCTGGCCCATGAAATGTTAGAAAGCGGGTAAATAACTCCAGCATCGAGCCACTTGATTATTTCCTTCATCACCACATTCTTCATGACTAGATTAAGCCTTCTTTGAGGTTCAACAGAATTGCAGTGGCATTCATCAAGTAGAATTTTTTGCATACAAATAGTAGGGCTAATACCATTCAAGTTAGCCATAGTCCTCGCTATCATCTTCATTAAGCTTCAAATAGTCCCCCAGTTTGCAAAAAATTGTTGCAGCAAAATTCTGCAGCTTCCTCTTTTATCATAGAATCCATGTCTTGAAGACATTGACACTCCTCATGATCATTCACATATTTGAAGGTGTTGAAAACATTTATAGTCACCCTCTAATCAGACAATCTCATGGTGAATTCACCCTTTTCACAATCGATCAAAATTCAGTCAGTGGCTAGGAACGGTCGCCCCAAAATAATGGGTGCAGAATCATCAGCTTCGCAATCAAGAATGAGAAAGTCATTTGGGAAAACAAATTTGTCCCCCTTCACCAAAACATTTTCGATCCTTCCTTCAAAGCAAACATGGGATCGGTCAACTAATTGAAAAATAACAGTGATAGGCCTTGCATTTCCCATACCAAGCATCATAAAAACTGACTTGGGCATTAGATTCACACTAGATCCAAGATTGCATAGAGCTCTCCCAACATAATTATCACCTATCGAACATGGAATGATAAAACTGCCAGGATCCTTCCTTTTAGGTGGCAATTTGCTCAACATAAAATAGCACTCTTGTGTTGTAGCAACAGTCTCATACTTCTCAACCTTCCTCTTCTTGGTGACAATATCCTTGAGAAACTTCGCATAAGTGGGCATTTGAGCAATGACCTCCAAAAATGGGACATTGATGTACAACTTGTCAAGAATATCTATGAATTTCTTGAACTGGAGTTCTTTATTTTGCTTCTTCAATCTTTGAGGGAATGGTGGTGGGGGTCTAACTTCTTCCTCTACTGGTGGGGGTTTATCTTTTGTTGTAGCAATATTTGGTCTTCCATCAGTAGGTTCACTTGTCGAGCCCTAAATCTTGTCCCTTTCAAGAGATGAATCCTCTTGCAACAAAGGTTCTTCATGCACCGTCTTGGGGTTGGAATCATCCACTTTCTTCCCCCCACACTTATTTTCTTTGTTAAGTTGGGTGTCACTCCTTAAGTGCACTACACTAATCCTTGCCCTGATTTTTAGTGTGTAATCCTTGCCATGATTTTTAGTGACTTCAGTATCACTAGGTAGACTGCCTTGAGGTTGAACATGTAAAGCTTGTGTGATTTGACCTACTTGGGTTTCCAAAGCTCTCAAAGACGAACTATGACTTTGTAGCAATGTTCTTTGGCTCTTGATAGATGTAGCATGGTCTTGAAATAATGCCTTTGTAGTTGTCGAAAAGTCTTGGAATGTAGCTTCTAAAGAATTGATGTTCGATGAAGATGTTGAACCTTTGTTGTTGTTTTGCCATGGCATATTTTGTTGAAAACCTGGGGGTTCAGTCAAATTTTGTTACCGATTCCAGCTGCCGCTTTTGTTAATTCCTTGATTTCCCCAAGAAAGATTAGGATGCTAACGCCATCTTGGGTTATAAGTGTTCGAATAGGGGTTGTTGTTGTTCCTATTGAAGTTCCTCATGTAGTTGGTAAACTTGTTTTTTCGGGGCACTCGCTCACATGATGATTTCCATTGCAAAGAACACAAGCAGTTGTTACCTTCACTTCCTTCACCTCATTAGGATGTTGGTGATTCTTTAACATATTTGTAATGGCCAACAATTGAGATGAAATAGAATGCTTGGCATCAAATTTAAGTGTCCCATGATTCTTCTTCCCCATTCCAAGTCTTGAAGTAGGAAATTGGTAATCATTATTTGTTATCCTATCAAGGATATCAAATGCTTCTTCAGGCGACTTGTCCAACAAAGTTCCATTTGCTGAAACATCTAGAATCATCGTCGTGGGAGCATTGACACCATTGTAGAACATCACAACTTGCATCCAATCGTGAAAACCATGATTCATACATTTGCGAAGTAGCCCCTTGTATCGATCTCAGCACTCAAACAATGACTCGTCTTCAGCTTGATGAAAGGAAACAATATAATTCCCTAGTTAGGTGTTCATGTTGGGTGGATTATACCACAGCAAAAAACTCTTGCATAATTTTGTCCATGACTCTATCAAACCAGCAGGTAATCCATTCAATCATCCTCGTGCTCGATCACACAATGAATAAGGAAATAACTTGAGTTTCAACACATCTTCATGCACACCTTGTTGTCTAAAGGAATCACAAACCTCCAAGCATGCACGAATGTGTTATCTTGCATCTTCATGAGGCGCTCCACCAAATTGTCCAATAGAGTTCAACATGTTGAACATCACCGATTTAAGTACGAAGTGGGCTGCCTAAATCTCTGGAGCTACAATCTCAAGGTTGAGATCATCCGATTTAGAAGTTAAATGGTCTCTAATAGCACGTAGGCAAGTTATAACTTCACGATTTGTTGCAGCATTAGGATCCTCTAAATCGTCAGCTGGTTGACCTCCTTGGTTTTGAACTCTGTACAAGGCTCTTTGAGGTCTTTGTATTCGTATTCTTTGATGGAAAAGGTGTTCGATTTTAGGAACTATAGGTACGAATGGTTATTTATGTCTTTCTCGGGTCATACAACAACACAACACTTCAAAAAGGTAAACACAAACAACAAATAAATCTATACAAAAACAAGAAATAAAATGGTGCAAAAACTAAACTTAAAATCACCAATTGCCCATCCCTAGAAACGATGCCAAAAACTTGTTGCATTTTTGTGATATACTATATTACGCAATCGGTGCAAGTAGAAACATCAAAAAATAATAATAGTGATAAGTAAGATCGTCTCTACAGGGATTAGAGGGAATTCAAATAAAGTTTAAGCACTCAAAATAAAGACGAGATATTGTATGAGAGAATTGGTGTGAACAATTAAAAGAAATATTGTAGCAAAAACTGTATTAAAAACTTGAATTACAAAATAAGGTTACAGAACGTCCTCACATGTGTGGAAACTCTCAAATAGGATGACAGGCATGATTTATTGAGGAATCCTATTATTTGTTTCAATGAATGATCAACATTTTCCAGTAAATACGATGCTCGACAGAGTTTAAGTATGTGTTTCTAAACTATCTCTAGCAAGAAACTGACAGTAAAAATGCTACAACAATACCTCTCAGCATGAACCCTAGCATGAAACTATCCATGAAGTTCTACTCCTTTTAGTAGTTGAAACCCTATCCTTATCTCAAAGGTGGGTTAGGGTTTAGCTTCTCCTCTCACCCCCACTGTTCACATAGATCTAAGCTTAACTTTCTTGACCATTAAGCATCACACAAAAGTAAAAGCTAACTCTCAAAAGCACTTACAAACCTAAGCCAATAAAATAATGAACAAAGCATATACTAAACTAGAAAATGCTTCAACATTCATTCAAACAAAATCATAATCATCCAACAATAAACCCAAGCCACTTGAAGTTAGATCATGGTTGGGTGAGCAACATCCAAAATTAGACATTCATTACAACCCATTTTAGAAAATACGGAAAGATAAAGAGCAACTAAGAGTAGAAGAAAACTTCCAAGCCACCATGGACTGTCGTGAACCACCTCAAGCTTGCTATTTGTTACCTCCTCAAAAGTATTGTTTTTCATGCCTATTTTGATATGCTTTTGCTTGTTTTCAAGTACATTTAGTTGCATTAGATTGATAGTATCATGCATTTGCATCAAGGAGTTAGTTGGCTGCCTATGTTTGTGTGAAATGTTGTTTTTATGGCCTTTTTGCAGGTTGGCATGAGAATTGAACGCAGGACGCAGTTAGGAATGCCAAGGTGAATGCCAGATGTTGTGGGCACGGAAGGATCAGAGGAAGAACCTCCTAAAAATAGGATACACTCAGGCTCCTTAAAAAATGCATTTGGACAGCCTCCGAAAAAATAGCAAATAAGGTGATACCAAGCTGTGTTGGCAAGATCGTGCCAAGTTAGTATGCCAGGATGGCCATGGTATGATAATGTCAGCCCTAGCTTGATAAGCTATCACACCAATCAGATGAGGCTTATCTCTTATCCATGGAGCATTCAAATTTCAAATGAAGAGAGAGTTATCCTAATCCCTTCCTTTGTGCGCCTATATATACACTACCTGGTCGAGCTTGAAGGGGATCGATTGATGAGGAGGAGAGACCGGTGAAGGTCGAGGTGATCGGAGCGAGGTTTTGGAGCAGAGAGTGACAGTCGGTGCAACCGAGGAAGGGTGGTTCAACCTCTTGGTCGATAGCCTGGCACAGAGGGCTGCATCGAGAGACCCCTCTACCTATTCCCTTGGCGCAAGTTGTTTATCTTTAGTTTTTTTTTATGATGGTGATGTTGAAAACGTTGATGGTTTTGATGGTTAACCCCCACACCATGAACTAATTTAATAGTTGGTGAGGGTGTTTTGGTTTTAAACGTTAGCTTTTATGCCTTAGTTCCTTTATAATAATTATGCTTTTAGCAAAGTTTGTCTGTTTTGCATACTTTATTTTTTCCTAAATACTATGCCAAAGCGAGAGCTGGCACAGTTAGCTTATTGCCTTCCAATATCTTAACAGACTTGTGTTGGCAACGATCAAGTTGCTTAACAATTGGGAGAGAAGCTTCGAAAGAAGTCGTTCAAGTAGATGAACATACTTCGGAAGTGAAATCTACCCCCACAAAGTATAGATTGGTTTTTAAATCAAATTGGTTAAAGGAAAACATACACTATAGAGATATAAGGGTTTTTACTTGGCCAGTTTAGGGAAATGACCATCGAGAGAGGCTTTGCTAATTTTGAATCTGCTCAGCAAACAATGCCAAGACAGTTTTGCCAATAAAGGCTGGCATGAACCTCATTGAAATCAGGCATTCCCTGCCAACATTCATCATTCAATTGAAAACACCTTCCTTGCCAATGCTTTACTTCAGTTTCTATTCTATTTTATTTTCTTAGTTTTAAAATCAACTCTTTTAAACTACAATCTTTTCTTCCAAAACAAGTAAAAACTTAAACAATCGAATTCCAAGTCAATCTCTGTGGGATCGATACTCAGCTTACCAAGCTGTATTACTTGTCGACCGTGTATACTTGCACGCAAAAGACTCTTGGAACAATTTAACTTGCCTAAATACATACCATTTTATACTTTTTGCCAGCAATCATTTTACACATCTCCTTGAAAGTTAACAAGTTTTTGGCACCGTTGTCGGGGATTGCAATGGATTTGATTGTTTTTAAATTTTTACTTGTTTTGAATTTGTTTTTATCTTTGTTTTCACTGGTGTATGACCAAAAAGCACCTAGTGGTGGACGAGTGGCCGTACGATCTGGAAATTAAGGGAACCTTGCGAAGGTTAAAGAGGCGATACCGAGAAATGAATCAAGGCAATCAGAGGAATGGTGTGGTGAATAATGATCCACCCATTAACAATCAGCCTAATAACAATGAACCACCACCTCCTAATGTCCCAAATATGGTTGAAGAAGAAGAAGATAGGCCAATCCGAGAACATTCAGCACCTAACATTGCAAATCTTATGCCAGGACTTATTGGCACTGATGCCAATAAGCCTAACTTTGAACTTAAACTCGTAATGATCTAAACTCTTTTGAATGTAGGTGAATTCGATGGAGCACTTACTGTAGACCTGAGATAACATCTCAAACAATTCATGGAGATATGCCAACTGTTACAACAAACTGGAGTATCTGGAGATACTGTGAAGCTAAAATTGTTTACTTTTTCCTTGAGAGACAGAGGCAAGGCATGGCTCAATTCTTTGCCACCAAGATCAGTTACTTCTTGGGCAGACATTTTCCAGAAGTTCCTGACACGGTTTCAGCCACCAACACTCACTGCCCAGTTGCATGGTGAAATCATTACATTTAAACAGGCCGAGGATGAAACTCTTTAAGAAGCTTGGGAAAGATTTAAAGATTTGTTGAGAAGGTGTCCAATGCATGGGTTCCCAAATTGGACCCAAATATAAGCCTTCTACAACAGATTGAATGCACAAACAAGGAATGTTGTGGATGCTTCAGCAGCCGGATCATTTGCTTGATAAGAAGTACACTTGGGACCAGGACTAAAGCCAGTGGGAAATTGAAAGTTGATGAACTCATATCCATTCATGCCGAGATTTCCAACCTCACTACCATGGTGAGAGCGTTGCAAAAGAATGAGGCCCAAGAAGTCAAAGCACTAGATCCATTTTGCACCATTTGTGGAGAAAACCACCAAGTGGATGAATGCCCTGTTAATCATGAGTTGGTAAATTTTGTTGGGAATGCTGGTCGTTTTTATAATGCTAATACCTATAATGCAGGTTGGAGACAACGCCCTAAATTAGCTTGGGGAAATCAATGAGGCAATCACTACAATGCCCCACGCCAAAACATCCAACGACATAACAACAATGCCATGCCAACATTTTATCAAAATACCATGCCACAGAAAGCTCAGAACAATTTCCACCAAGGGCAAGGAAGCAACCTGGGAGGAGATCTTACACGATATATGGAGCGAAATGAAGTAACAGTCCAAAGTTCAGCGGCATCAGTAAGAAACTTGAAAATACAAATTGGGCAGATTGCTAATGCACTTAACAATCGACCCCAAGGTACTTTGCCAAGTGAAACTGAAGATGCTCGGCACAAAGAAAATGAACAGTGCAAGGCAATAACTCTTCGGAGTGGTAAGCAGTGCGAAACAAAGATGGCTGCCAAGCAACCAATTGTCAGCCAGGATGCAAAGCTTGTACCAGCAGACATACCCAGAGAAGTAGAGAAGGAGAAAGTAGATGATGCCAGTCCCAGTGCCAACAATGACGCCAGCAATGATGATACACAGACTGATGCCAAAATAGATGCTAGCGTTGCCTCGACAAAGTTGGCAGCGCCAGCATATGTATATCCAATGCCACCATTTCCAGCAAGACTTCAAAAGCATAAGCAGGACCAGTAATTTAAATGCTTTTTGGAAGTTCTTAAATAGTTGCAAATTAACATTCCATTGGTGGAAGCCCTTGAACAAATGCCCAACTATGTAAAATTCATGAAGGACATCTTGTCCAAAAAGAGGAAGTTGGGAGAATTTGAAACTGTTGCTCTCACTAAGGGATGCAGTGCCATGATCCTAAATAGAATGCCAGCAAAGCTGAAAGATCCAGGGAGTTTTACTATTCCTTGCACAATTGGCGACAAGTTCATGGGGAAGGCGCTGTGCGACTTGGGGGCCGGCATCAATTTGATGCCACTATCAGTTTTCAAGAAGTTTGGTATAGATGCAAGACCTACCACGGTGACACTTCAATTGGCAGACCGATCCTGTGCACATCCCAAGGGTAAGATTGAGGATGTGTGGGTAAAGGTACACAAATTCATTTTCCCAGCTGATTTTATCATTTTGGATTATGAAGCTGATATTAATGTGCCAATTATTTTGGGTAAGTCGTTTCTTGCTACTGGCAGGGCTCTTATTGATGTTCATAAAGGGTAACTAACCATGAGAATGAATGATCAACATGTTACTTTTAACGTGTTTCAAGCTTTGAAATATGTAGATGAACCTGATGAATGTCAAGTCAATGAAATGTTGGAGTCCATATTTACTTTGGACATGGCACAGCTATGCGAAGATATAGCAAGTGATGACGGCATGCTTGATGGCATAGCTGAACTGTTTGAGGAACCTGTGGAATCAGCCTTGGAGGCTAAAGATGTAAGTTACTTTGAGCCACTCCATTTGGCCGACAAAGAGATAAAGAAACCAAAGCTATCTATTGAGGAACCACTAGAGTTGAAGCTTCAACCCCTGTCAGAACACTTAAAGTATGCTTATTTAGGTAAGAACTCGATTCTACTAGTGATTATTGCCACTGACTCACTCATGATCAGGAGGTAAGACTGTTGGTAATACTAAAAGATTATAAGCAAGCGTTGGGTTGGACCTTGGTAGACATCCAAGGTATTAGCCTAACCATTTACATGCACAAGATCATACTAGAGGAATA
This sequence comes from Hibiscus mutabilis, assembly GCA_019671005.1. Taxonomy (NCBI): domain Eukaryota; kingdom Viridiplantae; phylum Streptophyta; class Magnoliopsida; order Malvales; family Malvaceae; genus Hibiscus; species Hibiscus mutabilis. The sequence goes on from CM033714.1 coordinate 49,577,153, forward strand.
CAATGGCAGGACCATTGAAGGCCAAAGGCTACTAAAACCAAGAATGAAAGAGGTTGTAAAGAAAGAGATCATAAAATGGTTGGATGTCGGGATCATTTATCCCATTTCCAATAGCTCTTGGGTTAGCCCGATGCAGTGTGTGCCAAAGAAGGGTGGCATGATTGTGATCCAAAATAGTAAGGCCGAATTGATTCTCTCTAGAACCATCACCGCATGGAGGGTGTGCATGGATTACAGAAGGTTGAACAAGGCTACAAGGAAGGACCATTTTCCATTGCCTTTTATTGACCAGATGTTGGACAGGTTGGCAGGTAAAGCTTTTACTATTTTTTAAATGGTTATTCGAGATATAATTAGATTGTCATCGCCCCTTGACAACCAAGAGAAGACCACGTTCACGTGTCCATATGGGACATTTGCCTTTAGAAGGATGCCATTCGGACTGTGTAATGCGCCAACAACATTTCAACATTGCATGATGGCCATTTTCTCCGATATGATTGAGCATAACATGGAAGTATTCATGGATGATTTCTTAGTGTTTGGTGTAACATTTGAGGAATGCATCCATAGCCTGGAGCAAGTTTTGAAGAGATGCATAGAGACAAACCTAGTGTTGAATTAGGAGAAATGCCACTTCATGGTGAAGGAGGGCATTGTTCTCGGTCATAAGGTAACCAAGAGAGGACTAGAAGTTGATCAATCCAAAGTGGAGGTAATTAAGCAATTACCACCTCCAACAAGTGTTAAAGGTATAAGGAGTTTTTTAGGTCATGCCAGTTTTTATCGGCAATTTATTAAAGATTTTTCAAAAATTGCTAGACCTTTATGGTCATTGTTGGAGCATAATGCCACTTTTGCATTTGATGATTCTTATTTAAGAGCATTTCAGGAGCTTAAAGATAGATTAATTAATGCCCCCATAGTCGTGGCACCGAATTGGAATGAGCCCTTTGAGCTCATGTGCGATGCCAGTGATTATGCCATTGGAGCAGTTCTGGAACAACGGCGTGGCAAGATGTTCCATGCCGTCTACTATGCCAGCAGAACCTTGAATGAAGCACAACTGAATTACTCTACAACCGAGAAAGAATTCCTCGCGGTTGTATTTGCTTTTGATAAATTTAGATCTTATCTAATTGGTAATAAGGTTGTGGTTTATACAGATCATTCGGCGTTGAAATATCTCTTGGCAAAAAAAGATGCCAAAACTAGACTAATCCGATGGACATTCTTACTTCAAGAATTTGACCTGGAGAGTAGAGATAAGAAAGGTAGCGAAAACTTAGTAGCTGGCCATCTCTTTCGGTTGGAGCATCACATTGAAGATGGTAAGTCCACTATAATTAGAGACGAATTCCCTGACGAGTATTTGCTTGCAGCCGATGCTATACCATGGTACGTTGACATAGTCAACTACCTGGTAAGCAATATTCTGCCATCAAACCTGGAATATGATGCCAAGCAAAGATTTCTACGAGAGGTGAGGCAATACTATTGGGATGAGCCCATGTTGTACAAGTAGTGTGCCGACCAAGTGATTCGCTGGTGTGTGCCAGAGGATGAGCAACAACATATATTGCTTCTATGCCATGCCGCACCATATAGAGGACATTTTGCTGGGATGAAGACTGCTACCAAAGTTTTGCATTTAGGATTCTTTTGGCCCACACTGTACAAATGCCCACGAGTATGCCAAGGCATGTGGTCGATGCCAACAGACAGGGAACATCTCTGGCAGACATCAACTATGCTCCAAAACATTATGTCTGTGGATTTATTTGATGTGTGGGAGATAGATTTTATGGGTCCTTTTCCTCCATTATTTGGTAACGTATATATTCTTGTGGTTGTTAACTATGTATCCAAGTGGGTAGAGGTTGTTGCCCTGCCAACAAATGATGCCAAGGTTGTTGCCAAGTTCTTGCACAAAAACATTTTCACTAGATTTGGTTCCCCTCTAATGAATATTCATGACGAGGGTACTCATTTTAAATGTAAATTAATTTCTAAAGCATTGTGCAGGTATGGGATTCAGCTACGAATCGCCATAGCATACCATCCACAAACAAATGGGCAGGCCGAGATATCCAATAAGGAGATTAAGATCATTTTGGAAAAAATTGTGAATTCAACAAGGAAAGACTGGTCTTTGAGACTAGATGAGTCCTTGTTGGCTTATAGGACGGCATTTAAAACTCCTTTGGGTACTTCCCCATTCAAACTTGTCTTTGGCAAACCATGCCATCTGCCAGTAGAACTTGAACATAAAGCCTATTGGGCCATCCAGAAGCTTGACATGGCATGGAGAGTTGCTGGAGGAAAGAGGTTACTTGACCTCAATGAATTGGAGGAATTTAGAACACAAGCCTATGAGAACGCTAAGATATACAAGGAGAAGGAAAAACGTTGGCATGATAGTCGGATCCTGCCAAGACAGTTCAAAATAGGTCAGGTTGTTCTATTGTTTAACTCTCGGCCCAAACTTTTTCCAGGTAAGCTTAAGTCAAGATGGACGGGTCCTTAGAAGTTGTGAAGCCATATGCTCATGGGGCTGTACATATCAAGAACTTACAGACTAGAGAAATTTATAAGGTTGACGGTCAGCGCCTAAAGCATTACTTGGAAGGTAAGCAAAGTCATGCCAAGGAAGTGATCCTCTTGGCAGAATTGGAATGAAGCATCCGCAAGTTCGAAATTCTTTGTAAATATTAGGATAATTGTTTTATTTGCTTTAGGTTTTAGATTTTGTTTTCTTTCTGTTATTTTTCAGTTTTATTAATTTGTTGTCTTGAAAAGTTTCCTTTAAGTATGTACAAAATTGATGCCAGGAACATTGCCAGGATAACTGTTAGCCAGAGTGCTTGCCAAGGGTGATGCCATGCCAGAGGCATGCGCATGGTTTCATGTGAAGGGAGAAAAAAAACCCTAACTTGCTTTAGAAGAGAGAGAGAAATCAGGAGATTTACCCTTGCCACCCATATTTATGATAATTAATTTTATCATGATTACCCTATCACTTCAAAATCCCTTCCATATCTTTATCCCTTCTCACTTCCCATTTAAAATTTAAACTCTTTCCACTTAAAACTCTCTAAAACCCATCATTATCCACTCTTTTCGGCTACCATCATTAAAACCCCTTAAGTACTCCACCTTCTTTATTCTTTTTTTACCCTAGCCGATTTCCCAAGAACCATAATCTCTTAATTTCTTTCTCAACCAAGATTCAAGAAACCATTCAACTTCTCTTTTTCTTTTCTTCCTAACCGATTCAAGCTCTTTTTCTCTATGGCGTCTTCATCTCTTCCCTTCAAAAGATTCTTCAATGAAGATATTCAAAAGAAGTTTGAGACAAGCTTTGCCTCAAGATCCTCTTTGTACAAGAAGCACTTTGACTTCCAAACAGACACCACTGTTGGATTCCCACCGAAGTTCATGGTCATTGTCGACATGCATGGTTGGAGTTCTCTTTGCCAACAAAAATAGGAGATCTATGCCACTATTGTGTGAGAATTTTATGCCCATCTCACAAAAGATTCTCTATTCTTGATGATTAGAGGTAAATGTGTGCATTTTGATGAAGGGTATGTGAACTCACTTTTTTCATTGAATGATATGTAAGATGAGCACTTCGACTATACTGCATCATGACCGTTGCCACACATAAGAAACTACTGGCAGACTTGTGTGAGCCTGGCACAGATTGGACAGTTTCATCAACGGGCCACCGGACGGTGAAGAGGTTGGAATTGAAGCCACAAATGCGAGGATGGAACCATTTCATCAAGGCAAATCTGTTGCCTACATCTCACAACAAGATCGTCTCAGAAAATCAGTTGATTTGCTGCATTCGATTATCAAATGACATAAGATAAACATTGGCAAAATCATTACCGGTGAGGCTTATAAATGTGTTGAGAAGGGTAAGGGCAGTTTATTTTTCCCTTTGTTAATTTCTAACATTTGTTTGCGCCATGAAGTGCCTAGGATGGATGAGGATATCAGCCAAACAATCAAGGGAACCACCATTATTTGGAAAAACCTCACGGCTTTTGAGTCAAAGGAAAAAGGCAAGGGAAAGGCCAAGATAGCCATGCCCAAGCCAAAGGCAAAGCCCAACAATGTGCTAGAAACTATGCCAGTAAGCTCATTGGCAGTGTTGTCCCAAGTGTATGCCCGCCAGGAGATTATTCTCCAAAACTAGAGCCAGCCGAGGCACTTAACGTCAAGATGAGGCACTACACAAAGGAAATGGATGCTATAATTAGGGAAGTGCTTGTCAAGCTTTCCCTTGAAGATGTACCGGTATTTCCACTTTTTCCTACCAAGCCTGCTACCAGTGATCCTATGCTAGCCAGTCCAATGATGCCAGCCAGTCATGCCAGTCCAGTTGAGCCAGCCAGTCCTGTCAAGTCTGCTAGTCCAGCCAGTCATACAAGTCCAGTCTTTTCTGCCAAAACCTATTCCTCCTCTGAGTCGTAGGAGATTCCTGCCAAAACGCCCAAAGCCAAGCCAGCTACTCCTTCAGCAGTCCCTGCCAAGAAGGAGGAGGATATTAAAGCCTCTACTACTACCTCAAAGCAGGGCTGGAAAGAGAAGAAAAGAATGGCCCCAGAACCTGGGAGCCTAACCTTAAGAAAGACTCGTGCTAGAAGAGAAGAAGAAGCCTGTTCCAAACGGAATAAAGCTTATTCCGAAGGGGAGTCTTCTTCTACCTAACTCCTTTGTATTTCATGTTTGCATTTTCATGATCATGCATTTTTCTTTTTTTGTTTTTCCTGTATATATGTGTTGTTTCATGCATCGAGGATAATGCACATCTTGGGTTTTGGGGTATGCATTTTCTCAATTTTTCCATGTCATACATTTCATGTTTAATCTTTTTTGTTTGCTATGTAGTTCATGTAGAGTAGTTGCATACCGAACCATTAAAAAATAGTGAAAAAGAAAATTTTGTCTTGGCTTTAAATTTGAAGTTTGTTAACAACTGTAGGTAATCTTATTTTGACCTACTTGTTTGCCCGATGATGAGTTTATAATTTTCAGTTTGCCATGCCAACAGATTTGTATGTCATGTTTGCCATGACAATTGATCTCTAGTTTAGGGAATTGAATTTACGCTTAACACGTGATATGTATCTAGTTCCCCTAGCAAACTTAGACTATTTGAAGCTATGCTTAGATTAAAAAAAATGATGCCATGGTAAAAAGAAAATAAATAAGGCAACAATGTTATGCCAAGGCAATAAAAATGAACTCTCATCTACCTAGGGATAATAAGTTACTTGGGGCTTCGTGGTAACTCCCTCTTAGTTCTCAAGTCCAAAACCTTATGGTATGAGTTGAAGAGAAAGCTTAGTGATGTCTGGATTAAGGTGGGGATTCGTGGTATGCTCCCTCTTATCACTCACGCTAAACAGTGTCACAAAGCAAGCTTATATTAATGCCAACAAAACCCTCAGCAAGAAAGAAAAAGAAAGAAAAAAATGATGACAATAAAGATCTAAGTTTAGGTAGTAAAATTGACCAAGGGAGTGAAAGGATATTGGATGCATATTGCCTACACATCACGCACGCTTCATGAACTTAGACTAGAGTTATATTGTTACACTTGAATTACTTCGGAAGTGAAATCTACCCCCACGAAGTATAGATTAGTTTTTAAATCAAATTGGTTAAAGGAAAACATACACTATAGAGATATAGGGGTTTTCACTTGGCTAGTTTAGGGCAATGACCATCGAGAGAGGCTTTACTGTTTTTGAATCTACTCGGCAAACAATGCTAAGACAGTTTTTCCAATAAAGGCTGGCATGAACCACGTTGAAATCAGGCATTCCCTGCCAACATTCATCATTCAATTGAAAATACCTTCCTTGCCAACGCTTTACTTCAGTTTCTATTCTATTTTATTTTATTTTCTTAGTTTTAAAATCAACTCTTTTAAACTACAATCTTTTCTTCCAAAACAATTAACAACTTAAACAACCGAATTCCAAGTCAATATCTGTGGGATCGATACTCAGCTTACCAAGCTATATTACTTGTCGACCTTGTATACTTGCACGCAAAAGACTCTTGGAACAGTTTATCTTGCCAAATACATACCATTTATACCTTTTGCCAGCATTCATTTTACACATCTCCTTGAGAGTCAACACTATTTCTCTCAAAGGCCAGCAAGTTCGTCCTTTGAAGCTTCAATAATGGAGGACACACGATGAAGGGGAAGAAGAAGAGTGGTTGCCTCTTGCTTTTCTATTTCTTATCTCATAACCCCTCCCCCCATAAATGTGGGTGTCCTATTATTTATATAGTGGGGGCTCCTAGGGTTTTATGCCCTTAATTCTTTATGTGCCCTAGGGAAAAGATTGCCATCATGTGTGGGGCACAACTGGCTCGTGGAATTCACGTGTTCACTTTTTGTCCTTTTGTGCACCCAAAAATACCATCCAAAATGTTGTAGCATAATTTCCTTCCCTCAGCAGTTCTCCTTAACTAACCTTCACATCACCACACCAAAACAAGCCCTTTCTCTCAAAGCAGCACCAATTTCATAAATATATAAAATCAAGCAAGCAAACACCACCTTATACAACTATATGAACTAAATGCAACTATATGAAAAGAAATGAGCTTGAATCCAAACAATAACCTAAGTAAAAAAGAATGAAATATATCCTTTTTACAAGGTTAACAGAAGTCCAGCTCTGGGTCACGCAAAACACCTACATGACATGTGTCTTTTCTTGGGCAACCTGTAAAAGGACGAATCCGAGAAGAGAGAGGGTCACACGATTTCTATTTTCATATCATCGTCAACCTTCAAGCTTTCTCTACCCTCCCATAGTAGCTTAAGCTCATTTTTGGAGATCCGAGGTGAAGTGAGGAAGAATTATCCGAGGAGAAGAGGAATCAAGTGCTGGATCAAGGGAAATATTTTCTATCTTCTAAAACTCTTCTTTATTTAGATGCTTGTTGGAGATTACTTTTGTATTTTGTGATTAATTAACGATGGTTTAAACTTTTGAGCTTTATGAACTTGTTGAAACCTTCTCTTTATTTTAATATATATTTTTATTAGATTTTCCTGAAACTTTAATTGTTGGATCTAATTACCGTTTGTATGAGAATGTTAAACTAGCCACTAACATTGACGGATGTAGTGACAAGTCAGGTTAATGAGTATTACAACGAGAGTTGAATGAAATTTTAGTTTAATCATTTTTGTTATTGCAACAACAATTAATCAATTATTCATTAATTCATTCATTTGTTGCAACCACCATTGAACTCACAACATCCACTTTTACAGAATTGTTTGTGGTTACATAATACTTAAATTGAATACTCCATCCTCGTGGGATCGATATTCAAACAGAATTTTCTTTTTTTATTCTTGCATCAACAATGTTGCTTGCACTTTTAGTGTGACGTTTTTACACCGATCAAAGACATCTTTAGGAACTCTAAAATTCATATTTTTACTAAGCATTAAATTGATTAAGTAGGTAGCTATGGGGATAGATTCCCCAAAAAAATTAAGAACATTTGATGTAAAAAACAAGGATCTTTCCACTTCTAAAAGATGCATATTCTTTCGCTCAACAATCTTATTTTGTTGAGGTTTATTCATGCAAGAACTAAGATGAACTATCTCTTTGTTGTAACCCAATGTATAAGTAAAATACTCACTACCATTATCAATATGAAGATCTTAATTTGACTTTGAAATTGTGTTTCTATCATAGTATGAAACTTCTTAAATATTCCCAGTCTCTGATTTTTTTCTCATCAAAAAAGTCCAAGTGACCTGAGAACAATTGTCAATAAACATGATAAACCACTGAGAGCCATTTAAATTTTTTAATCTGGAGGGACCCCAAATGTCACTATGATTGAGGTGAAAGGGTGGAAGGATTTAGGTATCGAATAAGAGTATGAATGTTTAGTATATTTAGCAAGTTGATAAGTCTGAGAAGCAAATAATTTAAGGTTTTATGGACAAAAAATTGGAGAAATAACTTGGAAATATAATAAAAATTGAAGTGATGCAATCGATGTCATAACATTACTGGATTAACTAGCACAAAAGCATGAAGAGACTTAGGTTGGAGAACACAGTTGGAGAGGGTTGGCTGCGTGTGAGGATTTTGGCCTTTGAAAAGATAAACTCCATTAGACAACATAGCATTGTCACTCACCTTCCCCATGCACATTTCCTGAAATTGACACATGTTCAACTAAAATTTAATAGGGTATTGTAAACCCTTTGATAATTTACTAACATAAAAAATGTATGCTAATTTTGGAACATAACGCACATTGGATAATACAATATCCTGATTAATTTAGATTGCACCACTCTCTTCAAACGAAGAAAAAAGAACCATATATTGTCCAGACATGTGTGTCTATTTCTATTTTTTAAAATTGTTGTAAGATCCTTAAATACTTTGTCATGTGGTTCGAGGGAGCAAAATATATTATTCAAGTTGAACAACTATTTTTAGAAGTCATATTTGCAAGTAAAATGTTACACTCAGAATATGTGAAAGCCTTGTTGGAGGTAGGTTGTGCAGGTGTTCCTAACTAGCTGTTGTAATTCCATAAGTTGCTTTGCGTTGAATGTGTTGTTGTTGTACTCGTTGTTCGCCAGATTTTAGAAGGATTTTTTTATCAGATCCCTAACTGATGTCAAAGGTTGTAGGGGTACTCATTCTTTAGGTTTTGTGAATAAAAAAATCTAAAACATTTGAATCAATGTAGAGAATAGTGATATAGTAAAGAGAAGAAAGACTTCTTCTCATTCACTATGTTCAATTTGAAGTACATTACAAGTATTTATACACATGGTGTTCTGCACTCACTAGGTTAATCTTTATCTACACTTTAAATAGGAATGAACCTATATTTAAATATATTTAAACTACCTATATGATAGGATTTTCATCCGATATGATAATTCTATCTAAGTACACAATTCTAATCTAAAAGTTTGGTTCAACAAAGTGATTCTAGGATGTTGGGCAATGGCCACGTGTGGGAGGCATCGTGTGTGGCGACAAGACGATAATGAAGAGCTCTAGATCTGCACTACTGATGCATATGAGTCTAGCGGTGTCCTCGATTTGTGATAATGGATGGTGGACTATAACATCTTGTAAAACCCAAAACTTATTTTCTCTTACCTCTTTTAATGGCGACTCTGACGATAACGCCATAATCACCGATCAATTTGTCTCAATGATGGGAATGCAATGGTATCAGACATGTCAACCAAGACGGTCAGATCATGATAGATCAAAATTGAAGGTTTAAGGAAAAAAAGAAAGAAAAAGTGAGGGAAAAGAGAGAAATAAAATAAATATGATTTTTACTCAAATTCCAACCCATCCAATCAAAGCACCTCCAAAAATAATAAAAGGCAAATTTTTCATAAATCCACCTATTTTCCCTTGTTTTCATTTCGACCCAAATTTTTAATTCTAGTTCACTTCAGTCCCAAATTCCATTTAAATGAGCCTCCAAATTTTAAATTCTTCCACTTTTCTCCTTAATGTTAAAATACCCAAATTTAGATCTAAGATCCCAAAATTTGAGTCATTACAAGAAACCCCTTGTATCTTCCTTTAGTTTCAAATTTCCTCATCATCAGATGAATTTGATTTTTGTTCAAAACTTAACATTTCATTTTTGTTCAAAATTCACCCTTGATGGATTGAAACCATCTGTCAACTAACAGTCAACGCCTTTCGATAACGTGGCATATCTGCACGGCAGAACTTGATGATGTAGTCATGCAACAGGTAAGAGATGCTGATGTGGCATTTTGTTGACGTGTCATTAATAATTTTTTTAAAATTAATTATTTTTAACCAATCAGATTATGACAAATAACATCATTTTATTAGTTCAAAGGCATATGAAAGAATAAAAGTTGATAATTGATACAACTAGAAATCAAACTTAAGCCTGGTGAATGGAAGGTATAATGCCTAACCACCAGACTAGCCTACTAATTTGTTGATTCTTTACTGAGTATTATATTAATGACATCGATTACTATATTCTCCCATTGCTTGCCCCCTTCATTGTCTCACCGTCACTTACCGCCTACAATTTGAAAAAGGAACATAAAAATCATGCAAAGGTCATTCTAGTCGTGCAACGCGGCCTGATAGTTCTTCTTTTTACATGTGTGGGCTAGGATGCTAGGATGCTAGCCTGACATGAGCTTTGGAAGTTTCTGGAATTTGGTATACTTTGACTAGTCCATAAGAGAGGCAAAAATAAAAATGGGACCAATACGATGCGACGTGAGGCTGGTAGTTAATAGTTGTAGATAGAAAGTTTAGGGTTTGGCGACTATAACTCGTTGGATTACGGTTAGGGTTATTCAGGATCATTTAGTATTTTAGGCTTAGCTGGCTCAATAGGTATTGGGTTATGTAATAGGTCATCGGAACATGGATTTATGTGTTTGGAATTGATAAAAGATCAGATAAAATTGATGTCTACAGTTATTTTTAATATATTAAGTATTTTTTTAAAAAAAATTATAATTTAGTCACCCAATTAAAGTTTTATTACAAACATTTCGTTATGCAGTTAAAATTGGAGCATGACCTGAAATAATAATAAGTTTAATCCACAAAACTAATATATTCTATCAATTTGGTCATAATTCGATAAATTTAATTCTTCAAATTTAAAAATTCTAACACTACACTTTTAGACACACCCTCTGACAATTTTTCATAATCCATGTTATTGTACATCATCTCGATAACTGATAGAAGACATATCTCAGCAAACACAATCAATTCACTACTGAATTGTGTTGTCACCGATTTTTTTACTTAAAATACAAAAATAAGGAAAGAAAGCTGGACCAAATCGAGTAAAAGGGGAACTGCATTATTCCAAGAGGATTGAACCAAAATGGAAAGAATAACATAGGGGGGCTGATTCGAATGGGAATAAATTAGTCCCAATTATTTTTAGATTCGAATCAACAAAGGAAAATGACATAGTCAAGCAAGAATCAATTGAAGAAGGAAAGTTGGAATTAAATCAAGATTTTTATGTATAATTTCACCCGATTTTTTGGGATTTTAGGATTGAATTTCCATGTATTGTTGGGGGTGAAAATGCTATATAAACCCTTCTCCATCACTTGTAAAACACACGGACCACATTCACAATTCATTCACCATCCCTTTCTCGTTCTTGTAACTCATAGCACCATTCTTACTTTGTATCCAAAAATCCTTAGAAGATCCTAAGTTGTATTGAAGTTCTGGTGGAAATACAAGAAGTAAATTTATTAATATTAGTATTTTGTTTTTGCTTCCTTTATCTTTTATGTTAGCATTCTTATTTCGAATTCAATATAAAAAGAGGGAGATCTTAATTTTCATTTCAGTTTTGAAAGATTTATAATCGAACATTTTTGGAGGGTCCAATCAAGAAAAAAGAAGGTTTTTTGGTGTACCACCGCCGGAGACGACGACCGATGCCGGTGGAGGGCGGCTGGCACGGTGGTGCACCACTTTGTTCTTCATCCATTGTTTTTTTCGTATGAACACCTATTTGTTTTTATCTAAAAGTTGTTTGATCCAAATTTTTAAAGAGTTGTGGTAAAATATGTTTTTGAGCCTTATACTCATTTCAAATAAAGTGGGTTAATTTTGAACCCATAAACTTTTATTCCATAAAATACATTCTTAAATATTCTTTAAATCTGACATATTATTTTTATTTACTTTTAATCTAACCATTAATTCATTTTCCTTTATTGATTTTAAATTTTCTTTTAACTACCAAACCCTTTAATTTAACCCAAAACATAGGCCCTATTTAATTAAAAATTTAATTCTGCCTATCTGCCTCCTTTAATTTAAGTTTCCTTTTTTCTTAAATATTCATTGTCCTTCTCTGTTTTCCTTTTCAAGTTTTGGGCGTTGTGGGGTTGCTAACCCTTCCCCAGGCGTAACCACTCCCGAACCCGTTTCTTTATTTTTGCAGACCAAAATCGTTGTTTTAATAAATTAAAATATTTTATTAAAATGACTTGTTTTAGGTGATCTAATCGCACCTTTTAAAAAATTGGTGACGACTCCGTATTTCCATTTTTTAAGGTCGGGCTCGAAAGGTTTGCGACAAACTACCGATAGAAAACTAGAACATACCCATTATGACTCAAGTGTTGCTTGCTAGCAGACACAAAAACGTGAAATTTTAAAATATAAAGGGTTAAATTTATTAATTATTTCGTATTATGACTAAATTAATAGTTTGTATAAGTTTTGGAGAAGAAAAGTTTTATTATGCCAAACCACATTAGACACGTGTTTAATTTTTAACGACAAAGTGACTTCTTTGTAAGAAAATTTAAATTAAATGACTAAATTGTAACTTTTTCAAAAAATGATATGTTTTGTAACCAAACACGTTATTAAGTGACTTGGGTTGTAGTTCACTCTTAATTTTTGAGAAAAAAGATAGAAAAAAATTATTAAAACCGTCAAAAAAATAAGAACAACAGTTTCAGCCTAGTATGATAGGACAAAAATGTATACTGCTTTTTTGCCCCTAACACTAAAAAATTAAATTTTAAACTCTAACCTTAAATTTTAAATCATAAACTTTAAACCCTAGAGAATACACTCTATCCCCAAATCCCTTAAACTCTAATCCTAAATCAAAATCATAAACTTTAACCCTAAACATAATATTTTAATTTAGGGTATAAATAGAGGTACCAAAAAGGACAAAAGATTTCTATTCGATACGATAATCTAGAAACAGAAAGACAAAAGAACATTCTCTATGAGCAGCTCGATCATGTTCTAAAGCAGGCAAGACGAACCCTGACACACCTTCAACAATCACATGTTCTTTAACCATTGCCATTGTCTTACTGGTTCCACTTCTTGATTGGACATGATTTTCCCGTTTGGGATCCATTCTAGCAACCCGAAATCACTTTTTTTAAGAAAAACAATACCAAACAATATTTAGGTCTGTTAAAACTGAGCTTTTAACATGTTTCAAAATATGAAATCATGATGTGTTACGTGTATTATTTATGGGATAACTGCATATTTAGTACCTCACATATTCCCACGTTACTGTTTTAGTAACCCACATATTGTTTTTTTGGCAAAATGGTACTAAACGTTACATTTTGTTTCTATTTGGTACCCTACCATTAAAAAATTATTGGCAAACTAACTAGGAGAGAGAAAATCACATGTGACAGGCTGTAACATCATTTTTTTTCTCCTAGTCAGCATGTCACATCGACTAAAATCATAAAAAAGCACACTTTGCGTGTTGACTAGGAGAAAAAATATTATGGCAGTTGTCATGAATGAAAATGAAAGAGAAATGATTGTCATCACAAAATGCAAATTCATGGGGCAAGAAGAGAAAGAGCCAAAAGGGTTTGAATGGGTTTTTTTATTTGTCATTTATTCTAATCGTTTAGCTTATAAATATGGGAACATTAGACTTGTACGGGTTATGCTGAATGTTATAACAAAATTCATTTCCCCCTAATTCTTATATTTTCTCCCTTATTTTCTTCTTCTACCTTATCTTTATTTATGCAGATTATTCGAAAGATTGTGCAACACCCCTAGTTTAGTAAAAAAAAAAGAAAAAAAGGGTTGGATAAGGTTGTGGGGTTTGAACGCACAACCTGTGGCTTATATACCACATGCCCAGCAAATTATGCTATAAAAGCTCTTGGTCATTAACTGCACTAGGTTTATTTTAAGCCATAGCGTGTTAGTATTCTGAAAAATATTTAAAATTGATTGTGACCTTTCCACCTACCATTATTGGAATGCCTTTCAAATTTTGAAACCAAGAGAGAGATTCCAGAATTCTCTCAAGTCTTCCCCCAATCACCACTGTTCAACATTCTTGATCTCTCTCACTGTTGCTTTTTGGTTGTCGCCATTGTTAACTCTTTAAAAGTATTGATTTTTATGCTTATTTCACAATGACTTTGCTTTCCTTTGAGTATATTTATTTGCATTTAGATGCTAAAATCATGCATTTGCATGAGTTAGGAGCTATTATGTTGCCAGTGTGAAGGGTTGTTTCGTTGGTTTTGATACATGGCACAAACAGGCAGACATGACAGAGAAACACTGACAAAGAACGCATGAAAAGAAGCAAAGAATTACCAAGTAGCATTTGGCATAGATGGACCAAAAAATGCCATGCTCGGTTAGTAAAAGATTGAAGTTCGATGCTTGGTCAAAGTAGTCGTTGGACCTTGTACACATCAGCCCTAGGATTCAAATCTGGATAAGATAATCACTCATCTTATCCCTTGCACAATCAAACTTCAAACTCAAAAGCTTATCCTAGGGTTTCTACGCAAGCCTATTTAAAGGAGATCAAAGTAACCACTTGAAGAGATCGGATTGGAGAGAGGCTGCACCGTGGTGAACCCAGAGGCGACGTGGTTCGACCCGCTAAGACTGAGAGATCTGGAGCATTCAAAGGGATGCATCGACGAATCTCCTTCTTGCCCATTATATTAGTTTTATTTGTTTTTATTTCGAAATGGTGATGAGAAATGATTATGTTTTGTGGATGGACCCCAAACCTTGAACTAAGCTTTTACAGTTTGTTGGGGGATTTTTGCGATTAACGCTTATTTTATATTTCGTTTTTAATAATCAGAATGCCTTGGCATTATTTTCTATCTGCTAGTACATAATTTTTCTAAATCCATTGCCATACGACAGTTGGCATTGTGTGCTTATTGCACCTTTGTAACACTCCATTCCCGGCCTGGTAGAGAACCGGGTTAGAAAGTGCTACCGGAAAACATATCAAAGGTTTAAAGTTGAATTTAGAGTTCGGAGATTTAGTCGGGAAGTTTATTAAACTCTTTTAAAGCTTAGCAGATCTGTTTGTTGACTACTTATTCGATTTAGGGTCAATTTTAAACTTTTTCAAACTTAAGTACTAAATCAATTTTTTTTACAAATTAGAGGTCCTTATTGGGATTTATTTTTACTAAACTACAATTAAACCTACCAATTATTAACCTGTGAAGTTTTATTACCAACGGAGATCGTTTACCTATCCAATTAGGCCATATAAAGCTTAGTGATCAATTCGTAACCTGTTTAAAGCTGTAATTTTAGACTTTTAACAGAATTAACTGACTCCGTACCGGTACGCCTAAGACTGTATCGGTACGCTAAGCTGATTTCCCAAATTTCAGGTTCAAGGGTAGCAAGACAGTATCGATACCTCTAAGCCCGTATCAATACGCATTGACTAAGGTTGACCCGTTTCGGTGCAGCCTAAGGCCGTATCGATACAATTTAATTTTCAGACCTTATTGTCTAATTCCATATAGATACACCCCCTTTTGTGTATCGATACGTCCTATTTTACTTAGTCCAACTATGCAAGGCCGTATCGATATGCCATCACCCGTACCGATACGCATGCCCTATAATGATAGATTTTAGCTGGTTTTAATCAATTTAACTCGTTGAACGTTGTCCAAACTTAACCAAATTTTACCAACAAGTCTAATATCCATATTTTTAATAGCATACAAAATTTTAGAGTGTTTCGAATCCATTTACCTAGTTTTCACTTTTTAGTGCTCTTAAGCTCATTTTAACTAGTTTAGCCATTTCAAAACATGCCAATTTTCACATACAACCCATAGGTACTATTAGGCTATTACACACACATCAAATTATACATCTATGACATGTTTGAGTCATATGCCACCTTACTAGGAGTTTAAGGAAAAAGTTAAGCATACATATGATTGGTAGAGGCGACTTGCAACCGCAATTACACGATCGGATATCAAATACTTCAAGATCCTAAAATGCATGAGACACAAGAATGTTAGGCTTACATAGACTAGTGATGTAGTCATAACAAATGCACAATAAATTCATCAAATACATGAATGACACACATAGGCATGCGTGGTTAACAATTTATATAGAATCAATCATATAAGATCATGTTCAAATCAATGGTCAAGATTCCAAGTAGCGATTGTAACCAATGGATACGCGGATTCCCCTGCACACCACACATATCAAAAATAGGCCGTAGCCTTGAGCGGTAGCTCCAGAAAATATCCCTTACACAAACCAACCTTATCTCCCCCACATATAGGCCGTAGCCCCGGACCGTAGTCCGATCCCTTACTTGGTGAGCTCAAATAACCCTATGGCATGACAATTGTATCCAATGTCCACAAATGTCCAAGGCCACATACTTCATTATAATTCTTACCTTTGAATCACATGTCACAACATAATCTTACCCTTGTGCTCATAAGCCATATCATATCGAACGTCAAATTGAGCCTTAGCTCCATATATCATATCATAGCATATCCATATCAAATTCACACATAGCAAAATTCAAGTATCATATATGAACTTACACATATTAATCCATGTCGGAAACTTACAATGCTTACTATTAGCATCCACACAAGCTTTTTCTACAAGCCCTTAAACAAAATGCAAATTATAACATAAAACGAATGCAACGGGATGGCACCTTGCCTATCCCTTGACACGACTACACTCACCTAGCGCACGAAAGCTTTTAGGATTCCCGGATTTCGATTCCTTTTCTTCTAGGTTAAAGATGACAGATTGTTTCCTTCCAATTTTTGAACTAGGAAGAAACACAAGGAATTATTATAATCACTATAACGATATAATACTTATTTCAAAGATTAGGCTTAGAATTTCGATTTGAAATTAAACTCCAATTATCCATGGAATTCAACATTTGATTGGGGGCTTTTACTTACCCGATCGATAACTTTGTTAGGGAGGTTTCGAATCAATGCAAGCTTGAGCCTAAGGTAGTCAATAAGGGATGTGTGTGCTTACTTAAGGTTGAAGACAACAATGGTGGTGCTTGCTTCTCAAAGTGAAGGTGGTGTTTAGTTTCGGGAGTACTAAGCAAGAAAGAAAGCTTTCTTCTTTTTTATCCGTTCTAAGAGAACCAACCTTAATTATTTCCCCACTTTCTTAACAACCAATAGGAGGCTTACCTACATTTGAGGTTTTGTTAAACCCAATTCAATATCATTTCAAGAATTAAGGAGATCAAGCTATCATCTCATCAGCACAAAAAGTGACCTAATCACGTGGGGTTGGCAAGCAAAAAGGTGAGTCGGCCCCTTGCTTTCCATTTCTTTTAATTTGACCACTAAAATAGCTTCGAACATGGGACCCATATCGATACACCTTATGGCCGTATCGATACGGCTAGGCTAAAATAGGTAAGTTCGTTATAGCAGTTAGACCGTATCAATACTAGTCTTACTGTATCGAAATGCCTAGTTCAAATGGTATCGATACCGGCGTAACCATATCAATACGCCTAGCTCAAAATCAACATTCTCAGCTTTGAATTTCTTACAAAAATATCTCCACAACTTAATCAAGCCCAATTAACTTTCATTGTTACAAAATTGGGTACAAGGATTGAGAGTTACATTTCTGAGCATATCCGATACAAAATTTCTGGTCACTAGAACCAAATTCTGACTAGGCCAATTTTAGGAATGTGACAACTCTCCCCCTTAAGAAATTTCGTCCTTGAATTTTCACTCTAGTTGAATAAATGAAGGTATTGCTTTTGCATTGTCTCTTCCGGTTCCCACGTTGCTTCCTCAACCGAATGACTTCTCCAAAGGACTTTCACTAAGGGCACATACTTGTTACGAAGTCTTTTAACTTCCCGTGCGAGGATCTGCACTAGTTATTCCTCGTACGTCAGATGAGACTGGATCTCCATAGACTCTGGTTCGTTCACATGGGAAGGATTTGATCGGTACTTTTGTAGCATAGACACATGGAAGACATTATGTATTCGGCTTAGCTCTTCGGGGAAAGTAATCAGTAGGCAACAGGTCCAACTTTCTCGATCACTTCAAATGGGCCAATGAAATGAGGGTTTAGCTTTCCCTTCTTGCCAAATCGAAGGATCTTCTCCTATGGAGATACTCTAAGGAAAGCTTTCTCGCCAACCTCATACTGAATGTCTCTTCTTTTTTAGATCAGCATAAGCTTTCTGTCGGCCAAATACAGCTTTGAGCCTATCATAGATAATGGTCACCCTTTCTTCGGTTTCCTAAAGCAAGTCAGGGCCTAACACCTTGCCTTCACCAAGCTCAGTCCAACAGAGAGGGGTTCTACATTTCCTCCCGTAAAGGGCTTCATAAGGTGCCATTTGAATCAAGGCTTGGTAGCTATTGTTGTAAGCAAATTCCACCAAAGGTAGGGATTTCTCCCATGTATTCTCGAAGTCAATAATATAGGCTCAGAGCATATCTTATAGAATCTACAAGGAAGGATCAGGATTAATACAGAAAGCTTATACATATGGATAAAAATGAAATAAGGTTACCTGAATAACCCTTTTGGATTGACCATCGGTTCGAGGATTGAAAGGGGTGCTTAGGTGCACTCGAGTTTCCAGAGCCTCTTGTAGGGTCATCCAAAACCGGGATGCAAAACATAGATCACGATCGAAAATAAAGGACATAGGAACTCCGTACAAATGGATAACTTCTCGAATGTACAACTCAGCAAGCTTAGGCAAACTAAAGTCTATTCTCACCGGATTGAAATGAGAAAATATGGTGAATCGATCCACAATGATCCAAATAGCATCATTTTTCTTTGGTGTACCGGCAAGCCACTTACGAATTCTATCGTAATACGTTCCCATCTCAACTGTGGAAGCTCAATGGGTTGCAAAAGACCAGTAAGCACCTTGTGCTCAGCTTTAACCCGTTGACAGGTCAAACACCTAGCCACGAAGTCCGTGATCTCACTCTTCATACCAGATCACCAGTACAACTCCTTTAGATCCTTATACATCTTAATAGCTCCAGGATAAATAGAAAAAGGACTTGAATGGGCTTCATTCAAAATTTGATTCCAAAGATCATCATCATTGGGAACACAAACATGGTTTAAAAAGCACAACAGACTATCAAAATTCATAGGAAAGTCAGGATCTGGTTTGTCCTTGATCTTTTAAATAAGAACTCGTAACTCCTCATCAGATTCTTGGAGTGCTTTGATTCGGGTCACAATGGTTGAGTGAACTCTCAATTCAGATAACAACTTGCCATGCTTCTTGAGTCGAAAATGAACATTCAAATGCCTCAGAGAAGGAGTGGGCTTTTGACTAAGAGCATCAGCCACAACATTGGCCTTATCGGGGTGGTAATCAATAACCAAGTCGTAGTCTTTCAAAAGCTCTATCCACCATCGTTGATAGAGATTCAACTCTTTCTGAGTCAAAAGATATTTTAGACTCTTGTGATCAGTGTACAAGTAACACTTATCACCGTAAAGATAATGCCTCCAAATCCTTAAGGCAAACACAACAGCAGCTAACTCCAAATCATGTGTCAGATAATTCAGCTCGTGAGATTTAAGCTGTTGTGAAGCATAGGCTATGACATTTCCTTCTAGCATCAATACAAAGCCCAATCCTAGGTGGGATGCATCACTGTATACGGTGAAGTCCTCGCCTGACTCGGGTTGCACAAGAATAGGGGCATGGGTTAGGACTTGTTTAAGCTGATCAAAATTCATTTTTAGTTCCACGGTCCATACAAAGGGAGTTTCTTTACAGAGAAGCTCCGTCAAGGGAGAAAAAATCATCGAAAACCCTTTAACGAACCTACGATAGTAGCCTGCAAGACCCAGAAAGCTACAAACTTCTCCAGTATTCTTAGGAGGAATCCAATCAAGGATCGCCTAAATCTTCTTTGGGTTAACTTGAATTCCCGCAGAAGAGATCACATGTCCTAGAAAGGATACTTTAGATAACCAGAACTCACATTTGCTAAACTTAGCATATAGTTGTTTCTCCCAGAAAGCCTGTAGCACAATCCATAGATGTTCTTCATGACTGGTTGTGTCTTTGGAGTAAATCAAGATGTTATATATGAACACAACCATGAACTTATCCATATAGGGCCAGAACACACGATTCATCAAGTCTATGAAAGCTACAGGTGCATTTGTAAGCCCAAAAGGCATTACCAAGAACTCATAGTGACCGTATCTAGTTCGAAAGGCAGTCTTTGGAACATCAGACTCCTTCACTAACATTTGATAGTATTCGAATCGCAAGCCTATCTTAGAAAAGACAGAAGCGTCTTTCAATTGATCGAAGAGGTCATCGATCCTCGATAATGGATACTTGTTCTTAATGGTCACGCTATTCAACTGATGATAGTCAATGCACAGGCGCATCGACCCATCCTTCTTCTTGACAAATAAAACTGGTGCTCCCCAAGGTGAGGGACTCGGTCGAATGAATCTCTTATCCAAAAGGTCTTGGATTTATGCCTTCAACTCTTTTAATTCAACTGGAGCCATTCAGTATAGAGTGATGGAGATGGGCGTGGTCCCCGATTGTACTTCAATTCCAAATTCCACTTCTCAGGTTGGAGGGAGTCCTAGAAGTTCATCGAGAAACACATCAGGAAATTATTTTACCACTGGTACATCTTTGAGTATCAAATCTCCCTTAGACTCCATGGTACACATGAGGATCTTTTTAGGCTCGGGTTTGGATTTTATCAAGGTTATGCTTTCTTTGCCAAGTCCTCGGAGGTATAGCTTTTTCTTCGAACAATCTACTCAAGCTTGATGTTCAGCTAGCCAATCAAGGCCTAGGATAAGATCAAACTCACGGAAGAGAAAGGCCATCAAATAGGTCAGAAAAGATATCCCTTAGATTCTCAAAGGGCAAGCTTTACAGATCGATCGAATAACCATACTATCTCTTAGTGGGTTAGAGAGAACAATCTCGAAAGTGACTGGTTCAGATTCTGGAGCATATTTTTCAATCAATGGTTCACTAATGAAGGAATACGTAGAGCATGGATCTACCAAAACATAAACAAGATTAGAACATAATTCCACCATACCTGCTATCACATCAGGATCATCCTCTTGCTCTCGAACTCGAACATGATACATCTGGGTTGAGGTCTAAGGATCGCGTCCAACTGAAGGAGTATTAGTGTTGTGAGGTCCCCCGCTAATCCAAACTGCACTTGTTTTGCTCTTCTTCCCTCAGCTGAATTATTCTAAGAAGCCATAGAGGTACAAGCGTTTGGATTCTGCAGACATTGCTTGATCAAGTGGCCAAACTCACCGCAAAGGCAACAAGATCCGGACTATCTGTGGCACTGTCTCGGGTGCCTCTTCTGACAAAAGTTACACAAGGGAAGCTGCGAACCTCTTCTGGAATTGCCCGTACTATCAACTGAAGTTGTACGAGCAATATATGTCCCTAGAGATTAGGATTGTGGCACATATCCCGATCTTGGTAGCTATTGAAGGGTGGCAGACTTCTGGTCTCACTGTTTACCGTTCTTTTTAGGCATAGGAGGCCTAGAATCATCTTGGAATCTCTTGTCAGATCTGGGTTGGTTCCCCTTCCTTCTTTCATAAGCCTTCTAGGAGGCTTCAGTAGCAATGGCTCGGTTGACCAAGGTCTGGAAATCCTCTATCTCCAAGGCAGTGAAAAGAGGACGGAGTTCATCACAAAGGCCATCAATGAACATTCTGCATTTTTCCTTTTCTATACGTATGATCTCAGCACCATACCTCCTATACTTGCAGAAATCGTGGATATACTACTCCACAGGCCTTCCTCCTTATTTCAAGTGGAGGAACTTCTTACGCCTCTTAGCAAGAAAGTGGTCACTAACATACTTCTTGCAGAACTCCCGAAGGAAAAAGTCCTATATAACTTTATGCTCGGGTACGGTGAGTGTCACAGTGTCCCACCAACTCTAAGCTTCTTCTGAAATTAGTGTCAGAGCATACTCCAGCTTGTGCTCATCGGGGCACTTCATCTACTTATTCAAGACTTTAAGAGTATTCTCCAGCCAATACTCTGCAATCTCAGGATTTTCCAGGTCCTGCCCAGTGAAGGTGTAAACTGGATACTGACGGAGCTTGTCAATAGGGGCTTTAGAAGCAAATGGAGGGGCTTTAGCAGGCTGCTATGGCAGCTCTTGCCTAAGAGACACGACCACTTGTTTAATCATTTTATCCATTGTCATTAGATACTTCTGCTGAGCGGAAGGCATCGGAGGAGGATCAGGTGGGTCATTCTGTCCCACTTGTTCAGGTCTTACTTCTGCCCTTATATTGTTCATATGTGTCGAGGAGGAGTCGGGGTGCGGTTCATCTAAGGCACGCCTATCAGTAAGTGCTGACATTTTTAGATCTAATCATTCACAAAGGATTTAAATTGTGTAAGTTGCAAGTCACGGATAACATATACAAATAAATTCCTAGGTGGCATATGCACATGAAGACTCATAATAAGCCTAGGGTTGATCCTAGAATTGACTAAACTCTGGCTCTGGTACCACAAATGTAACACCCCCTTCCCGGCCTGGTAGAGAACCAGGTAGAAAGTGTTACCGAGAAACATATCGGAGTTTCGAAGTTGAATTCATAGTTCGAAGACTTATTCGGGAAGTTTATTAATCTCTTTCAAAGCTTAGCAAATTTGTTTGTTGACTACTTATTCGATTTAGGGTCAATTTTAAACTTTTTCAAACTTAAGGACTAAATCACATTTTTTTACAAATTAGAGGTCCTTATTGGGATTTCTTTTTACTAAACTACAATTAAACTGACCAATTATTAACCTGTGAAGTTTCGTTACTAACGGAGATCGTTTACCTATCCAATTAGGCCATATAAAGCTTAGTGACCAATTTGTAAACTATTTAAAGCTGTAATTTTAGACTTTTAACATAATTAACTGACTTCGTACCGGTACGCCTAAGACCGTATCGGTAAGCTAAGCTGATTTCCCAAATTCTAGTTTCAAGGGTAGCAAGACGGTATCAATACCTCTAAGCCCGTATCGATACGCATTGACTAAGGTTGACCCGTTTCGGTGCAGCCTAAGGCCATATCGATACAATTTAATTTTCAGACCTTACTATCCAATTGCATATCGATACACCCCTTTTGCATATTGATACGTCTTATTTTACTTAGTCCAATTATGCAAGACCGTATCGATACGCCATCACCCGTACCGATACGCCATCACCCGTACCGATACGCCTACCCTGTAATGACATATTTTAGCTGGTTTTTAATCAATTTAACCCATTGACCGTTTTCCAAATTTTACCAGCAAGTCTAATATCCATATTTTTAATAGCATACAAAATTTTAGAGCGTTTCGAATCCATTTACCTAGTTTTCACTTTTTAGTGCTCTTAAGCTCATTTTAACTAGTTTAGCCATTTCAAAACATGATAATTTTCACATACAACCCATAGGCACTATTAGGCTATTACACACACATCAAATTATGCATCTATGACATGTTTGAGTCATATGCCACCTTACTAGGAGTTCAAGGCAAAAGTTAGGCATACATATGATTGGTAGAGGCGACTTGCAACCGCAATTACACGGTGGGAGTTCAGAATACTTCAAGATCCTAAAATGCATGAGAGACACGAATGTTAGGCTTACATAGCCTAGTGAGGTAGTCATAACAAATGCACAATAAATTCATCCAATACATGAATGTCATATAGGCATGCTTGGTTAACAATTTATATAGCATCAATCATATAAGATCTTGTTCAAATCAATGGTCAAGATTCCATGTATCAATTGTAAATCATATAAACATATCATTTCCTTAGACATGGTAACCAATGAATACGCAAATTCCCTGAACACCACATATGTCGAAAATAGGTCATAGCCTTGAGTCGTAGCTCTGAAAAATATCCCTTACACAAACCATCCTTATCTCCCCCACATATAGGCCGTAGCCCCAGACCATAGTCCAATCCCTTACTTGGTGAGCTCAAATAACCCTATGGCATGCCAATTATATCCAATGTCCAGAAATGTCCAAGGCCACATATTTCATTATAATTCTTACCTTTTGGATCACATGTCAAAACATAATCTTACCTTTGTGCTCGTAAGCCATATCATATCAGACGTCAAATTGAGCCTTAGCTCCACATATCATATCATAGCATATCTATATCAAATTCACACATAGCAAAATTCAAGTATCGTATATGAACTTACACATATTAATCCATGTTGGAAACTTACAATGCTTACTATTAGCATCCACACAAGCTTGCTCTACTTGAGCCCTTAAACAAAATGCAAATTATAACATAAAACGAATTCAACGGGATGGAACCTTGCCTATCCCTTGACATGACTACACTCACCTAGTGCACGAAAGCTTTTAGGATTCCCAGATTTAGATTCCTTTGCTTCTAGAATTGGTTGAAGATGACAGATTGTTTCCTTCCAATATTTGAACTAGGACGAAACACAAGGAATTATTATAATCATTACAACGACATAGTACCCATTTCAAAGATTAGGCTTAAAATTTCGATTTGAAATTAAACTCCAATTATCCACGGAATTCAACAATTGATTGAGGGCTTTTACTTACCCGATCGATAGCTTTGCTATAGAGGTTTCGAATCAATGCAAGCTTGCTTCTTAAAGTGAAGGTGGTGTTTAGTTTCGGGAGTATTAAGTAAGGAAGAAAGCTTTCTTCTTTTTTATCCGTTCTAAGAGAACCAAACTTAATTATTTCCCCACCTTCTTAACAACCAATAAGAGGCTTACCCACATTTGAGGGTTTGTTAAACCCAATTCAATATCATTTCAAGAATTAAGGAGGTCAAGCTATCATCTCATCAGCACAAAAAGTGAACCAATCACATGGGGTAGGCAAGCAAAAAGGTGAGTCAGCACCTTGCTTTCCACTTCTTTTAATTTGCCCACTAAAATAGCTTTGAACAGGGGACCCGTATCGATACACCTTATGGCCGTATCGATACGGATAGGCTAAAATAAGTAAGTTCGTTATGGCAGTAAGATCGTATCGATACTAGTCTTATTGTATCGAATGCCTAGTTCAAATTGTATCGATATTGGTCTAACCATATCGATACGCCTAGGTCAAAATCAACATTCGCAGCTTTGAATTTCTTACAAAAAGATCCCACAACTTAAATCAAGCCCAATTAACTTTCATTGTTACAAAATTGGGTGCAAGGATTGAGAGATTACATTTTCGAGCATATCCGATACAAAATTTCCGGTCACCGGAACCAGATTTCGTCTAGGCCAGTTTTAGGGATGTGACAACCTTAATATCTTAACAGGCTTAAGGTGCAGCGATAAGTTGCCAGATACTAAGGCGAGAAGCTTTGACAGAAGATGTTCAAGTAGATGAACTTACTTCAAAAGTGAGTCTACCCCTTAGGAGTAAACATTGACACTTAATTAAGTTAATTAATGAAAAACTTCACTATAGACATATATGGGTTTTATTCGTGGTTAACTTAGGGTATTTCCATCGACAAAGGCAATACTATCTTTAATCTACTAGGCAATAAACCAACGAAGAGCATTATTAAAGGCTGGCATAAGTAGCGTGAAATCCAGGCATCCCTTGCCAACGCTTATCATTCAATTGAACATTTCGTTGTCATACTGCTTTCATTTTCAATACACTATTTTTGCCATCTTTTAAATCTAAAACCCAACACATTTCAAACACTTTTAATCCTTTCAGACAAGTAAACATTGAGCAAATAAGTTCTTGTTCAATCCCTGCAGATTTGATACTCAACTTACTGTCGTTTTACTTGTTGACCGTGTATACTTGCACACATAAGACTCATCTTGCACTATTACTTTGCACTTTTATACTAAATATCTTTAGTCTACTAGGAAATAAACCAAGGAAGGGCATTATTAAAGGCTGGCATAAATAGCGTGAAATCCAGGCATCCCTTGCCAGGCTTGTCATTCAATTGAACACTTCGTTGCCAGACTACTTTCATTTTCACTACACTATTTTTGCCATCTTTTTAATCTAAAACCCAAAACATTTCAAACACTTTTAATCCTTTCAAACAAGTAATCAAGTTTGCATGTCAAGCAATTCAAGCAAACCAATCAAGTAAACATCAGCTCAAGTGAGACCATAAGCCATTTCAAGTAGCAAATCATATAATACAAGGTCCAAGCATAGGCAATTATCATTTCAAGAGTTTCATGTCAAGAATCAAGCATTACATGTCAAGCAATTAGAGTATTTCAAGAATTCATGTCAAGTGATTCAAGTGTTCAAGATTTCTTGTCAAGTCATTTAAGTATTTCAAGATATAATTCAAGTATTCCAGATTTTATTTTGAATTTTCTTATTCAAATTCTCAATAAGGTTCATATCTTTTTAACATGTTTGCCTTGGATCACAATTGGTCATGAATAACATTGGTCCGTGTTTAACCATAAAGGTCCAAGAGATACTTAGCTCAAAGCACATAACAATGGCTAATATCGAAAACATGTCAATCCTATACTTCTCACTATCCAACCAAACTGTCGCCACTCCATACAACTCCCCCGTTACCTCCAACTGTCACCAATAACATATTACATGTAATGGGGCATGTAACACCCCATCCCCGGGTTAGCCGTAACCCAATTAAGGAACGTTACCAAAGCGAGAACAAAGCAAAAGATAGGTTACTTGTCGAACAAGTAACCTCAGTATACATAACTTGCAACGCAAGTAACCTAAACATAACCATACAAAACATACAAGTAATCCACATTAATCAAAACAAACACACTTAGCATGGTAATTTAGGTACTAATTTGTTTCATTTCATACTTATATCCTAAGTTAACACTATCATTTTTCAATTCACCATTCCATTTCAATACACCTACACCATTCGATCAATAATGACAAGCATGGTATACTTCACAATAGGTTTCTATTCTTCATGATCCAACTTACATTCTTATTACATGTTCATACACCCTATTCGAATAGCTAGGTGGTCACTTAACATATTTCATTTGTTTCTTTTGCAAACAAGACATAATATTTCATGGCATCCTTAGCTAGTACATTGTTAATGCATGCTTGTACATACCTTAGCTCCAATCCAAGCATTTCCGAATCATACCAATGGCAACAAGAACAAATGCATGATCATACAATATTGATTTAGTGTTTGAATGGTTCAAGGTTTCAACATTCATTAAATTACTTTCACAATTTGCGCAACATCTTACTTATTATATACATATCAACATAGTTCATATACATAGTTTAAGGTATTCAAGGTTGGTTACATGATAGGCCCAACAAAACATTACATATACTAGTCATATATATACACCCAAAATGCATGTTCAAAGTTAACTATTACAAGTTCTAGTGCCACCAAACTAGGAGCATACAAAGAGTATGAAATCATACTTTCAAGCTTGCTTCAAAACGTTGCTTCAAGTTCAAGATATCCTCTTGAAAGTGTCATCAATCTGTTATGGGAAGAATAAAGAGTAGAGTGCTAAGTACAAGTTATGTACTTAGTGAGGTAACACTAAGTCTAGCCAATTTCCAAGTATACATATCCAAGTTTACATGTATTTCAAACAATCTAGATCATCTCTACATAACATATACCATTCAAATGAATAGGGTAAACATAGGTAAACTTCACATATCACACATTCAACATGCATCATCCATCATGTATCCATAACATACTATTCGAATTATTGCTTAAGAGACAAGCAATCAAAAGCACCAAGTACCAAGTAGACATTCTTGCACAATAACATCATCTATGCATTTCTTCCATGTGAAGTAACTAGTTATACAATCATTCATGTGTTATCTTTCAAGGCAAGGATGTTCATTCAAGAATCTTCAAAACAAGTAATGTTCACATCACACATCCAAGGCAAACAATGTTCAATTCAAGTTATTCGTTCATCTTATAACACCCTTGGTATTTAGCTCAATAGATAATCAAATATTCAACAATATGCACCGTAGTGCCAATATACACCGTAGTGCCAAAATGCACATTTGTGCCAATATGCACCGTAGTGCCAATATGAGCTTAAGATTCTAAGGCATGCCCTCCTATCTATCTGAACTAGCTACCAAGGTTGTTTGATTATCAATTTCATTCAAGCTTTATACAATTCATTATTCAATACATGATTATGCCATTCAAAGGCCAAGCCCTTAGGCTTATGGAGTCTTAACTCACAAGACAAGTCTATCCATGCCATTTGAATGGCATGAATACAAGGTGGTACCATTGTTCATTTCATTTCAAACCAGCCATGTATATCAATTACAAACACATTCATATGTATGCAATGTGCGTACCTTATCCTCCAAGCAAGCATGCCATTTCTTACCTTTGGCATAAGCAATGCAACATGTCAAGCATTTCATTTCATTTGCTTAACACTCAATTAAACAAATAGATCATGGCATCAAACAAGTTGACATTCATATCATTTTTCCCTTAATTAGCCAAATATATATTAGGTCATGTTACATGACAATGACATTGAATTAAGACAATAGCAAGGTTGGTTAGGACCTAAGTCTCAACCCTAAGGATGGTTACACTCACAATACTCCTAGCTAATCACTTGTCTTGTATCCAAACCCCTTTACCTATTGATTTGGGATATCCACTCTTTTCTTACTCTTCCATAACTTGCTGCCCTTGGTCTAGCAATCATAACACATACAACTCATCAAAACATGGACATTATGTCACACATATATAGTAGCAATGTTACCACATTTGTACCTAACATTTAGCTACTATTTTTATGCTTTCTTTTAAACATTTCTTACTTGTTCCTCTAAATTGTTATTACCTCATTTTAGGACATAACTGGACAGATTACAATGTCCAAAACTGTTTTGGAAACAGTTTGCTTCTAGGTGTAAAAACAGTCCCAAATGCCCAGGACACTGTTGCTTGGCAGTTTGCACACTGTTGCCTGGAATTGTCGTATCTTTTAATCGTACGTCATAATTTCGATTAATTTACACCGTTGGAAAGCTAACACAATTTTCTTTATGACCAATAAAGCTTGCATTTTATTTCTTAGCCAATTAATATAGTTTATTGTTCAAAGACAGGGCATTTACATTGTCTGGACAGTTTGCACTGTCCAGCTATTTCTAATTATAGTTTCCAGCATAGGACCCAGATTTCAGTTCTGTTTTCACCTAATGAAAGTAGACATACTAATAATCATGTCACTAAAATTTCAGCCCTGAATTTGATCAATATAAATTTTGGTGAATTTTCAAAGTTACTGCCCAGAACAGAGCAATTTTGGGCAGATTGCACCTATTCACATTTTAATTCCTTAAATTCATTTTAACCAATGTTTTGACCCTATAATTCATTTATGATCATGTTAATACATGTCTTGGTTATCATAATTTACCTAAAAATGTTCTCAAAACAGGGCATAGTCATGTTATTCCTAGTTTAATCCATTTGATCTCAATTACACATCAATTCATCAACTAGGCAGTCCATTACCTAATTTAACTAGTTCAATTAGGTGTAGTCACATTTTCCAGCAAGTTGCCTATTCAATTCAATCTTCTTTTTACCTAGTAACATGTTCAAAACAGAGTTCTAAGTTCATTTAGCATGCTTACACAATTTCTCAATCAAAACAGTCCCTAACAAGACTGTTTTCTAACATGTTCATGTTTCCCAGATTTTCCAGCATTGGTTACTAATAATTTAGCTTGTTTAACACCTTAATTACATTATCTAATCATGATCATGCTCAATTCATTAATTCCATAGCTCAATTTCATGTTCTAACAATTCAATTCTTACAACAACATCTAATTTCAAATTTCCAGCAACCTAATTTTGTTACACCATCCCTTACACATAAATTCCATTCTAATTCAAGTCATCTGTAGTGTATACAAGTTCAATTTCATCATTCTCTTCATTTCAAACAACCTAATAACTCAACTAAGCATTAATCATCATCTAAATTAGAATTTCAAGCATGAATCAATTTGGACAGCATGAATTTACCGTAGTAATGCTGCCACCAAGTTGAATTTAGCTCAATTTCAACTTTACACCATATATTTCAAGCTTTCTCTCAAATTTTCCTCTCTCTCTCATTATTTCCTCTTCAATTTCGGCAACAAAAGAGAAAATGAAGAAGATGATGACACTTAATCCAAGTTAATGGATTTATGAAATGTCTAAAATATCCCTTAATTTAATCCTTATCTTAACTTAATCAAGGGCATTAGGGGAAACAAGGAATTTAACATGCAACCATCATCTTTCTCATTTAATTCAATTTAGCCACTTTAAATTGATCACTTATTTCATTCATTCTTCTATTTCCGTCCTTTAATTTGGCATTCATATTTGTTAATTATTCAATTCAACCCTTAATTGACTTTACTTAGTTCAAGATGATTTAACTATTTAGGAATTCTAAATAGTGGTAACATTCTAAGCCCAATTTAGGGGTGTAATAGGGCGTCCCCCTGAGCCGTGGCTCATGGACCATAGTCCCAAGTATACCATGCATCATACCATTGTATCCAAGGACTTCCATTGTAGGCAACTTAAGTCTTTTAAATCTTTAAACTTTCATTAGAGGGGTATTCTTATACTTTAAAGCTTGTTGTTGTTTCTTATATTTTATGCTTTCATGTTCAAGTTGAGACAATTCAATTCGAGAATTACATTCAAGCAAGTATAGCAATATCATGCTTAGCCTTAGCTCTTTATTTCAAGTAATTCATGCTTACATCAAGACATGTAATTCAAGATCCTTTTCAAGAAAGTATGTCAAGATTAACTTTGCCCTTAGGCTATTTGAGCCTTAGCTCCACAATCACCAATTACTTATCTTCCAAGCAAGTATTTACATTACCATCTTAGGTTTCAAGTAAGCATTCGAGTGAATTGCATTCATGATACAAGGATCAAGCATCATATATCATTATAATACATACATGCCACTATTCAAATAGGCACAATCAAGAACAAGAAATCAAGCATTTACATCCATAGTGTAACTCAAGCAAGCAATTCGAATGGAATCATTCAAGGCATGGAATCACACAATGTTTACACATTTCTTTCTAAATAATTTAACTTATCCATTTCCATACTATTACTTAATCACAAATTTCAGCTTAGTCCAATCTTCCCTTTTAATTCATATTCAAGTTTAATTAAGCTCATTATCATGGCATATCAATAGCAATAAGATAGACATGTAAATTTTGGTTAGGACCTAAGTCCTAACCCTACCAAAACTACACTCACAATACTCCAAGCTTAGCTAGTCTTGGATCCAAACTCCTTTGTGTTTTCCACTAGCTTGGCCACTCCTTTCTTCCTCCACAAGGTTTTCTCCTTGCTCTAACATTGCACACAAGATCGTAGATTCAAAGTCAGTAACCAATTTAAACAATGCATGATTTCATACACACCCTAGCATACATTTGACATCATTTAGACAGCTTACTTTATAATTGTTTCCATACATTGAAACTGTCCCAATACAAATGTTCAATAATCAAATAGCATGCTTATATATGTACATTCCAATTTGGGCAGAAGCAGGGCAGTAGCCAAACTGTATACAAAACAGTTTATAAAACTGTCCAAGATACCTAGACTGCTGCTGGTAGGCAGCTTGTGCACTGTTTACTTAAACATACATAACTTTCATTCCGTACGTCAGAATTTCAATTCGTTTACACCATTAGAAAGCTAACTTAACTCTCTTTCTAACCATATAGACCTTGAATTTTTATTTCTTACCAATTAATACAGTTTTTATACTAAAGACAAGGCAATTTACACCACTGTACAGTTTGCATTATCCTTAGAGTTTTATCTCTAAAATCTGTTTTATAGTTCTGAATTCAATTTTGTTTGTTGCATGTGAAACTAGACATATGAAGGTTTCTAACCATATAAATTACAAACTTTAATTCAACCATTACCAATTGTAGTGAATTTTCAAAGTTACTGCCCATAACAGAGTTTTCTGGGCAGATTTCACTAAACTAGATTTTAGCTTCATTAATCACTTAGATGGTAGTTCTAACATGTTAATTTAACTTATATTCACTCTCATACATGTCTAAGATAGCTCCCAAGTTCATGTATTTACACTTCATGCCCTGTTTTTACACATAGGGCCACCATATATACCATTTCATATATTCACATGTTTAAACATTAAAATCTGGGCAATTTTGACTCTAATTCCAATTGGACAACAAGGTATGGATTCATTCAAACGACAATCCAGCTTACTATCTTTACGAACATGTTCACTTACTTAACAACTCAACTCACGATACCAAATTCATAAATTCATCAATTTCACACAACAACCCTTATTACAACTATTTTCATAATTTTAATCACAGACCAGCCCACTAAACATTAATTGTGCAAACAACAAAGATGTAAGTTGAACACTTCATTTTCAATCACCTTAAATCTTATTCCAAAGATCAACTGAATCATATTATAGTTAATTCTCAAAGCATGAAACAATCAAAGGTTTCAAGGAAACATTCATAGCATGTATCTCTTTCTCTATCTCTAACTGATTCACCAACATGCAAATTACATAAAATCTTCATATATAGTTCTCGATTTAAGCTCTAAGCAAGAAGAAAGCATAATTACTTACATTCTCCCTAAGAAGGTCAAACTACACCCATGAGCTTGAACTCAAAGCTCCCAAATTTACATGGCAATTCTAAATTTTCTATTAAGCTCCCCCTTTTAGCTCTTTTTCTTTCCTTGAGTCGGTCTTTGAAGAAGAAGAACCAAAAATGAATTTTGGTCATCCAATTCCCCAAAAACCGTAGCTCCCTCTCCCTTGCCCACATGTCTCCAAACAATGTGACATGTGTAAGGGTCCTCCCTAACTTATTAATTTACATGCAAGTCTTCATTTATCAAGCTTTCCATTTAAGTCATATTTAATTAACTCTCCTATTTTCCCAACTTAGCAATATAATCCTTAACTTGATGTACAAACAAATTCAAGATATCATTAAATCAAACGGGATTACTAGTATTTAGTAACATACTATTAGACCGTATTTTGGGGTATTACATATCTCAACATTTTTAGGCAAAAGTTTAGCCCTCAACTTGTTCAAAATTCGACCCCCATGCTAAATGAAGATTCGGAAGCAACTAAAGTGATTGGAATGGCTAAAACATCTCTAGCCATCTGTGAAAGTACAAGAAAAGAAACAGATTGTGATTTCCAATACTCCAAAACATCAAACTCAGCATCATCAATACGAGGTACAATGGGCAAAGTAATGTAGGAGTTAACATCAGATTTTCCACTCCTAGAATCAGCTAAATTGGCATCAAAGTTCTAACATTAAAAAAGATAAAGGTTAATCAGTAAACTGTAAGTAAAACAAAAAAGTTAATTAAATGTAAAAACATAAGCCTAATTGAAATTTAAGAGAATAAAGACTAACCTGAAATAGATTAGATTTTTTAAATGTTCGAGGCCGACTAGAACTTGACACACGTGTACTTTGAGATGGTTACTTTGGACAGAAGAATTAGAAGAAGAACAGAGTACAACTTTTGAATAATATATATACAAATTAACAAACTCATTGTAAACAAGGCTTACCCTCATTTCAACCTCATCCTCAACATAGAGGACACCGTACAACTCCTTCAAAAGTTGTAATTTATATCGAGGATCAAGCAAAACAGCAAAGGAGATAATTGTTGAGTGATCAGACCAATATTTCTCATAAAATTCAAGCATAGGTCCTGCCATTGCAGAAATGCCCTCACAGTGATCATTGTGAGCATCACACAACAGCTTCTCAATGGCAACAACATTAGCCAAGTACAAGTTAGAAGTGGGATACTTAGATCTTGAAAACAAAGTAGTAATTTCAAAAAATGGCTAAGGGAAATCACGGATTAATTGAGCAGTTTCCCACTCAACCTCACTAATTATATCCAAATCATTTTCCCTATTAACAAATAAATTGATAGCTAATTTAGCATCAATTTCCCTACGAAGCATTGAGTAAGTGGAATTCCATCGAGTTGGAACATCCAATATCAACTTACCAGAAAAAGTAGAACCACAATCTTTAACAGTCAATTCAAAGCTACAAAGTCTAGTATCAAAAGAATCAATAAACTTAACAATTTCATGCAATTTAATAACAAAAGAGTCAATTACCTTCAAACCTTTTTGAACTATCAAGTTCAAAATATGGGCAGCACACCTTATATGAAAGTACTTACCATTGCATGGAAGGGGTGAAATGGTATGCAAATCAACTTTGAGACGCTTCACCATTTTCTTATTTGTTTAAGCATTACAAGAGTTATGATAAAATATTTTTTCTCAAGACCCCACTCACATAACATTTTTTCACAAACTTATAAATAGACTCACCATCATGGGGTGGGGGAAAACGACAAAAATTCAATATTTTAGACTGAAGTTTCCAGTTATTATCAACATAATGTGCAGTCAGAGCAAAATATGAACGTGAAGTGCAAGCAGACCATCCATCACATGTAAAACAGATACGACTTGAAACAGAATGCATTGAATCAAGTAGCAATTTTCATGTTGCTCATGCTTTAACATGCAATGCTTAGTAATAGTATACCTCAAAATATCCTTCGCATTAGGATTTAGATATTGATGCAAAACCCTAAGTTTTTCATGCTCAACCACACTCAAAGCATAACCATGACACAGAATAGCTTCAGCAAATAAATCACAGTATCTTTTCTGATCAAAAGAACTTTCTGTACTACTATTGGGATTAGTAGAAAGAAAATCCTTGTCAGCTGGGCATTTTTTAGTATGCCTTTTAGGGTTAGATGTGCCAACATAAGAATCTGCTTTATAGCTTTTGGATTTGCAATACTTACATTGCGCAAAAACACCTTCAGGTTGCTTAACGAAGGTATAATAATCCCAAACAGGAGAAGTTTTTCTCCCAAAATCCACTGAATTTGCAGTTGTAGCCATCCTCTTAAGGGTACGAGCTATTCCAGAAGTTGAACATTTATATCCACTTCAAACAAACATGTATTAGTGATTGACAGAAATGATACAAATATAATCTGAAATTAAAAAAAGGAATATACCTCTTTCAACAGGATACTCCAACTCATAAGAATCAGCATCCATAGCTGTGATAAATACTAAAATGTAAACAATGTGATTTGTTGTTAGAGACTCAAAAAAATAGAACAAATAACAAATCTACAAAGCAACAAACAAAACCCCTAAGCTCAATGGTATTAATCCTTGTACGTGCCATTGTTAAACATGTCCACAATGTCCTTTAAAAACCTCCTTTGACACCAGTAGCATCGCAGAACGGGATGTCCAGCCTATATACTCGGATTAAACCATTGAAACAGAACATAGAACATCTAAAAACCTAGAAAAGACAACAACAAAACCCACAATCAAAAATCAGAATAGACAACATATATACTCAGAATAGACAACATAGTCATATACAAAAGACAGAACATATATGTAGAAAGAGTGAAACAAACCCACAATTAGAATATTGAGAGTCTGAGAGAGACCAGCGATATACCTGAGAAGTTAGAGAGAGAACACAGTTAACAAAAATCATAAATGAACACAAACAACAAAAAATGCAGAAAAATCGAAAAAAAGAACTGAGTGTTACTTACCCAAACCAACTGAGAAGCTAAGAGATTTGGACCAGAGAAGTTGAAGGGGTTAGAGGAGAATAGAAACAGGTTTGGGATGAGAAGTTGAAGGGTTTAGATGAGAAGATGAAAATATTTTAAGAAGTTGAAGGGAAAATAGAATCGATTTGGGGATTAGGGTTTGGAAGGATTGAAAAGGGAAAAGTGGAAGAACATGAGGTTTTTCTTCAAAAATTCTAGGTTTTGATCGAACAGAAACAGGTTTGGGATGAGTTTTGATGTTTTTATAAGATCTGGAAGGGGTTAGAGGAGAACAGAAACATGTTTGAGATGAGTTTGGTATGAGATGTTGAAGGGGTTATATGAGAAGATGAAAAGATTTTAAGAAGTTGAAGGGTAAAATAGAATCGGTTTAGGGATTAGGGTTTTGAAGGATTGAAAAGGGAAAAGTGGAAGAACATGAGGTTGTTCTTCAAAAATTCTAGGTTTTGATCGAACAGAAAAAGGTTTGGGATGAGTTTTTATGTTTGTATAAGATCTGGAAGGGTTTGATCGAAGAACAAAGGATGAACTGGGTTAAAGTTCAAGTGTTTGATCGAAAATGGTTTGAGATTTCTGGGAATATGGTGTTTTTTTCTAGAGAGAAGGCAGAGAATTTAGAGTGAGAATGAGAGTAGAAATATGGGCAGAGTTTTGCCAAGAGAAAAATGAAATGATAAAAATGGATTCGATCTGATTTTTGGGGTATATATAGAATGTCGGGTAAAAAGATCCGCGTATTTTTAAACGGGTCGCGCCTTACTATTCAGATTTTGCTCCGCTGGCACTCATGTTTTAAATTTGTTTCAATTTGGTCCTAATCACTTTTAAATTGAGCTTAAAAATTTGGTCCTTATTCGATTTGGTCCTTCTTAATGTATATGTATTAATGGATATATATATATATGTATGTATTAATGTGTATATATATGTATTAATGTATATATATATGTATATGTATTAATGTGTATATATATGTATTAATATATATATATATATATATATGTATTAATGTATATATATATATATGTATTAATATATATGTATATGTGTATGTATTAATGTGTATATATATGTATTAATATATATGTATTAATGTATATATGTGTATATGTATTAATGTATATATATGTATGTGTATTAATGTATATATATATATATATATGTATATGTATTAATGTATATATATGTATATGTATTAATGTATATATATATGTATTAATGTATATATATATGTATATTTATTAATATATATCTATGTATATGTATTAATATATATCTATGTATATGTATTATTATATATATATATATGTATTAATATATAGTTTAGGGGTATACATACATGTATACATATTAGTATATATATGTATTAATGTATATGTATACGTATACGTATATGTATTAATGTATATATATGTATATGTATTAATATATTTTTATATATATATGTATTAATGTATATATATATATATGTATATGTATATGTATTAATGTATATAATATGTATATACATGCATACCTACATTAATACATACATAACATAAATGCATAGATAATATACATACATATATAGTTTAGGGGTATACTTACATGCATACATATTACTACATTATACATACATACTAACGCACATATATAGTTTAGGGGTATACATACATATTAGTACATTACACAAACATACCTACATAAATACATACATAACACTTAACATACATACATACATATATAGATAGTTTAGGGGTTAAGATTTGAGGTTTATGGATATAGTTTAGGGGCATACATACATAAAATACATACATATCATATATATATTTATATATAATATACATATATGTATTAATGTATATATATTATATACATACAATATACATATACATTAATACATATATATATGTATGTATTATGTATATATACATATACATATACATACTAAAACTTACATGTATATTGTATGTATGATATATATATAATATTATGTATACATACATACATACATACATATATATATACATACTCACATATACATATACATATACATATATACATATACGTATACATATATATGTATGTATATATACATATACATACTAAAACTTACATACATATAACATATACATACTAAAACTTACATATATATATATATATGTATATATATATATACATACATACACACATATACAATTATACATACATACATATATAAATATATATGTGTATGTATCATGTATGTATATATAATATACATATATATACATACATACATACATACATACACACATATACAATTATACATACTTACATACATATAAAAATATATATGTGTATGTATGTATACATATAATATACATATATATATATACATACATACATGCACACGTATATATATATATTAATATATACATATAGTAAAACTTACATACAAACATATATTTTATTTTTAGTCCAAATTGACCCCATTCTTTTTTGTTTGTAATTTACTCCAAATGTTTATAATTTTAATTTAATATCTTTGTTCATTATGGTCCCTAAAACTTTATTTTTATTCCAAATTAACCGATATTTTTTTGTATTTTAGTCCAATGTTTATAATTTTAATTTAATATCTTTGTTCATTATAGTCCCTAAAACTTTGTTTTTATTCCAAATTGACCCCTATTCATTTTTTTGTAATTTAATCCTGTGTTTTTAATATTATGATATTTTTATTCATAATATTAACTGAAATTTTATTTTTCACCAAAATTTACCCTTATTAATTTATATTTTTTTTTAATTTACTCCAATATTTTATATATGAATCATTTGCTGATATTTTTGTTCATTCTAGTCCCTAAATCTTTAATTTTAGTCCAACTTGACCCCTATTCATTTTTTTGTAATTTAGTCCAATGTTTATAATTTTAATTTAATATTTTCACCAAAATTGACCCTTATTAATTTATAATTTTTGTAAGTTACTCTAATATTTTAGAAATGAATCATTCAATATTTTCTGTTCATTCTAGTGCCTAATATTTATTTTAATGTGATTCGTGTTCGTGAAATGCGTTCAATAATTAGCTCGAAATGAATGACCAACCCAAAGTCTATCGATTATTTGTACCAAACTCAAACTTAATACGACTTCAAAACCTGAATTAACCCGACCTGAAATGAACCCGACCTGATATGAACCCGACCTGATATGAACCCGAACCCAAATTAACCCGTCAATTAACCATTTTGACCCGACCTGAAATGAACTCGACCTGAAATGAACCCGGCCCAAAATGAACCCGACCTCAAATGAACCCGACCTGAAACTGACCCGCACCAGACCCGAATCGAGTCAAAACAAAAAAAATGACCTAAAATGACCTGTATCCGATTTGACCCGACCTGACAGAACTCGATCTGAAACTCATCTGATTACCTGTTTTTACATCCCTATTTACTGGAAAGAGATGCTTATTGCGGAACGAGCAGAGATAGTGAAACGGATGAGTTTAAAAGAAAACCGTCTAAAATGTGGCTAATTTAATGCAATATCAATAATGATGTTGTATGAGTTAATAATAAATAAATAAATGTGAGTTGTTAGATTTAAAAAGAAAAAAAAACAATACATTAAAGGTTAAACCGGTTAACAAGTTACAACACAAAAATGTTATCCAGTTATAAAACAAAATGTTACCGAATATTAAGAAAAAAATGTTCCAACATAAATTCTTACCCTAGTTAACCAAAACCAAAACTCTTCAAACATATGGTGAGAATTTATGTTCCAACCTAAACTCTTATGAAACACAGAAGATTGTAGGTTCCAACATAAATTATTACCGAAAAGCTAACCAAAAAGGTTGCAACATAAATTCTTACCATAGTTAACTAAAATTAAGACCCTTAAAACACATGGTAAGAATTTATGCTACAACCTAAAATCTTACCGAAAAACATAAATTGTTATGAAATACATAAGATTTTAGGTTCCAACCTAAATTATTACCGAAAAGGTAAGAAAAATGTTGCAACATAAATTCTTACCATAGTTAACTAAAACTAAGACCCTTCAAACACATGGTAAGAATTTATGCTACAATTTAAAATCTTAGCGAAAAACATAAATTATTATGAAAAACATATGATTTTAGGTTCCAACCTAAATTATTACCGAAAAGGTAAGAATAAATGTTGCAACATAAATTCTTTACCTAGTGTTTAATAAGAAATAATGTAGAGATTGGATTTCGGGTTAATAATTTGGGTCTTAGATTCATATTCGAATCTTCCAAGAGTTAAGATTAAATTTAGGAGAATCAAATTTGGGAGCCCATTAAATGGATTATTGGGATAGATTGAATAGAGACTTAAAGTTGAGTCTAAAGTGGAAATAAAAAAGGATGGCAAGTGTTTAGTATTTTTATTGGGAGATAGTGATGTTTGAAATTTAAAATAAGAGTGAGTGGTTGGAAAAGTGAGGAAGAGGGTATGTTAGAAAGGGAGAAAAAGTGAATAGTCAGAGAGAAAATAGAAAAGTGAGAGAAAGTGAAGGGGGAAGTTTTGAAGTCTGGTCTACCATCGTCCAAGCATCCGTTCATGACACCACCGACACCGTTGAAAGATATCGCCAAGATAAGTCTGGCGGTGGTCACCAAGTCACCATCACCGTTTGCTAGGGTGAGAGGAAAAAAGTTTCGGATTGCTTGAAATAAGGCATTTTCGGTGGCCAAATCGCAAAACGAATGGCACCACAGTGTTCACCAGTGTCGGGGCAGCGGGCCTCACGCGCCGCCACCGTGAGTGGGCGTGTGCTGGCTACAGAGGCAGGTGCATATGGGTCTTTAGGCACCTACGCGCACCAGATTTGGCTCCCTAGGGTCAACCGTAGCCTCCATGCACCTAGACGTACTAGATCATGTTCCTGGGGTGCATGATATGATCACTGCACCGCGTCACACTAGATCACCTAGCACCATTGATATGTGTTGACCTACCATTGACTTTTTTTGAGGGACCCCACCTGGGGGTTTCTTGATGTTTTGAGTTCGTTGGCGCAATCTGTTTTGCCAAATTTGAATCTAGTAAGCTATTTTTACGTGTTTTATACCTTAAAGTAGTTTGATAATTTGAAATGGCTTATGTAGTCATATTTGTTTTATCCGAGGAAATTGTGGACTCGAATATTGGATTTAAAGAGATGTTTGAAGGAGCTTGGTTGAAGATTTATCGCTTTGGCTTAAGGTTAGTACACATCAAACTCATATTGCTTCATGAGCATCATAAATGTGATTGCTTTGCGTGTTAGTATCTGCAAAATAGGTAGACAATGAATATGCATGTTTGGAGACCGATAGTATGAGACTTGATATCTATGAGATGCTTGGTGATGTTAGGAATATAATGAGACACATGGAGGATTTAGAGACCATGTAGGGTCGTTTGAGATGCTCGTATAATGACTTGATGGTTGTTTCATTGCTTGGTAATCATGATGCCATGTATGCTTGTTCGAATAGATTGACGTGATTTGATGTGAATTATGCTTAAAGGATAAATACTCGATTAAATGATTATAAAGTCGATAATTAATATTAAATAACTAAATGTGTTAGTAAACAAACCCTAATGACTTTTATAAGCTTTAGAGATCGAATAAAGTGTTGTAATATCGTAATTCGAGGAAATGGTATGAATTTATGAGTAGGGTATCGGCACGAGATTTGGCTATGCCGATACGCGATTGGGGGTCGTATGAATATGGGTCGACCTGTACCGGTACTTGTAGAAATCTAGGATTTCTAATAAGCAATGTTTGTATCGGTACACGTGTGAGTACCGTTACCCAGGGGTATCATATAGACACTCGTATTTGATTACCGGTACCCACTAAACGAGATAATCTATAATGCTAATAAAAAGATAGAAATTGACGTGGGATGATAATGAGAATTAATAACATATTTAATGAGGATAACTGATGTACTCTTTTATAATGTATTAACAAGTTGGTAAACTTAATTGGGTGACTTGATAATTTATAGAAACCATAAAGTTATGGTAATTGTGCAAATGATGTGTGTTGTATGGAAATCTTGTCAATGTTGTGTGCGGTCTAGAAACTTGGTTGGTTGAATCACCTTTGATTGATTGGATCTAGATACCCAAAGAGCGTGTTGCAACACAATGCTTAGAGATCTCAAATGTATATTCTCAACGTTGTGTGACATCGGGCCTCATTCGATGATACTCGATGAGAGATTTTGAGTATGGGTATGACACCGGGCCTCACTTAGAGAGAGTGTACATTCCCAAGGCTGTATAAAATCGAGCCTCACTTAGAGTGTACGTTCTCCTGAGGTTATGTGACACCGAGCCTTACCCTAAGTTTGTGGTATGACTTTGTGTGCTTTTGCTTAGATGATCTGGTGAGATCCCGAGTATGGTTGGGTCTTGTGTGCCATGTATGATGTTTTGCTATGTTGAGAGCATGTGTTTAAGCGACTAGTGGTAGCGTCACGTGTTTTTTATCTCTCCTTATCGCTCGTACTAGCTTGCATGCTTATGTTTATGATTAGCATGAAGTATAGTAGAGTAGATGTGTACCACTGAACTTTGTAAGCTCAACACTCGAAATTGTTATTTCCGTGTGTAGGTTGATAGTTAGATCGCAGGATCGAAGAGCACTATTAGTATGAGATTCCAGCATGTGGTGATTTCCAAAGTACGGTACTTTTGTTTAGTGGGCTGTGTATTCATAGTACTTTACATGGTGGATTTTTTAATTCTTATTTTTGAAATTTTATTAATCAAGTCAAATGTTTAAATATTTTAGCTAGAAGCGAGCTCCTTTATAACGATTTAAATTGTTTATCTATGTTTTCCACTATTGGATTTAATTTTTTGGAAAATACCTTGTTTGGGCTAAATTGAATTAAGAATTTTTATCAAAATAGGTTGGGCTTAAGGCCCAAATGTGGCATTCAAGTTTAGGGTGTTACATTTAGTGGTATCAAAGCTTAGGTTTAGTTGGTTCTAGGAAACCCCAGAGTGGTATAGATGTTTTAGTAAGGTGTCTAGTGAATACAAGCCCTTAAATTAAGCTATACTCCTTAAGACTGAAATCCTGATGGTGCGCCCAATGTTGTGACGCTAAGATTGTTACCATTGTGGCTAAGAGAGCTGAGTTAAGTGTTGAGCCACTCATGGGAGTGATTCCGGGGGTAAGGTCATCCTTGATTGTTGAGATGCGAGTTGGTTGAATGATGATGGAGTTGAGGATGTGTCCTCCTCCTGTCACTTGAATGGTGTCTTCGTTGTAAGTTGTAGTCGTTCCGAAGCCTTCAAAATGTTATGAGAGTTGATGGCAAAGAATCTTTATTGTTATACGTGAATAAGATTTCTGTTGAGGGTATGGATAGCCCGTTTTCAAAATCGAGCAATGGATGCACGTTGGTTGGAGGACTCTTTGTTCACTTAAAATGAGTCTTGTTGATACTTGGGGAGTATCATCACCCTTCTCAAAGGCATTTCTTAGAAATAGTGGACTCAGAATCCACTGGTTCGATTGAGTATAATTGAAGTTAGGTGTTCTACAAGTTCGATAAGGCTACCTTCTCGAGAACCATTGCACCTTGGAAATTGATTTGGTTAAATCAAACGTGACGCTAGCCAATAATGTCAGAAGTTGTGCTCGAGGCTTCGAGACCTCGAGGGAACCTAACCTTTGGTAATGAGAATGTTGAACTGTTACCCTTCTACCGTGATTTTCGTAGTCGTTGTTTAGAAAATGGCACAACAGGGTTGTGGGACATGTTTGACCATGTGGTAGATGTTAATGTGTATAGTCCAATGCTCAAGAGCTTTCAGACTGAAAGAGTGTTCGTTTGTGCTTCCTAGGGTTGTATTTTTATGCTAGAAGATGGAAGGTTGTGCCTACCTTAAATGTGTGAAATTTTGAGTGCTTGTTCACCAAGGAAGTTGAGTGTGGAACAATGACGTGAGCCGAAGTAATTGAAAACCGTTGAGAGTGTGGTCGGTCACCACCTAAGTAAAGTGAACTTTATAAGTGATGGATTGTAAAGAGTTAGTTCGGGTTAGAGTATTATGTTGTCCATATGGGGCGATCAAGGATCGTAAATGATGGTCATGTAAAGGAGTATCGATACTAGCTCATACAGTGCTGGATTCATCTGGTGTCGATACTGATCGGTCAGTACCAAGGTTGTGTGACACCAGGCCACACTCCAGGTTTGTGGTATGACTTTGTGTGCTTTTGCTCATATGATCTAGTGAGATCCAAAGTATGGTTGAGCCTTGTGTTCCATGTATGATGTTTTGTTATGATGAGAGCATGTGTTTAGGTGACTCGTGGTAGCGTCGCGTGTTTATTTATCTCTCCTTATTGCTCGTACTAGCTTGCATGCTTATGTTTATGATTAGCATGAAGTATAATAGAGTAGATGTGTACCACTAAGCTTTGTAAGCTCGGTACTCAGAATCATTGTTTTCGTACGTAGGTAGATCATCAGATTATAGGATTGAGGCGCACTATTAGTATGGGATTTCAGCATGTGGTGATTTCCAAAGTACGATACTTGTGTTTAATGGGTTGTGTATTCATATGACCTTACGTGGTGGAGCCTATACTTCTTATTTTTGAAATTGTATCAATCAAGTCAAATGTTTAAATGTTTTAAATTAAAGTGGACTTCCTTTGTAACGATTTAAATTGTTTA
This sequence comes from Hibiscus mutabilis, assembly GCA_019671005.1. NCBI lineage: Eukaryota > Viridiplantae > Streptophyta > Magnoliopsida > Malvales > Malvaceae > Hibiscus > Hibiscus mutabilis. The sequence goes on from CM033714.1 coordinate 49,621,577, forward strand.
TCGATGTTTTCAACTATTGGATTTAATGTTTTTGGAAAATACTATGTTTGGGCTAAACTGAGTTGAGAATTTTTATCGAAATGGATTGGGCTTAAGGCCCAAATGTGACATACGGATTTAGGGTGTTACAAATAATATTTTTGGGTATGATTTTAGGTTAGAACATAAATTCTCACAATATGTGTTGAAGGGTTTTAGTTTTGCTAAACTAGGGTAAGAATTTATGTTGCAACTTTTATTCTTACATTTTCGGTAAAGAATTATGTTGGTGTCGGTAATAATTTAAGTTGGAACCTAAAATTTTATGTGTTTCATAACAATTAATGTTTTTCGGTTGGATTTTAGGTAGTAACACAAAATCTTACCATGTGTTTTAAAGGCTTTGGTTAACTATGGTAAGAATTTATCTTGCAACCTTTATTCTTATATTTTTTTGTAAGAATTTATGTTGGTGTCGTTAATAATTTAGGTTGAAACCTAAAATTTTATGTATTTCATAATAATTAATATTTTTCGGTAAAATTTTAGGCTGTAATATAAAATCTTACCGTGTATTTTAAGGGTTTTTAGTTTTGGTTAATTGGCATAAAAAATTATGTTATAACTTTTTTTCTTACTTATTTTATAAGAATTTATGTTACTCCCTGACAAAAAAATTATGTTGAAACCTGACACTTATACGACCGGTCTCGCCTCATATTAGCCTCCTACTAAATGCCGAACAAATAACTTCCCACGGTGAAACGGTCAAAGGGATACTGCGAATCCCAAACTAAACATATGATTGCCTTTGCAACTTTATTGGGGTTCCGCCCTTGGAGATGGGAGCCTTTCAACATCATTTAATTTTTGTTTTTTGGGCATACAATTCCATTAGTGAGACTCTTAAGAACAATGTACTCCCTCTGCCCTAATTTTGTTGTCATATGTTGATTTTTTATCCAGTTTTAAAAAAGAAAAATTTATATATGATGTGTGATAGAAAATAATTTAAATGACAAATTTATTCTTAAAAGTTAATTTTTATTTTTACTGAAAAATTAGAAATAATAAAAAAAAGTAATTTTTGAGATTTTTAAAACTGAAAATTTAAGTGAGATCATTTCAAAAAAAAAATTCAATTTTATTGGGACAAAAAAGAATAATAAGTATGTATTTACGGATAAATTATATTACATGTCCTTTTTATCATTTAGGATACGAGCTCACCCAATAAAAATAATACATGTCATTCAAATCATCTTTTACATGTAAGCATTTTTTTTAGTCATCTTTAATCTTTTTAATCCTAACTATTAAAAACAAAAAAGTAAATTTAAACGTGTCCTCTTTCTCTAACAAATTAATCGACTAACTAGAATTCCTAATTTATTCTCTCAGGATAATTCTAACCTAGACAACATTAACATGAAGATCTCCCGGCCCAAGATTTGTAAATCAACAATTAACACTAAGGTTAACAGGAAACACTTGAAGAGCAACTAAGATTTCAAATCATTGTTAATATATAATTGATATCAAATTAAATATATATTCCAATAGAAAATTCATCTTTATAGACCGAAAAATGTTGAGAATTCTCATAGTTTTCACACCTAGTAATTTTCTATCAAACCTCGTTGTCATTTATAACAAATAATTAAATAAATGGGTCAAACTCAAATAAATTTGTAGCAGGAATAAATGAGAATTCCCGTAATATTTTATTTAAAGGTCAAATTTTCTATGGAACATAGGCATAAAAAAATCTTCTTTTCGGGGAACTTTGGATATCCATGTTATTGTAGTCTAGGTTAGAATTGTCTTGAAAGATTTATGTATTTTAGTTAGTCGATTGATTTGTTAGAGAAATACCACATTTTTTTTTACCTTTTGGTGTTTAATAATTAGGGTTGCAAAATCAAAGATGGCTTAAAATAATTCCTTCATGTAAAAAATTAATGACATATATTATTTTTATTGGTTGAGTCCGTATGCTAGGTGGTAGAAATAACATATGTTATAATTTCTCGTATTTACGGGATTTTATTTATTAAAATTTTATTTTTAATATGATAACTATATTTTCTTATATTTAATAAAATTATAATTTCATATTTATTTGATTTTATTAATTTAATTATAATAAAATTATAATTTCATATTTATTTGATTTTATCAATTTAATTTTTATATATGGTTGCATAATAATAATAATAATTTTATAATAAAGTATAACTCAATATGAATATAAAGTATAATTTAATATTTAAATGATTAACATAATAAAAATATGTTTATGTTTAAATAATATATAATTTAAAATAACTTCGTAATGAAAGTTAGCTTAATTTTATTATCAGTCAATAATAAAATTAAGGATAACTGATTTAGTCAATAATAATAAAATTGAGGCTGTGAAAGCCCATGTGTGGGTCCCTTTAGTTGAATCAGTTTTATTCCAACTGATTTAGTTTTATTCTTACTGATTTTTGTTGCAACCCGTTAAGGATAACTGTTGTGGTTTAATTAATACCCATCAGTTATTACTTGCTGGGTTATATAAATACATGTCTAATGACTCAGGCCTATTATTGAGAATATTGAGGCCTACATCTATTTAATCTAGTCAAAAAGGTTCCCAAATTAATTCCTTGTTTTCTTTTTGCTTCAGTTTGTTTTTCTAAGGTTTCTTAGTTCAACATGGTATCAGAGCCTTTCGTTTCAAAGAAAAAGTGCTGCTTTGGTTTCTCTTCTCCGATCATCTCTCAATTTCGTCCGTTTTTTTGAAGATGCCGAATCCATCCGAGTCTCGATCCGAAGATGTTGCTGGTCCTCTTGGCTTTGTTTCCTCGTCTCACACCACAAAGGCGTTCACCAACAAAAAGGTGAATATCCAACTTGATGAATCTAATTTCCTTATCCGAAGCAGCAAGTTCTCGCTTACGCAGACGTAGTCGTAGGCTCGAAAAGTTTCTTAAAGGGACGATTCTTTGCTCGCCCGCTCTGATTCGTTACTCGATGGTACTATTGTTGAAAACGAAGCATATGAAGAGTTTGTTGCGCAGGATAGCGCTCTTGCGTCTTGGCTTTTGTCGACGATGAGTCCACACTTGCTCACTCATTTTATGGGTGGTGAAACATCGGCTGAAGTATGGAAGACAGTTGTTGAGTTCTTCAGTAGCCGATCGACCACAACCGTGATGAGTCTGCACTTTCGTCTTCGATCGCTTCACAAAGTTGATATGTCGATGCGATCTTACATCTCAAAGGTGAAGGAGATTTGCGATGCTCTTGAATCTCGCGAAATCTGTCTCGACAACAGAGAAAATAGCGTCCATTCGAATGGACTCCTGCTGAGTACAAACCTTTCATTGCGGTCATCACGGCTAGTCGTGAACCATTCACCTTGGATGGGGTTCGGGCAATTCTTATTGATGCCAAGCACAACAAACACTATTTGCTCATGAACATCATGGGTCTATGAGTGCTCACTCGGTTCATTTTTTCTCAAGATGGTTGTGGTCCTAATGAAAGGTCCGAGTCGGATCGGAGGAGGTCGATCGGGCAGCTGAGCTGAATCTAGTAATCGAGGGCGCAATCGAACCGATATCAATGCCGGTTGTGTGGCAAAATGGGTCACCTTGTGGATCGATGCTACAAACGTTTTGATCAAAATTTCCGGGAGTTATTGCGTCTACAACCTCAAGTCTCATAGGAATGAAGGTTCATCCTCTGCTCACATTTGTTCTTTTGGTTCCAACAGTACCTCTTCCGCGTGTCATTCAGAGTAAGTACGTCCACTCCCGGCTGTGCTTTTTACACACTCAAGCTCACAGGCCTTCCACCTCAAGTGAGGATTAGTGGTTCATGGACTTTGGTGTGACTCATCATGTCACCCCGACCTCTAATGGTGTTCAACATTCTTGGACTATTCTGGTCTAGGTAAACTCCATGTTGGAGATGGTAAGGGCCTTAATATCTCTCATCTTGGTCATGCTACTTTAAACTCTAAGTCAAGAGTGTTACATTTGCGTGATTTGTTAGTTGTTCGTCAAGTAACGAAAAACTTGCTTTCGGTGTCCAAGTTTGCTAGGGACAACCATGTTTTTGTTGATTTCATGCCACTCATTGCATTGTTCGTGATAAAAGCTCGGGTGAAGAACTTCCTGGGAATCAAGATGAAGGCCTCTATGTTTTCAATAAAAATAATATGTTCAATAAAGACGGTGTTTCTTCTCCCGCTATTGAAACCCTTGTAACTCAATTTCGTTGTTCTCCTTATGAACTTTGGCACCGTAGATTAGGGCACCGCTCATTCAACTTTGTCTATTGTTCTAAAAGATTGTAATATTCAATTGTCGGGTGATAGTAATAAAATGCAAGTGTGCTCTGCTTTTGCCAACTTGGCAAGAGTCACAAATTGCCTTTCTCTCGATTCTATTCTATCGTTTATAATACACCTTTTGAATTGGTTTTATAGATTTGTGGGTCCTGCACATGTTTCATCTGGTGGCTTTTATTATTACATGTCCTTTGTTGATGCTTGTTCTAGGCATACATGGGTGTATCTCGCTCGAGCTAAGTCTCAAGCTGTACATGTCTTCGATTTGTTCTCTAAGTTGGTGCACACGCATTTGGAGCCACAATAAAGAAAGTACAAAGTGAGTGGGGTGGTGAGTTTCGTAGTTTATCTTCGGTTTTAGCAAAGAAGCTGGTGGTATTGATCATCGTATCTCTTGTCCACACACTTACGAGAAAAATGGAGTCGTGGAAAGGAAGCATCGACATGTGATAGAACTTGCATTGACTTTTCTTGCCCAAGCTTCTTTGCCTCTACGGTTACGGGTCCTATGCGATCGTCACATTGTTTATCTTATTAATCGTCTTCCTACTGGTGTTCTTGATGGCAAATCACCCGTTGAAAAGCTTATCTTGGGCACAAACCCGATTACAAGTTTATGAGAGTTTTTGGGTTCGAGTGTTATCCACACTTACGTCCTTTTGAGTCATAAACTTGAGTTTCGTTCACAATTATGCACCTTCTTGGGCTATAGTCCTCAACACAAGGGATATTCGTGTCTTACTCCTCAAGGTAAAATAATAATATCTAGACATGTAGTGTTTAATGAGAATGTGTTTCCCTTTGCAGGCAAGGGTGACTCAACAAGAGATTTTGGTGTGTTTGAGTCACCATCTTTGAGAGTGGTCCCTAGCTCCAGTGCTTTACAACAGTCCACATCACTGCGCAGAGTAGACACTGCACCTTCGTCTACTCCTCGTCTCGCCCAGTGGCTCTTGTGCAACGCCTCAAGTAGTTGATCCAGAGGTTATTGTTCCCCTATGCGCAATGGACCAGGGTGATATGAATGGCACAAGGTCTCTCGCTCAGAGCTACGATTGTTCCCTTATGTACGGAAGTTAGTTTACCAATGCAGAACAACCCTAGCTCTTTGAATGTGCAGTCCTCGCTCGCAGCTAGGACTGGTCGCAGCGAGCGATCAATCTGCGTCTGTTGGTGGCAATTTATCGTGTGAAGATACTGCGCATACCCCAACACGATCAGTAAGTAGCTGTCATCGAATCGGGTCCCTCTAATACTCGGGATCGACGCAAATTGTCATTGCATCGATTCCTACTAATAAGCATTCGATGGTCACAAGAAGCAAAGTGGGTGTTTTTAAACCCAAGGTGTTTTCTTTGTTATTCGGCTGATGAGAAGATTCCGCACACTGAGTTGAACAAGCCTTAGAGTCTCCCGTGTGGAAAAAGAAGCGATGCTGGCGAGTATAATGCTCTTGTAAATAATGGGACTTGGGAGTTGGTTCGTTTACCTCAAGAGAGAAAAGTAGTAGGATGCAAATGGATATTTCATATTAAACGAAAATCTGATGGCTCGGTTGCAAGGTATAAAGCACGACTTGTGGCAAAGGGGTTCTCTCAAATCCCGGGTAAGATTTTAAAGATACCTTCAGCCCGTTGTGCGGTTTTCCCTCTGAATGTTTTGTTGTCTTTGGTTGTTACTAACAAGTGGAGATTACGTCAAATAGATGTAAACAACGCATTTTTAATGGAGAATTGGGTGAGGAAAGTCTATATGCAACAACCGCCGGATTGAACACTTGGTGGTGATGGTACATCGCTCGTGTGCAGCCTGAAAAAGGCATTATACGGTCTTCGTCAAGCCCCACGAAACTGGTATAATAAGCTTCGTTCTCATCTTTTTAATACTGGTTTTAGGAGTCGAGGCTGATGCTTTTTTTATTCGTGACAAAAATGGTGTTGTCTCGTACTTGTTAGTATACGTAGATGACATAATTGTCATCGGCCCTTCAAACCCGATGTTGAGAGTGTGATAATCGGTTTAAGTACAATGTTTGCTCTAAAAGATCTTGGAGAGCTTCAATTCTTTCTTGGAATAGAAGTAAGAAGAATCGTGGATTCAATACACCTTAGTCAAAGAAAGTTTGTGTTTGAGTTGTTGCAAAAGACAAAGATGGATAAAGCAAAGCCTACTCCTACACCCATGTTGTCTTGAATAATTTGGGACAAGAAGTCTGGTAGTCCTTTAATCGATCCACAAGAGTATCGAAGCATTGTCTGAGCTCTTCTCTATGTGTGTCATACTCGACCGGATATTGCGTTTAGCGTAAATAAAGTGGCTTAGTTTATGCATAAGCCGTGTGAAGGAACTTGAAGTCTGTGAAACAGATCTTAAGATATCCGGTAGGGACAATAGACTTTGGATTGTTGTTTATCGCTTCAATGAGAGAAATATGGAATGTGGTTTCATTTGTTGATGTTGATTGGGGTAATAACGTTGACGATCGTCGATCTACGACTGGGTATTGTGTGTATGTTAATAATTGCCTTGTGACATGGTGTTCCAGAAAACAAAAGTCTGTTTCACGTTCGACAATAGAAGCTGAATATAGAAGCATTGCTGATGCAACTTCAGAAGTGATTTGGGTTGTATCATTGTTGAGTGATATGGGAATAAAGCTTACAAATATACATGTGGTTTGGAATGATAATATTAGTGCTATTGCATTGTCTGCAAACCCGGTTCTTCATGCTAAGTCTAAGCATGTTGAATTAGACATTCACTTTGTACGGGAGAAGATTGCACAAGAAAAGCTTCAAGTTAACTATGTTCCGTGCAGAGGAACAAGTTTGCCGATGGATTGATGAAACCTTTGTCAAAGTTTTATTTCAGATGTTCGGGCACAAGATGAGTGTACAAGCTTGGTTTAGTTCTTGGAGGTGTGGAAGAATGTTGTAATGTTGAAAAGTAAAAGCTAAAGTCCGGAGAAGTGGAAGAATGTTGAGGTGTGAAAGCCCATGTGTGTGGTCCCTCTAGTTGAATCGGTTTTATTCCAACTGATTTAGTTTCATTCTAACTGATTTTTGTTGCAACCCGTTAAGGATAATCTGTTGTGGTTTAACTAATACCCATCAGTTATTACTTTTTGGGTTATATAAATACTGAGTCTAATGACTCGGGCCTATTATCGAGAATATTGAGGCCTACATCTGTTTAATCTAGTCAAAAAGGTTCCCAAATTAATTCCTTGTTTTCTTTTTGCTTCAGTTTGTTTTTCTAGGGTTTCTTAGTTCAACATAACTCAATATGAATATAAAGTATAATTTAATATTTAAATGATTAACATAATAAAAATATGTTTATGTTTAAATAATATATAATTTAAAATAACTTCGTAATGAAAGTTAGCTTAATTTTATTATCAGTCAATAATTTGATTATAAGTATTATTAAATGAATTTATATAATTTGCTATGTTTAATGTCTAGCATATGTTTTCAAAGTACGTTTTTAAACCCCTTAACCAAGTCCCGAGAATAGTCAAGCTAATATTGAGACCCATATTATATTGCAAACAAAATTTTAGGCAGAAATATTTGAGTCTCGATACCAAACCTTCGAGGTTTGAGATTGAATAATTCGTTCTCGAGACCATTTTTTGGACTCTTGAGACTCAGGCATTGCAACAAACTATTTTGTTTGAAATTTTTAGTATAATGACCCAAATTTTTGAGTCTAACAATTAAGTATTGACTATAGCTATAAATTAATTGAATTAATTTTATTAATGGTGCATCTGGATTCATGAAGCCAAGTTTAGCCCGTTAAAAATGAGAAAAATGGCTTGGATATGCTAGAATGAGGGTTTCTTGTTATAAGAGGGAGAGTTGGAGGGTTTATGAGGCAATTAGACATTTTGCTTTGGGAGGGTTGAATTCCATTGTGGGGAAAAAAAGTCAAAAGTTGGAATAGAAATTATCTGCTCATTTTTTGGTATCTTTTCCTATGCCCCACACTAAAAAGCTCACCCCCCCCCCCCTCTTTCTTGTCACCTATTTCTTTCTCGCATATGCTCCTTTGAAAAGCCCTAGCTTTCAACCATTGAAAATATCAACTTCATCATCCAAAGTAGCCATTTAGATAATGAAGATGTGATTCATCACCATTACTCCACGAGCATCAAGAAAAAAGCATCATCTTCTTCAAATGGTGGTGTGAAGCTTCTTGAAGGGGTTATGAAAGGTTTAGGCTCTTGTGAGCTTCTTAGATCTTTTTCACTTTGTTTTAGTGTTGTTAATATATAAATTTATTCCCCCTTTGGTGTTGTTGGTTTGTTTTTATGCTTGTTGCTTAGTGAGTTGAAGAGCCCTCTTGTATCAAGGGAAACGATATAGTTGAAGATACCTAGGAATTGAGCTTCCTTTGTTGAAAAACGTTAAGATAATACACTTTGAACTCTAAAATGCTTCTCGGGAATTTGCTTGTTGGTATATTGCATGTTAGTATATTGCATGTTGAATGTTTTGGGTGCACTACAACAAATTTGCTTCTCAATGACATCTAAAATATTGTCGTTGAAAATCATATTTACGTCACTATTTGTATTTTGTGACGTAAAATTTGATGTCACAACGTTCATCATGCTAAGTGTGTCACTAAATGTCTAACGTGACAATATACTTTTTTTCATCATGTATTGTTGAGCATTTAGTGACACTAATGCACAACGTCACGTTATAATTTGTATTCAGTGATAGCCAGTTACGTCATCAAATGATATAAAATTTCGTCATTGATCATTCATATCGTCACCAATAATACAATAATTTCATTGTACAAGTGACGAAAAAAATATCGTCACATTGTTCGTGATGTGATATATCGTCATGTAATAATAGTTTGAATGACTATAACACATAACGTTATTTAATAATTTATATTCAATGACAACTAGTTATGTCACCAAATTATATAAAATATCGTTATTGATCATTTTATTGTCACGAATATTACATTAACTTCAACTTATAGGTGACGAAAACAATAGCATCATATTTTAGTGATAAAATAAATCATCACCTAAAATACTAAAATAATGTTATAAATTATTAATTAATTGTCAATTTAATATCTTCATGTATTATCAGTTCTGTGACTGAATTAGAGACTACATGATCATTAATTATTTAAGATCCTTATTAATAATGAAATCAAATTGTTAGGGATAGAAGCAAAGTCATAAAAATAATGACATAATAATTGTCATATAAAATGATAGAAATTACACAATATTCCTCAAAAATATTTACATTATACTAAAATATCATATAATTCATTTCTTACACAATAATAGAAGTAAAACAATCAAAATTGTCAGCCTAATATTTTTTCTAATATAATAAAACTTACAAGTTAAAAGAAAGAATTTGACCGTAATATAGCTTGTAATATACCTTATAGGTATATGTGTGCCTATCCTTACATCCTTGCCAATTTGCTGACTTAATCCAAATCATCTTTAGTAGCAACAATGATGCAAGGCGCCTTATAACCAGTCTGCACCATGACCAACAACATTTATGATCAATTAATTCAGTTACCCTCTTCCGTACTCGTAAAAGCTGCAAAGAAATTTTTGAATGTAACAACAATTGAATGTAAATTAAATTGAAAGACATTAACCTTCACGGAATCAGGGACTAGACCCTTGTATAATGTTCCAAAGCCTTTATTCCTTATAATTTTCCAAAATAAACATCATGCTAATATGTTCATTACAAAATTTGGATTTTAAAGCATGTGATATAATAAGCCAAATAAATAAAAATTTAAAGGCATATAAATGCATAATTAGCTGAAAAGTACATAGACAGTGAAACAAAGGGATTTTCATTTACTGGTAAAAAGGTTATGATTTTAGCATATTTGCATCAAAAACAATATTGACTACAACTAACAGCAAATACTCAAATAAACACTAGTTATTTTAGAGTTCACAAATTCCAAAATTATGATTTTAAGGTAATAGAATGATTAGAATCAAACACATGAGCAAGTGGAGTTATATATTCACAATTTAACCGAACACAAAATTACTTATTTGTTGAATTTAACTAATGTTGTTTCAAACTTTAAAGTATTAGCCTCCAGATTAAACTAAAAAATGTATTTATAGTATAATCCGTGATAATAAATTTTTATTATAAATTATAATCACTTCAAAGAATTGAACAAAAAGAATATCCAGTACTTTCACAAGAGTTGTTGCAAAAACTGGGTTGAGAAAAGAATTTCCATATCATAGTAACTATGACAAAAAGGCTTCATTTGGATGTAAATCCGTGGCTAATAAAAAAGAATTCATCATTTAGAGGATCAATTAAAGCAACAAACTTATAGTCTTTACTATTTTCAAAAAAACCATCATCCGCATACAAATCGAAAATCTAGAGTCAGGCTCAAAAAATTTTACGATTAAGAAATCAGAATAACTCTGAAAAACGTTCAAGAGAAAAAATATTAGAAAATGTTTTAGACAAACATCCAAAACAATTACCTTTTTTCCCAGGCTGACAAGCCTCAAGGCCATTTCAGCAGCTGTTTTAGAGCAGCAACATCAACCTGCTTGCCAGTGACTGGCCAGTTCCCAACATGTGTATGTGCAACTACAACAATAAACCCATCAATGTGACAACCAATATCAATGCATCCAGAGGAGGATAGAGAAAAAGTCAATTCAGTTGCCACTCAAAACAAGATTATCCCCACAAAAACATTAAAAATAAAAAATTCTATATAAAACTTACATCATGACCGTATCACCTTCTTCCAACTCCGAGGTGTCACTAGCAAGTAGTGAGAAATGGCAGACAATATTGTTTATTGAAAGTCATGTGGGGAAGGCAACACCCCTCTCAATCTTCTTCTTAACATACTTGTACATGTTACTTGTTTCCCTTTACATTACACAAACAAAGAAAAAAAAGAAAAACTAAGTTACAAATTTTATTATCCATTTTCAAACTTATGAACAAAAAATTAGAAGTAGAAAACACTTTCTTATAAATGCATCACCATTCTCACAAATGTCAACAATCTTAGGTTTTTTACTTGCATTCTTTTACTACTAATTGTAACGTCTCTGCAAATTTTCAAATATAATAAAAAACTAAATTAAAATTACATTCAAAACCCATTTCCAATAAACTTAGTTTTTAATTATAGAAAAATAAAACGAATAAGCTGTTAAGAATCTCAGCAGTGCTCTTGTATTTTATTTAGTAACAACTTCAGAAGACGTGAGATCTTGCTCCTCCTATCTCTTGTCATCCAACATTATTGATGATGATGAAAGGGGAAAATTTTAAATTTCAGCAAGAACAAGTTCTTGTTACCACCACTAGAAAGGGAAAAAACTTAAGCAGAAACTATTGTATTGATGATGATGAAAGGAAGGACGCCACTTTTCTGGTAATTTTAATTTTTAAAAGGATTCTAGCATCTTATATTTACGACATAAAATAATTCAAGGATCAAAAATTACATCGATATAGAGAAAACATGACTGACTGTAAAAATTAATAATTTGATTTTCAACTTAAGAACTATTTTATATGTCAATTTCAGTAAATGAAACTGGTAACAACCCAAAATTTAAAAAAGAATTTGAACCATGAGATATGATCATGGTAATAAATAATTAAATGAGGGAATTAAGCCAAAAACAGTGAAAAAAAAATCAATTGCATACCTTGCATCCATTGATAGCAAATTGGAAAAGCCTGATTCCGTTAGCCTTTAGAACTCATTGCTTGCTTTTAGATAGGTCTCAGGGAAAAGATTTAAAAAAAACATAAAAAGTAATTAAGAATTAAAAATAAAGAAATTTTACATTTTCAATAGTCAACAACAAAAATTATGGATAAGTAAATCACATAATGGAGCGGAGCCTAGTGATTTCAAGAAGTTAAAATTGGCGAAATCGGGGAGACCAGACTTGCAAACTCCATTATCGACCATGATGAAATTCAAAGGAGGCATGAAGAGCTCCTAGCCATTGATCATGCCAGAAACAAAAATTAAGAATAAGTAACTCAAATAATAAGAAGGATTCTTCAATCGTTCGACGCAGCATCCATATTGCGAAAGCTTTGGAAGTTTAGGTTTAGGGAATGGGGATTTAGGTTAACGGGATGACGAAGAGAGGAACAAAATATTTTAAATATCTTTTAAAAAATCTTTTAACAAAACAGAACCTACACTTAAACTAAGCCAAAGACCCTACCTTATTTTGACTAAAAATCTTTTAAAAAATTATCATAAATTATTAAAATATTTAGTTCAAAAAATTATTAATATATTTAAATTATAATTAATATAATATTATGATTTTAAATATTAATAATAAATTCCATTACTAATATTAATACTAAATACATAAAATAAAATAAAGTATTCATTGTCTAAATTTAATTATATTAATTTTATATATTATCATATTAATATTATTTATGTTAAAATAATAGTAATTAAAATATTATTTTATTTTTAATATAATTGTTGTACAAGAGTTACAACTTTAAGTATCATCACTTCAGAAAAACCTAGATACATACAGTATAAGGACACAAAAAGGGTTGGATGATCTAGTATGTACTGCGGGCGGAGTCTCCGCACTCCATTAGGATTAGTAGTGGGCTACAATCTCAAGCATATCGATTAATCAAAATTACAAGCAAAGCTCTTTATCTTAATCATAAAATGCCTTATGGCTTTACTTCCGAACACAGTGTGAACTACTAAAACTTAAAATGTAATTAGTTATATTAGAATCGCCAGCAATAATAAAATATAATTGCATATACTAAACTAAATATAAAAAATATTACATATAAATATATATATATATGTATATGTAATTGACAACTTTGAGAACACTTATAGGAGTTATTGAGAATTCGTAATAATAAAATTTTGAATTAGTAACACAATTGAGATGTTACTGTAAAATTTTCCTACCAATTATTTTATATTAATTCTTGACGTCAAAGATTAAGTGACACAATCATATGATGTCATTTAAAATCGTCATATCACATATAAGAGATATAACGATGAGTGAAAAACAGTTGTTTTTGTCACGCTAAACCTATTTTTTATGACACGAATAAAACGTCACCTTTTATACTTTATAAAATACGATGAATAAACTTGTCACGAATAAAGCTTATCGGTGAAAACAAATTTGCAACGTCACCAATTCAAATTGAATTGTCATAATAATAATTCGTCACTAAGACAATTTTTTATTGAGGACAATTTTGCAACGTCATGTTTTTTTTAAATGTCATTGAAATGTTTCCCACCAAAAAAATTTGGAGGGAAATTTTGGTATCAAACATATAGTGACGAAAACTAGTGACGTTTTTTGAAATTGTCATAGAAAATGTATCATCAATTACTAAATGTGACGAAAATAAATATTCGTCACATTTACGGTATATTTCGTGACGTTTTATGCAACGTCATATATAAATTTCGTCACTAATTGATAAATTTGTTGTAGTGGTGGTAAGGCATGCATATGGTGGATTGCATGATGTTTTGTAACACCCTCTTCCTGGTCTGGTAGAGATCTGGGTCGTATGGTGTTATTGGAAGACTAATCGAAGGTTCGGAAAAAAGTTTCAGAATTAATAACTTAATCTAAGTATCATATTGATTATTCTTAAGACTTATCCACTTTATTGGTTACTAAACTTAATCGGAATTGGGGTCAATTTTAAATTTTTCTTAACCTTAGGGACTAATTTGTAAATTTTTACCAGTTATCTGATTTCATATTACCAATTGAAATTAAACTCTCCAATTATTGATCTAAGGGTTTCATTATTAGAACCTATCAAATTACTAAGCCAATTAAACCAATTTGAGACTTTTTACGAAAATCAGTTTTGTGACTTAACTAAATTTACCGAATTTCACCAGTACACTTATAAACCATGTTCCTATTGGTACGTCAAATTTTAGGGCGTTCGAAATCCATTTACCAAGTTTTCACTTTAGGCTCATTTTAGATACTTTTTAACCTATTCAAATATAGTCATTATAAGCATACAACAAAACCATTTTACCAAGCCATCATATAAATCTAGAAAGGCTTATACAAAACAAGTTAGTCCATATGCCACTTCGCTAGGAGTTTATAGCAAAAGATAACATACATATATGGCAGAGACGTGACTTGCAACCGCAATAACACGATCAAGGCTCGGAATTGATCAAGGTCCTGAAAATCCATGAGACACACATGTTAGACTTACATAGCCTAGTGAGGTAGTTATAACAATTACAATGGAACCGGAAAACTCGAGCTTACCAACCTATCACTGAACCAATTTATTTGTTTCTTATTTATTTTTTTCTCCCCTGTCTTGCGCATAACCCGACCCTCCTATTTATACTAATTTTGTCAGCCCCCCAATTGCACATTTGGGGCATAATTTCCCCTATTTATATACTACATGAGCCGGCTCTCCATTTTTCCTCTTCAATCACCACGTAGGGCATGGCCATTAGGCTTGAGCCATGTGGTGGACATGTAATGCCGCAAGGGACACGTCCCTGTCGAATCACCCCAATTGTGGGATTGCCCACGGCCTTTATCTTTTTTTTTTACTAAATACAATAAAATAATAATAATAATATACTGATACGGTTAGCCTGAATAACCTTACTGCTTCCAATTAGGTACAGGATCGAGCTAATTATTTAACCGGTACAAATATTTGATCACCGAAACTTAAACCCGACTAGACCGATTTTCAAGGTGTGGCAACTCTCCCCATGAAGAAAATTCGTCCTCGAATTTTCATTTCAGGCAAATAGACGAGGATACTGTTTCTGCATAGTCTCCTCGGGTTCCCATGTTGTCTCTTCAACGGAATGACTTCGCCACAAAACTTTCACTAAGGGCACAGTCTTGTTACGAAGCCTCTTGGTCTCTCATACGAGGATCTGAACAGGTCCTTCCTCATGTCAGATTAGATTGAATCTCCACAGATTCTGGTTCAATCACATGGAAAGGATTTGACCAATACTTGCGTAGCATAGACACATGAAAACATTGTGAATCTGACTTAACTCTTCAGGGAGGGCTAATCGGTAGGCTATAGGTCCAATCTTTTCAATCACCCCGAATGAACCAATGAAGCGGGGACTTAGATTTCCTTTCTTTCTGAAACGAAGAATCTTCTTCCACGGAGATACTTTGAGGAATGCCTTTTTACCAACCTCGTACTGAATATCTCTCCTACCCAGGTCGGCATAGGACTTGTGTCGGTCGAAGGCAACCTTAAGCCGATCACGGATAATGGTAGTCATTTCTTCAGTTTCCCGAAGTAAGTTAGGACCTAGCATCTTGCCTTCACCGAGTTTAGTCCAACAAAGAGGGGTTCTACACCTTCTTCCATAGAGAGCTTTATATAGAACCACTTGAATTGAAGCCTGGTAACTGTTGTTGTAAGCAAACTCGACCAAGGGTGGGGATTTCTCCCACGTATTCTCGAAGTCAATAACACAGGCTCAGAGCATATCTTCCAGAATCTGAATAATCTTTCAGATTGGTCGTCAGTTTAAGAATGGAAAGCAGTGCTAAGATGCACTCGCGTTCCCAAGGCCTCGTGTAAGGTCCTCTAAAACTGAGACATAAATCGTGGGTCACGATTGGAGATGATAGATATCAGAATTCTGTGTAAACCAATAACTTCACGGATGTATAACTCCGCGAGCTTAGGCAAGCTGAAATCCATTCTCACTAGGAGAAAAGTGAGCAGACTTAGTGAATTGGTCCACAATGACCCAGATGGCATCATTTTTCTTCGGTGTCATTGGCAGACCACTTACAAAGTCCATCGTGATACGCTCCTATTTCCATTGCGGAAGTTCCATGGGCTGCAGAAGACCCGTAGGCACCTTGTGCTCGGCCTTGACCCATTAGCAAGTCAAACACTTAGCTACGTAGTCCGTGATTTCATTATTCATATCGGACCACCAATAGATCTCCTTCAGATCTTTGTACATTTTGATAGCTCTAGGGTGAACATAGAAAGGGCTAGAATGAGCTTCACTTAGGATTTGGTTCTGAAGATCATCATCATCAGGAACACAAATGCGGTTGCAGAAAAATAGTAACCCTTCGATATTCAAAGCAAAGTCAGGATCTAAGCTATCCTTGACCTTAGCAATAAGGGGTTGCAATTCCTCATCAGTTTTTTGGAGTACCTTAATTCGAGATACAATGGTGGAATGAACTCTCAGCTTAGCTAACAATTTTCCATGCTTTCTGAGTTGGAAGTGAGCATTCAAGCATCTCAGAGAAGAAGTGGGCTTCCGGCTAAGAGCGTCAACCACCACATTGGCTTTATTGGGATGGTAGTCAATGACTAAATCATAATCTTTCAACAATTCCATCCATCGACACTGACAAAGATTTAACTCTTTCTGGGTCATGAGGTACTTTAGGCTTTTGTGATCAGTGTATAGGTAACACTTCTCACCATAGAGATAATGCTGCCAAATTTTCAAAGCAAACACAACTACGGCAAGTTCCAGATTATGAGTCAGGTAATTTAGCTCATAAGGCTTGAGTTGACGTGAGGCATAACCTATGACTTTGCCTTCTAGCATCAGAACACAACCTAATCCTAGGTGGGACGCATCACTGTACACGGTGAAGTCTTTGCCCGACTCGGGTTGCACTAACGCAGGGGCATGAGTAAGGACATGCTTGAGCTGGTCAAAACTCATTTGCTGATCAACAGTCCACACAAAAAGTGTATCCTTGCGGAGAAGCTTCGTTAAGGGTGCTGCAAGCAATGAGAATCCCTTAACGATCTACGGTAATAGCCTACAAGGCCCAAAAAACTATGAACTTCTCCCACATTCTTCGGAGGAGTCCAATCAAGGATTGCTTGAATCTTCTTTGGGTTCACTTGAATCCCTTCAAAAGAGATTACATGGCCAAGAAAGGATACTTCAGACAGCCAAAATTCACATTTACTGAACTTGGCATAGAGTTGTTTCTCCCGAAGGGTCTGAAGCACTATCCGAAGATGTTCTTCATGGGAAGTTGAGTCTTTGGAATAGATCAGAATGTCATCTATAAAGACAACCACAAAATTACCGAGATAGGGCCGGGATACACGATTCATCAGATCCATAAAGGTTGCAGGTGCATTCGTGAGTCCAAAAGGCATCACCAAAAATTCATAGTGACCATATCTAGTCCGAAAGGCAGTCTTTGGAACGTCAGACTCCTTTATCCGCATTTGGTAGTATCCAGACCGAAGATCTATCTTGGAGAATACGGGAGCATCCTTCAACTGATCAAAGAGGTCATCGATCCTTGGAAGCATATACTTATTCTTGATCGTCACTTTATTCAATTGACTATAATTAATGCATATATGCATGATCCATCCTTCTTTTTGAGGAACAAGACCGACGCTCTCCAGGGTGAGGAACTCGGTCGGATGAATCCCTTATCTTGGAGGTCTTGAATTTGAGTTTTTAACTCCTTCAACTCCACCAGAGCCATTCTATACGGAGTAGTTCCAAGTTGTACTTCTATCCCGAGCTCAACTTCATGGGTGAGAGGGAGTCTCGAAAGTTTATCGGGAAACATATCAGAAATTCTTTTACTACGGGTACGTCTTCAATTTTCAAATCTTTCTTAGACTCTATAGCATACATAAAACTCTTTTTAGCTCGGGTTCAGACTTCATCAAGGTTATGCTCTCCTTACCGAGTCTATGGAAATATAATTTCTTCGAATAGTCTACCCAAGCTTGATGTTCAGCTAACCATTCAAGGCCTAGGATAAGGTCAAACTCATAGGAGGCAAGACCATCCAATTGACTGGAAATGGGATCCCTTGGATCCTCAGAGGTCAAGCTTTACGGATTCACCGTATAACCACATTATCTCCTAGTGGGTTAGAGACAATAATCTCAAAAGTGGCTGGTTCAGGTTCTAGCGCATACTCTTTAATCAATGGTTCGCTAATAAAGGAATGCGTAGAGCCTGGATGTGGTTCTATTGCAACACGTCTATCGTTAGGTGCAAACATTCTTAAGTTTAATCAAACAAGAAAGGTTAGATCGTGTCAGTTGCAAGTCACGGATAACATATACAAATAAACTCCTAAGTGGCACATGTAGACACATACTCATAACGGATGCCTGGTTAGTCCTAGAATCGACTAAACCTAGGCTCTGATACCATAATGGTTTATCGGAAGACTAATCGAAGGTTCAAAAAAAAGTTTCAGAGTTCATAACTTAATCTAAGTATCATATTGATTATTCTTAAGACTTATCTACTTTATTGGTTACTAAACTTAATCGGAGTTGGGGTCAATTTTAAATTTTCTTAACCTTAGGGACTAATTTGTAATTTTTTACCAGTTATATGATTTCGTATTACCAATTGAAATTAAACTCTCCAATTATTGATCTAAGGGTTTCATTATTAGAACCTATCGAATTACTAAGCCAATTAAACCAATTTGAGACTTTTTACGAAAATCAATTTTTTGACTTAACTAAATTTACCAAATTTCACCAATACACTTATAAACCATGTTCCTATTGGTACATCAAATTTTAGGGCGTTCGGAATCCATTTACCAAGTTTTCACCTTAGGCTCATTTTAGGCACTTTTTAACCTATTCAAATCTAGTTATTATAAGCATACAACAGAACCATTTTACCAAGTCATCATATAAATCTAGAAAGGCTCATACAAAACAAGTTAGTCCATATGCCACTTTGCTAGGAGTTTATAGCAAAAGATAACATACATATATGGTAGAGATGTGACTTGCAACCGCAATAACACGATCAAGGCTCAGAATTGATCAAGGTCCTGAAAATGCATGAGACACACATGTTAGGCTTACATATCCTAGTGAGGTAGTTATAACAATTACAATGGATGATCAATATTATGAAATGCATGATAATCAAATATACAAGTAGTCATATTATACTATGCACAATTCATGCCTATTACACATATTTTCATGCTTTCATATTCACATATTACATGTCACATAGTCATATCATAATCACAATGTCATAGCACAATTCATAGGCACATATCACATTAGGTACCATTGGATACACAGATTCCCCTGTACACCAACACATATAATGGAGAATAGGCCGTAGCCCTTGAGCCGTAGCTCCGGAGATATATCCCTTACACAGCCGACTTTATTTCCCCCACATATAGGTCGTAGCCCTGGACCGTAGTCATCCCTTACTTAACCAAGCTCAATAATCCTATGGCATGCCAATTGTATCTAATGTCCATAATTACACAAATTCACATAGTCCATGTTTTTCAAGTTATATCATATCAAATATCAAAATGAGCCTTAGCTCCATATCATGTAACATTTCATATCATTTTCATATATCACATACATGTAGCGTATCATAGTCATGTTTGCATATATCAAAGCAATGTAAGGCACTTACCGGATTTGCCAATCAAATTTGACATAGTTGCTCTACGTGAGCCCATAAACGAATAAAAATATAATCACAAAATAATGCAATGGGATGGCACCGAGCCTATCCCTTGACACAACTACACTCACCTTGACAACCCGATGCTTTTAAGACTCTCGGACAACAATGCCTTTATCCATGGCTTTCAAAAGAGATGATGGTTGTTCTTTATCAACCCATTGAGCCAATAGATAGCAAAGACTCGAATTTATCGAACCGAAAAAATCAGGCTTACCAACCTATCACTAAACCGATTTATTTGTTTCTTATTTATTTTTTTCTCCCCTATCTTGCGCATAACCCGACCCCTCCTATTTATACTAATTTTGTCGGCCCCCCCAATTGCACATTTAGGGCATAATTTCCCCCTATTTATATACTACACGAGTCGGCTCTCCATTTTTCCTCTTCAATCACCACGTAGGGCATGACCCTTAGGCTTGAGCCATGTAATGCTGCAAGGGACACGTCCCTGTCGAATCACCCCAATTATGGGATTACCCACGAAAATTCCTTCAATTTGAAGGAATTGGCCGTGGGCCCCAAGGCCTTTATCTTTTTTACTAAATAATAATAATAATAATAATAATAATAATAATAATAATAATAATAAACTGATACGGTTAACCAGAATAACCTTTACTGCTTCTAATTAGGTACAGGATCGAGCTAATTATTTAACCGGTACAAATATTCGATCACCGAAACTTAACCCCGACTACATCAATTTTCGGGGTGTGACATGTTTGATGTTTTTAAGATGTAAAAAGATGTTTGATAACCCATTTAATAATCCTATAAACTTTAGGAATGTGTTTAGGGTTTAAAATATGTGTTTGGACGCAAATTAGGTAACCTTTTGAGCTTAAAATATACAACTTTTGCCTATGGTACCGATATTCATAAGGTATCGATATTGTATGACCAAACTTAAAAATATTAGACTTTTTGAAGTCAAGTATAGATACTTGTTCTTTTTATTTTTTGCTCAAAAAATGAGATTTTATTAAAGGATAAAGAAGCCCAAAACCTATCGATATTGTTCATCTAGAATCAATACTCACGGGATAATATCAATAATGGTCGAGTTTTTTAAACCATTATATGTTATTTTGGTACCAATATTCCCTTTTAGTATCAATGCTCATGAATGAGTATCGATATCTATGATAGGGTATTGATATTGCCTATTAAGAAAAGCTATAAAACCTTCTGATAACACTTTTGAACTCATATAATCAATTAATAAGATGCGACTTTAGGAACGTTCACGTGATTTTTAGTTCATATCATTGCATTAGTGGACTCTAAGTCCAATTATTCTTATATTTGTAGTAAGGTCATTCGAGAGAAATGGTATTTTAAGAATTTAGATGTGGAGTTTGAGTGTCTTGTTCATCATGGCTCGATGTGTTATTAGACAAGGTGTATCACAGATGTCTGATTGAGATTAAAGGGTTATTGTTTTCGGTGGATTTGATTGAGTTGTCTTTTTGAGAGTTTGACGTGATTCTAGGTATAAATTGGTTGTCAGAACATGACGCTTGCCTTAGATGTCGGGTGAAAATCTTTTAAACTTTATGGATTAGATGATTTGACATTGTTATTGTATGGTGAGAAAAACAACTATCTTTCCAATGTGATTTATGTGATGAAGACTCATAGTATGTTACATCAAGTTTTTTAGGCTTTTCCTAGCTTAGGATACGAGAGCTTTAGACTCAACATTAGAGAATTTTTAGATAGTTAATGTGTCCTTAGACATGTTTCTCGAGAAGTTGCCATGTTTATCTCTAGAGGGAGAGTTAGAGTTTGAGATCGAGGTAATGTCAGGTACGAAACTAGGGTTTATCACTCCATACCTTATTGAACCTACTGATTTGAAAGAGTTGAAAGCTCAACTGAAAAGGTTACTCAGGCCTGGTTTAATTCATTTTGGCATTTTACCTTGGGGAGTGCCAATTTTTTCATTAAGAAGAATGATTAATTGATAAGGTTGTGCATCGACTATTGATAACTTAATAAGGTAATAATGAATAATAGGTATCAACTTCTAATGATCAACAACCGTTTTGATCAGTTGAGAGGTGCTCCTCATATGTTTTCTAAGATTAACTTGAGATCAAGATATTACTAGTTAGAGTGAATGACTCAGATGCTCCAAAGACTTCTTTTATGAAGTGATATGATCATCATGAGTTTCTGTTTATGTCATTTGAATTTACGTATGAGCCAACAACCTTCATGAACTTGATGAATCGAATCTTCAAGCTCTATTTGGATTAGTTTGTGGTAGGTTTACTTGAGTAATCTTTTTTGACAAAGAATGAATTGTGAATAATATTGTTCAAAGAGAATATTTATTTGAGAATTTCTTTGAAACTCAAGAATATATTATGATGCTTCACAATATTGTATCCATTATCATAAAATGGCCACTATACGTATGTATGTCTCATTAGGAAGTCGTATTTAGAGGAAATCATGTCAAGAATGGGTTCCTAGAAGACTTAGAGGCATTGAAGACATGAATGCGCTCTCCATGTCAATACCCAAAGGGACTAAAATTACCCAAATTTGTGTGCCAAAGAACAAGGTTTGACTTTTTTCATGTAGGTGGAGGAACATTGCTTTAAAGTGAAAACAATAAAGAATTGTGGATGGTCAAAGCATATGACAAGAGAAAAAATAAATCATAAAATTAAAGCCAAAAAGTAGAGGAAATGTCGCTTTTTGAGGCAAATCAAGATTACATATTTAGGGTATTGACACCATTGGTAACAAATCCTTTACTCGCATTGAAATTTTTGTTAAAGGTTTTATGCATAACCTACTTAACATTAGTCAACTTTGTGACAAAGGTCATAAAGTCATATTTCAGTTTAGTGGTCGTAAAGTTATTTATGTAGAGCCTAATACAATTGTTTCTGTAAGTCATATAGTAGGTAATATATATGTGGTGCATTTGAATGATTTACACTTCTCTAATGTATGCTTTGTTGTTAACCATGGTGATGTCATGTTGAATTAATTCATATTTTATTTTAGTGGTTGAGAATTTTTTTTTCATGAATTTGGAGTCAAAGCAGGGAGAACGTAAGTGGGAATTTAACCCTAACTTCCCCTTTTATAGCTAGATTATGCAACTCTCCACAACGGATACAATCCCTATCTCTTGTCCACACGAATAGCGCACTAACGCGTGCACGGGATCGTGATCGCTCGGATCAAATCATAATGTTTGTTCCCAAAAAAACGACTCTTAAGTTGCTACCGATGTGCCTAGTTATGACAATCACGATGGTTGCAAATCAGATTCCAACCACAAGTCTTAGTTCATGTCATTTTATGATAATCCTTAGACCAAGGGGACAACAATTGCACCTTTGTCCTCGGTCCTCCACAATTGCTCCTCTGCCATCACTCATCCAATACAACTCCGCATATAGGATCCTAAAGCTTCTAAAGTTTTCTTAACTTAATTCTGTTAGAAAACTACAATACTATTGACATGATGTCTATCAAGTCCATTTGACTCACTAATTGACTCTACAATCTGATAGACAGTTATATTGCCAAACCAACAATATTTATTGCCCCCCTACGCCTGACATCATCTCTTAGAGGGGAATATAGGGTGAACCACCTATGACCACCACCATCTCATTTTCATCCTCAACGGTGATCAAACAAGACAATGTATATATTACCTTGGACTAAACTACTTTAATGTTTAATTAACTAATATTATAATGATTGTGATGTTTTATAGAAATTTTAATAATTTATATATTATGTTGTATTATTTTTTTTTATTTTCACACTTAATTTTCACTCTTAGTTACATTAGTTCAATGTTCGGATTACATGTTTAAACCATTTTTTAAATGTGGAAATATTTTAGACAGAAATATGAAGCTTTAAAATAAATTTATAATGTATTATATGGTTTATATTACTTAAAACTAAATTTATAATACTCGTACTTTTGTTCAACGACAATCACTCAATATATTCAGCTGGTCCTATGTGGCCAGTCGCTGCCCACTCCCCTCTTTCTTTTGAGCATAACTACGACCGGTTTTGGTCTACTTTTTTCCTTTTCCTTTTCCTTTTCCTATTTTTTTTAATGTTTGTTTGAAAGCTTTTTGCTCTCCTTTGTTCTGGTGGTTTCCACCCATGTGTAATGAAGAGGTGTTTCCTTTTTGCTCGTCATCAAGTCATTTGCTTTTTGATTAAAATTGTAGAGTAATAATCAACGATCTTTAAAGTATGTGATTTTTAACTCTCATTTGACACTTTTTTCTCTCATTAGATTGTAGGTTCAATATCCATTAAGAGTAAATTTCTACTCCCCCTATGTAGGAATTGTGCAAAAAAATTGTATAGAATAGAACTCATTAAGTGATTTAGACTCTCAGTGGAAAAGAGAATGTTGTTATGGCTAAGAGATTCACGTTCAAGTTGTTTATCTACACGGTGTGTGCATTTTTAAAAGGCTAAAAATAAAGAATAGATACTACCATGTAATCATATTATAATATTTAAAAATATTATATAAAAATATAACTAAATATTAAATTATAAATAATATAAATAAATTTTTAAAAATTATATAGAAATATCATTTCTTGTCACTTTAAGTCTGATAGTTATCTTATCTAAGTCGAAAGAAAATTATTTCAACCAATAAGATGTTAACACATCACAAAAAAATTGACCAATAGAAAGTTTAGGGAGTAAAAGAAAAAATAACATAGTTTACGTACTTATTTTGACCAAAAAATAGTTTAAAGACTTATTTTGACAAAAAAATAGTTCAAGGGCTAAAATCAAACAAAAACATTGTTTAAGGGTTGATTTTTCATTTAAGTTTTTTTTTTTACACTAAAACAGATAGAATCAAAATGCTGCATGTGCACTATGGAATCAATAAATGATGTTGTATACTTAATAGGTAACTCCCTATAAAAAAAAACCAAATTTAGGAAGTTACGATTGAATACTTAACCTTCAAGAAAATTAATTTTAAAAATTAAATTTTAATTTAAAATAAAATAATAATAATTTAATAAATATCTTATAATAAATAAAAACATAAATGTCATAGTAAATGTTTTAATGTTTAAATAAGATTTCTTAAACAAAAACATAATAAAAGAATGCTTAAATAATCCGAAAAACATAAATAGTGCCCCAAGTATGAAATTACATCAATGTTTCAAAATAATAAATAATAATCTAAATAACTAAAAATAGTTTCGTACTGTAAGATCTCCAAGTACCACGTCGCCTAAAGTCCAAAGCAATCTGTAAGAGAAAACTATGGGGAGTAAGCTAAAGAGCTTAGTGTGTCTCTAAAGTGCAAGAAAACCATAATTATAAAACTTAGTATTATTTTCTTAAAGTCCTTTAAACCATAAAATATAAATCACAAGCGCAATGCAATGCACCCAACTACAACCGCTAAGAGAAGAGGAAAGCTCCCCGGAACTCCTCACTACAACCGCCATCCGAAGTAGAACTCAGCTCGAAGGGTGGAACCACTGATTCGAAGCGGAATTTGGCCCGAAGGGTGGAACCACTAAACTTCCCCAAACAAATCCCAACCCAAGCTCATACATATATGATGTTTAAAACTCAAATTTCATAAACAAAGTTCCATAAATCCTATATTCCATAAACATACTTCATAAATCATAGTCCATAAATCCATAAATCATAGTTTTGTAAATCCGATATTTCATAAATCAAATGTTCCATAAATCATAATTAAAACACATTCTGAAATCGTATGCATGTGATGTCAACCATACAAGCCATAATGCATATAAATAATCACATAAGGTGTAAAACACCAAATAATATATATATGTAGCACCGTAAGAAACACACCTCAAGCAGTAATAGCTCTAACGTCGAGAAGAACGCCTCTCACGTTCAGGTCTAGCACTAGGGTAGCTGAATTGTAACTTACGGTATAAAACTCTACATCAAAAATCTATTATTAGGCCACCAAACTAAACATCACAATCACTAATCATAATATGGACGAATACTCACATGTAGCTTTCGAAGATCAAGTAAGATGAATCTTATCGAGTAACTCTACGACACGGGATAATGTGTCAAATCAATTTTAAAATCACAACCTCATTATAAAGAATTCTTTATATATATATAAAAGAACATACGGTAGTAAATAAATAATATATATATGGGTAATTATATCTGGCGGTGGAAATATTTGTTTTCACAAGCGTCCTAATTTTAGGGGTTAAGAATTTAGTTTAGGGGCTTGGGTTTATGTGTTTAGAATTTAGGTATTGTGATTTTAGTTTAGAGTTTAGGTGTTATAGGTAAAAACCTAAATTCCTACCATATTACCCTAAAACCTAAACCATAACCTCTAAACACAAACCCTAAATTTTAACCATAAACTCTAAATTTTAAACCCCTAAACTTAAACTCCTAAACTATAAACTCTAAACAGGATCCTTAACCCCTGAAATTAGAGCGCTTGTAGAGACACAATGTTTCTACCGCTAGTGCATTATATATTTTCCATATATATATATATAGAAAATAAACGTATTATATATATATATAATATGGTAATAAAGATAATAGTTTGTAATGATGAATAACTTAAAACAAGTAGTAATTAATTAATAATAAACCAAATAGTATTGATAATAATATACTTAACCAAAGGGTAAAGGATTCAATCAGTGGGTTTTTGGTTTCCATGGGTTGGCAGAAGGTGGCAGAACCACGTGCAGCCCTAGGCATGGGTGGAGGTTCCCGAAGGGGCCAAAATGAGGAGATTTCGAGAGGTAACGAGTGCAACGAACGAAAGGCATGAGAAGAAGGAAATTGCCATACCGGAGACTAACAAGCGGTGGTGATTCTGGAGAGACGGTGGAAGCTAGCAGCGCGGCGCTGTTAGGAGCAGAGGCAAACTAGGCTTCGGGTGACTTTTCTATGGGAAAAGATGGTAGGATTTTCAAGTTTTAAATTAATAAAACATACATATGATTAGAAAAAGTATTAAAAATAGAATAAAATAAAACAGTTGGGAAGTTTAAGAAGTGTGGAACGCGCAAGTCAAAATTTTGTAGAAGAAAATAAGAATTCAGTCACAATTTCTGGCTTAATGAAGGATTTAGTCCCCAAACTTTGGAGAATTTACAAATTAGTGCTTGAATTTGTCAAAAGTTTTTAATTTAGCTCATACTTAAATTAGGGTTTTTAAATTAAAAATCCTCAAATTCTAGTGTTATGAATTGGGGGGAAATTATGGTGTTTCATAATACTTGTCAGCAAGATACATTCCTGATAGGCTTCTTTCAAATAAAGTGTAACACCTCTTTCTCATATTCGGTCTTTGAACACGAGTCGGTGATGTCACAAAGGCAAGTTAAAATAATTTTCATTATCGAAATTTAAACTGGCAGCATGTACTGTTCTTGAATAAATTTTTTTATAAACTTTTATAGAAATCAAAAATTCATTCCGTAAATTTTTAATTAAACTAAATTCACTAAGATTTTTAACCATATAAATTAATAACTCAAATTCATTATACAAAAATTCATAAAAATTCACAAACTCACGACACAGTGCAGAATTTTAAGAAATCTATTGCCCTGTTTTCTAACCTTTCATCGGTTAAAAATTTATATATTTTAGTACAGACCTCGTAATCAGCCACCGTTTTTTTAAAGAAACTAGACTCAATTTCCAGTTCATACATATAAGATTCGCTTCCTAATTCAAATCATGGAATTTATACTGATTTTCAAACACAGCATCTGCATAACTTCTAGACAGATTTTAACTCTCTATACTATGAACAAATTAGTTACTAATAACTTAATCATTCATGCATTACAAATATAATGGGACTTACTATGATAAAAATCCACACCATATAAGTTACTAGACCAACCATATTTTAGTTATAAGTTAATACAAACCATAACTAATTATTAGACCATCTATCGATAACTATTATACATGCCATCTAGTATATCCAAGTGGAAAAAAATAGATGTCATTATTGTGAATATAGTAATATACTCTCAAAATATGTAGATGATGGCTTTGACAATAATCCATAATCAAGTGCAATTTGACATAAATATCAATGTAAATAATTAACAATGCATATAATCACCTTACCACTTTCATGCATATTAACGTAAGTAGAATCACATATACTAACATATATCAAAGTAGTAAGTTTAATTCTTACCAATATCATTTCTATTTATATCAACAAGCTTTCAAGCTTACCATCCTGTTTTTTTTTCAACTTATTTAGCCCAAAGTATTGAAATAAGATATTCTAAGTACATGAGTCATCCCCGTATACCCAACCTTCCTTGAGTATACATAAATGTCGCACTGTATGCTTAGAATATTTATACAACTGTTTATGACTCTCTGGCTAGCCAACTATACTTTTGAATCTCTATATCATACTTGGGATTTATATCATCAATTATTTCATCCATGGCAATGTATATCAACATATAATAACTTTAGGCAGTTCATACCAGAAATAACATTTCTAACTTACGTATGTAAATAATTAAATTATCAATGCATTTTAAATCCCAATTTTGCCATATTTATAATATGTCAATCATATGCTCAATAACATAAATATAATGACAATAAAAGTTTGGGTAGGCTCATCGCAAGCCATCCCAATGATGTATAAAACACCAGTGTATTATGATATGTATGCAATTGCACTCACCTGGACACTTTGTAGAAGTATATATTTTTAATAGCCTCACTAAGCTTGGATTTCACTTTTTATCATCTTTCTTCACCCGATTGGTCCCGAATTTGCTTGTTATCTGTATGTATATTAAATATATAACACAAGTAAATCTTGAGTACATGTCCAAACCTTACTAATACATGTACATATCAAATTGGAAAATTTAATAAATTCAACCAAATACTATTTTGTAATAACAAGGCTTCCTACACTTTGTTCCAACCTTGAATTGCACATGACAATCAACTATTTGATAATTTCACGTTAAATCTTAACTTCTTATTCCAAAAGTTTAAGATCCAAATTTTAGAAACTTTCACATATGACCTCCAAATTTGATAATTTTAACCCCAAAACGATTCCCGAACAATGACAAACAACATAACTATAACTCTTAAATATTCTCAAAATTCTCACTAATTTCACCCTAATTGTCGAATTCACAATATAGTCCCAACATGATGTTTTCTTGATCCAAATGACACAATCAAACATAGAAAACATCATTCTCATCATTCTCATCATCAAAATAATTTTTACAAAATTTTCCCTAAACTTCCTCTTAATAGCCAAATAGTCCTTCTATATTTTTCCATGAAATTTTTATCATTTCAAGCATAGAAACAACCCCACAACAATATTTCCAACATGATTGAACCTTAAAACATGAAATTCCAACATGTTCTTCATAGACCCTAATTACCAACTTCAACTTAGAATCAAACAAACTATGTAAAAATTATATCAATTGAAAGAAAATTTAATGAAGAACAACTTTGTATTTCATGAGCTAACCTTGAATCCAACTCTAAATGCTTGAAAATCAAACTTGAATTTTTTTCTCCTTTCTCTAAAACTCGCGGAAGCAAGCATGAAAATACCATATTTTCTTTGCGGATTTTTTGGCTTTTATTTAAGCCAAATGTCATTTAAATAATCTTTTAAGCTAAAATATCTCTTAACTAGTGAAATAACTATTTTACCCCTTTGATCCAAGGCTCCAAATCTTGTCAGTTGTAAAAATATATTATCTAATAACCAGGATTTTATCTTTATTAGCAGTTGACAACTTTGCCCTTGAAACAATCAAAATTCCAATCTTGTTCTCATAGATCTAACAGTTGAGATTAAACATGGAAAATCACTTTAAATCCAAGGGTTCATATTCTTACAACACATAAAAAAATATTTAAGACACAAGAAATGACTTATTTATCCCCAAATACATCGTTTAAAAAAATTTTAGAATTTTTATTCGATCCAATTTATCAAAAATTACCAAGAACTTCATCGGCTTATAACTTCTAATAGAAATCTCGTACCAAAAATTTGATTCCAAAAAAAATCTTATATCGGGATAAACTATTCATTTATGGGATAACAATTATTTTCAAGAAAATTATCATTTAAGATCTCCAACTTTTCCAAACTTTTCACTTTAGTCATCAAACTTTGAAAGTTTACGTTTTAGTCACTAAACTAAAACCACCAACTTTTAATTTCTTGCAATTTATTCACTAAACTAATATTGGGGTATTACAAAAAGAGAGCAAGAAACTGGAATTCTCCCAAAGGCACCTGATGATTATTAGGAAGAAATCAAGGTTGTTAAGGCCATCCATGAAGCGATATCTTCCATCCTATGTGTATATTAGCTTTTGATTTTCTCTAAGTATGTAATTTATTTTTTGCACTTTTTTCATGAGTAGGTCATTTCCAGCTTGTTTAAAAATGATGCTCGTGCTTTTGATGTGGATGATTCTAGTGAACTCCTTGATTTCCCCTTGCATTCTACATCAGAGAATGACATGTTAGAACCAAATCGTAAATAATATGAAATCTAACTCAGGATCTGTCATGTCAAATCATCAATAACAATAAACTGAAAGTGGAAGCGTACCTGAATTCATTGATGAACTAAAAACCTTGAATCCTTTGATGGAGATTGCCTAGAAGGTGGTTGTGATCTTCCAAGAAGATATGTTAGCCCTTACCGTAAAACTCTCTGATGGGGACAAGTGTAATACAAGTTAGCATATTTCTTGGGGACCACTACCTTTTTATATAGTTGATTATTAAATCAACTATTAGGTATTTATAACTTTGCCCCTCATTGAATTATAAATACATCTTATGGTATCTACACTTTTTTTCATGACACTTTAATACCTATGACACGACTAACATAATTGGTTACTTAATTTTGTGTCATACTTTATAATAGCATCATACATTTTATATATGTGCTCACAATTGCGTATATAATAGGTATTCTATAACAATCTCGTCCATCAACTATATCCATATAGGATCAAGACAACCTTTTCCATATAAATCTTGACTAGACCCATCAATGGTCACTTATACAAATATAGTCAAATGACATAGACCAATCATGGATGCGTAGCATGGAAAATTACATGAAATGTGAACTCAACATGTCTATTTCCAACTGGTTCTCCTAAACCTTAGTGAGATCAAACTTTACTATTTAGAGTGCGCATAAACCATAAGAACTTTATTTCTGCAGAAAATAATATTAAAATATCCTTAAACTGAAGTAACTGAAATTATGTCTAAAACGAATGAGCATTTTTTAAAATTACAAACTCCCACTAAAACTGAATATCCTTAAATAACAATACACTCACATGAGTAGTATACGCATGAAAGACCTAGGGTGACAATTTCTTAATAAGCGCACAATTATGGAGATTGTACCAACATGCTCTATAGACACACAACCACTCTGAATTTTTTTTACCAACTAGGAACTTAATATTTATGTGCTTCAAATTTGAAGTGTTCCTATTGCTTATAGGATAAATGAATGCATATTTATTGTCACAAAATAACTGAAGTGGTCTTTCTATTAAATCTACAATTAGCAGCTCATGTGACAAAATCTTTTGCATCAATATTCTAATAGAATCGAAGCCTGTAAACCTGATGATCTCTAACTTGCCAGAACTTCGATATGTGAGAATGTAATTTTTGTTCTCTAAAGATATCTCATGACCATACTGTCTTCTATCCAATGGTCCATACTAGATTTGCTTAAATATTTGTCTAATATTCCAACAATGTACGTAATATTCGAACGCATACATACTTGAACATAAATTAGATTCTCAATAGCTTATGCATATGAAGTCATTTACATTTTCTAAATTTCAAGGTTACTTTTAGGGTTTGAGTAAGACAAAAATTGTCTTCTTTAGTAATATGAGTATCACTTGATTTACTCCCACTGAACTTGTAGTATATATGACTGTTAACCAAATTCATCTCAAAACCGAATTAGATAATCAATATGTAATTTATAATTTCATTAATGAGAGTCATGCTTATCATAGATGAATTTCTTTAATTTACATATCATTGATTTTGTATTATTAGACACAAATCTACTTCAATGTCGCCATTGAAAAAAACACAAACTTAACATCCATCTTATGCAACTCAAGATTAAAATAAACAACAAGCGTCATGATTATCTTGAAATAGTCTTTCAATGAAACTGAAGAGAAAGTCTTTACAAAATTAATGTCTTCTTTTAGACTGTACCCTTTAAATACAAGACATGTCTTATACTTATCCACATTATCATTTACAACTAATTGATTTGCACCTTTAAGTAATGAGATAAGTTCTTAAACTTTATTGTCTTGCATAAAATTGTACTCTTCTTATATGACATCAATCCACTTTTGAGAGTTATAACTTTTATGGTCTGATAAAAAATGATTGGGTCATTTTCTACCATTTCATTATTATCCTTATTTTCTTAAAGAAGTATAATATAATAATCATGAATAGTATTTCTCCTTCTCTCGTGGACCTCTTTAATGACACTTATTTTTTAAGGTTGTTGAGTTTGTTCTTCTGAAATAATTGTCTTATCTTGAACGAGAGTTGTTCAGCATTGTTTTGTTGAGATACTTGATTCACTTCTTGATTAATGATATGTGTGAAAATCTAAACATCGTCAAAAGTGATAGTAAGAATTGGATTATAATCCAATTCTTCCTCAATAGTAATGTATCTAACCTTATTTCTCTTTCTAAACTCAACATCTTAAAAATGTTATAAATATCTCCTTAAAATAATCCTAATTGTGGTATCATAAAATATACAATCTATGAATCACTCAAAATAACCAAAGTAGTTGCTCACTTTTAAATTTTAATTACTTCACACGTGTCCTGACTTGTTAAGAAAGAAATCAACCCATTGTAATTTATTGTTGTTTCTTTTGAGTTGGACCCTTAACAACTTTATTCTAAGATTTTCTTCATTGCCCTTATTCTTAGAGACACCGACTAAATGATCACTAATCAAATGAGTATTTTTACACTTATAATGCTTCAACTTTTCTTTCTCTTTAACACAAAGAGAGATGAGCTCAGATAGAACATATTTCTCCTTTTTACAGTTGTAACTTTTTTTTGATTTCGTTAAACTGTATAGAAAGTGGTACCAAAAGCATAAGAACAAACAATTGTTAGAAAGTTCGATCTTATGTGCCTTAAAATTTGAAGCAATATTAAACATTTTCATAATGTACTCCCTCATATTTCCTTGACCATTATACTTCATAGACATCAAAGAATGCACAAGTGATGTCATCTTAACCTTAATGTTTTGGGTAAAACATTTCTTAATTTCATCAGGAAATCCTTAGTATGAGTAATCTTTTTAAATGTGTGCTCCTAAAGACATCTAGAATGTTTTTCTTTATGATCATTAGACTCATACGATATGAACGATCTCACCTCTCAAAATAATTTTTATAGGTGTTTACTGTAGTGAGAGATGTAAGATATTCTTTCCTTAGTGCAAAGTCTATGTTCATGCAACCACCAAATATAATATTTAAGTGTCTTTTCTATTCCTTGAAATTAGTTTCACTAAATATGAGTATAGAATGCATATTAACAAATATTGTGATAGAAAAAAGATAAATTGCTTAAATATAGAACAAAATAAATAAATAAAATAAAAACAAGCTCACATAAATATTTATAAGTAAACAAATAAATTCAAAATAATGGCTAGTTCCCTCAAGATACCAAGCACAACATTAATATCAAGTCTTTGGACAATAATATTAATTGTAAGCGGTATTCTTGTTGTAGCAATCAAACATTGACAATAAACTATGTCAAACAACAAATTAATCTTTAGACTAACATATTGCTCACATAAAATACCTTATAGTTGTCACACATTTATCGTCATAGTTGTCTTGAAATTCTGCCAAATATTAACTTTCCTTTAGGCCAATTAATAAATGCATGAATTAAAAAACCCATTATCATCTTAATATTTTAAATAAACTAATCTACACAAAAGCGACACTACACCAAACTTGGTTTTTAGCGGCGTTTTTTAGCCCTATAGTGGTTTTTAGCGCCGCTAAAGACCATCCCGACACTAAAGAAAGCGCTGCAAAAAATGCCGCTAGAAGTAGCGCCGCAATAGTTAGTGGCGTTTGTCCACAGAAAACACCGCTAAAGTACATTCTCTATAGCAGCGTTTGACAAACGCCGCTAATACCTTCTATTTAGCGGCGTTTTCTCTACAAACGCCACAAAAGAGTCGTGCACTATAGCGGCGTTTATTTTACAAACGCCGCTTATATATCATGTTCTTTAGCGGCATTTTCTTTTACAAATGCCGCAATTTAATTACTCTGTAGCGGCGGTTTAATCCAAACGCCACAATAAGTTTTGTGTGATTTTGGTGGAGTTTTCTCCCTAAAACGCCACTAAGCTTACTACCTTTTACCAACCTTAATTATTATTTATTTATTACCCAAATTTAACCTGTAACATATCCAATAAGAATATAATTGAAAAATAACTACAGAAATTAAGTCTAGAACATATCCAACAAATTCAAGTCTAAAACATTAACGTGAAATGTAATTAAACATATTGTAGTTCAACGTTAAAGTGAAATGTAATTCAACATTGTTCAGTAGAATAAACAAAACATGAACGAACCTAATAAATCAACTAAGATGGTGGATTCTATGGTTGATTATACTTGAACATTGCCATCATTTCTTGAAATTTATTTTTGAGATTCTTATATGCTGCTTCTCTCTCGCTTCTTTCTCTGCTTATCTAGTGTTGTTGTAAACGATTAACTTCTGCTTGTGAAGACTGGCTTTGTGATGGCATGTATTGAGACGAGTTAGCACCAAAATATATTGTTGGGGTAACGAATGATCATTGGCATCAAACTTGACCATATCATTCAAGACCCAACACTTCAGTAATATCATGATTGTCGATCTCATCCACATTAGCAGAACCATTAGTTGAAGCTGTAGCTTCATATTCCATCTTTTTATCCTTCAATTTTGCCTGATAATCAATTAAGAAAACAAATTCAAACATTATTTAATATAAACATGTTATACTATTAATATAAATATAACATAATTCAGATTGTGTCCAATAAATATACCATAATTTCTGCAGCTTTAGGAATCATAGAAGAGCCATCTTTTTTTGTGTGTGTAATGTCGAAGAGCTTTACTCGTCCAACACTACTGCCGGTCGAAACTTGCTACAATATATAATAAAAATTAATACTTACGAAAAATAGTAGATTAAAAAATAATCAATAAATAAAGAAAACAACACCTCTTCATTAGCTATATGAGCAAAGCTCTTCGACCCAGTTGTGTGAGTAAACTTTTGTTGTTGTCTGCTAGCAACTCCAACGCGCTCTCGATCCTAAATTTAAAAGTTGCATTGCATATAAAGCCAATATTATCATTAGATTATTATTATTTTAAGTAAATCGATCATACCTCTCCTTTCGTTGAACTCCAAAACCTAATCGCATCTTCCCATTGATACCAGAGCATTCCAGGTGGGACATTTTGCATCTTCTCTTGCAGACTGAGATCATTCTTGAAATATTTCTTTTTTAAAAAACTCTTATGGTCTCTCCATTTCTTTCCTAACGTATGCTTCACATAACCGTCTGAGACCTCTAAATAAAATTTTTCCTACAAATTACACAATTAAAATAAATATAAATTAGTATCGAGCTGTAATGGATTATCTATTACAATGATATTATTACCTTGACATGACCGACAACCTGGTTTTGTTACTATTCGGCATCTCACGTTGATACATGTATGTGGGGCTAAAATGATGCGTTGTAGCCAAAGAGTTGAAGCTGTTTTATAAGTCTGGAATTTCAGCTGACTTGCATCGAATTTCGGATGGGATCCGGGCACTTCTAAGTCTACATGTCTTCTTCAAACATATTCGTCTGTCTCTTAGCTTTCCAATGCATCTTGAAACGCATCAATCCGACATCGGGAGCTCAAGTTATGTCCATTTTAGTGAAGACTGTGCAAGCAGAAATCTCTATACGGTTTTATCACGGGAAATATTCTTTATTACGAACTTGCAATAATTTTATTGATTATTTGTACTTAAATCTAGGATTCTTTATGAAGATATTTAGATGATTTAGGATTAGATTTGTTATTTATTTATTAGTTTTTAGGTTAGATAAAATATGTTTATTTATTTTATTATTATCATCTTTACTTTTCCTAATTTAAGTTGAACTCTTCATTTGTAGCCTATTTAAAGGCATATTTGCTTCACTAATAAGAACAACATCATGAATTTATGAGTTGCAAAAGCCTTTGGGCATGGGCCATTTTATTTTCAAGGTAGATAGATTTGCCTTGTTATTTTTCGTATCAAAAGTCTTCTTCAACGTAAGTTCGTCAAGTTCTTATAATGGAGATCATCTTCACACTCTTGCTTGCCTAGGTAATTGCATCTAGGAGGGTGGGTTAGAGCCTCTTGAGGTTGCTTGCTTAGATAATCGCTTCTAAGAGGGTGCCGAGGACAAAATATCCTACAACATCTATCTCGTCATCATCAATTCATCGGAGAGATTTGTGCCGTTTGCAGGTGTTTGCCTATTCAATTGCGATTAGGAGGGTGCCAAGGAAAAATCTATCCAACACCGCCACCATCAAATTCATCCTATCTCGTTTTCTAGATTAAGATCATGCTTTATTATTGGTTTGCTAAACGTGGAGTTTGGGGTTTTCTCAGATCATATTAGTGAGTTTGCTAGATTAATTGTGATCTAGAGGGTTCCTGATTTTGAGGTAATTCTTGGATCCTGGCTTCCGTATCAATTGGTAACCAGAGCCTTGGTTTAGGTGTTTGAAACAATTATCTTTTACTGTTGTTTTAGTAGTTGAGAAAAAAAGAAAAAAAATATAATTCTCTATATAGATCCTAGTTTTAATATTTCATTCCTGGAGACATCTCAAGAGACTTGAAGGTTGTGATCAACTACTCTTAAGATTCGGGACGAATCGTTTTCAACAGGGGGAGAATGATACATGTATGGGGGGCTAAAATGATGCATTGTAGCCAAAGGGTTGAAGTTGTTTTATAAGTCTGGAATTTCAGCCGACTTGCATCGAATTTTTGGATGTCATCTGGGCACTTCTGAGTCTACATGTCTTCTTCAAACATATTCGTCTGTCTCTTAGCTTTCCAACGCATCTTGAAACGCATCAATCCGACATCGGGAGCTCAAGTTATGTCCATTTTAGTGAAGACTGTGCGAGCAGAAATCTCTATACGATTTTATCACAGGAAATATTATTTATTATGAATTTGCAATAATTTTATTTATTATTTGTACTTAAATTTAATCTAGGATTCTTTATGAAGATATTTAGATGATTTAGGATTAGATTTGTTATTTATTTATTAGTTTTTTATGTTAGATAAAATATGTTTATTTATTTTATTATTATCTTTACTTTTCCTAATTTAAGTTGAACTCTTCATTTGTAGCCTATTTAAAGATATATTTGCTTCACTAATAAGAACAACATCATGAATTTATGAGTTGCAAAAACCTTTGGCCATGGGCCATTTTATTTTCAAGGTAGATAGATTTGCCTTGTTATTTTTCGTATCAGAAGTCTTCTTCAACGTAAGTTCGTCAAGTTCTTGTAATGAAGATCATCTTCACACTCTTGTTTGCCTAGGTAATTGCATCTAGGAGGGTGGGTTAGAGCCGCTTGAGGTTACTTGCTTAGATAATCGCGTCTAAAAGGGTGCCGAGGACAAAATATCCCACAACATCTATCTCATCATCATCATCTATTCATCGGAGAGATTCGTGTCGTTTGCAGGTGTTTGCCTATTCAATTGCGATTAGGAGGGTGCCAAGGACAAATCTATCCAACACTGCCACCATCAAATTCATCCTATCTCATTTTCTACATCAAGATCATGCTTTATTATCGGTTTGCTGAACGTGGAGTTTTCTCGGATCATATTAGTGAGTTTGCTAGATTAATTGTGATCTAGAGGGTTCCTAGATTTTGAGGTAATTATTGGATCTTGGCTTCTGTATCACACGCCATGGCTCATAATTGATCGGCAAAATTGATGCATTATGTGCAGTCATGCCTATGAAATTGGCCAAAACACTTGCTTCTGCCCCAATAGGTTGGCCAACATCGTTTCTTGAAACTTTCGCGTGTTCCCCGGGAGGAGGATTGTATAACTCTTCCAACATCGTGTGCCCTCTACTCTTGCGCCTTCTACCATTTTCAGCTATATAAGAAATAATTCAGTAACATTTATAAAATGAAGTTAAAATAAAATAGAATCTACCATTTAAATAAAGTGTTGAACATTACCTTTGATTTCTACATTTTCTTCAACTGTTTTCGGAACTTGTGAAGATCCAACACCAGACATTTCCTCATTATTTGTTACTTCCTCTGCTCGAGGAACTTGAACAATCTGCAGGTCACTCAATTTCCTCCTAAGCATAATATCTGTAATAAACAAACAACAACAATTAAAGTAATTAGTGACATAATTACTATTAATATATGTATTCGACAACAAGTTCGAGTTATAAAATCTTATTACATTGTTATGTCATCATTTTTCATTAAAATCTACCTCCATGTCCTCCCGAACCCATTGGGATTGTGAACTAGAACTAGTGATTGTGCCATCTAAGTTTTGTGTTGCAAAAGGCAAAGTTTCTGATCTTGTTTCAATGTCATCTCTACTCCCATCCCCGATGTCTATCAAGTCTCTAGGGGTGTTACGGAGTACAACATACCAACCCTCATCCATTGGATCAAGGCAGTAAAAAACTTGCTTCACTTGAGAAAAAAATACATATGGTTCGTCTATCAATCGTTGACCTGTGTGAATTAATGGAGAGAAGTTCACCATTGCAAAACCAAATTGATCTCTTTTAATGCCTCGAGTAGTATTCACATCATCAAGTCACAGCGAAATAACACAACCTTTCGTTTGCTATAATAACCCAACTCAATAATATCTGTAAGAATTCCATAATATTCTACATCTCCCTTCACAGGATAATTGTCCGTAGCACTAGCATAACTTGTTGATGAAGAAGTAACAATTACTCCACAATTGTGTGCCCCCTTAATCTTTCACGAGATTTCATGTGGAACTTGAACCCATTAATGAGGAAGGCATTATATCTTTTAACAATTCTATTCGGACATTGAGAAAGCCATTTAACCTCTTCACTAACTTCTCTCCCATTCCAAACCTATTACGCGTAAAAGAACTTCTTAGTTAGCATTTATATTGATATATTAAAATTTTTTTACAAAGATTCTGTTGGTTACCGTGTGCCCTAACCATTCATGAAAAGATTCTATGAACAACTTATGAATATCTTGTTGATCTAATCTTCGGGAGCGTACACGACATTGCAACTCTTGTTTATACTCACTATATGTTAGATTATCCGATAGAGTTAGAGTCCTTATGTGAATAGTAGTTTAAATTAAAGTTTAAAGATAGAGTTAGAGTCCTCATGTAAATAGTAGTTTAAATTAAGTTTACTTCCTAAAAGATAGAGTTAGATGTCTTGTGTACTTAGGACTCCTAATTGTAACTAAAGTCCAATACTTGAGTCTATAAATTCACTGTAAAGGGATGTAATTTTTCGAAAATATTCAATAACAGAAAATCAATTCTGTTTTCTTCTTCTTTTCTGCAGAAACTTAAATTCTGCTTTATTTTTATGCGTTAATTAGTTTTTCCTAAAGCTAGAAAATTGCTTTTCTACATGGTATCAGAGCCAGGTTACGATTCTGGGACCTGTGGGTTATGGGCCCACCACGCTTCCGCTGCGCAACTCTGATAATGGGAATGAATATTTTACCAAGTCCTTGGGGAAATTTTTTAACAAAAAAGGGATTGTTCAACTTAGCACTTGTGTGGATACACCACAACAAAATGAGGTTGCAGAAAGGAAAAATAGGCATTTGTTGGAGGTAACTAGGTCTTTGATGTTCACTAGTAATATTCCTAAGTATTTGTGGGGTGAGGCTTTGTTAACTGCAACCTATCTCATTAATCGAATGCCCAGTAAGGTTTTGCAATACAGAACACCTAGAGCTGTTTTTTTTGGAGAGTTACCCCAATTTTAAACCTCTGTCCTCTATTCTCCCTTTCAAAGTTTTTGGTTGCACTGTGTTTGTGAAAGATTATGTTCCCTCTAGGTCAAAACTTGACCCCAAATCCTTGAAGTGTGTCTTGGTCTAGTATTCTTCACTTAAGAAGGACTACAAATGTTATCATCCTCATTCTCAGAATTTTTTTACTTCCTTGGATCTCACATTTTTTGAACAGGAACCTTATTTCCCTACGGCTGCAAATTAGGGGGAGAATTGTGATGTTTTTCAGCCTCCTACCAATCAGGTTTATCCTTATTTACCTTCAGAGTTATTACCTACTAATAATCTTTTGTTATTTGAACCTCATACTCCTTTAAACCCTTCTACTTCTTCACCTATTATTACACCTACAGCTCCCCATCCTTCACCTATTGTTACTACTCCTCAGAATTCACCCAAACCTTCCTCACAAACCCCTCAGCCTCCTAAGCAATTGAAAGTTTATACGAAAATGTAACTATTCCAGAGACTGTTTTGCAATCTCGACACTTGCCGAGAATTGGACTTGAATTCAGTTGCCAATGAAAATGATGGAGGTAATGTTCTAGCCGAGATTCCCTCTCATTTACTTGAATTTGATTATTTGCCTATTGCTAAAAGGAATGGGGTAAGGCAATGTACAAAACACCCCATTCAGAGGTATGTTGCTTATGGTAATCTAATGCCATTATTTAAGGCTTTTACAGCTTGCTTAGATAAAGAACAGATACCTAACACTATTGAGGAGGCTCTAAAAGATTCTAAGTGGAGAAGGGCTGTTAAAGAGGAGATTGAAGCACTTGAAAAGAATGATACTTGGACCATTACTGGATCTTCCACAAGGCAAGAAACCAGTCTGATGCAAATGGGTGTTCGCCATAAAATACAACTCTGATGGCAGTATACAGAGGTATAAAGCAAGGTTGGTGGCCAAGGGTTTTACTCAAACCTATGAAATTGATTATAATGAGACCTTTGCTCATGTAGCTAAACTAAATACAGTTAGAGTTCTCTTAAGCTTGGCTGTAAACAAGGACTGGAAGCTTCATCAACTTGACATTAAGAATGCCTTTCTTAATGGAAAATTGGAAGAAGTGTAAATGAGAGTGCCTTCGGGCTTGAAGTCAGTAAAATGAGATCAGAAAGTTTGCTGACTTAATAAATCCATCTATGGTTTGAAGCAGTCACCTAGAGCCTGGTTTGACAGATTCACCAAGGTGATTTTAGAAAATGGATACAAACAATCCTTGGCAGATCACACTCTCTTCATTAAGGTAACCTCTAGCAATAAAAAGGTTATTTTAATAGTATATATGGATGACATTATTCTGACAGGTGATGATGATGAAGAGATAAGTCACTTGAAAGGGTTGTTAAATACACAGTTTGAAACAAAAGACCTAGGAAAGCTCAGATACTTTCTAGGCATGGAGGTTGCTAGGTCGAGCAAAGGTCTAGTGATAAACCAGAGAAAATATGTTCTTGATCTACTTAATGAAGCAGGAATGTTGGGATGTAAACCAGTTGATACTCCCATGGAAGCAGGCTTAAAATTCAATAGAGAGGACACAGGCCCTAAAGCTGATAAGGGTAAATTTCAGAGGTTAGTGGGAAAATTGATTTATTTGTCATTAACCAAACCAGACATTGCTTTTCCAGTTAATATTATCAGTCAACACATGACTGATCCAAGGGAAGATCACATGGAAGCTGCAATTAGATTTTTGAGATACTTGAAAGGGACACTAGGGCATGGATTGCTATTTAAAAAGACTCAAGAAAGGACTGTTCAGATTTATTCAGATTCAAGTTGGGCAAACAAACTAACAGAAAGGAGATCAACTAGTGGTTACTGCTCCTTTGTTTGGGGAAATCTAGTGACCTAGAGGAGTAAGAAACAAACAGTTGTATCTAGAAGCAGTGCTGAAGCATAATATAGGGCTTTAGCATTGGGAATGTGTGAAGGAATTTGGTTGTTAAAGCTATTGAAGGAGCTAAATGTGAACCAAGAGGAGAAGTTTGAGATTTTTTGTGATAATCAGTCCACCATACAAATTGCTCGAAATCCAGTCCACCATGATAGGACTAAACATGTGGAGATTGACAGACATTTTATCTCAGAAAAGATTACTAGTGGGACAGCTTCTTTATCTTATGTTCCTACAGAAGAACAAGTAGAAGGTGTA
Source organism: Hibiscus mutabilis (assembly GCA_019671005.1). Classification (NCBI taxonomy): domain Eukaryota; kingdom Viridiplantae; phylum Streptophyta; class Magnoliopsida; order Malvales; family Malvaceae; genus Hibiscus; species Hibiscus mutabilis. The sequence continues at coordinate 49,663,954 of CM033714.1, forward strand.
CTTACAAAAGCACTACCAAAAGCTTCTTTCGACAAGTTTCTATTCAAGTTGGGATTATACAATGCATATTCTCCAACTTGAGGGGGAGTGTTAGATTATCCGATAGAGTTAGAGTCCTTATGTAAATAGTAGTTTAAATTAAAGTATAAAGATAGAGTTAGAGTCCTCATGTAAATAGTAGTTTAAATTAAAGTTTACTTCCTAAAAGATAGAGTTATTTGTCTTGTGTACTTAGGACTCCTAATTGTAACTGAAGTCCAATACTTGAGTATATAAATTCACTATAAAAGGGATGTAATTTTTCAAAAATATTCAATAACAGAAAATCAATTCTATTTTCTTCTTCTTTTCTGTAGAAACTTAAATTCTGCTTTATTTTTATGTGTTAATTAGTTTTTCCTAAAGCTAGAAAATTGCTTTTCTACACTATAAAGTAGGTTACATGGTTAAAGAATGAGAAATATAAAAGATGAAGTGAATAAATTATGATTTATATTGTAAAACTTACGTGCGTAAGGGATCCATTGAATCGTGATGGAAAAGAACATATCGATGTTCTTGTACCCACGACTTATCATCTAACTGTGCAATTTCAATTTTGCCGAGTGGTTCACCATAACTTCCAAACAAATAAGTCTCAGCTAAGTTATTAATATTGCACACTTCATTTCTATTTGGTCTATTAAATATCGTTTCAAAATCTTCCAAATATCTAGAGCAAAAAGTTAAACTCTTCTGCTAAATACCCTTCAGCAATTGATCCTTCTGGATAACGCTTATTACGACAGTAAGACTTCAACTTGCACAAGAACTTGGACGCGAAATAAGCACAAAATTATCGTATAAAGTTGTAATTAAAAAAATCATTTCTAATTGAATATATATTGTAATACCCCTCACCCGGGTTAGGAGTAACCCGGCCAAGGAGTGTTAAAACAAGCAAGCACACAAGAATGCACAAGAATTCAAGCCATTTAAAACTTTTGAACTCAGCCCTATTAGATGAGTTACTTGCCTAACAAGAAACCCAAATAATCATTAATAGCATGCTTTTCAAACATTATAGCTTACCAAATATAGACATAGGCCTCCAAGTATCAATCAAGGAGATATAACATAGTCCCTTATACATGTAGGCAATCAAATACACTCAAGGCAAGACTCAAATTCATTTCAAGTTTATTCAAGTATGCGTAGCTTTGATCCATTTCAAGACAATGTCAAACATGGTTTCAATGTCATATTCATGTCAAGTTAACTAAGCATAATCTTCTAGCATTTTACATTCAAGACAAGGTTACATATAATGTTGGTTACTAGGCATGATCACAATTGTATTCATTCGAATCATATCACCATCAACATGCCTTCAAGCAAGCTTAACATCATCTAGAAATCATGACTAACTTATCATGACCTTAATTACTTGAACTAGAAGCGACCTAATCGACCAAGTGATCAATTCGAATAGAGCATTCAGGAGTTAAGCACAGTGTCCCATTGTTAAGCACATTCAAATATAACTAGATCATGTAACCAAGTTCCATTCTCCATATTCAACAAGACATGCCTAATTCATTCACATAACATATAGATATCATGGCATCAAACATTGCCAACCAAGTCTTTACAAGCTTCTAAAGGTCAAGGCCGTATATATACAAAATTCAAAATGAACAAAATGCATGATCTAGCTTAATTATGTACATATCTAGGTGCCACCAACTAAGAGAGTTACAAAATAGATTCGAAGTCATACTTCTAGCTCTGCTTGTATCTTGCTTCAAGCTCAAGGAAGATAGCTTTAAGATCTCTTTAAACATGTGGTTTGGGAAGGATGAAGACAAGAGTGATAAGTACATAATGTACTTAGTGAGGTAGCAACTATTTACTAGCCAATTATCAAGTTTAGGTAGTCTTAAATCAAGTACAACCTAGCTAAGGTTTGAGCATGTGAAGTTAAGTCTAACATAAAGTTTCAAGTGTTTCAAGCCAAGTAGGGAGTCAAGTAGTCATATACAGCTATTACTATTTATATACATCATCACAAGCACAAGAACATATAACAAGGTCTCAATCTCATGTAATATACATTATTTCATGCTTCAATACCATTCGAACAACAATTAACAAGAAGGTTGTTTCCATTTCAAGTTTGATCGAGTATTAAATCAAGACAAGAGGCATGTTCAAGCATATCAATTCGAGCATGATCACTTTTTAAGTATCATGTAAGCAAGCAAAGTCAAGGTATCAAGTCAAGTATCATTCAAGCTTTAGGCCATGTATTTCTTTCTTGCTTATTCATTTAGATTAGGCCTTGGTACATAGTTATATCTAGGTAATCGAGTCACCAACCAAACTGTCGCCAAAACAAGAATCTGGTCATATCCTCCTACTGTCACCAGTGACCATAACACACATTCCTCATATTGTCGCCAAATAAGGGCCTTGGCACAGGACCGTAGTCCACCCAATCACAATGAACTCTAGACTCTATGGCATGCCATCCTACCTATGACCAACTAGCAACCAAAGCTTTGTTTGATTTACTTGCCAAGTACACATAACAAGATCATGGCAAGTTAGTAGCTTATTCAAGTATCCCTTTCAAGTGTTTATCTATCAAGGTCAAGATAGCCCTTAGGCCAGTCGAGCCTTAGCTCGATTTATCATGCATTCATTGTAATTCAAGCAAGTTTGCATTTCATGTCATCATTAGCATCAAGCAAGATCATGTCTAAGCATTCTTAATTCATTCGATTAGGTCAATACAAGAAACCATAGAAAATCAACCCATTGTTACATGATCCATTTGCATTACCAAATCATATATCAAGCATATCTTACTACCAAGTTTCCATTTAAGCCATTCTTCCCTTAATTCATTTTCAAACATAATTTAGATTCATTTCATGGCATGAACATATCAATGAAATAGTAGTCATGCATATTTGGTTAGGACCTAAGTCCTAACCCTATGTAAAAGCTACACTCACAAATCCTCCAAGCTAGTTTTGATCCTTGATCCAAATCCCTTTTTGCTTGTTACTAGGTTGCCCAACTCTATCTTCTTCAACAAGATCCACTCCTTGTTCTAACATACATCCAATATAATGGAATCAAAATCAACAATCAAACACTATATTTCAAGAAATCCAAGTTCACAAGAAACTAGAGTCAAGCATTGTATTTCCAACAATCAAACAATTTTATCCTTTCAATCTATTAGAACAGTTTTGCCCTGCTCTTAAACTGCACAAAACAGTCCCATTTTAACTGTATTTACAATGTTATACAAAACAGCCCCCAACGGTCCTAATTTTTGCTAAAACAGTCCATTAAAACAATTTGCAATTACACCTTTCTATTTGTTCTACAAAATAGTCCAAATTGTGATTATCTCATACAATTCATGTTAACAAACTTTTAATCTAATTTCCCCTGTTTTTAAGTCACTATTTCCAGCCCCTAATTCATACAATTCAGTCCCTAGATCATTCATGGTTTCAATTCTTGTCCCTATTTCACATACATTTCAACAAATATCTTAAAATAGTCCAATTGATCATTATTCAAGCATTTCAATCCAGCAAGCATTTAAATTGACTTTCCCCTATTTTAAGTTCATAAATTCCAGGCCTCAATTCTGTCAAAACAGTCCAGGATTTATCAATTCTTTCAAAACAGTCCCTAGTTAGCCATTTAACAATCAAATGTGACTAGTTTCATCTTTAAGCTAAATTTTCACTATCCAACCATGATTTTCAATTGATTAACATCTCAATTTAGTATGTTTATAAATTTCCAGCAAGCTTTTTACTCAATTCAAGTCCCAATTCATGGACAATTCAAATTACCTTATCAAGTTACATGGTCAATCAAACAATGGTTTCATTCATGTACATATACCATTCGGTCAAGCATAATTTCATCTTATTTTCAATAGCATTTCAATCACATTCAAGCTACAATTCAAGGTAGTTTCAAGCATAAACATCTAACATACAATTCTATGAATCCAAGTTCAATTTCTATCATCAATCATTCATTCAAACAAGTTTGCTAGGGAGGGACTTAGAAATCACTTATAATCTTCCTATCTATCCAAGTACATGAAAGATAAGATCACATGCAAGCTTCCAATCTTCTACAATGGTGGCTTTTATTTCTCTAAAGGGTTGAGAGGGTTTCGGTCAAGGAAGTAGAAAGGATGAGTGGAGAAGATGATAGGAAAATGGACACCTATCCATGTTGTTATCCCTTGGATTGACCGAATGCCTCCACTTGGCAATTCAAGGGTCTAATTGCTTCACAACTCCTTATTTACACATTCTAGTTGCATGCAAAACAACTTTTAAACATTGTTATTATTTGGTCCATCATGATTCGGCCATTTAATTATCAAATCCATCTAATTTGGTCACTAAATTTAATCAATTCTTCTAATTTGTAGAATGTTTGTACAATTAAGTTCTAATTAGTTTGTGACATGTTACTAGGCTATGATTTGGGGTATTACATATATTAAACAATTCACACCTCTCTATAGGATACATGCACCGATAAAAAATTGGTCCACCAACTTTAGCTTCATGAGGGAGATGAACCAGCAAGTGCACCATAATTGTGAAGAATGAAGGTGGAAATATCTTCTCCAAGTTGCATAAAGTCAAGGCGACACGATCTTGTAGTTTCTCAAGTTCTTCGACGATCAGAACTTTCCCACAAATAGCTTTCATTATATTGGAAAGTTCAATAATACAAGATGTCACCTCATTTGACATACAACCGCGTAATGCAACTGGCATTAAATCTTGCATTAATATGTGATAATCATGCGACTTTATAGAATAAAGTCATCGATCTTTAATACTGACACATCGAGATATATTTGATGCATACCCATCTGGGACTTTTATATCCTTCAACACCGTGCAAAACACTTATTTTTCTTTCTTTGACATCGAAAAAATAGAATGTGGTATCAAAGTTTTTCCATTAGGAAGTTCCTAAGGATGAAGATCATGCCGAATTCCCATGTCAACCAAGTCAAGTCGACTCTTTAGATTGTCTTTAGACTTTCTATCGACATTGAGAATGGTCCCGATAATATTCTCACAAACATTCTTCTTAATGTACATGACATCAAGATTATGTCTCAAAATGTTATGCTTCCAATAAGGCAATTCGAAGAAAATACTTTTTTTCCAAAACTCTGCCTCATTTGGATCATCTTCTTCTTCAGAATCATCATCACTCTGCTAGTCAACAACATGGTCATACACTTCCTTTGTTTTTTCTTTGATCACGGGTTCGGTGGTTGATTTGTCTTTCCATAAGTAAACTGCATATATTTCAACATCGACAAGATATCAGACCCGGTTGTTTGCTCAGGAGCTTTTCTGTGCTCTTCAATACCATCAAATATATTCTCCTAATATCTAAATCTATGATTTTCATCTAACCACGGACGATGTCCCATGTAAGAGAACTTCTTTCCATTATACAACCACTTCGAACATGTTTGTGCAGCACAACAAGGACAAGCATAACGACCTTTGGTACTCCAACCAGATAAATTTGCATAAGTAGGGAAATCATTTATAGTCCACAATAAAGCTGCACGCAAATTGAAGTTCTCCTTCTTCAACACATCATATGTTTCGACACCCACTCATAATTGTTTCAACTCTTCAATAAGAGACTGCATATAGATGTCAGTATCATTCCCGAGACCTTTTTCACCAGGGATTATCATGGATAAGATAAATAATGACTGTTTTGTGCAAATCCACGAGGGCAAATTGTAGGGAACAAGCAGAACAGGCCAAGTATTGTACGAAGTACTCATGATTTTAAAAGGATTAAACCCATCAGATCCAAGACCGAGGCTGACATTTTGAGAATCTCTTGCAAAACTTGGAAATTTTTGGTCAAACGACTTCTAAGCTAAACTATCCGTAGGATGCCTTAATAATCCATCATCGATTCGTTTATCATGATGCCACCTCATAGACTCAACAGTCTTTGAAGACATAAAAAGTCTTTGAAGCCTAGGTATAAGAGGAAAATATCGCAGAATCTTCACCGACTTCTTTCTTGGTCATGCTTTAACTTCGACCTCACTCACATTATCTGCATCCCTATTCATCCATTGAGATTTACTGCATATATGATAGGACTCCTGGTTTTTTTATCACCCCAATACAATATGCAATCATTCGGAAAACTATGGATTCTCTCATAACCAAGGCCCAAATCCTTTATCATTTTCTTCATATCTTTGCTGGATTGAGAAATCTTTGCAAAAGGAAACATTTCTCCCAAAAACTTTAATAACTGTGTAAAAGAGTTACCGGTCCACCCTCCCAAGCATTTTAAGTGGAAAAGACGAAGGCAAAAGTAGAGTTTTGAATATTTCGATCCCTCATAAAGTTGTTCATTCATTTCATTAAGCAAATTATAAAACATTGCCGCTTTTCCATTTGGCTCTTCATCACATCCACTTCTTCCCATCTCAGTGAAATCATTAACACCAATATCACGATCATCTTCTCTAACAGATTGATAATAATCATGCATATTAAATGCATCTCGCAACATTCTCCCCATGTCATATTCTCTAACAGGTCGACGATGAGAATTAGGAGGATAAGCCAGATTACTCATGGAATAAGCTCTACGAGGTGTAATCTCTCCATGTAATATCCATTTAAAGCCCGGGACAAAGCCAGAAACAATAGATGTTCGCGTACAACTTCACGAACGTGCCAATTAATGTTAACACATTTCTTACAAGGGTAAAAAATCATACTCTCTTGGCTTGCATTCGCAAAAGCAAAATTCAGAAAAGTTTCTACTCCATTTCGATAGCCGGCGCTTACCTTTGGTAGATTCATCCAACTCTTATCCATTTTGTATTTCTGTAATATTTATTCCCAATGTTAATTGCTAATACTATTGTAATCACTCATTTTCACTTGTAAATATATGTATATTATATGAATGTTACTAATATAAGGTGGTGTGTGCATGTATAAGCTATGTATACGTATTAGGGGTGTATGTATGTCGCGTATGTATCTAGAGTATGAGCGTATTTGATTAATATATATATAGATGTTATGTTAATTATATGTATGATTATACGTACGTATACTAGAATATTATATTAATTAATGATTGTATAATATAAGTATACATTTTCGTATGTATATGTATTGCTGTTATAATTATATTATTATTATTATTGGGCTGACAAAATGAAAAGAATTAAATATATTAAACCCAAATAAATTTACAGTCCAATTACAAATCCAATTACAAGGCCCGGTTGGCCCAAATCTGAATCTTATCTAATTACAATTATGGTCCTTTTAGGTTTTGTTTGTTTCGCAATTTCGTCCCTAAATTACATATTATTGCTCTTTAATTTCTGCCACTGACTTTTGTTTTTCTTTCATTTCAGTCCTGTATTCTTTGTAAATACTAATGATCGTATTATAATCGTATATGTTGATGTATTCTATTATTTTATTTTGTTTTATGTCCCTCGTATATGACTCGTATTTTATGTTTACATATATGTGCATTAAGATTATAATGGTCATGCGTTTTTATCCGGTTATTCATATTAAGCATGTTATGTTTTAGTTGATTCGTACATGGCGTATTTTCTATTTTTTATGTGTGTGTTTCCTTGTTTTTTTTAGGGTTACATATTAGTGTATTTACCCTTTTTGTACGATAGGTGGACCCGTATATGTAGAAATATGTTTTATTACCAGTATGCATGTCTTTTTGAAATATTTGTTCGTCTATATGTACTTATTTCTGCCTTGTTATTTTGACATACTATAGTTATTTTTATTTATTATTTAGAATAATATGTATATATACATGTTTTAGTCTAGAATATCATTTATGTTAAATTAGTATTCTGGTCTGTAAATATTTATTATATTTAAATATTTTGCCATGTTTTTCGTTTTTGCCGCTAAGATTGCATATCGAGATATAACTTGTTAATGCGGAGTCCTTTTATCCGAGCGTAAACGGGGCCAGTATCAAGCGTAGTGATAGTGGTTGGGCGTTTATTCTCGGGTAACGGGACCCTTAAAATATATTCACAATTATGACCGAATTTTAAAATAATCGTCACTCTAATCCGGAAAATCCAATATTAATAAAGCGGTAATTATTAAAGTACCAATTTTGGGCGGTGTGGGGGTGCTAATCCTTCCCCATCCGTAACCGACTCCCGAACCCTATCTTTTTGAATCTCTGGTTTTATGGTGTCCGGCCTAACTAAGTGGCCGGTGGCGACTCCATTTTTTAAAAATGCGTTTTTTTTTTAAAAAAAAAACCCACGGAATAAATATTTTATATCAAAAAATCACAAACACCTTTCAAACACCTTTTCGAAAACACCCACGCTTTTTATTTAGCGATTAAAAAAAAAGACATTCGCTACAACTATATATTCAAATTTATTCTTTTAAATTGATAATTGTAGATAAAAAAATTAAAAGTCTGCAAAGTTGAACCAAACATGGTGCATACCTAGATATTATTCAACTTTGAATGCTAAAGAGAAGATCTCAAACATAAAAAAAAAGAACGATCAACTAATGCAGAGTAATATATTCATTAGTTTCAACTCTAGATTATTACCAAATAAAGCTTTCTAATATTAACTATAAGTTTGAAGGGAAATCGAAAAGAAATAACAAAATTCAGTTAATTTTACCTTTGTAATGACCCAACCAATGACCAACGAAGTAACAAGAACGTGGGTTTGAATCTGCAAATCGCCACCATCATTTTAACTTTATCTAAAAATTAAGAGAAAAATAGAAAGAGAAAAAAATAAGACAGTAAATTTAATTTTTTTTCCTTTTGTTACCTTAGGAAAACTTAACAAAAATTGATCCTATATGTGGCAAAGTAGATGACACCGGTGATCTAACTAGACTTGCAAAAAATCGGAAGTGTCATAAATCGCAATAAATTTCAGATTATTTCTTCTCATTATGATAGACAATGAATGAATGATTTCTATAAATCGGAAGTGTCACAAATTGCTTTCCTTTCCTACCGTAACAGCTATGATAGACAAGTTGGCTGTGATTTTCGAAAAATAGAACAGGATCAGCTATGATTTTCGAAGGATGCAGTATATGCTAAAATGACATTAAAATCCACAGACAAAACCAAATACACAGGAAAAAAAAATGACAGATTGTATTTGAGAAAATCTGTGTATAATGTCATTCAAAACCTCAGTCAAATGCTGAAAAGCAAACCTTTTGAAAGAAGCGTTTGATCTCACTGAGCAACGCTTCAATGGTGTCAGAAATGGACAGACATACTTCAGTGCCACTGAAAACAACGAAATAAAATCATAACATTCTAATATAACCTATGATCAGAAAAATGTTTAACCATGGCACTTGCCTGAATTTTGCATCATTCTTAGAAATTGAAGGCAGCCTAGTGAGCCTTCTGGAAGAACCACTTTCTCTAAGATTTAAGTGATAATGATATATCTTATTATCACTTATGCCTGCAAACGCAGACACAAATTTGAATTCATTATATACATACATTCACATGTGAATATCTGTGTTATAAGGATACTGAAAACAAAACAAAAAAATTGACAACAGAGGCGTTTCAATGTTTAAGATACACTTCATTTTTCTTTAAGTATCTATGTCTGACACATACCCTAACATGGTTATCAAGATATAACTCTCTAAAAACCTAGCCTCTGTCAAGCACATACATGTATCTAACACTCATGCTCAAGTACAAGTAATATAAATTATAGCAGTTTAAAATGCAAGGATATTTAACCTTTCCCCGAAGTTCCCTTAAAACAGAAGGCTTTCATCACTGTATTTGAAAATTTGTCTACTCTTTTCAAGATGTGAGTTTAAAGGAAATTGGATTGTATGGTTTTCTAAGTTACAGGGTGTATGTTTATATCTTAAAATCATATTGAAACTGTTTTTTGTGTTCATCAGAAAAGAGAAACATCCTGAAAGGTTCTTCATTTCATTCTTAGTGATAGAATCAACTCCAATTATCGCATTTTTAAAGATATTATTTACTGTATATTGATCACTATCATCACTGATGTATGTGGTTTGATGAATAGTGGATGCTGTTTCTTACCTTATTTTCTTTTTCTTTTTGTTGAATGCCAGATATGTATTATCTCTAGTACTTCTGCAGGATTAGAATAGACATTACCATGGATCTTTTATCACAAGGTTATTGGAGTTTCAACCTTTTTCCTCTTTGTTGAGGGGAACGCTGCCTCTCCTAATGTATCTAAAGTCCTAGAATCAATTCCAGTGAGTATAAATCTTCGTTCCTTCTTTTGATTCCTGTACCTTGTTGTAAGTTGCTGTTTATTCCTCTTCGATTCTGTTTCTATTTACTAAATCATCTTCTACAGGGGGTGGAAGTGATATACAGAACAAAAGAATTAGAGGAACAACAAGCTAAAAGGTTTGTACACTATTGGTTGAATTCAGGATAACAGAAAGTTCTTGTTTTCTTGCGGTCTTCTTCTATACTATAAGTCAAATTTTGCACTTTCTTCTTTTCTCTACAAGACTTAAATGATTGTCGGAGAACTCAATGCTATAGAGAAGGGCGTGGGGAAAAGAGAGAGGGGGAGAGTAAAGTTTGGAGGTCAATAGAGAGATATTTTCAGTCCTGGAATACTAGTGATTTGGCTGCAATGTAATCTACAGGGGCGTTTTGAATTCATTATATACATACATTCACATGTGAATATCTGTGTTATAAGGATACTGAAAACAAACAAAAAAATTCACAGCAGGGGCGTTTTAATGTTTAAGAAAAATGGAATATGCAGAGCCTAGTGGTAACCACATTAGTATTCTAATCCTCGTTCCCTTAATTAGAGTCAAATTCTAAGCCATTCAATCATGGATTCTTCACTAGCAGGAAAAAGCATACCGAGAAAATTAAATCAATTAGTTCTTAATCATTCAACATGACGAGGCTGATGCCACTTGTTAGAAACCAAATCATATTTAATACGAAATCTAACTCATGATCTATCATGTCAAATCATTAAGAACAATAAACCGAAAGTGGAAACATACCTAAATTTATTGATGAACTGAAAACCTTAAATCTTTTTATGGAGATCACCTAGAAGGTGGTTGTGATCTTCCAAGAAGATAGTTAGCCATTGTCGTAAAGCTCTCTGACGGGACAAGAGTAATACAAGTTAACCACTTGACCTACCTCTTTATATAGTTGATTATTAAATCAACTATTATGTATTTATAACTCTGTCTCTCATTGAATTATAAATACATCTTATGGTATCTACACTTTTTTCATTACACTTTAATACGTATGACACGACTAACATAATTGGTCTCTTAATTTTATGTCATATTTTATAATAGCATCATACATTTTACATATGTACCCACAATTACGGATTTTAATCCAACATGACAAGCATGCTCTCTCTCCTTTCTTTCTTTCTTTCATTCTTTCAGGAGTCATGTTGAAGGTTACACATATTAGCTTATTGGTCCTTTAGGCTTTGTTTGGCTTCTTGCTAAATTTCTTGGGGGTGATTGTTTCAGACCTATAATCGTGGGACCTGAAGAAACAACAACAGTTGCTTCAATTTGGTCAGGGTCCTCAGGGATTCCAGTGCAGCAGATCACTGCAGATGAAAGAATGCTTCTAGTTGGCCTTGATGAGATGCTTAAGAAAAGGGTTATTGGTTAGGATGCGGCTGTTGCTTCCATTTCTCGAGTTTTTAAGAGATCTCGTGTTGGTCTAAAGGATCTAGATAGACCAATTGTTGTAATGATCTATTGTGGTCCAATTGGGATTGGCAAAACTGAATTAACAAAAGCTTTAGCAACATGCTATTTTGGGTCGGTAAGGCTTCATGCTATTCATGCCTTTGCTCTCTTTGAAATATCCTAGACATGATAGATCAATTTCATCATTGAAACGTCTATTTTTACCTAAAATTAGCCCATATTTATTTTTAAATTTTATAATTTAGTCCAATATTTGTTATTATTAATAACATTATTTTATTTAAATATTAATATTTAATAAAAATAAAATAAAAATAGTAATTAAATATTAACATATTTAATTTCATTTAACTCTATTAAATATTAACATTCAAATAAAACAATGTTATTAAATAATAACAAATATTTGACTATATTATAAAATTTAGAAATAAATATGGGCCAATTTTAGGTCAAAATAGACTTTTCGGTGACTAAATTGAACAAAAAAAATAAGCATGATATACTTGACATGACATTTACATTTTTAATAAAATCAGGTGGATTGACTTAGTAAAAAAGGAGCTGACGTGGCATAATGTCATTAGCCGAAAATATTACAAGGTAACAACAAGAAACAAAACAAGTAACGATGAAAACATTATAAGGTACATGTCACGAATCGAAATGGAAAATAAAGGAATCGAACAAAATAGGGTTCACAAAGAAGAAAGGATTGAAGAAGTAGAGATAACTTTTCATTAAAATTTCGCACAACCATTTCTCATCACAACACTAGGCTCATATAGTGATCTCAGTACACTAGGTATTTGTAACGACCCGAATTTTAGGTTAGCAAATCGGGTCTCAGACCTGGGTTTCGGGCCTTTATGTTGGGAGTCAAATTAAGAAAATTAGATAAATGCTTTTGTTAACTCCTCAAAAGTACTGATTTTTATGCTTATTTCACAATGCTTTTGCTTGCCTTTGAGAACATTTAGTTGTATTTAGTTGTTAAATTCATGCATTTGCATAAGGAGTTAGGGAGTGGTGTTTATGCCAATGTGAAGGGTTGCTTTGTTGAAATTATTACAGGCTTGACAGATCAGGACAGGTTTGGCAAAGTAGCGCAAGAGTAGCAGAGGAGATGCCGAGTTGTAGTTGGTAAAGATGGACCATAGATTGCCAAAGCTCGGCTGGCATAGAAGTGAAGTCTGATGCCTGGTCAAGTAGCCGTTGGACCTTGTACATGTTAGCCCTAGGATTCAAATTCAAATAAGATGATAACGTCCCTTATCCCTTGCGCATTCAAATTTCAAACTCAAAGGCTTACCCCAGGGTTTCCCACACAAGCCTATTTAAAGAAGATCGAGCGAGCACTTGAGGAGAGATCAGAGGACTTGAGTAAGAAGAGGTTACACCATGGAGAATCGAGATCAACGTGATTCGACCAGCTTAAGACCGAGGGCTTTGAGCCATTAAAGGGCTGCATCAACGGACCTCCTTCGTGCCCATTCTCTTTGTTTTATTTATTTTTTTCATTGGTGATGTTAAGATACGATGGTATTTTGTGGATGGACCCCCAACAATGAACTAAGCTTTTACAATTGGTTGGGGGATGTTTGCGTTTGACCTTATTTTTATGTTTGGTTTTTAATAATACAAATGCCTTGACATTGTTTTCTCTATCTGGCATGTACTTCAGTTTTCTAATTTCTTTTCCATGCGACCATTGGCATTGTTTTCTTATTGCACCTTAATATCTTAACAGACTTGAGGGGTAACGATTAGTTGCCAGATACTAAGGAGAGAAGCTTTGAAAGAAGATGTTCAAGTAGATGAGCTTACTTCTAAAGTGAATCTACCCCTTAAGAGTATAGATTGGAACTTAATCAAATTAATTAATAAAAAACTTTATTATAGACATTTAGGAGTTTTAACATTGTTAATTTTGGGCATTGCATCGAAAAAGGCAATGTCAACCTTGAATCTATTCATCAATAATTCCAAGGTATGATGTTTATTAAAAGCTGGCATGAACAGTGTAAAAACCAGACATCCCTTGCCAATGCTTATCACTCATTTGAAACCGTTTTTTGCCAACACTGTTTTACTTCCATTACATTTCTTTAAGTCACTTTCTAAAACCACTTCAAAATCAATCCAACATTTTTCCTTTACAAGTAATAATTGAAGTAGTCAAATTCCTGGTCAATACTTGTGGTTCGATACTCAACTTACTGCTGTATTACTTGCTGACCGTGTATACTTGCATACAAAAGACTCTTACTTGGCATTATTCTTATATATTTCCATTGTATTTCTATTTTTTGCCAAGCGTTAGCACAATCGACAAGTTTTTGGTGTCGTTACTGGGGATTGCAACAGAATTTATTATTTTTAAATTTTTACTTATTTTCTTTTATTTTTTTATTTCTTTGTTTTGACCGGTGTATGATCAAAAATTGCCATGTGGTGGAAGATTGGCCATACGATTCAAAAATCAAAAGAACCCTATAAAGGTTTAAGAAAAAAGTTCGAGAGATGGCTCAACAAGGTAATGGAGGAAATGGTATCTTAAACAATGAGAAAAGTACACCAAATAACAATGGGATACCACCAGCTCCTGTTTCCCCAGCTGTTAATGTGGAGGAAGAGAAACCTATTAGAGAACACTCGACACCAAACATTGACAATTTGATGCCAGGACTGACTGGTCCCAAGGTAAATACACTGAATTTTGAACTCAAACTAGTAATGATACAAACGTTTTTTAATGTAGGACAATTTGACGGAGCATCTATTGGAGATCCGAGGCAACACTTGAAGCAATTCATGGAGGTTTGCTAGTTATTTTAATAGCCTGGAGTATCAGAAGATACAGTAAAGCTGAAATTATTTACATTTTCCCTAAGACGTGGCTAATTTCTTTTCCACCTGGCTCTATCACCTCATAGGAGATCTATGCTAGAAATTTTTGCTGCAATTTCAACCACCTAAACTCACTGCGAAGCTGAGGAGTGAGATCATCACATTTAGGCAGGCTAGCGATGAGACCCTATATGATGCTTGGGAGAGATTTAAGGACCTGTTGAGGAGGTGTCTCATGGATGGATTCCCAAAATGGACCCAGATGGAGACCTTCAACAATGGACTTAATGCACAAGCCAGAACAGTTTTTGATGCTTCGGCAAATGGTTCACTACTTGACAAAAACTATATAGACGCAGATGGCATCCTTGAAAGGATTTCAATCAATGATTTTGAATATCCTATTGCCAGACTTAGAACCAGAACTAAAACTGGTAGGAAATTACAAACAAATGAACTTACATTCATCCATGCTGAGATTTTCAATCTTACTAGCATGGTGAGAACTTTGCAAAAGAGTAATGAAGCCCAAGAAATTAAATCATTAGACCCATTATGTACAATATATGGAGAGAATCGTCACAAGGAAGATTGCCCTGCTAACCCTGAGTCGATAAATTTTGTTGGCAATTTTAATCGTAATTATAATCTGAATTCCAATACTTATAATGCAGAATGGAGACAACACCTAAATTTATCTTGGGGGAATCAAGGAGGTAACCAATACAATGCCCAGCGTCAGAACAACAATATCTAGAGGCAAAACAACAATGCCATGCCAGGGGCCAATCAGAATGACATGCCACAAAGAGCCCAAAACTATTTTTATGTAGGGAAAAAGAACAACTTGGGGACTTTGACAGAATACATAGAGTGGAATGATGCAACTATCCAGAGATTGGCAGCATCTATACGAAACTTGGAGGTATAGATTGGACAGATTGTAGTGCACTCAGCAATAGACCCTAGGGAGCTTTTCCAAGTAATACAGAGAATGGTAGGAAAAACTACAATGAGCAATCCAAAGTTGTAACTCTTCAGAGTGGCAAACAATATGAGGTCGAGACATCTTTCAAGCAACCAATTAGTTGCCAAGAGGAGAAGAATGGATCAACAGATGAGCAAAAAAAAGTAGAAAAGAAAGAAGCATACATAAGCGATGCCAGACAACTGTCTGATGCCAAACCTTAGTCGGATGCCAGTAAAACCTTGGCAAAGTCGGCAGAGCTAGCATATGCTTATCCACCTCCACCATTTCCATAAAGACTAGAAAAGCACAAGCAAGATAAGCAATTTAAGCGCTTCTTGGAAGTCCTTAAACAATTGCAGATCAATCTACCATTGGTGGAAGCTCTCGAGCAGATGCCCAATTATGTTAAATTCATAAAGGACATCTTATCCAAAAAGAGGAAATTGGGTGATTACCAGACTATAGCTCTCACTGAGGAATGCAGTGCAATGATACTCAATCAGTTGCCACCAAAGCTAAAAGATCCAAGAAGTTTTACTTTTCCTTGTACCATTAACAACAGATTCATGGGTAGGGCACTGTGTAACTTGGGAGCCAACATCAATTTGATGCCAATGTATGTTTTCAAAATACTAGATATCGAAGCAATGCCTACCACCTTAACACTTAAGTTGGCAGACCGATCCTTTGCACATCCTAAGGGTAAAATTGAGGATGTGCTGGTAAAGGTAGACAAATTCATATTCCGGCTGATTTTATCATTTTAGATTATGAGGTAGATGTTAATGTCCCAATTATATTGGGCAGATCATTCCTTACCATAGGTAGAGCCTTGATTGATGTTCATAAGGGTGAATTAACTATGCGCATGAATGATCAACATGTTATATTTAATGTGTTTCAAGATCTTAAATGCGCAGATGAATCCGAGGAATTTTAAGCTGATGAAATGATAGAGTCTATTTTTAAAATGGACGTGGCAGTGCCAAGACTCAGATGATAATGCAGTGATCAAGATGATGTAGAAGAGACAAGTGAGGACACTAAAGGAACAACTTTAGAATAGATAAGCTATTTCGGATAACCGAAGCCACTAGAGTTGGCTGGCAGAAAGATCTTGGCACCTAAACCATCCATTAAGGAGCCGCCCAAATTGGAACTGAAATCATTGTTGGATTATCTCAAGTATGCTTACTTAGGTAAATAATCAACCTTGGCAGTGATCATTGTTGCTGATCTAACTAATGATCAGGAGGAAAGATTGCTAGAAATTCTAAGCAATTACAAGCAAGCGTTGGGATGGACCTTGGCTAATATCCGAGGAATAAGCCCAACCATTTGCATGCACAAAATAATTATAGAAGAATATCATGGAAAAACAATTGAGGGCTAGAGAAGATTGAACCCGAGCATGAAAGAGGATGTTAAAAAAGAAATTATCAAGTGGCTGGATGTCGAGATAATCTTCCTATTTTTGATAACTCGTGGGTCAACTCGGTGCAATGCGTTTCAAAGAAAGGTGGCATGATCATGGTTCAAAATAGAAACAATAAGTTAATCACTTCCAAGACTATTACTGGATGGAGAGTGTGCATGGATTATAGGAAGCTGAACAATGCCACCAAGAAAGTCACTTTCCATTGCCCTTCATCGATCAAATGTTGGACAGATTGGCAGGTAAGGCATTTTATTGCTTTCTAGATGATTATTCAGGATATAATCAGAATGACATAGCTCTAGAAGATCAAGAGAAATCCATGTTCACGTGTCCATATGGGACATTTGCCATTAAAATAATGTTATTCGGGTTGTGTAATGCCTTGACAACATTTCAACGCTGCATGATGTTCATTTTTTTCGACTTGATTAAACATAACTTGGAAGTGTTCATGGACGATTTCTCAGTGTTTGACAAAACATTTGAAGAATGTCTTCAGAGTATAGAGTAAGTTTTGAGGAGATGTATTGAGATAAACCTGTTCTTGAACTGAGAAAAATGTCACTTCATGGTGAAGAAGGACATTGTTCTTAGGCACAAAGTGACCAAGAAATGATTAGAAGTTGACAAAGAAAAAGCTGAGGGAATCAAGCAATTGCCACCTCCTACAAGTGTAAAAGGTATAAGAAGTTTTTTGGGACATGCATGTTTCTACCGTCATTTCATTAAATATTTTTTTTAAAATTTCTAAACCTTTATGCTTGCTTTTAGAACAAAATGCCACTTTTGTATTTGATGATTCTTGTTTAAAAGCGTTTCAGAAACTTAAGGAGAAGTTGATTAATGCCCTTATTGTCGTGGCATCGGATTGGAATGAGCCATTTGAGCTCATGTGCGATGCCAACGATTATGCCATAGGAGTAGTGTTGGGACAACGACGTGGCAAAGTTTTTCATACCATTTACTATGCCAGCCAGACGTTGAATGAAGCATAACTGAATTACACCACTACCGAGAAAGAATTTCTTGCAGTTGTATTTGCATTTGATAAATTCAAATCTTATTTAGTTGGTAACAAAGTTGTGGTGTATACAGATCATTCGGTATTGAAGTACCTCTTAGCAAAAAAGAATGCCAAGCCTAGATGATTCGATGGACTGTTTTGCTACAAGAATTTGATCTCGAGATTCGAGACAATAAGGGCAATGAAAACTTAGTAGCTGACCACCTATCATGCCTAGAGCATCACCTTGAAGATGATAAGACCGCTGCAATAGGAGATGAATTCCCATGCGAGTATTTACTTGTAGTCAATGCCATGCCATGCCATGATAAGCCTATTGGGCAATCAAAACGCTTGACATGGCACGAAGGGCTGCTGGAGAAAAAAATGTTATTAGACTTGAATGAGTTGGAGGAATTCAGAGAACATGCCTATGAGAATGACAGACTCTACAAGGAAAGGACAAAACGATGGCTTGACAAAAAGATATTGCAAAGGCAATTTGAGGTAGGCCGGCGTGTTTTGTTATTTAACTCAAGGCTAAAATTGTTTCCAAGAAAGCTCAAGTCTAGATGGTCGTGACCCTTTGAAATTGTGAAGCCATATGTTCATAGAGTTGTGGATATCAAAGATTTGAAGATTGTGGTAGTTTTTGAGGTAAAATGCCAACAATTGAAACACTATTTAGAAGGCACTCATATGAATGCCAAGGAGGTTATCCTCCTAGTAGAAGTTCTGTGATCATTCTTATCATTGTTTGATTTTTGTAAATAGTAGGTTAGATGTATTTCTTTTTCAATATTTTCATTTATTTATTTTTCTTTGAATTTCATTTTGCTTTTTCTCATTCTACGTTGAAAGGCTTTTTTTTCTCTTTGAGTAAGTGCATGTTTTTGTGCCAGGTAGAATGCCAAGGCAGAGGCTTGGCATAGGGCGATTGGAGATGTGAAGAAAGAAATTACCCTAGCCTCCTAAGGCTTGATAGAAATCGGCCCATGAAAGAAAAGTGAAAATTTTCCTTTGATTTTACCCTAGATACCCAAAGTGATAAGTTGAAATTCAAATTTCAACTTAATCACCATTGTAACAACGGTCCTGCCCTGCAGTGGTTCTTGACGCATTTTTATGAAAAATATTTGGGATAGAGTCACCACCAATCTTTCTAATTTAGGTGCGATTGAATCACCTGAAAACCCAGTTATTTTAATAAAATTTGTTTTCGTGTTGTCTTATTAAAACAATGAGTTTTGGTCTACGAAACCAGAAAAGTAGGTTCGGGAGTCAGTTACATATGGGGAAGGGTAAGCACCCCAAAATGCCCAAAATTGGTACCTGGTCGATTACGCATTGTCTTTTTAATCTAAATTTGGTTAAAATGGACGAATTCAAAATTTATATGGATATATATATAGCTATATTATTACATTAACATTGAAAGAATAGTAATAGTAATATTAATAAAATAATGATAGTAATAGCATGTAACATTTAAACATAATAATAATTTAATAATATAATAACAATAATATATATTATACTTATTAAAAAAATACTAAAACGCAATAATAATAATGTACTATACTAAATATAATTAATATACATATATTATATGTATAACACATAAAACATATAATATATAATAGAATATGTAAGTGATTTTCAAATAAAAAAACTAATACACGTAATATAAAAAATATATACATATGTAATATAATAATAATAATAATAATAATAACTTCTTGAAAAAAACAGTGGCTAAAATGGAAGAAAGAAGAAACTAAAAGCAGAAACGTGAAGGATACAAAATGGAAGGACTAGACATGCAATTCTCCCCTTTAGTAAAACTGCGCGGATCTTAGGCTTCGGGTCGGGTTGAGACGCTAGTCAAGAGCACCAAAACGACGTCGTTTCGATAAGGATATAAATACCCCTTTTATCCCAAAAAATTCATTTGCATCAGATAAATTTTAAAAAAACTACCTATTCTCTTAAAACCCTCTCCCTCTTTCAATCAAGTTTCAACCGTTGCCCGCACGTCGGCGGCGACCGCTACCGTCCACAGTGGTCGAAAACCTGAAAGAGAGCGCCTTTTAGGCTCTCCTCGACACACTGAGTTTGAATCTGAGGTCGGTTTTTCTCAAATACTATCTTATTTTCATAGATCTACAAAAAACAAAGGGTTTTTATGCTTCGATCTCCAATCTTTTTTATTTTTGATTCGAATGAAAGAACAAAGATTTTTTGTGAGTATATTTTCCTATTTGAACTTGGAATCCCCATTACATTTTCGATTTGGGGTTTTTATAACCTTTCTTTACAATAAAAAATCAGAACTAATCTCTTTTCTTTTACTTTTGCAGATCTGAAATGCGGCTAAACGGTGGAGCAGGTGTGGGCAGCAGAGTGGCCAATGGTGTCACGCGTGGCGGCTATGGGGCATCGAACCGCTGCACATGTCGGCCACGCGCGAGGGAAGCTTGAGGGTTAGGGTGCGGCGGCAACTAGGTTAATAGGGTTTAGGTTATTATTTTTTAGGTTTAGGGTTAGTTTGGGTAATTGGGCTGAGTTTAATTTTGGTATTGGGTCTGGATATTGTAAAAGGGTAATTGGGTCTGATGGGTGTATGGTTATTGGGCCATTGGTTTATGGGTTTTAATTTGTATGGGTTAAGGAAATAAGAAGATTTGATATTTATTTATTATTTTTTGATTTTGGATTGGATTTGATTTTGGGCTTAGGCCCAGACATAAAATGGGTATTACAGCTGCCACTCATTGCTCATTGCTTTGTAACAGGAATAGAGTAAAGACAAAACAATAACCATTTTATGTCCAGTCAGGTCTGGGTTTATTTCTCTGGCCACCGCTCCTTCTTGGGCTTCACTTGATCACGATCTTCTCACGCCCTTGGAGGCAAAATCTTCAAACTAGAGGATCCGTTAGGGAGACAAAATGAGTTCGGTTTGCTACGACTATGACGATGATGCAATACCTGAAGAAAAATTGACCCAACTGCAACACTAACGAAGAGGCAAGGTTTGCAAAATTTGATCTAGCTGCAACACTAACGAAGAGGCAAGATCGAAGGATGAAGGTATTGATACTTGATCCAGCTACAACATTGACAAGAGGCAGGATCGAATGATGAAGGTTCTGATATTTGATCTAGCTGCAATACTAACAAAAAGGCATGATCGAATGATGAAGGTTCTGATATTTGATCCAGCTGCAACACTAACGAAGAGGAAGGATCGACATAATTTTTTTTCTTTCTATTTTTTCTCTTTCTTCTTTTTTATAAAAAATTTTTTAACTGTGAAATTAAAAAGGTTGATGATAAGATGGTTCATCCACTCTGGCCAATCTTGGAGAAGTAGAACCTGTACATTTGGGTGTATGCTCTGCCAGTAACGGGGAGGCAGAATCTAGAAAGGTTGATCCGCTACAACACTAATGAAGAGGCATGATCTAGAGAAAGTTCTGATCAAGCTATGACTCTAACGAAGAGGCATGATTTGAGAATTTGATTATGATCAAGCTACAACTCCGACGAAGAGGCATGATCTGAGTTTGGTTTGATACAACACTGACAAAAATGTAGGACCTGAGAGTTCGATTATGATCAAGCTACAACTCTGACGTAGAGGCATGATCATAAACTTTGCACATTTGGTCTCGCTACAATACTAATGAAGAGGCAAGACCAGGATTGGAGTTTTGATTTTTCATTTGATTTTTCTTTTACTTTTTGATGAATTTTTACATTTTCATTTTTTTCCTTTTGTTTTTGTTTGATTTTTTTTGAAACTAGCTATTTTTCTGAGGTGATATCCGAGAAGTGTTTGGAATAGCTGCAATACTGACAAAGAGGTGGGATCTGAGAGTTCGATTATGATCAAGCTACAACTCTGACGTAGAGGCATGATTATAATTTTTGCACATTTGGTCCCGCTACAATACTGACGAAGAGGCAAGACCAGGATTGGAGTTTTGATTTTTCATTTGCTTTTTGATGAATTTTTACATTTTTCCTTTTTTCCTTTTGTTTTTTTGTTTGATTTTTTTAAACTAGCTATGATTCTATGGTGATATCCGAGAAGAGTTTGGTCTAGCTACAATACTGAAGAAGAGGCAAGACCTAAAAGGGTTTGATCCATTGCACCATTGACGGGGAAACTAGACTGGGAAAAAGTTTGATCTGTTACACCTCTGCCTGAGAGGCGAGATCTAGAAGAAGTTTGATCTACTACACCGCTGACGGAGAGACTAAATCGGAAAGAAGTTTGATCTGATACACCACTGATAGAGAGGCGAGATCTGGAAGATGTTTGATCTACTACACCTCTGATGGAGAGACTAGATCAAAAAGAAGTTTGATCTGTTACACCGCTGATGGAGAGGCGAGATCTGGAAAATATGGGGTCCACTATACCACCGACAGAGAGATTAGACCTGAAAGGATAAAATTTGATCCGCTACACTTCTGACGAAGGGCTAAGATCAAAAAATAAAGGTTGATCAAGTTACAAAAAGGATACATGATAGGTTAGTCAGCTACACCACTATCGGAAAGGCAAGATCTGAAAAAGATTTTGATCCGCTACACCTTGACGAAGATAAGATCTTGGGATTTAATTTTGATCAAGCTATGACTCTTGTTATGTGTGAGATAGGATAAGAACAAGTTGGTTGATCCGTCGAGGGTTTTAACATCACTCTCGAGGGTGATGTCCCGGAGGTCCTAGCATTACTCCTGAAGGTGACGTCTCGAGGATCTTGAATTCATCTCTTTTTATGACTCTACTTTCTTTGGCAGCTTGTTCTCTCTTTTGTTGATCTTCTTGTCTTCTCTTCTTTAATTTTGATCAATTAGCTCATCTATTTAGCAGAGTCATTATTCATGATGATGGTACACATTTTAAATGCAATCTAATTTCTAAAGCTTTCTGTACGTATGGAATTTAGCAGAGGATTGCCACGGTATACCATCTCTAAACAAATGGCGAAGCAGAGATGTCAAATAAGGATAACAAGAACATTTTGGAAAAAACTGTAAATCCAACAAGGAAGGATTGGTCCTTGAGACTAGAAGACTCATTGTAGGCTTACATGACAACTTTTAAAACTCCTTTGGGAACCTCCCCATTCAGACTTGTTTTTGGGAAGGCATGTCACTTACCAATGGAGATGGAAAAACAAGCCTATTGGGCAATCAAAATGCTTGACATGGCATGGAAAGCTGCTGGAGAAAAAATGTTATTAAACTTGAACGAGTTAGAGGAATTCAGAGCACATGCCTATGAGAATGCCAGACTCTACAAGGAAAGGACAAAAAGATGGCATGACAAAAGGATATTGCCAAGGTAATTTGAGGTAGGCTAGCATGTTTTGTTATTTAACTCAAGGCTAAAATTGTTTCCAGGAAAGCTCAAGTCTAGATGGTTGGGCCCCTTTAAAGTTGTGAAGCCATATGTTCATGGGGCGGTGGATATCAAAGATTTGAAGACTGGGGTAGTTTTCGAAGTAAATGGCCAACATCTGAAACACTATTTGGAAGGCACTCAAAAGAATGCCAAGGAGGTTATCTTCTTGGCAGAGGTTCTGTGATCATCCTCATCATTGTTTGATTTTTGTAAATAGTAGGTTAGATGTCTTTGAATTTCATTTTGCTTTTTCTCTTGCTGTATTGAAAGGTTTTTTTCTCTTTGAGTAAGTGCAGGTTTTTGTGCCAGGCAGAATGTTAAGGCAGAGGCTTGGCATAGGGCGATAGGAGACGTGAAGAAAGAAATTACCCTAGCCTCCCAAGGCTTGATAGAAATCGGCCCATGAAAGAAAAGTGAAAATTTTGTATTCATTTTACCCTAGACGTCTAAAGTGATAAGTTGAAATTCAAATTTCAACTTAATCACCTTTGTAACAACGGTCCCGCCCTATGGTGGTGCTTGACGCATTTTTTACGAAAAATATTTGGGATAGAGTCACCACCAATCTTTTTAATTTAGGTGCGATTGGATCACCTGAAAACCCGGTTATTTTAATAAAATTTGTTTTCGTGTCGTCTTATTAAAACAACGAGTTTTGGTCTGCGAAACTAGAAAAACAGGTTCAGGAGTCAATTACGTGTGGGGAAGGGTAAGCACCCCACAAAGCCCAAAATTGGTACCTGGTCGATTACGCATTGTCTAAATTATAGAGATTAAGAATTCAAATTTAATTTAAAATTTGTGATCCCTTGAAATATTTAAATGAATGCTCTTGTGTATGAAAGGAATTTACACCCTTACACCCGAGGCATAATTCCTGTTAGATCCTCGAATGAAGAGAATCTATTTTGAAAATTATAGTTTAGAATTAAAAAATGGTATTTTGTAATGGAGACTAACGGAAAGCGGCACCCCTTACGTTCAAGGTACGTTTTCACAATAATCCCTAAAAGGAATATCATTTTTAATCTAAATTTGGTTAAAATGGACGAATGCAAAATTTATGCGTGTGTGTTATTACATTAGCATCGAAAGAATAGTAATAGTAATATTAATAAAATAATGATAGTAATAGCATGTAGCATATAAACATAATAATATAATTTAATAAGATAATAACAATAATATACATTATACTTATAAAAAATACTAAAACGCAATAATAATAATAATGTACTATACTAAATATAATTAATATACATATATTATATGTATAACACATAGAACATATAATATATAATATAATATGTAAGTGATTTTCAAATAAAAAACTAATACACGTAATATAAAAAAAAACATATACATATGTACTATAATAATAATAATAATAACTTAAAAAAATAGTGACTAAAATGGAAGGAAAAAGAAACTAAAAAGCAGAAACGTGAAGGATACAACAAAATGGAAGGACCGAGCGTGCAATTCTCCCCTTTAGTAAAAATGCGCGAATCTTAGGCTCCAGGTCTGGTTGAGGCGCTGGTCGAGAGCACCAAAATGACGTCATTTCGATAAGGATATAATACCCCTTTTATCCAAAAAAATCATTTGCATCAGATAAATTTAAAAAACAAAACTAACTATTCTCTCAAAACCCTCTCCCTCTCTTAGTCGAGTTTCAATCGTTGCCCATGTGGCGACCGCTACCGTCCACGGTGGCTGAAAACCTGAAAGAGAGCGCCTTTTTAGCTCTCCTTGACACATTGAATTTGATTCTGAGGTCGGTTTTCTCAAATACTATCCTATTTTCCTAGATCTACAAAAAACGAAGGGTTCTTATGCTTATTTTTATTTTTTTACCTTTTTTTATCTATCTTTTCTACTCTGAGCTCCTATCTTTTTTTATTTTTGATTCGAATGAAAGGAACAACAATTTTTTGTGTGTATATTTTCCTATTCAAACTTTGAATCCCTATTACATTTTTGATTTGGGGATTTTATAACCCTTCTTTACAATAAAAAATCAGATCAAATCTATTTTCTTTTACTTTTATAGATCTAAAATGCTTGCTGGGCGGTGGAGCAGGCAAGGGCAGCGGAGTGGCCAATGGTGTCGCGCGTAGCAGCCACGGGGCATCGAACCGCTACACGTGGCGGCCACGCGCGAGGGAAGCTGAAGGGTTAGGGTGCAGTGGCAGCTTGGCTAATAGTGTTTAGGTTATTATTTTTTAGGTTTAGGGTTAGTTTGGTAATTGGGCTAAGTTTAATTTTGGCATTGGGCTAGACATTATAAAAGGGTAATTAGGTCTGATGGGTGTATGGCTATTGGGCCATTGGTTTATGGGTTTTAATTTGTATGGGTTAAGGAAATAAGAAGATCTGATATTTATTTTTTATTTTTTATTTTGGATTGGGTTTGATTTTGGGCTTAGGCACGAACATAAAATGGGTATTACAGTTGCCACTCTTTGCTCATTGTTATGTAACAGGAATAAACCAAAGACAAAAGAATAACCATTTTATGTCTGGTCAGGTCTGGGTTTCTTTCTCTGGCCACCGCTCCTTCTTGGGCTTCACTTGATCACGATCTTCTCACCGCCCTTGGAGGTAAAATCTTCAAAGTAGAGGATTCGTTGGGAAGACCAAATGAGTTCGGTTTGCTACGAATCTAACGATGATGCAATACCTGGAGAAAATTTGACCCAGCTGCAACACTGATGAAAAGGCAAGGTCTGCAAAATTTGATCCAGCTGCAACACTGACGAAGAGGCAGGATCAAAGGATAAAGTACTGATACTTGATCTAGCTACAACACTGACGAAGAGGAAGGATCGAATGATGAAGGTTCTGATATTTGATCTAGCTGCAATACTGACAAAAAGGCATGATTGAATGATGAAGGTTCTAATATTCAATCCAGCTGTAACACTAACGAAGAGGCAGGATCGACGAAATTTTTTCTCTCTTTTTTCTCTTTCTTCTTTTTTATAACAATTTTTTTAACTGTGTAATTAAAAGGGTTGATGATAAGATGGTTCATCCACACTGCCCAATCTTGGAGAAATAGAACCTATAAATTTGGGTGATCTGCTCCGCCAGTAATGGGGAGGCAGAATCTAAAAAGGTTGATCCACTACAACACTAACGAAGAGGCAGGATCTAGAGAAATTTCTGATCAAGCTACGACTCTAATGAAGAGGCATGATTTGAGAATTTGATTGTGATCAAGCAATAACTCTAACAAAGAGGCATGATCTGAGAATTTGATTGTGAGCAAACTACAACTCCGACGAAGAGGCATGATTTGAGTTTGATCCTCTACAAGACTAACAAAGAGGTAGGATCTGAGAGTTCAATTATGATCAAGCTACAACTCTGACATAGAGGCATGATCATAATTTTTTCACATTTGGTCCCGCTACAATACTGATGAAGAGGCAAGACTGGGATTTGAGTTTTGATTTTTCTTTTGCTTTTTGATGAACTTTTACATTTTCCATTTTTTTGCTTTTTTCCTTTTGTTTTTTGTTTGATTTTTTTGAAACTAGCTATGATTCTGAGGTGATATCCAGGAAGTGTTTGGTCTAGATGCAATACTGAAGAAGAGGAAAGACCTAAAAAGGGTTTGATCCATTGCACCATTGACAGTGAGACTAGATTGGGAAGAAGTTTGATCTGTTATACCACTGGCGGAGAGGCAAGATTTGGAAGAAGTTTGATACTACACCGCTAACGGAGAGACTAAATCGAAAAGATGTTTGATCTGCTACACCATTAACGGAGAGGTGAGATCTGGAAGATGATTGACCTAATACACCACTAATGGAGAGACTAGATTGGAAAGAAGTTTGATCTACTACACCACTGACGGAGAGGCAAGATCTGGAAAATATGGGGTCCACTATACCACCGATGGAGAGATCAGACCCGAAGGGATAAAATTTGATCCACTACATTTCTGACGAAGGGTCAAGGTCGAAAAATAAAGGTTGATCAAGTTAAAACAAGGATACATGATAGGTTAGTCCGCTACACCACTGCCGGAGAGGCAAGATCTGAAAAAGATTTTGATCCGCTACACCACTGAAGGAGGCAGGATCTTGGGATTTAATTTTGATCAAGCTATGACTCTTGTTATGTGTAAGATAGTATCAGAACAACTTGGTTGATCCGATGAGGGTTTTAACATCACTCTCGAGGGTGATGTCCTGGAGGTCCTAGCATTACTCCTAAAGGTGACGTCCCGAGCATCTTGAATTCATCTCTTTTTCTGACTCTGCTTTCTTTGGCAGCTTGTTCTCCCTTTGCTTGATCTTTTTGTCTTCTCTTCTTTAATGTTGATCAATTAGCTCATCTATTTTAAGGAAATAGAACTTGGTCGATTGATCTACTTCATGATTCTTTTAGGAAGATAAGACCTGGCAAAGTAAAAAAAGTGCTTGGTCAAAGTGAGTGATAAACTGATTGCTCTATAATAAAATTGAAAGGTTTGATCTAATTGCTTCTTTGTGTCTAGAATGTTGGTTCTTGTTAACGATTGTCTTTTCATTCTTGGTTGCAGGAACCAGACAAATATTTGCCCCATTTCTTTGTGTCAAGGATACTGGAATTTGTTGAGAACTATCTACTTCTTCCTATTTGAGAATATCAAACCTGTAAATTTTGATCCTTTAAGAAAGGATCGCATATCTTTAAGAAAAGATAGGATTGATTTAAGAAGATATATTTTGAAAAAGATTTGACTAAAAAAATTTATTTTCCGAAAAACAATATCCTTATGAAAGGATTAAATTAAGACATTCATGTTTTGAGGAAAATATCCTTATGGAAGGATAAAATTAAGGAATTAAAAAATTCTTGTTTTAATAAAAAAATTCCTTATGGAATGACGGAGTTAAGAAACTCATGTTTTTGAAAAAAAATGACCTTATGGAAGGACAGAGTTAAGAAACTCATGTTTTTGAGAAAATGTCCTTATGGAAGGACGGAGTTAAGAAACTCTTATTTTTGAAAAAATGTCCTTATGGAAGGATGAATTAAGAAACTCTTGTTTTTGAGCAAAATGTCCTTATAGAAGGAAGAAGTTAAGAAAATTTTGTTTTGGGGGGGAAATGTCCTTATGGAAGGACAAAATTAAGAAACTCCTATTTTGAGAAAAATGTCCTTATAGAAGGACAGAGTTAAGAAACTCCTATTTTTGAGGAAAATGTCCATATAGAATGACGTGATTTTAGAAAATTGCTTTGAGAGACAAATGCAAAATTCATTTTTGGTAATGTATTTATTCAAATGACATGTATGTGTATGTTTTCGCGGCGATGCAAAGATACATGGAATTCTTGTCGAAATCTTCAAGTTACGAATGCTTTATGACAAACTAGATGTCATTGTGTATAAACATGTTTGATGATGCTATGATGCATATGCTTTCATGTATGCCCTCATAATGAATGAAGATGCATGGAATACATGCAGAAGTCCTTTTCTTCTGGCCCAGCTTGATCTTCTGATCCATTCTTGTTCCAAATCTGCCCCAACAAAAGTTTGCCCCCAAAATTTTGTTGTTCTAATTCTGGATTCGAATTTTTGTGCTGAATGATCTTAATGACATTTCTTTTCTTCTTCTCACGGGGAATTGAATTTATCATTGGTCAAATCTTCTCAAGTCCGTTTTCATGCCTCACTTAATCTTGGGCTCGAATATCATTTTTATTGGATACTTTGAAGGCTTCAAACTTTTGATCTGAGTTGACAACTGCCTTAGGTCCATGTACTTTAAATCTCTATAAAGAGTAATGCAAGAAATGTTTTGTTTCTCGACCATACAATATGCTTATATGAATGAGCAAAGAATATTATTTTTCTAAGATATGATTTTTTAGAAAATAGGGCCCCATATATCTATATATGTATATACATATATGTATGGAAAAATCATGCATATGAATAAGTTAAAATTTAAGAAAATTTGTAGCAATGTATCCTTCATTAAAACAAACACACACACACCCTTACACAAGATTCCTTATTGCCTTCGGGCCTAGGCATAAGGTTTTCTCATGGCATTACTCAAAAATAGATTTAAACGACAAAGATGTCTTAAAAAGTTGTCCACAGATCAGACAAATCTAACACTATCTCATTGTCAGATCGTCTTAGGGACTCTATTGCCAAATTTCAAATTGCCATTTTCAATCAAATTTTTTACCTTGTTTCTCAGGGCTCCACCATTCTCAATAGTGTGGCCCGTGCTTCCTAGATGATAATCACACACAACATTAACATCATAGCCTTCTGGGTAAGAAGGCTCTTTTGGTTTAGACTGAACCGGAGCTAACAAGTTTTTCTCAACAAGCATCGGAAGCAACTTTGTATACATTATCGAAATTGGATGGACAACTTTCTAAAACATCGTAGGTCGACATGAGTACGAGTAGTTTGATTGGTGCAAGGACCAAGGTCGATGGGATGGATAACACCCAACCATATGAACCTTCGATCCACTTCCTCTTCCGACGATCGCACTACTTGAATCTATGATTTTCCCTTGTCTAATGGCTTTTTCGATGAGTTCACCTGATATCACAACGTCTTTGAAGTTCTTTGTTGCATTTCCCAGCATATACTTTAGGAATGGATCTTCTAGGGTTCTAACAAAAGTAGGCGTTATCTCCCTTTCAAGTAGAGGTGGTTGTACTTGCGCTGCAACATCCCTCCATCTTTGCACATACTACCAAAGCTTTCGTTGGGCCTCTTCTTCATGTTTTGCAATGTTGAGCGGTCTGGGTCAATGTCTGTTATACATTTGTACTACTTTGTGAAGGCTTTATCCAGATCCTTCCATGATTGTATGTTGTCCCGGCTAAGCTGATTGTACCACCTCGCAGCAGACCCTTTTAAACTTTCTTGAAAACATTGAATTAAAAGCTTGTCATTATCAACATGCCCCTTCATCTTTCGGTAGAACATGGTGAGGTGAGAAGATGGAGAACTTGTTCCATCGAACTTTTCAAACTCTAGCATTTTGAACTTTGAAGGTAACACCAGATTATGGACCAGACTCAATTTTCTTGCATCAATCTCGCAGAATGCATCCGGTCTTTCTACAATTTTAAACTTTTCCTCAAGTCACTAGCACCAATCTTCAAACTGCTTAGGTAGTTTGATCTTCACTTTAGCCACCTCATTATCATCGAGGACAATGTGCTCACTAGAGTTATTAATTCCTTTATGCAAAGAAGATTCGGCCTGAGGACCTTGTAGTTTTTCAACCGAAGATGACACTTACAGATGTGTCTTGCCGAAAGTATTTTTTGACTTTTGTAAAGCACTAAGGTTAATGGCCAATCATTTTCCCTTTTCAGGTAGGGATGTGAAATTAGGTAATCATTCAGGTTTCAGGTCAGGTCGTGTCAGGACAGATCAAATCAGATACGGGTTATCTCAGGTCAAATTAATGGTTTGACTCAGGTTAGGTTCAGGTCGACTCAGATTCAAATCATTATCAGGTTGATTTCAAATCAGATTGAGTTCAGATTCGGGTCGGGTTAATTTCAGTTCGGGTAAATTTCAGTTCAGGCCAAAATGGTTCGGGTCTGAATCAGTTAATTAGCGGGTTAATTCAGGTTCGGATGGACTTTAGGTCGGGCCATGTTCAGGTCGGGTCACGTCGTTGACGAATAAAATTTAGGTTGGAGAATATCTATTTTGGTTAAAGTTCAAGTTGAGTCTTACCGTGTACAAATTTACTTCGGTATGATAATTGTGGGTAAATTTCAGATAAAAATA
Source organism: Hibiscus mutabilis (assembly GCA_019671005.1). NCBI lineage: Eukaryota > Viridiplantae > Streptophyta > Magnoliopsida > Malvales > Malvaceae > Hibiscus > Hibiscus mutabilis. The sequence goes on from CM033714.1 coordinate 49,695,256, forward strand.
AAATTATAGGCATTAATATGAACCAAAATATCCCTTAGGATGCCGAAATATTTTACACTTTAATATATATATATAATTATGACCAAATTGAATTAAACTAAAATTTAAAAATGAATATTATGACAAATGAAAATTTTTAAACAAGTGAAGACCTAAAAGGTATCACTAAACAAAAAATTAGGAGGCAAATACCAAATGAGCAATTAATTATTGAATCAAATTTAAAAAGATTCCATTTGAATTTTGGAGGGAAAGAACCTAAAAATTAGGGGGCTTAATACCCTCCAAATTTTTGTCCTCCCCCACTAATTATTTTTTTCATGATTTTAATTAAAGTGAAACAGTGGGTGGGAAAGTTTCCACCCGCGAGGGTTTTTAGGTTAGGATAAATTATTTTTTAGCCCTTCCAACTTTAGATGTTTTTCATTTAAGTCTCAAATTTTCACTTTTAAGTTTTAATTTGATTCAATTGAGTCCTAATTTAAATTAATTTAATTGAAATTCCACATTAGGTTTTAGAATTCTTTTAATTATGTTCGTGATTTATGCTTCTAAGTTTTAATTTAGCTCAATTAGATCATAAGTTTAATAAGTTAATTCAATTCGAACATTATTATTATAACATATAAATTTTGATTTAATATAATTATACACAAATTTTTGATTTGGATGTAAATATGCAATTGTACACATGAAAGTTGAAACTTTAATTTAGTTCAATTGTACACATAAAGCTATGATTTGAATATTTAATTAAATTCAAATGCATAAATTAGCAAGTTGAATCGGAATTAATCTTATAAATCAATAACCCTATACTAAACCACAAGCCATTAATACTAAACTCAAAACCATAAACCTTAAGGAATCAAAATTAATCTCATAAACCAATAACCATAAGCTAAATCATAAACCATTGATACTAAACCCTAAACTTTAAGGAATCCAAATTAATCACATAAACCTATAACCCTAAACTTAACACTAAACTAAACCATAAATCTTAAAGAATCGGAATTAATCTCATAAACCAATAACTCTAAACTAAACCATAAACTATTAATATTAAATCATAAATCATAAAGCTTAAGGAATTATGTTGACGACATTTAGATATTTAATAAAACTTTTAAATATTTTTATATATTATAATTTATAAATATAAAAAGAATAAACATATTAATTTAATGATCATAGTTAATCATGTACCTTAAATTGTGAAGATGTATTTTGTCACACTATAATATAATAAATTCATAATCTCACAAATTCATCAATTGTAACTTATTAGTTATTACAAGTCAGATAAATACCAAGTCAGTTAAATATCATATTAGTATAATAACAAGTCAGGTCATTTACAGGTTGAGTCAATTACAAATCAGGTTCATAACAGGTCAGGTTGATAACAGGTTGGGTAATATCAGTTATTTACCAGGTTAATCTCGGGTTCAAGTTCAATCAGGTTGGATGCAGGTCGGGTTCGGTTATCACATTATTAGGTTGAATTTGGGTTCAGGTCATTCTCAGGTCGGGTGCAGGTCAGGTTCAGATCCAAAAGTTCAAGGTCTAACTCAGGTTCAGGTTAACACCAGTTCAGACTCGAATAGATTTTGGATCACCACTAACTTGGGTCAAAAGCAGTTCTGACGCAAGTCAGTTTCAGTCAGTTTTGCAGGTCAAGTCAACTTTTTACATCCCTACTTTCAGGATCTTTGCCTGCTAACGTCATAGCTATCTTGGCTAGTAGATCCTCCTATGACTAAGATGTGGTCGCGAGTTGCTTGCTGCACCTTTTCCAAGTTTTGCTCCATGGCATTCATTTTATCTTAGTACGCTTTTTCAACCTTTTCCGAACAGCCATCCATTTCTTTAGCCTTACTTCGAGTGAAAAACCAATGTTGACTCGGCTAGATCGGATGCCCCAAAATCACTACAATCTCCGTTCTCTAAGAATTAGAAGCTCGACCAAAGAATGATCATGCAATATGATGTGATATAAATGTATGCAAGATGAGATGTTAATACAAGGGTTGCTTTGTTGGCATTATTACAGGCTTGGCAAATTAGGATAGGCTTGGCAGAGCAGCGTAGAAGCAGGAGAGGAGATGCCAAAGAGAATGCCGAGTTGCAGTTGGCAAAGATGGACCAGAGATTGCCAAAGCTCGGTTGGCATAGAAGTGAAGTCAAATGCCCAGTCAAATAGCCGTTGGACCTTGTACATGTCAGCCCTAGGATTCAAGTTTAGAGAAGATGATCACATACCTTATCCCTTATGCATTCAAATTTCAAACTCAAAGGCTTATCCTAGGGTTTCCCACGCAAGCCTATTTAAAAAGATCAAGCAACCACTTGAGGAGAGATCGGATGGCTTGATTGAGAAGAGGCTACATCGTGGTGACCGAGATCAACGTGGTTCAACCAGCTTAAGATGGACCAGAGAATACTGAGTTATAGTTGGAAAAGATGGAGCAGAGATTGCCAAAGCTCGGCTGACATAGAAGTGAAGTCTGATGCCCGATCAAGTAGCCGTTGGACCTTGTACACGTCAGCCCTAGGATTCAAATTCAGATAAGATGATCATGTCCCTTATCCCTTACGCATTCAAATTTCAAACTCAAAGGCTTATCCTAGGGTTTCCCATGCAAGCCTATTTAAAGAAGATCAAGCAACCACTTGAGGAGAGATCAGAGGGCTTAACTGAGAAGAGGCTGCACCGTGGTGAACCGAGATCGACGTGGTTCAACCAGCTTAAGACTGAGGGCTTAGAGCCATTGAAGGGTTGCATCGATGGACTTTCTTCATGCTCATTCTCTTTGTTTTATTTATTTTTATTCATTGCTGATGTTAAGATACGATGATATTTTGTGGATGGACCCTCCAACCATGAACTAAGCTTTTGCAGTTGGTTGGGGATGTTTGTGTTTGACATTATTTTTATGTTTGGTTTTTAATAATACAAATTCCTTGGCATTGTTTTCTTTATCTGGAATGTACTTTAGTTTTCTAAATTCTTTTCCATGTGACCGCTGGCATTGTTTGATTATTACACCTTAATATCTTAACAGACTTGAGGGGTAACGATTACTTGCAAAATACTAAGGAGAGAAGTTTCGAAAGAAGATGTTCAAGTAGATGAGCTTACTTCTGAAGTGAATCTACCCCTTAGGAGTATAGATTGGAACTTAATCAAATTAATTAATGAAAAACTTTACTATAGACAAATAGGAATTTTAACATGGTTAATTTAGGGCATTGCCATCGAAAGAGGCAATGCCAACCTTGAATCTGCTCGGCAATAATTCCAAGTCATGACATTATTAAAAGCTGGCATGAATAGTGTAAAAACTAGGCATCCCTTCCCAACGCTCATCACTATTTGAAACCTCTTTTTGCCAATGTTGATGTGTTAGGCTTACTTAGCCTAGTGAGGTAGTCATAAGCAATGGTATGAACATCAATGAAAGCCATGACATAGATAACAATGGAAATGCATCTCAAGACATATCATGACAATACTTGCAATACTTATTCATATATTTTCCTTGGATCGACATGTAATATGGATACGCAAATTCCCATCCAACATCGCCAATAAGACCAACACAATTACATCCCGCCAACATCGCCAATGAGAGCCTTAGCTCAAGAACCGTAGTCCACTCCTTACCAATGAGCTCATGAATTCTATGGCATGATAATTGTATCCCATGTCCATTCGTATCCAAGGATTTCAATACTTACCAATGCCAATGACAATAGCGATAATAATAACGGTAGCAATATCAATACGGTAACAATAACAATAATCACATGGCATATTCATTAAAGACTCTTTCAATACTTAATTATATCAATGATCGTATGAAGATTCAATAATCGACTTGGTGATGTAATGAGCTTACCGATAGCACCTCTCATGAGGTTTCAATGCAAACATACCTTGGTCAATGATGATGATGTAATAATTCAATATCAACAAAATCGAGAAAGGCACCTAGCCAATATCTTGACTCTGACTACACTCACTAATGATTTCGAGGCTTTCAAGGCTCCTGGATGACAACTCCCGTTCTCTTGGGCTTGTTGGAATTGAGAGGATTTGGAGATTCTTCACCTTGAATCTCTTGAGTCAATCGATTGCTTCAATTTATGATTGATAAACTTAAGAAAAGCAAAGCTTGATTCTACCTTCAATGGAGATGTGTGCTTAAGGTGGCTAGAGGAAGAAGATTGGGATGTGCTTGCTTAATATTCAACCGGTGAGTTCATTCTTTTCTTTCTTTCTTTAACTATTGAAATTTCCTTAGGATGAAGAAATCAATCCTTAGTCATCAACGTAGGTGATGATTAAGATTGAGGAGGGGCTAATTGTGAGACTAGTCCCTTAACTCTTAATTATCTATACTTTTGTCACTTAAATTTCCAAATCTCTTAATTTGGTCACTAGACTATGTTTCAAAGTTTACAATATGGTCCTTAATAGTGTCAATGGTTAATTGGGATTCAATAAACTAATATTATACCACTTGATCAAAGGTCAACTCTTAAATTTTAACTTTCTGATGTGAAATTTTTGGTCACCGAAATCAAATTTCGGCTAGGCCTAATTTTGGGATGTTACAGAACACTCATCAATAGGATCGGTGAGAGGTTCGGCAATATCTTAAGAGCAATCAATCACAATCTTGTGAAATAAATAGCTCAAAGTAGTGCCATAGGTGAAGGATGATACAAGAGTAGTACGGCGATTTTGCACAAGGAAGATAATCTCGGCAAACATAATTTGAGCAAGCTTAGGATGCTTACCCTCATAAAAGCAACAAATCCAAAAATCATCGACTTGGCAGATCGTAGAGAATTTACCATCGGATGGTCGAAACCACCAAGTGATAAGGAGGTGAAGGAAGCAATCATGAGCATCGAGCACGGTCAAGGAGCCACTTAGAACATGTCCCAAAGAGTCCTCATAATCTATTCCAATATCCTCAAAACCCAAAAAGTTTGCTAAAATAGAGGAATCAATTTGAAATTTCTTTCCGATAAGATAAGATTTAATAGCAACAACTTCGGATTTATCTTGGTTATAAATACACGGAGCATTGGAGTAAAAAATGGGGACAAAATTTTGGTATAAAATGACAGGTATGCTTAAAAAAGTCATGAACTTCCGTTGATTCATTAAATCAAGATATCTAAAATTAAATTGTTCGGAAGTCATGAAAGGGATAGAAACCACTTCAAAGCGGATTTTAAAATTTTGGTAATGTTTAAAACGATTAATGGCATTAGGATATCGAGGTTCATTAAAACAGTTTTGAAAAATATGGGTTAGGTTGGGTTTTGTACCATCATTTTCAGAATTGGTATTGGAAGATTGTCCCAATTCTTTTCTTTGTCTTTTCTTAGGACCCATGGTAAAAACCTGAAATCAAAATTAAACCACAAAAAACAATGTATGCATAAACATCAAATTCAATCCAATAATCAAGGTATTGTAAAAGCCTATATCGTATAGTTTAAAATCATATACAAGTATAAAAAGAATTTTTGGTAAAATAAAACTTGAAAAATAGTATTGAAAATATATGAGTTTAATTTTATATTCAAACAAAAAAAATTAGTTTTGAAAGAATTTTTATAAAAAAACTTTGAAAACTATGTTATATACATACGAAATATATAATTTTGAAATAAAATCAGTATATAAATAAGAACAAAACGAAAATAAGAGAAAGTAGGGATTATACCTTGAATGTAGATTTTGGATGAATGAGGAGATGATGATGCACAAAACTTGATGATTTTGCTAGGGTTTGATGAGAAACCCAAAAGCCCTCAAAATATTTGATGATTTGTGTGACAAACAAAGGGTTTGATGAATTTAAATAGAGGATTTTCGTATCTAGGGTTTGAAGAGTTTTGGTTAAAGTGAAAAACACCTTTAATAGCCCATTTAAATCACCAGCGACTATGCGTATTGATACACCACGTGTGCATATTGAAACTTCGCAACGGTACGAATTTCATCCGTGCCAATCCTCGACCCCGTACTGGTACAGGTTGAACTGTACCAAAACTGCCTCATGATACCTGTATCGATATGTGATTAACCGTATCGATACCCTTGTGCCACAATAACATTTTCGGTAGCAAGGTGCTTAAAATTCGAGTTTAGTCAAATCGAAATACATGTAAATGATATAAGAACATCATGTATGAGCTAAAACATATGCATACTCCCCCTAGCAACAAGGATAGATGCATACAGGAGCAAAAACACATAAGCAATGAAATCAACCAAAATCAAGCAAGATTTTAATACCAAAAAGGCTCTAAAAATCTAGAAAGGCTAGTTAAACCTAACTCTCTCCTAAGAGACCAAAAATGCTCTTTGTCTAAAGGTTTGGTGAAGATATCCGCTAATTGGTTCAAGGTGTCTACATATTCTAGAACTACCTCATATTTCAAGACATGATCTCTAATGAAATAATGTCTTATCTCTATGTGCTTGGTTCTAGAATGTTGGATGGGATTCTTAGTGAGACATATGGCACTAGTGTTTTCACACTTAAGAGAAATGGTACCTACATTAATTCCACAATCTAAAAGTTGTTGCTTCATCCAAAGGACTTGAGCACAACAACTTCCGGCCGATATGTATTCCGCTTCGGTGGTAGATAATGCTGCATTATTTTGTTTCTTTGAAAACCACGATATGAACATACTACCTAGGAATTGACAAGTACCGGAGGTACTCTTTCTATCTATCTTACAACCTCCATAATCTGCATCCGAATAAGCATGCAAACTAAAGGAGGAATCTCTAGGATACAAAACACCTAAACAAGGTGTGTCTCTAAGGTATCTAAGATTCTCTTAACGACTATAAGGTGCGATTCTTTAAGACTAGCTTAAAATCTAGCACACAAGCAAACACTAAACCTAATATCCGGTCTACTTGCGATAAGATAAAGCAAAGATCCTATCATTGATCTATAAAGATTTAAATCAACACACTTACATCATTCATCTTTGTCAAGCATTTTAGAAGAGTTTATTGGTGTGGCTTGAGGTTTCACATTCTCCAAGCCAAACTTCTTAAGCATATCCTTAATGTACTTATCTTGATTGATAAAGATGTCATCCTTCCTTTTTTTGATTTGAAGTCCCAAAAAGAATAAGAGCTCCCTCATTATGCTTATTTTAAACTTACCTTGCATCAACTTAGCAAAGTCTTGGCAAAGCAATTCATTAGTAGAACCAAAAATAATATCATCAACATAAATTTGAGCTACTAAAATGTCTTTGCCTTTTCTTTTAATGAATAGTGTAGTATCCACATTTCCTTTGTTAAACCTTTTTTCAATTAAAAAGTTTGATAATCTTTCATACCAAGCTCTAGGATCTTGTTTCATATAAAGCTTTTGAAAGTTTAAAAACATGGTTTGGAAATTTTGTATCTTCAAAAACGGGTGGTTGTTCAACATGCACTTCTTCATTTATAAAACCATTTAGAAAAGCACTTTTTACATCCATTTGGAAAATCTTGAATTTATGATAGCATACAAATGCAAAAAGCATCCTAATAGCTTCCATTCTAGCTACGGGTGCATTGGTTTCATCAAAACTGATTCATTCTTCTTAAGTGTAACCTTGAGAAACAAGGCTATCAAATTAGTTCCTATGGTAGATTTATTACTAGGCCTATCAACTAAAGTCCATACTTGACTTCTCTCAAATAGGTTTAACTTTTCTTGCATATCCAATATCCAATAATCATCATTCAATGCTTCTTTGATATTTTTAGGCTCTATGCATGAGATAAATGCAACATTACAAGCATTTCTAAGAGAAGATCTAGTGGTTACCCCTTTGGATGGATCACCCAAAATCTCACCACCTTTGACATAATTGAACTCCTTTGGGTAGCTCACTTCCTTTTCCTCTAGAGTCATGTCCTTCAATGCTTCTAGATGTAGATCTTGTGCTTCTTCTTCTTTGGATGGAACTTCATCTACCTTTGATGATTGTCTTCCATCATTGGCTTCAAAAATTCCTACATCATCACAAGAATCCTTCCATGAAAAGAGGTTATCATCGAAAACCACATGAATAGACTCTTCAACTACCAAAAGTTCTTTTATTAAATACTCGATAGGCTTTAGAGTTTAAAGAATAACCTAGAAAAATAGCTTCATCACTTTTTGCATCAAATTTGCCCAAATTGTCTTTTCCATTATTTAAAACAAAATATTTGCATCCAAAAGGATGAAAACGACTAATGTTAGGCTTTTTTTCTTAAGAAGCTCATAATGGGTTTTCTTCAAAATAGGCCTAGTCATTACTCAGTTCACAATATAGCAAGCCGTATTAGTAGCTTCCACCCAAAAATACTTTGGAAAATTGTTTTCACAAAGCATGGTTCTAGGCATTTCTTTTAAAGTGTGATTTTTCCTATCAACAACCCCATTTTGTTGAGGAGTGCGAGGAACGAAAAAAGTATGGCTTATACCATTCAAGTTACAAAAATCCTCAAAACCTAAATTTTAAAATCCGGTTCCATGATCACTTCTAATGTGAGAAATAGAGTGACCAACATCATTTTGAGTTATTTTTGAAAACGTGATGAATTTTTCTAAAGCCTCATCCTTGGTACTTAAAAATAGAACCCAAGTAAATCTAGAGTAATCATCAACTAAAACAAATGCATATGATTTTCTACCCAAACTCATAGTTCTAATAGGGCCAAAAAGATCCATGTGGATCAATTGTAAAACTCTAATTGTAGAAACATCATTAATAGGTTTAAAAGATACTCTTTTATGTTTGTCTTTTGCACAAGCATAAAAAATTTTGTCAAAATAAAACTTTATTTTTGGTAAACCTCTTATAAGATCATTTAAAACCAATTTTTCTAAACCACCCATGCTTGTATGCCCTAGTTTTCTATGCCATAACCATGAGTCATGTTCATCTTTTGCAACAAAACATGCATTTGAAATATGAATGTCATCTAAATGCACCATGTAATGTTTCCTATGCGGTGACCAATAAGCACAATTTTATTAGTTTCAATGTTGATAATTTTGCAACCATTTAAATCAAAAAGTGCATTGAAACCTTTATCACAAAGTTGGCTTATGCTTAAAAAATTATGTTTTAGACCGTTGACATATAAAACATTGTCTATAAGGATTGAAAAGTGATTACCAATGGAACCAATTCCTTTAATGTGGCCTTTGGAGTTGTCACTGAAAGTCACTACTCCTCCACTCTTTGGTTTTAGCTCCAAGAACCGGCTCTTGTCACCGGTCATATGTCTCGAGCATCCACTATCAAGGTACCATGAGTTTGCACATATAGCTTTGGCCTTCTAACAATGCTCCCTCTACAAACAAAGATTAAGCTTTGATTTTTGGTACCCAAATCATTTTGGGTCCATGAGTATTAGCTCCCAAAATCTTGGTTCCCTTAGGAATCCAAGAAGCAATGGCATTAACATCATTAGAAAAATCAGTTCCTTAGGAACCCAAACACTCCTAATCATCTTACCTTTAGAGGGCCTTTGGAAGCCTCTTTGCTTGTAGCCACCAAATTTTCTCTTTACATAGTTAGGATTTGAAGAGCTTGCTTTCTCAAAACTTGATTTCCTAACTTTGCTTAGAGAAGCTTTGAGATCACCACCTTCCCTTTGGTGATCATCGTGAACCTTAGAAAGAAGGTTGTTTAAATCATGATTTTTCTTTTCAAAATCATTTTGTTTTTGTTGTAAATCAAAAACCTTCTTTTCGAGTTCGGAGTTGGTTTTGGATAGGGAATCATTTGGGTTTTCAAATCGAAAATTATTTTCTTGTTTTTCAAAATTGATTCCTTATATTTTCTACCAACTCGTCATGAACCTCTTGTAACTCATCGTAAGCTTCTTGAAGCTCATCAAAAGTAAAATCAAATGTTGATGAGTTAGAGTTTACCTTAGGATCCTCTTCAAGTGCCATGAGACAAAGATTTGCTACTTCTTACTCTTCTTCCTCGGATGATTCCTCATCACTCCAAGTAGCAACATGAGCCTTGAGCTTCTTCTTCTTTCCGAAGCTCTTCTTTTTGAGTTGAGGACAATCAGTCTTGATGTGTCCTGTCTTCTTACACTCATAGCATATGATTTGATCCTTCTCTTCCTCCTTTTTCTTGTTCTTGAAATCCCCTTTTTGATGGAACTTTCTTCCTCGATTGGATTTCATGAACTGAGTGAACCATTTGGCAAGCATTGCCATTTCTTCCTCTTCTTCTTCACTCGAATCGCTCTCCTCTTGCAAAGCCTTGAGAGCAATTCCCACTTTCTTCTTTTCCACCTCTTTCTTTTCCATCATCTTCTCTTCTCTCTTTTTTTCTTCTTTTCTTCATTTCTTCATAATTTCATGGGTTAAGAGAGACCTCATGAGAGCGTCGAGCTTCAAGGTCTTGAGGTCCTTGACCTTGATGATGGCAATTCTCTTTCCATCCCATGGCTTGGGAAGGGAGTAGATGAGCTTCCAGACAAGCTTGTCATCCAGAATGACTTCTCTGAAGCCTTTGAGACCGTTGACAGTGACAGAAAAATGATCAAACATCTTGGTGATGCTTTCATCGGGCTCCATCTTGAAATTTTTACAGCTCAAGTTGAGGAGTCTGATCTTGGTCTCATTTACATCGTTTGTGCCTTCATAGGTAGTATCGAGCTTGTCCTATATCTCATTTGAACTTGTGCAAGAAGACATCTTTGAGTACTCATCCGGTCCAAGTGCACAAAAGAACATGTGCATAGCTTTATCATTGACTTGTAATCTCCTCCGATCTTCATCAGTCATCTCTATCTTGGACTTTGAGATCAACCAGTCGCATTCTCTCTTCATCAGAATTGGTGTTCCATCTTCCACTACGCCCCATAGGTGTTAGGAGGTAGTTGTTGGATTTGATGAAGAGCCTCATATGATTCTTCCAATAAGGATAGTTATCCTCATTGAAATAAGGTTGTTTGGTGATGGATTGAGACTCGTAGAGGTTGTTCCCAGAAGTGGAGGTCATGGCTCGAATGTCTATTGATTAAATCACCTCTAGGATCGTCTCAAGGGGATGTAAATCCTTCAAATGAGCTAGGCTTTGATACCAAGTGTTAGGATGATTAATCAACTCGATTTGGCTAAGAGGGGGTGAATTGGCACTTTAAAAAATGGAGAGAAGCAAATGGAAGAATAAAAATTGTGACACAAGGAATTTATAGTGGTTCAACTATCTAACAAGATCTACATCCACTACCTTAGCTTCCCACTAAGGATTTCAACAATTTCACTAAGAAATTCTCCCATTTTCTAGGCTTAGGAGGAAACTGTTACACGATCAAAGCTTTCTACTCAAAGCTTGATCAAGTTCACTCTTTTACAAGAAAATGTTTGCAAACAAAGAAATCCTCACAAAGGAATGTGTTTGCCCAATTACAAGTACACTCAACCCAAAACTTAAATCAAAAGATTACAATGAATAACACTTAAGTGGTTACAAAGAATTTGACTCTAATAAGCTCAAAGGTGCTGGATTTGTGTTTGAATGCTTAAGACTTGCTGACCTGTTGTTGTTAAAGCTTCAGGAGACTTGATTTAATACTCCCTCATTGATTTCTAGCCGTTTGGATAGTTGGGATATTGAATATAGCCGTTGTGTTGCATTTTTCCCGCAATAATGTTATTTGGTAGGCTACCGTATTGATACTCGGGCTTCCGTATCGGTACCTGCCATAAAAAGAAAGAGCTGTTGTACAAAGGGGTATCGATACGCTTGAGTGCGTATCAAAACGAGTAGTGTATAAAAACATAATCTTATCGAAACGGTATAGTCGTATCGATACGGATTTTGCTCACTAGAATCTGAGGAAAAAGTCCAAGGAAAAATACATCGGTACGCGTAGAGGGCATATCGGTACGATACAACCAATTTTCAAAGTTTGGTGATTCCAACAACTGACATGCTAACAATAAAAAATTAAATGCAGAGATTTTAAAATTCTTAACACCTCGTATCGGTACAGATGAAGCCGTACCAATACTCGTAGCTTAAATAAAATTCCCAAGTTGAAGGCCGTATCGAAACGGGCACAGCCGTATCGGTACGTTTTGGCTATTAAGTTAAAACCAGTTTCCAATAGTCAAAAGTCGTATCAAAACACCTGAGGGCGTATCGATACGCCTGGGTGATTTTAGTTATTTGCGTATCAAAACACTTGGAAAGTATTTGGGGTTTAAATTTTTTACTCAAAACATTTTAAGTTCGAATCCTTGTCATTTTGTGAGACTTTTTGAATACTTAAAAATTTATCTAATTTTACATATTAGTCCTTAAACTCTTTGTTATATCAAAGTCAAATGTACGTTTTACACATAATCTAAGCCTAACAACTTGCTCAACCCTTTCTTTTAAATTGTGGTTGTCAATTTATGCTCCAAAAGATGTTTTAGGGGCTCATGATCAGTCTTGATTATGAAAGGGTTCCCTTCAAAATAATGTCTCCATTTTAATACAGTCATTAAAATGGCTAAATATTCCCTTTCATAGAGCGATAAGTTAGAACTTTTAGGACTAAGGGCTTTACTCAAATATGCCACTGGTCTTTTTTCTTGAGTAAGGACTGCTCAAATCCCCTTAGAGCTGGCACTAGTCTCTAAGCAAAAAATTTTCTGAAAATTATGCAGGGCCAATACTGGAGCTTCACACATATCCTTCTTCAAACATTCAAAAGTTGCCACTGCTTCACTAATCCATCAAAAGTTTTCCTTCTTAAGCATATTAATCAGGGGGTGCTAATTGCTCTATAACCTCTATAAACTTCCTGTAATACCCCGTGAGACCTAAAAATCCTCTAAGAAATTTTAGATTTTAGGTAAGGGTCAATCCTTCATAACTTCAATTTTTGAAGGATCTGTGGACACTCTTTCAGCTAAGATAATATGACCCCAAATATTCAACTTGACCTTGCCCAAAAAACATTTACTTCTCTTTGCAAATAATTGATTGGCTTGCAACAGATTCAACACCAATTCCAAATGTTGTATATGTTTTGCCCAATCTTTGATGTACACTAGAATGTCATAAAAAAGACTAAGATAAACTTCTTTAGATATTGCCCAAATAATCCATTCATGAGGGATTGAAATGTAGATGAAGCATTGGTTAAGACAAAAGGCATAACCTTGAACTCAAAATGCCCATGATGAGTTTTAAAGGTTGTCTTTTCAATATCTTCAACCTTAATTCTGATCTGCTAATATCCCAGATCTTATTATCAATCTTAGAAAAAAAATTACTCGGGCTAACTCATCCAGTAAATCTTCAACTATTGAAATGAAAAATTATTTTTAATTATCATAGTATTCAGCTGTCTATAATCAACACATAACCTCCATGAATCATTCTTCTTCTTAAATAACAAGCAAGAAAATGAAAAAGGGATCTTACTTGTTTAAATAATTGAAGAAGCCACCATTTCAGCAATCTATTTCTCCACTTATATTTTCAGGTGGTAGGGGAACCTATATGGTCTGAGGTTCACTAGTTTTGCATCTTCCTTCAAAGTGATAGCATGGTCTTGCATTCTCACTGGTGGAATTCCATTTGGTTTTGAAAAACCACTCCATACTTGTCTAGCAGCTCTTTTAATTTTAGAGGACTTGTAGCCCCTGTTTCTTCATAAGTCAACATATAAATCTTACCCATCAGTTCTGAATATTTTTTAGTCATTCTTTGTAACTTATCTTCAGAAATAATCTTGAATCTTAGTGTTTTCTACCCTCCATGCAGCATCACTTCCTTCTGATTTAAAAAAAAAACAGGGTCATAACATTAAAAACCATGAGAATGAGACTATACTTCCTCGTCCAATTTACTCCCAACACCATGTCATTGTCCCTATTTGCAAAACTCTGAAATGATGTTCAAATTGGTGCCCTGTATTTTTCATGCCAACTATTTATTCTAAGCCATACTGTATAACTTTTCTCTATTAGCCATTGTGACGGTTAATAGATTAGTAGAGATTACCTCCAGCTCTTCCTTAGCACAACTAGCTATCACAAAGCTATGAGTACTTTTACTATCAACAAAAATAGTCAGTGGTTTGCTTCTAATAGTTCCCTAGATTCTCATGGTATTGTGTCTTACACTTCCAGTTAGGGCTTTATTTGATATTTCTAGTTTCCCTTCCACACTGTTACTGGTCGTAACTTCATCTTTCAACTCTGTTACACCATCTTCTTCTGTTGGAGTGTCATCTTCTTTCATCAATTTGAGCTGTTTAAGTTTACACTTATGCCTTTGGATGAACTTCTCACCGATCTTGAAATACAAATTATCTCTTGATTGTTAACTATTTGGGATGATTTCTAAGTAACAATATAGGTTACTAGAGATTTCTAAAATGAATTCTGATTGGGAGTAACCAGCCTCAGTGCATACTTATACTTTCTGCCTTCCATCTCTAAAATCAGCTCCTGCCTCTTAGCTTTTATGTAAGCTTTAGCCAATCTTTTTGGTTCATGCATCATGATTCTATTCTTAATTTTTTTTCCAGACCACTAATAAAACAAGAAACAAAGTAATCTTATCTACGAGAAGAATTATGCATCAAAATGTAAGGTTTCAGTTTTTCAAATCTTTCATGGTATTCGTCAACAGTAGATTTTTGAACCAGCTTGTTGAATTCATGTATCACATCTGAAAATGCCTTATCATAAAACCTATGACACAGATCAGCCACAAAATCTTGTCAAGTCACCTTATTTTTCTGCATGATGTAGCCATCAAACCATGCTTCTGCATTGCCTGTCAAATACATAGCAGTTATTTTTAATTTTTTGACAATCAAGTACATCAAAAATTACAAAATACTTATGGCATTTTCTTATCCAACGCCTAGGGTTTTCACCATCAAACACTTGTAGTTCTACTTTTAGTCTGGGAGTAAAAGTACTCTAGCTGCTATTGTTGCTACTAGAATAGTTTTTATCCCTTACTTGAGGTTATTTTAGTACAGAGGTTCCACCTATCTCCATGTTTCACTACCTTGAGACTTATTATCCTGTGCCAGTAAGAGAGTACTAGATAAAAGACCAGGTTCATCTACCTTCAAAGAATACTTTTCTTTCTCATCAATAATAGTTACTTGAATTGGCTTTTTTTTCATTTTTGAGTAAAGTTTTAGCTGACAGTGAATTTGTTTTTTCAGGTGTATTCGGCTCTAAATCTCCTGCTTCATTCGGTAGCAGGCTTGAAGGTGAATTTTTTCGAGCTCTGATGCTAATTTGTCACAATTCGAAATGAAAATTAAAAGAATCGAATAGAATATGGGTCACAAAGAAAAGAAAAAGAAATGATTGAAGAAGTAGAGATAAATTTTCATTAAAATTTCGCATAACCGTTTCTCATCATATCACTAGGCTAATATAGTGATCTCAGTACACTAGGTATTATTTGATTACACGTGTCCTGATGTTGTACGAATAACAACTCAATGTAACAAACATGATAATAAGATAATATTTGGGATGGCAACGGGGCGGGGCGGGTTTTTGGCCGTCTCAAACCCGCGCCAGTATATTAATCCTAAAATCTGATCCCGCCCCGCCCGGAAATAAAATAATAATTTATCCGTCTCGCCCCGTCCCGATTTATAAACCCTAAACCCGATTCCGACCCGAAAATATAAAAAAATATATTAAATTTCATCGACGATAAATGTTAGATTCGATCGAACGACCATTATATTTATAAAATATAAATTTCACAGACTTTAAACTATATAAAAATAAAATAAAACCAATTAAATTACTCATATGAAGAAAAAAATACATATTTAAAAAAATAAACTCGACCATTGACTTTTAGAATCAGATATGTTAAAATTCAAACAATATCTAACAAAAATTTACGATAAACACAAACTAAAAAAAATAGCTTGAAACTCCTAAAAGTATTTATATATAGTGGTATTTTTATAAATATAATAAAAATAAATAAAAATAATAAAAAAATACTGGGGCGGGGCAGCGAATTTTTATATCATACCCGAACCCGCCCCGACTTTACATTTTTAAATACTCGCCCCGCCCCGCCCCGATCCCCGAAAATCATAAGAAAAAACTCGATCGGGTCGGATCGGGGCACACCGGGTCGAGTCGGGGACGGATAATTTTGTCATCCCTAAATAATATAGATATTTAATAGTTGAATCCTCTGCATTGGGCTTCATTCCATCTTAACATTGGGCCTATTTAGAAGGGTCTGATTCCCAGGCTTCTCTTTAATTCTTAAAACGTCGCCGTCTGGTTTTAATCTCTCTTTCATATCACTTTTGTCTTCCCCGCTAGGGATGTAAAAGTAGATAATCGGATGAGTTTCAGGTCGGGTTCTGTCAGGTCGGGTCAAATCAGATACATGTCATTTTAGGTCGATTTGATATTTTGACTCGATTCGGGTCGGGTTTATGTCGGGTTCATTTCAGGTCGGGTAATTTTAAGTCGGTTTCATTTCAAGTCGGGTTAATTCGGGTTTTGAATTCGTATTAAGTTTATGTTTGGTACAAATAGTCGACAGACTTTGGGTTGATCATTCATTTCGAGTTAATTATTCAACGTCTTTCACGAACACGAATCACATTAAAAATAAATATTACGCACTAGAATGAACAAAAATATCATCAAATGATTCATATTTAAAATGTTAGAGTAAATTACAAAAATATAAATTAATAAGGGTCAATTTTGGTGAAAAATAAAATTTTAGGGATTAACATGAATAAAAATATCATCATATTAAAAACACTTGACTAAATTACAAAAAAATGAATAGGGGTCAATTTGGAATAAGAATATAGTTTTAGCCTTTTAGGGACTATAATGAACAAAATATCAAATTAAAATTATAAATATTTGACTAAATTACAAAAAAAATAAATAGGGATCAAATTGGACAAAAATGAAGTATGTGTATGTATGTAAGTTTTACTATATGTATATGTATAATGTGTGTATATATACATATGATGTATGTATGTATACATATATATACATACATATGAAAATATATATACATATATATAAAGTATATGTATGTATGTAGGTTTTACTATATGTATATGTATAATGTGTGTGTATATATATATGTATACATACATACATACATATGTATATATATACATATATATAAAGTATATGTATGTATGTAAGTTTTACTATATGTAAATGTATAATGTGTGTATATATATGTGCATACATATATACATATGTATGTAAATATACATACATATACATATGTATATGTATATATACATATACATATATATGTATGTATGTAAGTTATATGTATATATACATATATGTATGTATACATATATTGTATGTATATATATATACATTAATACATATATATATATAGAAATAAATATAGGTAAGTATGTTATATATACATTAATACATATATATATACATTAATAGTTAATACATTAATACATATACATATATATATACATTAATACGTATACATACATATACATATACATATACATTAATACCTTTACATTAATACATATACATTAATACATATATACATTGGACTAAACTCATATATATACATATACATATATATACATTCATATACACTAATACATATATATATATATATATACATACATACATACATATACGTTAATACATATATATATGTATATAGAAATAAATATAGGTAAGTATGTTATATATATATATATTAATACATATATATATATACATTAATAGTTAATACATTAATACATATAAATATATATACATTAGTACGTATACATATATATATATATATATATTAATACATATACATATATATATACATATACATTAATACCTATACATTAATACATATACATTAATACATATATATACATTGGACTAAATTCATATACATATATATACATTAATACATATATATACATAGGGATAGAATCCACTTACACTAAATCATACCCTTTAAATCTAATTAGATGAATGGTTGAGATTATATTAAATTTAATAACCCATAAACAGGAACTTTTCACACTCACGGTAAAATAATTTTTTCCTTATTTCTTTTTTGCCTTAAAACTTATTCTCTTCTTTTTTCTGATCAGATCTTTTTTTGTCTAAAATCTCCTTTTCTTCCTCTGAACGAATCGTTTTTCATT
The DNA here is from genome assembly GCA_019671005.1 of Hibiscus mutabilis. Taxonomy (NCBI): domain Eukaryota; kingdom Viridiplantae; phylum Streptophyta; class Magnoliopsida; order Malvales; family Malvaceae; genus Hibiscus; species Hibiscus mutabilis. The sequence goes on from CM033714.1 coordinate 49,713,491, forward strand.
GTCTGAATCTTGTTGAGTACCCATTACCTCTACCAATCGAAGGTATGTATTATTTAGGCTTTCAAATTTTTTTTATTCTCCAAATTTTGATCTATGATCTTTTACCGTGATTTGTCCCTGTTTAAAGTTTTGTTTCTTATTCTCAAATTTTAGATTGAACACTGACTTGGAATAATTAGTTTACAGAGATGTTATTGTAATTTTACACCATGTTCAATACTGTTCTAGCAAGAGAACTTTGCAGATTTTAGAATAATTGAATTTTCTATCTTTTATCAATCCAATTCAACTTCTTCATTCCTCTGTTGTAGTGTTGCCGGAACACCCGCAATCAACACAAAAATTTCTGTGGCGGCTGCTATAGTTACTCAGCAGCAACAACAGATAAAGCCACTGCAGATGGTGCCGACCTCCCCTGTGGCCATTGTGCAACCTCCTCTTACTACAGCATCGTCGATGGTTCTGTAAGTTTTAGCAATAAAAAAATTGTGATCTTTTTCCTTTCAGTCTGTTATTTTTGTGTGGATTAATTTAATTCTTTTAATAAAATCAATTCCCTTGTCTATATCCCTTTTTGAGAGTGTATATAGTAAGAAAGTCTCGGTTACTGTCTTCCCTCACATTTTATTTTCACATGCTTCAAAGTTATCTCTTTAGTTTCAGTTATCTTTTGAATCAAATTCTGGAAAATTTTGTTTATTTTTTTATATGTCGGTGCTTTAAGATTTTAATGTGGAAGTTAGTTATCTGTACTCGAACTTTATTTTTTTCATATTTATTGCTTGATTCAAAAAACCAGAATCCCAAAAAATAAAACCAAGAGCAACTGAACTAAAAGATGGCACTCCAAAGAAGCATAAGCAGTGCAACTGTAAACATTATCGGTGCTTTTTTTTTTTGAAAAGGGTAAACATTATCGGTGCTTGAAACTTTTAGTACATTGACTAATATACTTCTTTGATTTGAATGAGATCTTCCATGATATTGTGCTGCTTTGGTGTCGATATCTATGCACCTTAGGAGGCTTTAGTTTGCTACAAATGTGTAGGTTTGGCTGCCCCATGAACCAATTTCTTCTTGCTAGTTAAAGTATATGTATTGTCCGTATAACATAAAGAAAAATATTACAAGTTATTCTTATGATGGAGAGAGTTATATGCTTGTTTTCTTTAGATGCCACTATTTTATTTTGTCAACTAAGTTGACTGCCTTATGTTAGAGAATCATGTGCTTATAGGAACTGAAAACTCTGGCACATTTATTTGCAGATATACTTAATTCATTATAAGTTCGAGCAATCGGACCCAAGATCCAGATATGCAAAAGAGTCATGAGTTGCAATGTGGACATATTTGATTGCACAAAAGGGACAATTTAGCCCTGTTGGCCTCCCCATTTCTTTTGAATAAGAAAAAAATGGTTGTCATACATTTTATATTCCTTTTACTCATTCAACATATAGTTCACATTATATATGTTGTCACTTGCTTGTAGAGATATTGGATTATAAAATGACCATAAACAACAACTTCAATTATAAGATTTGAGGTTTATTTAAATTATGAATTCCTAATTTATTTTTCAGAGGGTAGATCGAACATCAAAGCTAAGCTTTGATTTATAGAATAATTAGATTTGAATGTGTTCTTCAATCTTTTTTTACTTTTGATATTCATCCATTCTTTGATTTATAAGAAAATGGTCTTTATTATTCTTAATACTATTCTTTGTATCGATTCAAACAGGATCCTTTATTCAATATTTAAAATAGATAATTATTATCAAACACATTTTTTTCGCAAAGCATATATTTTATTTTTAATATAAAATTAAACCCTTGTAGGGATTACATAAAGTCATCATAACAGTCTAGCCATATTGCCACCAAATTCGAATACATACTAAAGGATGACTCAAACAACAAAAAGCATCATGACGAACATCACCAATTACTTGAATCACCATTACACCTATATTTCTAAAGCACCACTTCAGCTTTCAATTTTTTTTAGTAGACTTCTCCAAATTAACTATCAGACACATTAAAATTTCACTAAAACCAATTTAAATAAATAATATTTTCAAAATCATATGCTCAACCTAACTATATAGGCTATGAAAAGGCATAATCAAAGCGTTATACGTATAATTTACTGTACATCTCAATGAAAAAGATTATGTAAATATATATTATTCAAAAATATAAAAATGAAAAAAATCCCTATGCTTCCAACACCTCATCTGTAATGATAAATTCGAGCTATCAACAAGAAACCGTGAACCTGAAAAAAATCAATGACATTAATTAAATTAAAATATTTCATATGAAAAATATATAAAAAATTAAAATGATTAAAGGTTTATACCTTTTACTCTACAATATCAGATAAACTAATTGTAGAGTTTTCCATTCCTTTACAACTGCGTTTATTATGACCATATCCTCCACAAATTTGACATGAACGCCTCCTCACAGTTGTATGAGTCAATGCTATCTCAAGACCACTTTTAAATCTTCCATTTTGGGACTCTTTGCCACTCTTTCTTCGACCTTTAGTTTGATAAATATGCGGATCACCGATATTAATTGTCGAAGGAACTATAGTCTCATGAATCACTTCACTCGTCAATTGTTGGCTTGAACCACTGTCTTTCACCATATCACCAATCCTTTGAGTTTCCATCATAGAAACCTTTTGATATATTTGGTCCAAGTCTCCAACAATGACTTTATATATCTCTTCAGATTTTTCAGCAAGCAATGATAACCGATGTACAAGGCGACAAACATGTAAACTTCTTAAAGCGGCCGATTTCTCATAATCAACTTCAAGGCTTGATCCATTTTCATAAATTCTACAACCTTTATTTGCTTCTTTTGTCCAGCGTCTCAAAATGTATTGACTTGGAATCTCTACAATATTTTTGAAATGAAAGATTGCTAACATGTGTCTACACAAAATACCTTGAAACTCAAAAAGGCAACATGAGCAATTACCAATTTTAGAGTCCAAATTCAGATGAACAAGAAAGCTATCACGAGTTTCAAAACAACTCGACACCTTATATTCATAACAAGATCCAGTCTTTCTTACCTTTTGCCTTGTGAATTGATTGCTTTTGACTAATTCATGCTGAAAAATATTAAAAATGTTCTTTGTATAAACTGATGCTCCATGATGCTCCATTTTAGAACCAAGTTTTAGAATCCGAGACTTGTGTCTTGACTCAAAATCTTCTTTCTTTTCCTTCGCGTAACGACTATCAACTGCCTTCTCGTATCTCATTACAAACTCTTGCAATGTTGTAGTTGAATCGACAAAAAAATCAAAAAAAGCATTTATGCTCTCACTCCTTTGAGTAGTGTTCATTCTTGCAAAAAAAGTATTTCGATTATACACTGGAATCCATTAACTTCGAATCTCATACAACCCTTGAAGCCATTTGTTTTGCTCTAATCCATTCTTAATTATCAATTCGTTCCACCCCTTCTCAAATTCTTCCACAGTAGATGATTCATAAATGCATCTCTTTAGTTCACATTTGAAAGCTGAATTCTTATGATAAATATGGGGAAGTTTCTCTGGAAATTTTTTCTTTATATGCCAAAGGCATAGACGATGGCGAGATTCTGGAAACACTTTCTTCAGAGCAGCTCCTATAGCTAAATCTTGATCAGTAAATATTGATACCGGTGCTTTTCCATACATCGCCTTAAGCTAAGTCTTAAATAGCCAAATGAAACTTTGCTTAGATTCATCTTGCAATAAAGCACAACCAAATAAAATTGATTGACAATAGTGATTCAATCCAACAAAAGGAGCAAACGGCATGCTATACTTATTAGTCCTATAAGTGGTGTCAAATGTAATAACATCACCAAAATGTTCATATGCTAATCGAGATCGAGCATCAACCCAAAACAAGTTTATTATACGAGCATCACTATCACATTGAATTGCATAAAAGAAACTAGGGTTCTCAATTTGTTTTCCGCAAAAGTAACTTAGAACAACTTGGGCATCTCCAACATCTAAATTTTTCCTCCTTAAATGTCTAAGATGATTCCAGCAATCTTTATCTGTAAATTGTTGGTCTGCACTATTGAACAATGCTGCCACTTTTCCTGAAGGAATTCCTTCTTCATTAAATTTTTCAACAAGGCTCTTGACCGCCGGAGTCATTTTCTTATGACATCTAAGATAAGACACACTCTTAGGACTAATCCTATGGTTGTGTTCATTTGAAAATGATTTTACAATCCACTTCTGACTTTGCTTCACCTTTGCTATCTTAAAAAATGCTTCACATCCGGTTCTCGATTTATTATTGTATCACTTCTAGATCCTGTTGTGCTTGATCGAATGCGAAAACCAAAACCTTGTTCTTTAGCAAAAATTTTATAAAAATTTTCAGCTTCTTCTAAAGAGTCAAACTGCAGTCCATCAACTAAAGAGGTTTTCTCACTCACCTTTATATTTTGATCACCAATAATTTGAGTATCAACCACGGCTGAAATTTCTGTAACCTATTAAATTAAATAAGAATCAAAAAGTAAATTAATACATAGTCTAATAATAAAATAAAAATATTAAATTAAAGCAGATTATGAAGATGCAAATGATCTAACCTCAATAACGTCTCCAAAGGTAACGTCCATGAATTCTTTTTGTAAAGCAATAGGAATGGAGAAACTGAATTGGATTGATCAAAGATAGAAAATTCAATTATTTCAAAATTTGTAAACCATTAATAAAATATGTAATTACTTTATAATTTGGGAGTTTATTTGCAACATACTTTGTTTACAATTAATCAAAACTTTCTTTACTGATTTTAATTTGCTGATAATTTCTCTTTTAGCCAAAAGTTGCTAGAACAATATTGAACATGGTGTAAAATTACAATAACATCTCTGTAAACTAATTATTCCAAGTCAGTGTTCAATCTAAAATTTGAGAATAAGAAACAAAACTTTAAACAGGGACAAACCACGGTAAAAGATCATAGATCAAAATTTTGAGAATAAAAAAAATTGAAAGCCTAAATAATACATACCTTCAATTGGTAGAGGTAATGGGTACTCAACAAGATTCAGACAATGAAAAACGATTCGATCAGAGGAAGGAGAGGAAATTTATGACAAAAAAACGATCCGATCAGAAAAAGGAGAGAATAGGTTTTACGACAAAAAAGAAATAAGGAAAGAATTATTTTACCGTGAGTGTGAAAAGTTCCTGTTTATGGGTTATTAAATTTAATATAATCTCAACCTTCATCTAAATAGATCTAACGAGTATGATTTAGTGTAAAACTCATTAGTTTTACACCATGTAAGTGGATTCTATCCATTAATAGTTAATACATTAATACATAAACATATATATATACATTAATACGTATACATATATATGTATACATTAATACATATACATATATATACATATACATTAATACATATATACATTGGACTAAATTCATATACATATATATACATTAATACATATATATATATACATTAATAGTTAATACATTAATACATATACATATATATATATACATTAATACGTATACATATATATACATTATAACATTAATACATATACATATATAAACATATACATTAATACCTATACATTAATACATATATATATATACATATACATGTACACACAAGTATATATATATGCATATACATTAATACATATATATACATATACATATACATTAATGCACATATACATGTATGTATCATGTATGTAGTATGTATGTATTAATGTATGTATATATATGTATCAAATAAGGACCAAATCGAAAACAAAACAAACTTTTAAGCTCAATTTGAAAGTGACCAAGACCAAAATGGAACAAATGTAAAACAAGCGTGCTAACGGGGCGAGATCTAAACTATTAGGTGCGACCGTATAACAAAGCGTAGATCTTTTTACCCAACCCGACGTTCTATATAGACCCCAAAAAATCAGATCGGTCTCATTTTCTTCTCCCTTGCCGAAACTCTGCCTAGATTTTCTCTCTCATTCTCACTCTAAATTCTCTACCTTCTCTCTAGGATAAATAGCTTATTCCCAAAAACCTCAAACAATTTTCGATTGAAACCCTTAAACTTTAACCCAGTTCATCCTTGTTCTTCGATAAAACCCTTCCAGATATTATACAAACATCAAAACCCATCCCAAAATTGTTTCTGCTCGATCAAAACCCAAAATTTCTTAAGAACAACCTCTTGTTCTTCCACTTTCCCCTTTTTAATCCTTCCAAACCCTAATCCCCAAATTAATTATGTTCAACCTTAAATATTCTTAAAATCTTTTCAGCTTCTTTCTCTAATCCCTTCAACTTCTTCAAATCCATCCATATTCTCCTCCAACCTCTTCAGATTCTCTAACCCTTCAATTTCCAGATACATTAAACTTTTCATCTCTCTCTTTTTATCTTCGACTTTTCCATTCCCTGCAACTCCATCATCTCTTCCAAAACTTATTTTCTATAAACTAAAATCCCTAAAATAAAGCTCCCAGTCTCTAAAGCTTCCCCTCTCTCTATCATTTCTGGGTTCTGGTCTAAAGCTCTCAGCCTTTTAGTTGGTTCTGGTCTAAAGCTTCCATTCTGATCTCTCTCAGACTTTCAATCTTCTGCGTGTGGGTTTGGTTCATTCTTTCTATATATATGTTGGGTTTTGTATACATGTTGTCTATTATGTTTGTATATATGTTGTCTATTATGGTTTCTGGGGTTCTTTGTTCTGGGTTTTTAGATGTTCTCTGTTCTGTTTCAATGATTTAATCCGAGTATATAGGCTAGACATCTCGTTCTACGACGCTACTAGTGTCAAAGGAGGTTTTTAAAAGACCTTGGGGGCAGGTTTAACAATGCCACGTACAAGGATTAATATCATTGAGTTTCTCAATCTTCCGTGTGTAGGTTTGTTTCATTCTTTCTATATATATGTTATGGGTTTTGTATACATGTTATCTATTATGTTTGTATATATGTTGTCTATTATGGTTTTTGGGCTTCTCTGTTCTGGGTTTTTAGATGTTCTCTGTTCTGGGTTTTGTATATATATTGTCTATTCTGATTTTTGGGTTCTGGGTGTTTAGATGTTCTCTGTTATGTTTCAATGGTTTAATCCAAGTATATAGACTAGACATCTCATTCTACGACGCTACTGGTGTCAAAGAAGGATTTTAAAGGACCTTGGGGACATGTTTAACAATGCCACGTACAAGGATTAATATCATTGAGTTTCTCTGTTCTGTTTGTTTCTTTCTTATTTGTTATGTTTTTCTTTTCAGTCTCTAACAACAAATCATAGTGTTTACTTTTCAGTATTTAGCACAGCTATGGATGTTGTTTCTTATGAGTTGGACTATCTTGGTGAAAGAGGTATATTCCTCTCTTTTTTTTAAAATTTCAGAATTATATTTGTATTATTTTTGTCAATCACTAATATATGTTTGTTTGTTTGAACGGGATGTAAATAATCAACTGTCTGAAATAGCCCGTACCTCTAAGAGGAGGGCTACAACTACAAATTCAGTGGATTTTGGGAAAAGAACTTCTCCTGTTTGGGATCATTATACCTCTATTAAGCAACCTGAAGGTGTTTTTGCGCAATGTAAGTATTGCAAAACCAAAAGCTATAAAGCAGATTCTTATGTTGGTACATCTAACCCTAAAAGGCATACTGAAAAATGCCAAGATTACAAAGATTTTCTTGCTACCAATCTCAATAGTAGTACAGAAGTTCTTTTGATCAGAAAAGATACTGTAATTTATTTGCTGAAGCTATTATGTGTCATGGTTATGCTTTGAGTGTGGTTGAGCATGAAAAACTTAGGGTTTTGCATCAGTATCTAAATCCTACTGTGAAGGATATTTCAAGGTATACTATTACTAAGCATTACATGTTAAAGCATAAGAAGCATAAAAAATTGCTACTTGATTCAATGCATTCTGTTTCAAGTCGTATCTATTTTACATGTGATGGATGGCTTGCTTGCACTTCACGTTCATATTTTGCTCTGACTACATATTATGTTGATAATAACTGGAAACTTCAGTCTAAAATACTAAATTTTCGTCGTTTTCCCCCACCCCATTATGGTGGGTCTATTTATAAGTTTGTGAAAAAAAAATGTTATGCGATTAGGGTCTTGAGAAAGAAGCTTTTACCATAACTCTTGATAATGCTTCTGCAAATGAGAGAATGGTTAAGTGACTCAAATATGATTTGCATGCCATTTCTCCCATTCCATGCAATGGTAAGTACTTTTATATAAGGTGTGCTGCCCATATTTTGAACTTGATAGTTCAAAAAGTTTTGAAGGTAATTGACTCTTTTGTTATTAAATTGCGTGAAATAGTTAAGTTTATTGATTCTTCTGATGCTAAACTTTGTAGCTTTGAATTGGCTGTTAAAGATTGTGGTTCTGCTTTTTCTGGTAAGTTGATATGGGATGTTCCAACTCGATAGAACTCTACTTACTCAATGCTTCGTAGTGCAATTGATGCTAAATTAGCTATCAACTTGTTTGTTAATAGGGAAAATGACTTGGATATAATTAGTGAGGTTGAGTGGGAAACTGCTCAATTAATCTGTGATTTCCTTGAGCCATTTTTTGAAATTACTACTCTATTTTCAGGATCTAAGTATCCCACTTCTAGCTTGTACTTGGCTAATGTTGTTGCCATTGAAAAACTGTTGTATGATGCTCACAATGATCCTTGTGAGGGCATTTCTGCAATGGAAAGACCTATGCTTGAGTTGTATGAGAAATATTGGTCTGATCACTCAACGATTCTCTCCTTTTGCTGTTCTGCTTAATCCTCGATATAATTACAACTTTTGAAGGATGAGGTTGAAAGAAGGGTAAGTCTTGTTTACAATGAGTTTGTTAATTTGTATATATATTATTCAAAAGCTATACTCCGTTCTTCTCCTAATTCTTCTGTCCAAAGTAACTCATCTCAAAGTACAAGTGTGTCAAGTTTCGGTCGGCCTCGAACATTTAAAAAATCTAATCTATTTCAGGTCAATCTTTATTTTCTTAAACTTCAATTAGGCTTTTGTTTTTACATTTAATTAATTTTTTTGTTTCAATTACAGTTTACTGATTAACTCTTTATCTTTTTAATATTAGAATTTTGATGCCAATTTAGCTACTTCTAGGAGTGGAAAGTCTGATGTTGACTCCTACATTACTTTGCCTCTTCTCCCTCGTACTTTAGATGTTGAATTTGATATTTTAGAGTATTGGAAAGCACAATCTGTTTCTTTTCCTATACTTTCACACATGGCTAAAGATGTTTTAGCCATTCCAATCACTTTAGTTGCTTCCGAATCTTCATTTAGCATGGGGTCGGATTTTGAACAAGTTGTGAGCTAAACTCTTGCCTAAAAATGTTGAGATATTTGTAACAACCCGTAATTGGTTGTATGGTTTTGAACCTGAGGAAAGGGATGAAGATTATCTTACTGTTGTGAAAGATTCTTTAATCTCTAATCTTGGTGAAGAATCACTTCTTGATTAAGGTAAAGCCTATTAATGCTTTCTTTTGTGATTCTGTTTTGTTTTTCAAAATTGTTTCTGATTCTGTTTTCTTTTGTAGGGTTCCTTCAAACCAAGCAAGCACATTAATGCTTAGGGGTCAACTAAGTAGTGAATTGTGATGTAAAAGCAAGTATTATTCTTTTCTATTTTCTAAATGCCTGGTGTTTGTTTTGTTTATCTTTGTACATGTTTAAATGTTTTATTCTATTAATGTTTCTAACAATGTTCACTGTTTGCCAGTTTAGCTGTTGTTGTTGTTGTTAACCACTTGATGTTGCTACTGCTAATCACTTGATGTTGCTGTTGTTAATGACTTAGTGTTGCTGCCATTGCTGGTGATTGTTGGTTGTTGTTTGTTGCTGGTTTCTAATTGTTGTCTGTTGCTGGTTGCTAGTTTACTTGGTAGTTTTTTTTCTTATCTAATTAGTTGCCATTGTTTTAATTATGCTGCTGTTAATAACTTGATGTTGCTGTTGTTAATCAAATTGATGTTGTTGTTGTTAATAACTTAGTGTTGCTGCTGATTGCTAGTTGTTGTCTGTTGCTGGTTGCTGATTGTTGTATGTTGCTGGTTGCTAATTGTTGTCTGTTGCTGGTTTACTTGGTAGTTTTTTTTCTTATCTAATTAGTTGCCATTGTTTTAATTATGCTGGTTTCTTAGCTATGCAAGTTACCCATAATTAACCTTGTTGGTAGCATTAAATCTTTTGACAGCTCGATGAGGAAATTTCTGGTAGCAAAGTCAAGCTTTTAGTCTCGTAAAAGTTTTCTATAAGATCTGGGAGCGTAAACTTTCACCCAACAAACTTGTGTTACATTTCATAATTTTCAGTTTGTACGTTTGTAAGTTCACAGTTTACTAAGTTATACATTTTTATGTTGCAATAAACTTTTGTTTTATTCAATTATAATTTTACTTACATTTGGTGGCTTATACATTTGTACATTTTAAGTTTACTTATATTTCGTTTTTATCAACTCAAGTAATCAACAAAGACTCAAACAGTTTCTAATCTTATCCAATAAATTTTGGTTAAGTTAATAAGAAAAAAACTACATTCATTCAATATGATGTAATTTACCTAAAAGATAATTAAAAATAAATGTCTTTTTATCTATAAGAATAGAAGCATAATATAATTAAAAATGAATGTCTTTTATCTATAAGAATAGAAGCATAATATAATACATTCATTCAAGTAAATTACTTATATTTATTAATTTGACAAATTTTTTGTATTGAATGAGTTAGTACTATTACTATTTACTAAATATATATTGAAGTTTTACTAAGCATTAACTTAATTGATTATATATGTGTATAATAATATATATATATAAATCCAATCTTAATTTTTACTAAGCATCTATTATTTAGTGTCAAAAGAATATTTAAATCAAATCTTTCATATATATATAATTGATTATATATGTATATATAATAAAAAATATTATTTAACATTTTAAATTGATTTAAAAAAGTAATATTTTACATTTATCAACCCTAACACTTTACATTTATCAAAACTTTAAATTCATCAAATTATAGACTTCCTCAAATGTCAGGTAAATATAATTATCAATATCAACTATCAAGCCAGGTCAATATCAGTTCAGGTCAACAATAGATCGGGTTCAAAACAAGCCGGGTCAATTAACAGGTTGGGTAAAATCGGATCTCGAGTCGATTCAGTCGGGTAATATCGGTTATCTGCCAGGCCAGTCTCGGGTTCGAGTTCGTTTCAGTCGGGTTCGGTTACTACAGTAACAGGTCCAATTCGGGTTCGAGTAAACAACAATAGGTTACAGATCGAGTTCGGGTCATCGAATCCTCAGGTCAAACCAGGTTCTGACTCGAGCAGGTTTCAGTCGAGTTTTTAAATCGGGTCACCTTTTTACATCCCTATTCCTCGCTCCCCAATTTTATTTTCTTCGAAATCCCTAATTTTTTCAATTCCCCCCCTTCTCTCAAGGTCATTACAGCACATAAAAACATTAAATTTTAAGATAGAAAAAGTGAAACATTAGAGGACAAATTGTGCATTAAGAATTTGTTTATCCCATTTTAGTATAGGACTACATATAGATAGCGCAATAATTTCACTCTTGCCTTTAAGTCCATAAGAATCTTAAGCTTTGCTACCTGTTTTAACTCTATCGACTGTGAAGCTCCAAACATGGCCTTTTCGTCTTGGCTCGCTCGCTTGCGTCCTTGTTCGAAGAAATCTGCTTTCTCCAATGCTTTTCGCGATTCTTTTTACCATAACAAATCTCAGTTTACTACTTGTCAGAACAACTTACCATCCACCATAGCTGAGAAAGCCAAAACCCGTTTTTTTTCATGGTCCATCTCTTTGCTTCCTTTGGCTTTCACTGTTTCAGCTGGGTCGCTTGCTTTTCAATCCCAGAACATTCAGCCTTCTCTCTGCGAACCCACTAATATGGATTCCCGGTCCGTTTGTTTCGTATTTTTTTGGGTTTTATTCATTTCGGATAGAATGAAATTTGTGTTTCAGTTGTTGTTACAGTTTAAATTCTACACTTTTTTTTATGCCCTTTTGTTTTTCTTGGCAAACTAAGCAATCGCCCAAATAATGTTTTTTTTTGGGTTTCATTTGCTTTCCAGGAAAGTGACCATTGGTGGGAAGGCAAGCACGGAGTTCGTGGTCAAGGGCATTCATAAACAAATTCCACAAGATCTCATTGACGAATTAAAGGCTATTTGTCAAGTATTTTACCTTCTTTTAATCTTTATTTTTGGTGTGTAAATTCTTTGTTTAGGAAAGAGTTATTGAAATAAGCAAAAATTTACAGGATAATATGACTTTCGATTATGATGAAAGATTCTACCATGGAAAGCCACAGAACAGCTTTCATAAAGCAGTAAATATTCCTGATGTGGTTGTTTTCCCTAGGTGAGTCTGATTCTTGAGCTTTGGGGTTCAGCATTTGAGCACTTATTTCATTTTTGTTGTTGTTGTGAAAAAGATCAGTTTGCTTTTCTTTGTGAAAATGATTTTATTCCAACCAATAATAAAATGTAAAATAAGCATAATAGTCGAAATGAATTTAATTTTTTGGGTTTCGGAGTGTTGTGGGCCGCAGAAGTGAAAGTAGGCATGATAATTGCAGTATTAGTTGTTTATTACGGATGATGTACTTGTAAAGCCACACAACTTGTTTGGAACTGGAGTAAAAAATGCAAGGATGCTGCTAAAACAGATAAATGCAGCATTGGTTAGAATGTCCGAGAAACCCCTGAAGCAAGTTGCATGTTTTGAACTTTGGATATTGTTTAATACTATCATTGAACTTGACATGCATATTTCAGGCATGGGCTTTACTTGTTCATTTGGTAAGAACTCTTCTGATTGTACACCTTACATGCATGACAAATTCGTGTCATATGTTTTTTAATGTCATGGTACTATAGGATCATATTGAACTTGAGCATGTAGCAAAATTGGAAATTTTCTTCGCCTCAGATAGGTTGTCTTCTAGTAGTATTTTTAAGAAAAAACCATTTCAGAGTCTGTCATTATTTTTTACAATATGATCTATTCTTTAACTAAATTATTTCTCTACTTACAGATTCAGGTGTTTTTTCACTGGTATATTTGTTAAATGTTAAGTGAGAAATTATGCCTTTGAAGAATCTCACACAAACCTTTTAGTTTGAATAGACTCAAAGCATTAATCATATTGCTTTTCATAAAATCCTAAGTCATCCCAAGAAGTTAGAGAACTGTTCACCATGTATGTGCCATATTTATCTATGTTTTTTTTTTTCCAACTTCAGTTGACAATTCATATGCACAGGTCTGAGGAGGAAGTTTCCCAGATTGTCAAATCTTGTAATAAGCACAAGGTTTGTTTCTTTGTTTGTGTTTAGGTTTATTAATGATGCACTTGTCTTTCCTTTTACTATTTTAAGTACAACTAGTCATGCTTGGTATGTATTAGTTAATGACTAGAAAGCTCCTAGTACAGGTTACAGACATTGTATCTAAGCTTTGCCAGGGTACAATAAAAATGTCTTGGTTCTTCTTGAGCAAGTATAAACTTTTAATTGTTTATTTATGCTTGTAATCAGGTCCCTATAGTACCATATGGTGGAGCTACATCCATTGAGGGGCACACTTTGTCTCCTAATGGAGGTGTTTGCATTGACATGACCTTGATGAAGGTATATTTCATCTCATTCCCTGGATAACTTCAAAAACAATGAAGATTGAATTATTCTCTATTTGCTTTTATTTGGTGCATTTTATCAATTCTGTTAAGTGTGCATCTTATTCTATTTAATTGCAATATACACTTTGCTAATAGTATTTGTATCTAAATGAAGCTTGTCTGGTGGGCTTGTGGCGTACGCTTTATAAGCACCTAGTCATTGTGGTGTTCATTCTAGACCCTTATTTTTCAATGTAATCTGAGCTGAAACTTTGTTGTAACACTCCTTTGACAACTTTTTGACTTGAATTTGTTAATAATTTTGTAGCAGAAATCATCAATGTTGCTTATCTTAGAAATTGAATTTGTAATTTTTTCCCATTTCATTTTTTAATTTTCAATGATAGGAGTGATTGTTTTCATTTTTTAATTTTCAACAACACCCCTACCAAACATAGCATAAAAGCTTTTAAATACCTGCAAGTCACATACTGATTCTGCCAGTGTCATTAGTAACCTTTTTCAGCAGAATAGTAGTGATTTAAACTTTCATTACTTTAATGGTAATTGTTAAAACCAACAAAATTGTGACATTGATTTTGTTTGTTTCTAAAACCATTAGTCATATGCTGTTTCTGGTATATGCATGACTACTATTTCAGTAGCTGTTCTTCTAAAATTATGCTGAAGATGTTTTTCATAGTTGCACCAACCGAAGAGTCGCACTGAATATGAGTTAGCAGCAATGTTGTTGTCATCCTTTTTTTTCTTCATGACCTTAGCCATGTCTCATTGGAGTAGGAAAACTAAGAATAAATTAGCCCATGAAAATAATAAGATATTCATTTTCAGATGTTTTTTTTTTGTATCAAAGCATTGCTTCTTTAGATTTTTTCCTTGCTCCTCTCCCGTACCGACTGTGCAAAACACGAATGCTAAGGCTATCCAGGGTTTTCTGCAGAGATGGGGATGCTGAGTTTTTTTATTTTAAGCTATTGGGATGCTTTTAGGTTATTTTGGGAATTAGGAATGCTTTTAGTTGTCGAAAAGTGTAGGCGACTTTCAGAAGTTGTTGAAAAGTGTTAGCGACTTTAGACAAAGAGACGAACTGAAGTTGAGATTTCTCGAGGACTTCCAAACGATTCTTCACGAAAAAAAAAAACAAATTCACAATAAATTGTGAAATCTTTATTCCAACATCATTATTCGGTAATATACTTGGCTATCTTGGGGTTGTCCGTATTAGTAAAAAGTATGAAGGTGACGACAATCTTAGGATAAAAATCTTCTGCCCTTTTCGGTTATGCTCTAACACAAAAAATTAAATTTTAAGTCCTAACCCTAAATTCTAATTCCTAAGCCTTACACCTTATACCTTAAAAAATACAACTTACTTTCCTTAAATCTTAACCACAAACCTTAATCTTAAACTTTAAACCTTAAATCTAATTTTTAGTGTGGGGCATAAATAGGGGCATCGAAAAGGGGCAGGAGATTTCTGTCCGCAGTCTTATGTCACAGATCGCGAGTTGGGGTTCGAGTCACATGCGTAGCACGTTGCCTAAGAGGCTCGGAGGAAGACTCTAGGCTTGGAAAGACCACTAGACTACCTCGATCCGTGGAAAATTCTAGAAGATTTATCCATTCACAACTATGTGAACATATAATGTGAACATAGGAGATATTTTCCTTAGATAAAGATTGAAATTTAGGGCATATGTCGAGTTTGTACTAATTGTGGTGAGTAGGTTTTTAATCTAAGCCGTCAATGTAAATCAGTATGAATTGTCGGATGTAAGTGGATTCAACTATAAATAGAGGCTCCCACCTTATTTGTAAATCATTTCTCTAAGTAACAAGGCATTTACTCTACATCATCTTTTGTGTTCTTTGTTCTTGAGAGTTCTTTCTATTGTTCTTCGTTGCTTTTCTCATAGTTTACTTTTGTTTATAACGATTTTCCGTTTCAATGCTTTGGAAGTGTTTCATCTTCTAAAGAGGAATTTTAGGTTGACTTAGTCATTTATTGCAGGAACATCGACTAAGGCCACGTGGTTCGTTAGGTCGAAACTCTAGTCCTGTTACAAGTAGTATCATAGCAAGTGGTTCGAGTAAAGGCACTTATTCGAGATAACACAAAAAAAGACTGTTGCAGCAAAGATAAGTGTGGAGGCCCATGGAGAGCCTCAGGGCGATTAAAGACCTAAAGGCAGGAGTAGAAGGCACCAAGACAACCGACAAAATGGAGGGACAGAGTAATGTGCTTAGAGCCGAAGTGCCGACTAGGAGGGTTGAAATCGAGGAGATTTTGCATGGCGAGGAGAAGCCATCAAATAAGAGAGACAAGACCAAGTTGACAAGGTCGCGAAAATGCTATATCTATGTTGGTCCACACTCAAGAGTTTAATTGTCTAGAGAAGAGCGACTTTTCTAACCACTATAGAAGGTATGAGAACCAATTGGTGTGCTACCGTTGTAAGGGGCCACACAAGTTTTCTCGTTGCCCTTACAGAGTCGAGCAGTCCAAGAAGCATGACGAGCCCGAGGAGAGCGAGACTTTGAAACTTGGTTCGATATGCGAAGAGCCACCAATGAACAAGGTGGATGAGGCGTCGAACTTCGAGGGGAAAGAAGTGCCATCTGCGAGGTGCTGCCAGAGGGTTTACCACTAGTGGACAAGGTGGATGGTGCATTGAACTTAATGGACAAAGAAGTGGCACTACGAGATGAGGATCCGACTTCAAGGAAGAAGGATCGATGTGTGAAGATTTGCCTGAAGGCGATGGTGCATCAAACATCATGGAGAAAGATGGGTTGAACTAAGGAAGGTACATCTTGAACAAAACTATAGTGTTTTTGAGTTTGATTTGTCTAATTTGTTGGGTGTAGGGAGCGGAAAACCTTACCCAACAGATAGTGGAGTTACAAAGCCTTAACGAGGAAACAAAAAGTCTTTTAGAGTTTTAAGCGATCACACAATGTTCTGCTTGGAGACACTGGTGCCTAAGCCATTGTTCAAGGATCGAGAGGATCCGAGTCAAGACAAATCACAACTTGTAGGAAGAAATTCTTGCAGTCGAGATGTACAGGGAGAAATGACGAAAAAGGTTACATGGCAGTGATTGCCAAAGTGAATAGTCGATATAGGAGGATGACCCAGCACGAGTCAGGTGCTCTTTGTGGGAAAAATAGTCCTTATTAGGGACAACCAAGCTCAATTTCAAGTTGGAGGAAAGTCGAGGTATCGAGGAGTTCCCAGGATCGCTTCCAATTTCATTATGAAGACGCGACGAGGGCATTGTTGAGTTTAGTGGGGGAGAATGTCGTGGATCGCGAGTTTGGGTCTGAGTCACATGCGCAGCACGCTGCCCAAAGGTTCGGAGGAAGACTCCGGGCTTGAAAAAACCACCAGATTGGCCTGATCCCTGAAAATTTTAGAAGACTTATCCATCCACAACTATGTGAACATACAATGTGATCATAAGGGATACTTTTCTTAGATAGAGATCGTAATCTAGGATATATGTTGATTTTCTACTGATTGTGGTTAGTAGGTTTTGATCTAGATTGTTGATGTAAATTAGTAGGAACCGTCGGATGTAAGGAGACTCAACTATAAATAGAGGCTTTACACCTTATTTGTAAATCATCTTATTCTCTGAGTAATAAAGCATTTACTTTAAATTCTCTCTTGTGTTCTTTGTTCTTGAGAGTTATTTCTATTATTATTTGTTGTCTTTCTCATGATTTGTTTCTGCTTATAACGATTCTTTGTTCCAGTGCTTTGGAAGAGTTTAGTCTTTTAAAGAAAGATTTAAACCGACTTAATCGTTTGTCGCATGAATGTCAATTAAGGTCGTGCGGTTCTTTAAGTCAAAATTCTAGCACATGACACTTACCTATAAAATCTCCAAGCTGCCCGACAAAAGTAATAAAAACATAAATTTGAGTGGACTAAATTCAGTTTACTATTAAAGTCATTGTGGAGGAGGAGACAAAAACTAGTAACCCGACAAATTAGAACCCTAAGATTTTCCAGTTGGAACTTTAAAAAAGCTGTTTGTTTTTGTTGAGAAAAGTTGAATAAAAATCTTTCCGATATTGTTTTCTAACCCAAACAACTAATTGATGCCTAAATTGATTTCGGCATTGATGCAATGTTTCTGATATGCACGAACAAATAAATTAATAAAAAAATGAAAACAAAACAAATAAAAAGATTGATACAATGACACAAGTACAGTAACATTAAGGATGTGTTTGGCAAAACAGAAAACTGAAAGAAAAAAGAAAAAAAATTGAAGGGAAACAGATGTATCTTAGGTTTTTCCATCATCATCATCATCATCATCATCATCATCATCATCATCATCATCATCATCATCATCATCATTTCTAATATTCGGTTTCCATTGCCGACAAACTTTCATATCATCTTAGTCTTTTGTCCAATTTCCAGCCTCCGCTTATGTTAATCCCTTTCTCAATCATGCCTTCATGCCTATCCCAAATCCCAACCATGACATAACATCCGGTTCATTATTCTTATCAAATCTAAGAGAAAAAGAGTTGAAAAAAAAATAAAACATTAAAAAAAGTTTTAAATAATAATTTTTAAATTTTTTGAGTGAACACATAAGGATATAGTATTTTTTTAATATGCTCAAATGAGAGTTTTTAGTTGAAATATTTTTCAAAGGTGAGACTTTTATTTGAAGTGATCAAAAAAAGTTAAGCCTTCGTATGGCATTTTTTTAGAAAATTAAACCTTTATTTAAACAATTACAAAATTTAGATTCTTATTCAAGTGTTTTAAATAGTTCGATTCTTGCTTGAACAACCCCTATTCACTATTCCCCACCGTATAGAATCTATTTATTGATAATAAAAAAGTAAATTTATAAGTAAAAATAAAAAAATATATTTAAAAATAAAAGGAATTTTTATACTTGTTAAAGTTAGGGGTTAAATGTTTAGTTTAGATTTATGATTTTGAGATTTAGGTGGCCGGGTTTAAAATTTAGAATTTTTAAAGAATAGTTGTATAAATTATTTTTTACATAATTTATGTATTAAAATATAAAAAAATAATAAAGGGGGAGTTGCATTCTTAGCCTATACTTTCCGGTAAACAAATTTTATTCCTTGCCCCCATTTTAGTTTAAAGGTACCGTTTGCGAATATTATTTGTGGGTTCGAGTTATCTTTATTTTTATTTAGGTTTAAATTTAATTATTAATTTAATTATATTATTACAATTTTTTTGATAAATCTTAATCTTATTTAGATGGGAGGAAAATGAGACTTTAGGAGAAAGGAAGTGGTTGTTCTTAGTGGGTCTAAAACCATGGCGTAAGGGAAGTGAGAGAACAAAGATGAATAACTTGGTCAACCGGTAAAATATTATACATTTGATTAGAAGTATGATTGTAATCCCCTAATCTAATTAGAAGTATGATTGTAATCCTCTAATCTAATTAGAAGTATGATTGTAGTTTACCCTTAAATATTATACATTTGTACTTCAAACATTAACAGAAAAGTAATTATAATTCCCTAATCTAATTAATTACTTTATCTATCATTCTGACTTTCAAACTATTTTTAAGAACAATTGGAACATGTGATTTCACTTTGAAGATTTCAATGTTTGCATTTATAAAATAAAACTTTAACGTTTAAGATTAGGGATGTCAATGGGGCGGGTTTTGCGAGAATTCGTTCCTCTTCGCATTCAATTGAGCATGGATGTTTACAAATTTCGCGAGTTGTGGGGTGGAGATGAAAATAAAAATTAGATTCGTCGTGGGTGGTAGGGAAGGTATGAATATGTCTTTGTGCCTGCCCCATCCCCACATGCCTCGCATCATCTCCACCTACCTCGCATCATTCTCACCCGCCCCAAAAAATCTTATAAAATGTTATTATAAATGTTATTAAAAATATAAAACCTATTTGGATCATAGTCAAATTTAAGATAATTGAGTTTAAAATTGATCATATTAAATTTATAAATATTTTTTAATATATCAATTTGAATCAGAGTCAAATTTAAAATAATTTATATTGACTTATTTTAAAATATTTATGAAAATTTATATATATATAACTTTTATTATGTTTATTAGTTTATTTTTTATTATTGTCTGTCGTTATGCATTTTTTAAGATTTTTTCTTTTCTTCAATTCTCACTATATATATGTTATTTTTTTTATTTTTAATTTTATTGTTCTAATATTGTATGTTATTTAGATTCTATCGGCATTTGTTCTTATTTTTTAAGGTTGTTTTTTAATTGTTATGTTTTTTTAGTTTTTTCTGTAATGTTTATTTGTTAAGCAATTGAAATATTATTTTACATGTTATTTGTGCTATTTTCGATCCTTTACAATAGATTTTAGTATCTTTTTAGTCTAAACTTTTTTGTTGTACAATTTTAATTTCGTATATTATTATTTTTAAAAATTGTGACAATTAGAATAATTTCACTATGTGGTGGGAGTCCGAATGATGGATATTTTATACTTTATTCATAACAAATTTGATTTATATTTATAACTAATAGTTATAAAAATATTATATGAAAGAGTTACAGGGTAAAGAGAGAATTAGGTTGGTCTCAAGACCCACATGAGTAATGGGGCGGGGATGATTTTAGTCTTGCAGGTTGTGGAACAAGATGGTTTTAGATTTTGTGTTCGCAACGGGTCACGTGGCGGGAATAGAGATGAAAATTCTTGACGGGAATAGACGTATAAAGAGTACCTTTCGCATCCTCCCGCCCAATTGACATCCTATTTAAGATATGTGAAGATTACTTTTAAAAAAACTTATTTTTCATTGGATAATTAAAAGAATTCTTATGTTGGTTTTTCCCAGAAACCCGATTAATTAGCCTTTTTTTTCTCAAATACATTGTTCGTGCAAGAAAGCAGTAATAATCGGCGGTGCAATTCAAACATTATCCATGTTATGTAATTAAATATTGGAGTTAGTTACATAGGAGGTTCTTAAACTATGTCTTTCACTTTAAATTTGTCTCTAAATTTTAAAACTTTTTATTTCAATTCTTAAATTACAATATCATCCCCTCTAATTATTGTTCTGGACACTTATCCCAAGCATACAATAAACGAGTTAACTTCTAGTTAGAAAAAATAAAATAATAATTCTAAACATGAGATTCAAAACTTGGGTCAAACGAAACTTCAAGCCCCTCAACATCACATTGAGGTATAAATGAACCGAGCTTAAACGAGTAAAGTATTGTTCGTGTTCGTTTATTTATTTTTAAAGGTGCTTATGTTCGATTTTTGTTCGTTTAAATTTTTAATATCGTGTTCGTGTTCGCTTATTTATTTTAGAATGTGTTTATGTTCGTTTGTTTAGCATTCACGAACATGTTCAACATGTTCCTTAGGCTTCATACTTGAACTCCGAAATTCACCATGTGTTCAATTTAGTCCCTACCTTCACCAATTTTTAAAATATAAAAAATAAAAAGAAAAGAGAAACCGACTAAATAAGCTTATATATAAACAAGCCAATAGGCGAGCTTATAAACGATTTTGTTTGTGAACATAAACAAACCGAACACATCTATATTCATGCTAACATAAAAAATTTGTTCATATTTTTTTTATTTATCTTAATGAACAAAAATTATATGAACGATTCATGAACAATTCGTCGAACGTTCTGTTCAATTACACCATACTCTACACCTATCATGGGGTGAATAAAATAATTTTATTTGTAAATTTGAAAATCTGTTTATTTTTTTATTAAAACATTTAAAAAAACTAAATACAACATTTTAAAAGAAAAATAAGTTTAAAGGGTTATATTTTGGATACATATAAACAATAACGTTGGCATTGACACTCTCAACTACTGTATATGGGGAAAGAAGCTGGAGAGTCATTGAAGCGAGTAGGGGAAAGGAAGGTGGAGCAAGCGAGGAGAGGGCCGTCGGAGCAAGCGAGGAGAGGGTCGAAGGAGCAAATGGGGAATGGGTCATCCGAGCAAGCCAGGGCAGAACCCTCCAGCGATTTCACAGCTTTTGTGGACAATATGAGCAGGTGAGTCTCAAGGAGGGCCTTGTGGGAACTGTGTAGTCACTACAACAGGGTGAGAAAGGTCTTTATCCCACTGGTTAATCGGAGAGCTAACTACAAGTCATCAACCTTGTGTTTGTTCATTTCGCTACGAGTGGAGATTTCAATCAGGCCGTGGAGAAGCTAAATAATAGCAAGATTGATGGAAGAAGGTCAAGGCGGCTAGAGCAAAATACCCTAGGTCGGTGGACAGATTGGAACGATCCAAAAGTCGCTTAGTCTCTCATGGCAACCTTGAGGAGAGATCATTCAGAGATGTACCATTAGGGCACCAAAAACTCCTGACCGTACATCCTGCATAAAAGAAAGAAGAGAGTGGTAGGGGACTATTGGATTTCCAGGTTCCATTGAAAGATATGGAGTGGCTTAAAAGATCCATGGTAGGGGTGGTTAAAGAACTTTTCAGCATATATTTTGTGCAAACCGCTTTGGTCAGTGAGGGCTTTCTCATTAAGGTGGCAAAATAGGAACACGATTGTCATTCGGCTCCGGTTACTTTCGACACCAAGGAAGAAATGGAACTAGTATTGTCATTGAAAAAAGAGGCAATGTGTTATTGGTTTGACATTATTTCCCCGCTGGTTATGGAAGATGGTCGCCCATATTCAATTACTAAGGTTGAACTTGAAGGTGTTCCCCTCTATTGTTGGCATGAAATCTTTTTTTGAGCTTTCAGATATAGATGGGGGAAAATTCATTATGTTGGATGGGGACACCATAAAGAGAAAAAGATTCGATGTTGCAAAAATATTCATCATAGCTAATAGTTCATTTGATATTCCTAATTCATTGAAGATAAACTCTTTAGGAAGACCTTCCTTATCAAAGTTCACGTGAGAAAGATTAACAAAATGTTGGGATGGTGGCTTCCATCATCAGGGCGACAATACGTTGCAATCTACCGTGCACTATTCCAGGTAAATCGTCTGATTAGCCCAGTAGTTGGGGCAGCGACGTTTCAATTGACGAGGGGCAAAGACGACGTTAATTGTGTTCCCCAGACGCAATTTCCTATCCATGCAGACTATGCAGATTAGGGATGTAAAAAGCTGACCCGACCTGAAAACCCGACTGAAATATGCTCGAGTCAGAACCTAGTTTGACCCGAGGATTTGTTGACCCGAACCCGATCTGTAACCGACTGTTGTTGACCCGAACTCGTGGACCTGTTGCTGTAGTAACCGAACCCGACCTGCATCCGACCGAAAATGACTTGAACCCGAATTGGACCTGTTACTGTGGACCCGAAACTTGAACTGCAACCGACTGAAACAAACCCGAACCCGAGACTAACCTGGCAGATAACCGATTTTACCCGACTGAATTGACCTGAGACCCGATTTTACCTGACCTATTTTCAACCCGACCTGTTTTGAACCCGACATGTTTTTGAACCCGACCTGTTTTGAACCCGACCTGTTTTGAACTCAACCTGTTAATTGACCCGACTTATTTTGAACCCGACCTGTTGTTGACCTGAACTGAATCAACTGATATTGGCCTGGCTTGATAGTTGATAATGATATTTACCTGACATCTGAAGTAGCCTATGGTTTGATGAATTTAAAGTTTTGATATATGTAAAGTATTAAGTGTTGATAAATGTAAACTATTACTTTTTTAAATTAATTTAAAATGTTAAATAATATTTTTTATTATATATACATATATAATTAATTATATATATATGGAAGATTAGATTAAAGTATTCTTTTGACACTAAATAGTAGATACTTAGTAAAAATTAAGATTGAATATATATATATATATATATATATATAATCAATTAAGTTAATACTAAGTAAAATTCAATGTATACATAGTAAATACTAAATAGACCAAAGACATTTATTTTTAATTAACTTAGTAAAAATTCAATATATACTTAGTAAAAATTCAATATATACTTATTAAATACTAAATAGACAAAAGATATTCATTTTTAATTAACTTAGTAAAATTTATACTAAATACTAAATAGACAAAAGATTTGTCAAATTAACTTAGTAAAATTTATACTAAATACTAAAATTCATACTTAGTAAAAATTCAAAATATACTTAGTAAATACTAAGGCATTCAATACAAAAAAATTGTCAAATTAAGAAATATGCTTCTATTCTTGTAGACAAAAGACATTCATTTCTATTTATCTCTAAGGTAAATTACACCATAACTTAACTTGACCAAACTTTATTGGATAAAGTTAGAAACTGTTTGAGTCCATTTATAAATATTCAAACCATACGTAAAACACTAAAACTTGTGTTATTTAAATGCTATTAATATATGTATACACTACAAAGACAGGGTGTGAAAAATTTATTATCATTAATTAATATCATTGATTATAAAGTTGAACTTTTAAAGTATTTCACAATTTTAACTTCATTTTCATCGTTATAAGCTCAACTTATAAATATTAGAATGACAACTTATTTTTTTTAGATTTCATAATCAGAATGTATTAATTTTTTGGCCAAATCAGAATATTATTCGGTCGTTTACTTTTTGAGAAGAAAAACCTTTAATTTTTGTATAGAATTCTGAACCAGCAAATATAAACATGGAGTAGAAAACTATATAAATATCGTTCAAATTTATATAATTAGGCTTTGACTTTTAATTATAGTAATGAAACTACCAAAAAGAAAAAAAAACAAAAGCCACCGTAAACTTTATAATAACAAATTATGAGTTAAAGGGTATTTTAATTTTTAAAAATGTATTGAATTGTTGTTGTGGTATATGAAATTTTATGACTTTTAATTTTTTTAATTTGATATATATTGCATGTTCTGCATCACGTTCTAAGGTAAATTAATACCAAAATTTTTATTTTTGACAATCACTGTTTGAGTCTTTGTTGATTACTTGAGTTGATAAAAATAAAATAAGAAAACATAAAAATGTATAACTTAGTAAACATTAAACTTACAAAAGTACAAACTTTAAACACAAGTTTGTTGGGTGAAAATTTAAGCTCTCGGATCTTATAGCAAAGTTTTACGAGACTAAAAGCTCGAATTTGCTACCAGAAATTTTGTCATCGAGCTGATAAAAGATCTAATGCTACCAGGAAGGTTAATTATGGGTAACTTGCATAGCTAAGAAACCAGCATAATTAAATTAAGGGCAACTAATTAGATAAGGAAAAAAAACTACCAAGTAAACCAGCAACCAACAACCACCAACAGACACAATTAGCAAACAACAACAGACAACAAACAACAACTAGCAATCAACAACAACATCAAGTGAGTAACAACACCAACACCAGCTAAATTGCAAAACAGTGAACATTATTAGAAACACTAATAGAATCAGACATTTAAACATTTGCAAAGTTAAACAAAATAAACACCAGGAATTTAGAAAATAAAAACAAAGATAAACACCAAATGTAAGTAAAATTATACATGTCTTTACATGACATTTCACTACTTAGTTGACACCCTAAGCAGTAATGTGCTTGCTTGGTTTGAAGGAGCCCTACAAAAGAAAACAAAATCAGTCACATTTTTTAAAAACAAAATAGAATCACAAAATAAAGCATAAAAGGCTTTACCTTAATCAAGAAGTGAATCTTCACTAAGATTAGAGATTGAAGAATCTTTCACAACAGTATGATAATCTTCATCCCTTTCCTCAGGTTCAAAACCATACAACCAATTACGAGTTGTTACAAATATCTCAACATTTTAGGCAAAAGTTTAGCCCTCAACTTGTTCAAAATCTGACCCCCATGCTAAATGAAGATTCAGAAGCAACTGAAGTGATTGGAATGGCTAAAACATCTCTATCCATATGTGAAAGTACAAGAAAAGAAACAGATTATGATTTCCAATACTCCAAAATATCAAACTCAGCATCATCAGTACGAGGTAGAAGGGGCAAAGTAATGGTAGGAGTCAACATCACATTTTCCACTCCTAGAAGCAGCTAAATTGGAATCAAAGTTCTAACATTAAAAAAGATAAAGGTTAATCAGTAAACTGTAAGTAAAACAAAAAAAAAATAATTAAATGTAAAAATAGAAGCCTAATTGAAATTTATGAGAATAAAGACTAACCTGAAATAGATTGGATTTTTTAAATGTTTGAGGCCTACTGGAACTTGACACACTTGTACTTTGAGATGAGTTACTTTGGACAGAAGAATTATAAGATGAACAGAGTACAGATTTGGAATAATATATATACAAATTAACAAACTCATTGTAAACAAGGCTTACCCTCATTTCAACCTCATCCTTAACATAGAGGACACCGTACAACTCCTTCAGAAGTTTTATATCGAGGATCAAGCAAAATAGCAAAGGAGAGAATCGTTGAGTGATCAGACCAATATTTCTCATACAATTCAAGCATAGGTCCTGCCATTGCAGAAATGCCCTCACAGGGATCATTGTGAGCATCACACAACAGCTTCTCAATGGCAACAACATTAGCCAAGTACAAGTTAGAAGTGGGATACTTGGATCTTGAAAACAGAGTAGTAATTTCAAAAAATGGCTCAAGGAAATCACAGATTAATTGAACAGTTTCCCACTCAATCTCACTAATTATATCCAAATCATTTTCCATGTTAACAAACAAATTGATAGCTAATTTAGCATCAATTGCCCTACGAAACATTGAGTAAGTGGAATTCTATCGAGTAGGAACATCCAATATCAACTTACCAGAAAAAGCAGAACCACAATCTTTAACAGCCAATTCAAAGCTACAAAGTCTAACATCAAAAGAATCAATAAACTTAACAATTTCACTTAATTTAATAACAGAAGAGTCAATTACCTTCAAACCTTTTTGAACTATCAAGTTCAAAATATGGGCAGCACACCTTATATGAAAGTACTTACCATTGCATGGAATGGGCGAAATGGCATGCAAATCATCTTTGAGACGCTTAACCATTTTCTCATTTGTAGAAGCATTATCAAGAGTTATGGTAAAAGCTTTTTTCTCAAGACCCCACTCACATAACATTTTTTTCACAAACTTATAAATAGTTCACCATCATGGGGTAGGGGAAAACGACGAAAATTTAGTATTTTTGGACTGAAGTTTCCAGTTATTATCAACATAATGTGCAGTTAGAGCAAAATATGAACGTGAAGTGCAAGCAGACCATCCATCACATGTAAAACAGATACGACTTGAAACAGAATGCATTGAATCAAGTAGCAATTTTTTATGCTGCCCATGCTTTAAAATGCAATGCTTAGTAATAGTATACCTCGAAATATCCTTCACATTAGGATTTAGATACTGATGCAAAACCCTAAGTTTTTCATGCTCAACCACACTCAAAGCATAACCATGACACAAAATAGCTTCAGCAAATAAATCACAGTATCTTTTCTGATCAAAAGAACTTTCCGTACTACTATTGGGATTAGTAGCAATAAAATCCTTGTAAGCTGGGCATTTTTTAGTATGCCTTTTAGGGTTAGATGTGCCAACATAAGAATCTGCTTTGTAGCTTTTGGATTTGCAATACTTGCATTGCGCAAAAACACCTTTAGGTTGCTTAACAAAGGTATATTGATACCAAACAGGAGAAGTTTTTCTCTCAAAGTCCACTGAATTTGCAGTTGTAGCCCTCCTCTTAGGGGTACGAGCTATTCCAGATAGTTGATCATTTATATCCACTTCAAACAAACAAACATGTATTAGTGATTGACAGAAATGATACAAATATAATTATGAAATTAAAAAAAGAGAGGAATATACCTCTTTCAATAGGATACTCCAACTCATAAGAATCAGATTCCATAGCTGTGATAAATACTGAAATTTAAACAATGTGATTTGTGTTAGAGACTAAAAAAACAGAACAAATAACAAATCTACAAAGCAACAAACATAACCCCTAAACTCAATGGTATTAATCCTTGTACGTGGCATTGTTAAACCTGTCCACGAGGTCCTTTAAAAACCTCTTTTGACACCAGTAGCATCGCAAAACGGGATGTTCAGCCTATATACTCGATTTAAACCATTGAAACAGAACGTAGAACATCTAAAAACCCAGAACCCAGAAAAGACAACAACAAAACCCACAATCAGAAATCAGAATAGACAACATATATACTCGGAGTAGACAACACAGTCATATACAAAATACAGAACATATATGTAGAAAGAGTGAAACAAACCCACAATTAGAAGATCGAGAGTCTGAGGGAGACCAGAGATATACCTGAGAAATCAGAGAGAGAACACAGTTAGCAAAAATCATAAATGAACACAAACAACAAAAAATGCAGAAATCAAAAAAAGGAACCGAGTGTTACTTACCTAAACCAACTAAGAAGCTAAAAGATTTGGTCCAGAGAAGTTGAAGGGGTTAGAGGAGAACAGAAACAGGTTTGGGATGAGAAGTTGAAGGGGTTAGATGAGAAGAAGAAAAGATTTTAAGAAGTTGAAGGGGTTAGATAAGAAGATGAAAAGATTTTAAGAAGTTGAATTGTAAAACATAATTGATTTGGGTATTAGGGTTTAGAAGGTTTGAAAAGGGAACAATGGAAGAACATGAGGTTGTTCTTCAAAAATTCTAGGTTTTGATCGAACATAAATAGGTTTGGGATGAGTTTTGATGTTTATATAAGATTTGGAAGGGGTTAGAGGAGAACATAAATAGGCTTGGGATGATTTTGGGATGAGAAGTTGAAGGGGTTATATGAGAAGATGAAATGATTTTAAGAAGTTGAAGGTTAAAACAGAATCGATTTGGGAATTAGGGTTCAGAAGGATTGAAAAGGGAAAAGTGGAAGAACATGAGGTTGTTCTTAAAAAATTCTAGGTTTTGATTGAAGAGAAACATGTTTGGGATGAGTTTTGATGTTTGTATAAGATCTGAAAGGGTTTGATCGAAGAACAAAGGATGAACTGGGTTAAAGTTCAAGTGTTTGATCGAAAAAGGTTTGGGATTTCTGGGAATATGGTGTTTTTTCTAGAGAGAAGACAAAGAGTTTAGAGTGAGAAAGAGAGTAGAAATATGGGCAGAGTTTTGCCAAGACAAAAATGAAATGATAAAACAACATTCGATCTGATTTTTGGGTATGTATAGAATGCCAGGTCGGGTAAAAAGATCCGCGCTTTTTTAAACGGGTCACGCCTTACTATTCAGATGTTGCTCCGCTGGCACTCATGTTTTAAATTTGTTTCAATTTGGTCCTGATCACTTTTAAATTGAGCTTAAACGTTTGGTCCTTATTCGATTTGGTCCTTATTCGAATTGGTATATATATATGTATATGTATTAATGAATATATATATATATATTAATGTATATATATATGTATTAATGTATTGATATATATATATGTATTAATATATACATATATGTATATGTATTAATGTATATATATATACGTATGTATTAATGTATTAATATATATATGTATTAATGTATATGTATATATATATATGTATATGTATTAATGTATATATATGTATTAATGTATATATATGTATATGTATTAAAGTATATATATATGTATTAATATATATATATATATATGTATATGTATTAATATGTATATATATGTATTAATATAGTTTAGGGGTATACATACATGCATAAATATAATATATTAGTATATATATATGTATTAATGCATATATATGTATTAATGTATTAATGTTTATATATGTATATGTATTAATGTATATGTATATATATATATATGTATTAATGTATATATATATGTATATGTATTAAAGTATTAATATATTGTATTAATGTATATATATGTATTAATTTATTAATATATATGTATTAATGTATAAATACATATATATATGTATTAATGTATTAATGTATATATATGTATTAATGTATAAATACATATATATATATATATATGTATTAATGTATATATATATGTATTAATTTATTAATATATATATGTATTAATGTATATGTAAATGTATTAATGTATATGTATATGTATTATTATATATGTATATGTATATGTATTAATGTATATATATTAATATATATATATGTATTAATGTATATATATATATGTATTAATGTATATATATTAATGTATATATATGTATTAATATATATGTATATGTATTAATGTATATATATATATATATGTATGTATTAATATATATATATATATATATATCTATGTATATGTATTAATGTATATATATATTAATGTATATATATATGTATTAATGTATGTATATATGTATATGTATTAAAGTATATATATATATATGTATTAATATATATATGTATATGTATTAATATATGTATATGTATACGTATACGTATATGTATTAATGTATATATATGTATACGTATATGTATTAATGTATATATATGTATACGTATATGTATATGTATATATATGTATATGTATTAATGTATATATATATATTATATACATACAATATACATATACATATACATACAAAAACTTACATGTATATTGTATGTATAATATATATATAATATTATGTATATATATACATACATACATACATACATACATATATACATATATATATACATACACACATATACATATACATATACATATACATATACATATACATATACATATATACATATGTATATATACATATACATGTATATTGTATATATATATATATATATATATATATATATAATATTATGTATATATACATACATATGTATAAACATATATATATATATACACACACACATATACATAAACATATATATATATATATATATACACACACACACATATACATATACGTATACATATATATGTATGTATATATACATATACATACCAAAACTTACATACATATACATTATACATATAACATACATACTAAAACTTACATATATATATATATGTGTATGTATACATACACACATATACAATTATATATACTTACATACATATATAAATATATATGTGTATGTATCATGTATGTATATATAATATACATACATACATACATACATACATACATACATACATACATACATACATACATACATACATACATACATACATACATACATACATACACACATATACAATAATACATACTTGCATACAGATAAAAATATATATATATATGTGTATGTATGTATATATATAATATATATACATACATACATACATACATACATACATACATACATACATACATACATACATACATACATACATACATACATACATACATACATACATACATACATACATACATACATACATACATACATACATACATACATACATACATACATACATACATACATACATACATACACACGCATATATATATATATATTAATATATATACATATATTAATATATACATATATATACATATAGTAAAACTTACATACATACATATATTTTATTTTTAGTCTAAATTGACCCCTATTCTTTTTTTGTTTGTAATTTACTACAAATGTTTATAATTTTAATTTAATATCTTTGTTCATTATAGTCCCTAAAACTTTATTTTCATTCCAATTTAACCTATATTTTTTTTGTATTTTAGTCCAATGTTTATAATTTTAATTTAATATATTTGTTCATTATAGTCCCTAAAACTTTGTTTTTATTCCCAATTGACCCATATTCATTTTTTGTAATTTAATCCAGTGTTTTTAATATTATGATGTTTTTATTCATAATATTAACTAAAATTTTATTTTTCACCAAAATTTACTCTTATTAATTTATATTTTTTGTAATTTACTCCAATATTTTAGATATGAATCATTTGCTGATATTTTTGTTCATTCTAGTCCCTAAAACTATGATTTTAGTCTAACTTGACCCCTATTCAGTTTTTTGTAATTTAGTCCAATGTTTATAATTTTAATTTAATATTTTTCACCAAAATTGACCCTTATTAATTTATAATTTTTGTAATTTACTCTAATATTTTAGAAATGAATCATTTGATATTTTTTGTTCATTCTAGTGCCTAATATTTATTTTTAATGTGATTCGTGTTCGTGAAAGGCGTTTAATAATTAGCTCGAAATGAATGGCCAACCCAAAGTCTATGACTATTTGTACCAAACTCAAACTTAATACGAATTTGAAACCCGAATTAACCCGACCTGAAATGAACCCGACTTGAAATGAACCCGACCTAAAATGAACCAGGCTTGAAATGAACCCAACCTAAAATGAACCCGACCTGATGTCAACCCGAGCCCACCGAATTAACCCATTAATTAACCGTTTTGACCCGACCTGAAATGAACCCGACCCGAAATGAACCCGACCTGAAATGAACCTGACCTGAAACTGACCCGCACCCAACCAGAATCGAGTCAAAACAGAAAAACGACCTGAAATGACCTGTATCCGATTTGACCCGACTTGATAGAACTCGACCTGAAACCCATCCGATTACCTGTTTTTACATCCCCAATGCAAATGATATCTCCTCAAATCTCGAGACTACATTGAGCGGTTGTAAAAGTGGCCAAGCTGTTAATAACGAGCATCTGCCCTACTTTTTAAATATTAGTGAGCACACTTTGATATATTCAGATGGGCCTTAAATAAGGCCAAGTCTTGGGTCCTCTTTGGACCATGGTGTATTATGGTCCCATAACTCCTCACCATCAAATAGTAGTGGTCACATTTTGATATATTCATAGGCATTTATTGAGAAGGCAAATCAGGTTAAGTTTAGAAGAAAGTAACGGGGCCTTGGAAGAAGACGGAGCAAAGCCTAACTAGAATTATGAGGAGGGCAAATCCCTGAAAAAATGGAAGCAGAAGCTATCCGAGAGATTGGCAAAATCTTAGAAGTAAATTTCAAAGGTGGGAAAGCAACGATTGTAGGCCGAATTTGTAAGCCTGGGGAGGAGCTTTAGAATAGCTCTTAAATGGCTTTAGGTTCCAAACAGGTGTTCTAAGGTGATTCAATTTTTTACATGAATTTTACTACATTATCTTGGAATGTTAGGGGTTTTGGCAGGCATGAAAAACTGTGTGTTGCAAGTAAGCTAATTTGTCACATCCCTAAAATCGGCCTAGTCAGAATTTGGTTCCGGTGATTATAAATTTTGTAACCGACTGAGCCGAATGATGTAATTTCTCAAACCTTTGTACTCTATTGTGAAGTAATGGAAGTTGTTGGGACTTAAATTGAATTGTGGGATCTTTTTGTAAGAAATTCAAAGTTGAAAATGTTGAAAATGAACTAGGCATATCGATACGGTAGGACCAGTATCGGTACGGCCTAACCGCCCATAACTAACTTACATGTTTTAGCTTAGCCGTATTGATACGACCATATGGTGTATCTATATGGTTCCCTGCAAAATCTATTTTGGTGACTAAATTAGAAGATATGGGAAAAGGGGTGCTGAGTTACCTACTTGCTAGCCTCCCCCACGTGAAATATCTCAGAAAAGTTGACTAATTGTCATCAAATTGTCAAATTGAAAGAAAGACAGGGAAATAAATTATTTGGGTTAAGCAAACCCTTGGCCAAAGAAAACCTTTCCATTGGCTAGGGGTGAGGTGGAACAATAATTAAAGGGATTTAGTCTCTTAAAATGAATTGGGAAAAGATCTCTACCTTATTTGAACTTCTCGAAAGCAAAACTCAAAGGAAACTAAGCTAGCACCACCATTGTTGTCTTCAACCTTGAGCTCAAGCACACACCTCCCTTATTAACCTCTCTAAGCTTAAGCTTTCTTCGATCCAATAATTCCATAGCAAAGCTATCGATCAGGTAAGTGAAAGCCCTCAATCAATTTTCAAAATCCATGGATACTTGGAGTTTAATTTCAAGTTGAAGTGTTAAGCTTAATCTTGAAATAAGTATAATTTCATTGTTTTGGTTATAATAACCTCTTGTGCTTTCATCCTAGCCCAAGAGTTGGAGGAGATTAATCCATCATCCCCAACCAAGCCTAGGAAAAAATGAGTGGTAATTCGGGAGCCTTGAAAGTATCGATATTCAAGGTGAGTGTAGTTGTGTCAAGGGATAGGCAAGGTGCCATCCCGTTGCATTCGTTTTGTGTTACAATTTGCATTTTGTTTAAGGGCTCAAGTAGAGCAAGCTGTGTGGATGCTAATGGTAAGCATGGTAAGTTTTCGGTATGGTTGTTATGTTTAAGCTCATATACGATGCTTGAATTATGCTATATGTGATTTTGATATGAATATGCCATGATATGATATGTAGAGCTAAGGCTCAATTTGAAATCCGATATGATGTGGCTTGTGAGCACAAAGGTGAGTTTATGATGAAATATATGACCTTGGACACTTGTGGACTTTGGATACAATTGGCATGCCATAGGGTTATTTGAGCTCACTAAGTAAGGGATTGGACTACGGTCCGGGGCTACGGCCTACATGTGGTGAGATAAGGTTGGTTTGTGTAAGGGATATATTTTTCGGAGCTACGGCTCAAGGCTACGACCTATTTCTGATATGTGTGGTGTACAGGGGATCCGCGTATCCATTGGTTACTATGTCGAAGGAAAATGAAATGTTTATATGATTTATAATTGCTATATGGAATCGTGACTATTGGCTTTGAATATGTTTTTATGTGATTGATGCCATGTAAATTGTTACCCCAAGCATGCCTACATGTCATTCATGTATTTGATGAATTATTGTGCATTTGTTATAACTACCTCATTAGGCTATGTAAGCCTAACATCTGTGTGTCTCATGCATTTCAGGACCTTGAAGAATTTTGAGTCTCGATCGTATAGTTGCGGTTGCAAGTCACTTCCACCAATCATATGTATGCTTAACTTTTGCTTTGAACTCCTAGTAAGGTGGCATATGGCTCAAACATGTCATGTTTGCATATTTTGATATGTGTATAATAGCCTAATAGTGCCTAAGTATTAAATGTGAAAGTTGGTATGTTTTGAATTGGAAAAACTAGTTAATATGAGCTTAAAGGCACCAAAAGGTAAAATCCTAGTAAATGAATTCGGATTGGTCTAAAGTTCCACATGCTATTAGATTTATGTGTTTACAATGTGACTATAAAATTTGGACATCGTTCAACAGGTTAATCAAATAAAAACCAGATAAAATCTGTCATTACAGGACAGACGTATCGATATGGGTCAATCTGTATCGGTACGGCCTTGCATAATTGGACCTAGTTAAACAGAGCGTACCGATACGGGTTAAGCTGTACCGATACGAATCATGGTAGTGAAGTTTGGGAAATTAAATGCATCGGTACGACCTTGAAGTGTACCGGAGCGGGTCAACTTTAGTCAACGCGTATCGATACAGGTTTGTACCGATACGGGCTTGTCACCTTTAGTTATGAAATTGTGAAATTCAACTTAGCGTACCGATACGACCTTAAGTGTATCGGTACAGTGTCAGTTAATTCTCTTAAAAAGCTTAAACTATAGTTTTAAATAGGTTACAGATTGGTCACTAATCTTTAAATGGTATGATTGGATAGATAAACGACCTCCGTTAATAACGAAATCTCACAGGATAGTAATTGGTAAGTTTAGTTGAAGATTTGTAAAAAGAAATTCTGATTAAGTCCCCGTTGTCGCTGAATTTTCACTTATGTTTTATATTTTTATTGTTTTCATAATTAGTATTATTGTTATGTGTTAGTGTCATATAATATTGTTAATGTAGTAGTTAGTATTATCATTGTTATGTACATTTTTGTTAGTGTTATAGTCAATATAATAGGTGTAATAGTTAGTATAAAATCCAAAATATAGAAAACACACAACCCATTTGTATTAAAATTTAAAAGGTCCATTACAAAAATAAACAAAGAGTCCATGTTTATCTACAATAAGAGCTTATTCGGCCCAATACTAATCAAAGCCGGAACCCTAATCTTCTTTCTTTACTTCTTGTGCAGCCAAAGGACAACTATTGGATCAAGGGCTAATCCAATGGCGCAGATCGCGTACAGAAAACCCTAGCTGAGGAGGGGATAATGTCGCTCTCTCCCAATCGTTAGATCTAGACAAGATCTAACGGCCCAAATCACTCCAAAGCAGAGCACGTGGATCACCACTCGCACGTGACATCCACACGCATAACGTTTCAGCTACGGCCAGGCGATTCACCTTCTCCGACGAACGCTCGAGCTGACTCCATCACCATTTTCTCCTTGCTAGCGTTTCCCGGTCGTTTTCAGTTGTCAGAAGCATGCAAAAGGAAACAAGAGAGATCAAATCCCTAAACAGAAGCAGAGTCAACCAAATCAAAGAGGGACCAATCCCTAAATTAAAGCTTCTGGAGAAAAATCTGAACCAAGATAGAAGTAATTCGGGGGAAAATCAGGGATTCGTTCTTGTAATTCAAGCATTCTTGTAACTATATAAACCCCATGTAATTCGATGTAGAACAGAGAACAATTTACATACAAATCACATATTCACAAAAGTATACACAAAAGATAGCATTAAGGAGTAGCAAGCATTTGTAATTAGAGTTTCAAGGAATATAGTAAGCTTTCTAGTAATTCCTTATTCCTTTTATATTCGTTGTTTTAAATAAAGAAAAGGGATAGGTTTTTACCTTTGTTTTGCAAAGCGCCATCGTGGGTGTTGGTTTTGATGTAGCTTCGGTGATGAAAATTTGAATTGGGGGCCGCCATATTTTGGAAAAAGGGGAATTTTCTTGGAACTTTTCACCGCTGCCGCCGGTGGATGGCGACCTACACGATAGATGTTCATCGTGTTCTTCAGTCCTTGAAGAACATATCAGAGAAAATGATGGGGAACTGCTTTGATCCATTTGAGAAATGGGAGAGGAAATGTAATCTGTTTTTAATTTCGGCTATTTATAATGACCCGTGACCCGACCCGTATTTGCCTCTTCGATCCGCGCCTTTCTTAGGTGGATATTCCACCGTGGCTCTATGGTTTTCAATCTTCTCAATTTCTTCTTTTTTCTTCTAAATTGTTCACCGAATTTCCTTTTTCTTCCGAATTGACCTTCATACTTTGTTCTCTTTCCAATTTAGTCCCTGATTCAGGTTTTCTTTTAAAAATAAAAGTTAATTATCCTATTCCTTTATTTAAAATTTAGTATTTATTTATTTAGTTATTTAATTTAATTTAAGCAATTTAGTTGCTTCTTGTGTCATTTATATGTACATGTGTGATTGTTAAAACCCTAGGAATAGGTTCCTTAATAAGCTTAGATTAGAGACATCTTTGAAGTAAAATTTCCCTCATATTCTTAATAAAATACACTTAATTTTACTTAAACCTTAATAGTTAAAATGGATGTAGATATTTTAGGGATTAATCATTAAGTAGGTTTCATTTAAAAAACAATATCACATTCAATGATCTTTGTTGCTTTGTTAAAAAGTGAAAATTAACTAATGCGGTGTTTTACCAAACGGAAATAACAAGTTAGTGTCAGGAGTGTTGGCGGTTACTGGAGTTCATTTTTCGGGCGATAAGGCCGTTAGAATAGACTTATATTCATAAAACGGACAAATAAATCAAAATTTTGTGAACTTACAAATTTCAACTTTGAAAACTTTCTTTTGAAATCATTAAGCTACCAATTTTTGGGCATTGTGGGGGTGCTAACCCTTCCCCACACGTAACCAACCTCGAACCTATTTTTTGGTTTTCGCAGATCAAAAAAGAATGTTGTTTTAATAAATAAAATGTTTTATTAAAATAACCTCGTTTTAAAAGTGATCCAATCACATTTTTTATAAAAAGATTGGTGGCGACTCCGTGTTTTAGTTTTCAAAATGTTAGGCCTCCTAAAAAAGGGTTGCGACAGCTTGATAACCGTACTGGGGAATTTTTATTTTTAACAAAAACAAAGGAGGGTCAGGCCACAAATTGGTTTCAAAATGTTTTTTTAAAATGGAATTTGCAAGTTCACAAAATTTTCAATTTATTCGTCTGTTTAATGAATATAAATCTATTTGTGCATTCCAAAATTGTTCAAAAGCTCTATTCCCGAGCTTGTCCCGTTCGTCTAAGTGAGGGGAAAACGCTTTGCTCATGTCAAAATAATGATTCTTTGTATGAGCCTAGCAAGTACCTTCGGGACTTATATGCCTTATGTCTTCGTAAGGATACTGATCCTTTGAGAAAACATAGAAAGTGAGTCCTCCTGAATTGAACTTAGTTCGTTTGAAGCCTATAATGGGTGAGAACCAGGGGCCTTGCTACCCTTAGTAGGGGACAACAAGGACAGCTCAGGTACCTTTTTAGAACCTGACCAAGTTTAAGAATCTAGAGCCTACCCCATTAGACCCTTGTGGTTAACCTAGATTTTTTTAGTTTGGTCAAAATCATTTCTCAAAGATAATCCGTGGAGACATGTTCTGGAGTGTTGGAATGCCTGCCCAGAGTTATTTATACAATGCAATTATTTTGAACCCTTTTGTTTTCTTATATGTAATCTTTTCCTTTTTTGTTTTGGTTGTTTTGCATGTCTAATCTTGCATCATCATTCCATTTCAAGAAGGGTTTTGGTTCTTTAAAATATCTGCTCAGTTAGAAAAGTTGGTATCTTGGATGAAAGGGTCCTGAAATTGGAAGAATAGAATGCAAAGGTTCGTCATTGGTCTGAAGTTAATCAACGAGCGTTTAGGGACAGTTTGGCAGCTGATCATAAAATAGAAACTTTAGAATATGGCCATATCAGCATGAAGTAGAATAATATGCAGGAGTTGCAGAAAATCTGGGAGCACTTTGATTATGAGACCAAGCAGCTGTTCTATGAGACCTACAGAGATATAGCATATTTGTTGTATGTGAAGGTCGATGAACAATTCTTGAAGGCTTTGGTCCAGTTTTGGAATCCAGGGTATTGCTGCTTTACCTTAAATGGAGAGGATATGATGCCCACGCTTGAAGAATACTTGGCTTTGTTCAACCTATACAAAGTGAATAAGAATTGGGTCTATGCTAAGCCTCCTAAGAACAAAAATTCATACTCAAAACTTCAAGCATTTGCTGGCATGAGTGAAGGATGGGTTAAGGGGCTAATATGGAAAAGAGGTGGTAGTTTCTTCTTTCCTTGGCCAAGCATCAGAAACATAATCCCAATACACCCAGACAAAGAAAAGACAATGGATCTCTTGGCAATTGTGATCTATGGATTGGTTATCTTCCCAAGGGTCCTGGGAAACATTGATATAGCCTTGCTTGATTTTTTTGAACAACTGAAGAAGGAAGTCAACCCAGTACCTGTTGTGTTAGCTGAAACCTTCATTTCTCTGAATGCATGCAGAAAGGTGCAAGGTGTACGCTTTGGAGGGTGTGCTTCTCTACTCCAAGTTTGGGCCCTCAGTCACTTTTGGAAATGCCCAATTTTGGCTTTATCTAATATATTTTCTCTGAACTTTTCTCCTATCCGGGAATTCTTGGCAAAAGAATGGCCAATTGTTAAGAAAAGCAAGTGGATCGATATTTTCAAAGACTGCCGTAGTGAATGGGTTTGTGGGGAGGGATTGGATGTGCTACTTTGCTAGTGTCTCAATAGTATGGTTCTCGGTAGTTCATCCCATTCACTACGGCATGGGTGAAGGATGG
The DNA here is from genome assembly GCA_019671005.1 of Hibiscus mutabilis. Taxonomy (NCBI): domain Eukaryota; kingdom Viridiplantae; phylum Streptophyta; class Magnoliopsida; order Malvales; family Malvaceae; genus Hibiscus; species Hibiscus mutabilis. The sequence goes on from CM033714.1 coordinate 49,752,902, forward strand.
GTTAAAGGGCTAATATGGAAAAGAGGTGGTAGTTTCTTCTTTCCTTGGTCAAGCATCAGAAACATAATCTCAGTTCACCCAGACAAAGAAAAGAAAGTGGATCTCCTGGCGATTGTGATCTATGGATTGGTTATCTTCCCAAGGGTCCTGGGAAACATTGATATAGCCTTGCTTGATTTTTTTGAACAGCTGAAGAAGGAAGTCAACCCAGTACCTGCTGTGTTAGCTGAAACCTTCATCTCACTAAATGCATGGAGAAAGGTGCAAGGTGTACGCTTTGGAGGGTGTGCTCCTCTACTCCAAGTTTGGGCCCTCAGTCACTTTTGGAAATGCCTAACTCTGGTCCAACATATTTTCTCTGAACTTTTCTCCTATCCGGGAATTCTTGGCAAAAGAATGGTCAGTCGTTAAGAAAAGCAAGTGGATCGATATTTTCAAAGACCGCCGTGATGAAGACATTAGATGGAGGGTTCCTTGGATGGGCCATGCTAAGGTCCTGTACAAGTGTGGAGATTTCAACTTTCTGATGCTGTTGGGTTTGTGGGGAGGGATTGGATGTTCTCCTTTGCTAGTGTCTCGATAGTATGGTTCTCTGTAGTTCATCCCATTCACTATTGGTCTCAATTCGTTAGAGTTTGACTTCTAGGGAGAGTTCAGACAGAAGGTACAAAGGATTGGTGACTCATGGAACAATTGTTATCATATGGAGGTAGAATCTGATAATCACTGCATGTACACCCCTGACTATGATGTTTGGAGACACATAAGAATGAATGACAAGGTCATATTACCTTCACCTGGCCAGGCCAAGTCACTAGAGGAACATTTGAATGTGGTCTATTCTGAGGCAGATATTTTGAGAGAAGAGTTAAGAAAAGCCAAGCTGGAGATAGAAGCCTTGCAAGAAAAGAACCGGAGAGACAAGTTTGAGTCACAGCTTGACGTAGACAAATTTAAAGGAGAGACAGGTCGAGTAACGAAGCTGTACTTGGATTTAAAAGAAAAGTATGAGATTTAGAGGGTTGACTTCCTCAAATTTTAGACTACTATTCGAAATGCTGATTTAAGGAAGAGTCCAGAACAATGGAAGAAGGAAATGGAGCAAGCTGTGGGCAAGGAAAAAGAGCGCAGAAAACGGGAAATTGAAAAGTATAGACGGGCACTCGTAGAGGAATGGAAGAAAAATAAACAAGTGGCAGAAAATGAGAGAGGCAAACGAACCCTAGAGAAGGAAAAAAAGAATGTGGCTGCTTGGAAAAGGAAAGCTCAGGATAACAAGAACTGTCTGCTTGAATTACAGACAGCATATGATGAGACTTGTAAGAAGTTGAAACAGACTAGGATTTCTTTTCCGAATTGCAAGACAAGCTGGATGTCCTGAACCAGTCCATCCGGAAGTTACAAAATGACCACACTTACTCAGAACTCCAAGCTAGCTTGAATGAGAATGATTCCCTGAGAGAGCAAGTGGAAGAAATGGACAACAATATTCAGGAATACAGAACGAAGATCTTGGTCCTTGAGGATATAGGTGATGGAGGTAATGATTACTGGTTTACGCGTCTCAGAGATAATGCACGAAGGTTCCAAGAATGTGATGAATTTGATAGGACTATCATGACCCAAGTTCAAGACGTGGCTCAACATGTGATGATGCTAGCCACCGAAGCTGTAGCTCTTCGTCAGTACATCAAACCAGTAGAGGAGGTGGGACCAAGGCTTTTGTGGCTAATTGAGGAAGTCAAGGAATTATGAGTTCATGCTGAAACATATTTGTAAAGAGATATGGAAAGTTGATGTAATAAGGACCTTTTGACATTCAATAAAGCTGTTTCTAAAAGCAATTATTTCATTAAACCAATGTTCTTTTGTTTGCATTCATGCATTTGCATCATTCTTTTGTTTGTTTGGTTGTTTTCTTTTTGGCTTTGCATTGCATTGCATGCATTCATAACATAGCAAGACACTAACTTAAATATAAAAATGATAGAAAATGCCAAAATAGCCGAAACAACCCACAAGTACAGTGCACAGTGACAAACAAAAGCAATAGAAGACATAGTAGCAGCCCTAGAAGTTAACCACAATAGCACCCGGGATTAGTTGAACAAGATAGAGACTGATTTGAAAAAGGAAATTGAGATAGCTCAAGAAAGATGGCCAGCTCAATTGCGACTATGCTAGGGTTCAAGGACCAAGATGTAACAGAAGCTGGTGAAGAAACCAATGCTCTACCCCAATTCCAGGGTATGACCTTCATCCATCCTAGAATACAAAAAGAAGCTTCTACACCAAAGGTTAAGATATCTCCCCACTTTGCTAAAACCTCCACCCGAAATGAGTCAAAGGCCAGTATTGAAGGAGCTCACAACTATGAGGTGCCCGACCTTGATGAAATTGCTGATAAGGCTAAGGTCGAAAAGAAGTGGGAGGATCGATATGAGAAGCTTGAAGGAATGATCAAATCCTTCCAAGAAGGAAGCACTCATGGTGGAGTGGATGCTAGGGAGCTGAGTTTGGTGATAGATTTGGTGATGCCTCCGAAATTCAAGGTCTTCGATTTTGAAAAGTATAATAGAACCACATGCCCATCAGCACATCTAACCATGTACTACAAGAAGATGTCAATGTACCTAGACAACGAGAAGCTACTTATTCATTGCTTCTAGGATAGCTTAGTGGGGTCAGTTGCACGTTGGCATAAACAGTTGAGTCGGGTCAATATTTGATCATGGAAGGATTTATCAAGAGCCTTTAGTGAGCAATACAAACACGTCACTGACAAATACGTGCAAAGGTGGAGGGATATAGTTGCTCAAGTTCAACCGCCATTGCTTTAGAATGAAATCACCCTAATGTTTGTAGAAACCTTGAAAGGTTCATTTTATGATCGTATGATAAATCACGCAACCAAAAGCTTCACAGACATGTTAATGAATGGTGAGTTGATCTTGGCAGCCGTCAAGAGTGGAAAATTAGATGGAGGAGAAACAAAGAAACCCTACAAGAATAGGGAGAGTGAGGTCAATGCAACCAATGTCTACAACCCCAATTATTTAAAAGGGGTAGTTTTCAATAAGCCAAATGCTTTAACTCCAGCCCCTGTTGCAACAAGATCACCGAAGGAAGAGCGAAGATATCAAGGGAACTCAAAGCCATACTTCCCTCCCATCCCAATGACATATGTAGAATTGTTCACTGAAATGATCAAGTCTCAGATGGTACTGACACATCATGTCCTCTTTTCTCGCCTCCATACCTTGTATGGTATGATGAGAAGGCACAATGTGAATACCATGTAGGTATTAGGGGGCACACAATTGAAAACTGTACCGCATTTAAAAGACTAGTGGATGATCTGAGGAAATCAGGCATGTTATCATTTGACACGTCTAAAGAGAAATGAACCCCCCTGGCAAATCACCAGAAGGCAATAGTGAATGCCATCATTGAAGAAGAAGACAAGAGGGTCAAGAGGTATGTTGCTGAAGTTAGGGCATCAATGAAATGGTTATGGACCTAAATGGCTGCAGCTGGGATGTCAGAAGGAGAGGCTCAGGAGATGATGGTTGTAGATGAGCTATATTGCGAGTACCATAGAACAAGAGGACATGAGATTGATTGCTGCTTGGAATTCAAACGCTTGGTTTAGGCTAAGATGGATATTAAAGAGCTGGAGTTCTTCGAGAGTGGAAGCAAGAAGCACATGATGGATGAATGTGCAACAGAAGAGTTAAACCCACAGAAAGATTATACAGAGATGAAGCCTTTGGTTATCAAGACAAAGGCAAGAGTAAATAAACCTACGAAGGGTGTGACCCCGTGACTAGTAATTAAGGCACCAACTCTATTTCCATACAAGGACAGCAAGCAGGTTCCTTGGAACTATGCTTGCTTAGTGACAACTTTGGGAGAATCATTAGTTAGAGATAAGATGAAAGAAGAACTGGTGAATGAAGTAAGCCACTTCACGAGGAGTGGAAGATTGTATTCATCGCCGATGGTAGTAGACAGAGATGCAATACAGAGAAAAGCTACTGCTGAAGAGCTAGAGAAAGAAGACGAAAGAGATTTTTTTAAAGAGAAGCCACCAGTGTATCACAAGCCTGTCAAGGATTCAGAGGCTCAAGAATTTCTAAAGATACTCAAACACAGTGAGTATAGTGTGGTGGAGCAGCTTCACAAGCTCCTGACCCGAATCTCTATGTTGTCTTTGTTACTAAGTTCTGAGGGTCACCGTGAGGCCTTGCTGAAGATTCTGAGTCGAACGTTCATGCCAAAGGAGATTTCGACCGACAAGATGGATATGTTGGTCGATAATATTACTGTGAATAATTTCATTTCTTTCAATGACGAGGAAATACCTGAAGGAGGGAGAGGATCATACAGGGCCCTACATATTTCCACAAGATATAAAAGATACATGTTGCCAGATGTCTTAATTGATAATGGGTTAGCCCTAAATGTTCTCCCATTGGCGACATTAAAGAAGCTACCAATAGACAGCTCGCATATAAGGGCTTTCAGAACACTGAGAGAGCATTCGATGGGACACAGAAGGAGGTGATAGGACAGATTGAAGTACCTTTTCAAATCGGACCATCAACTTTTGAGGTGGATTTTATGGCCATGGATATAAAACCCAATTACAGCTATTTGCTTGGACGTCCATAGATTTATATAGTAGGAGCGGTCCCCTCCACTTTACATCATGAACTAAAATTTATGATTGACGGACAATTAGTAACAATAGGTGCAGAGGAGGAAATCATTGCATCGGTAGCCACTGATGCACCCTATATCGAGGTTGATGAGGGTACGCTTGAGTGTCACTTTAGGATGTTAGAGCTAGTCAATGCAACCTATGTCACTAAGGGAAGTAAAGTACCAGGACCAGAATTATCCAACTACGCGAAAGTGCAGGTAAAGAAAACACTCGGAAAAGGAGCTGAAGCTGGAAAAGGATTTGGGAAGGGGCACCAAAAGAGGATGTATCCCGTGGTTATCCCTACCAAGAATGACCGATTTGGGCTAGGTTTCAAACCCAACCATTGGCAAAAAAGGGCAGAGATCAGAAAGCACAAAGAAAGAATGAGTGCAAGATTGAAGGGAGGGGAAATTGAGTGGGTGCCTATGACATTTCCACCCCTAAGTCATAATTTCAGATTCGGAGGTTTCTGGACTAGAATGCCCAAATCAACAAGGAGGAGAAAGGAAAGAATGGCTTAAGTGAAGCATTTGAGAAGCTGAGTGTCAATGTTATAATGGAAGAGAAAGGAGAGAACAAGTACTTGTCCATGATTCGCCCCTGCTCTGAACTTGACAACTGGACTGCCGAAGAAATTCCTATAGTCTTTAAGATAGTTTCAAAGTAATTCTCAAAACCGACCCTTTTGCCTTAGGCCCAAAGGCAATTAGGGATCTTATGTAAAGGGCCTATGTTAAACTTTTAATTTGAAATTCAATAAAGATGCATTTTCCTTTCAACAAACCTTGTATGACAAATTTTTTCATAAACAAACCCTAAAGAAAAAACTAAAATAAATCATTCTATTCATTTGTTCATCTCTTTTCTTTGTATATATTCTTTGCCCTTTCCTTTATAGGTCTTCAAATATCAGTGATTTAAATGATTCCAAGTCTGACCTTGAGGTTGATTTTGAACTACCTTTATGCCTAGAAGAAGCCAAGAATGTTGATGATGAGGAAGAATATGATTTGCCCAGTGACTTACTCAGAATGGTAGAAGGGGAAGTGAAACAGATTCTACCCCATAAGGAAGAGTTGGAAATTCTGAACCTTGGCACAGAAGAAGAAAGACGCGAAGTGAAGATGGGCACCACCATTACAGCTAATACTTGACGAAGCCTGATTGAGCTCCTAAAAGAATTCAAGATATTTTTTCCCGGACATATGAAGACATGCTCGGTCTCGACACTGATATTGTTGTACATTAGCTTCCTATAAGGGTGGGATGAGAGCCTGTGAAGCAGAAACTTAAAAGGATGAAAGCCGAGATGCTTCTAAAGATTAGAGATGAAGTAAGAAAATAATTTGATGCAAGGTTTCTCGAAGTAGCAAAATATCCAGAATGGGTGGCTAACATTGTTTTGGTTCCTAAAAAAGATGGAAAAGTACGCATGTGTGTTGACTATATGGACCTCAATAGAGCAAGCCCCAAAGACAATTTCTCGTTGCCGCACATAGACACATTAGTGGACAACACAACTGGACACTCCCTTTTCTCTTTCATGGATGGTTTCTCTGGGTATAACCAGATTAAAATGTGCCCAAAAGATAGAAAAGACTACCTTCATAACACTGTGGGGAGCCTTTTGCTATAAGGTAATGCCCTTTGGTTTAAAGAATGCAAGGGAAACCTACCAAAGATCCATGGTCACCCATTTTCATGATATGATGTACCGGGAAATAGAAGTATACATGGATGATATGATTACCAAATCTCGATCCGAAGAAGAGCATTTGGTGAACCTAGAGAAACTCTTTCAAAGGTTGAGGAAATTCCAGCTAAAGCTTAACCCAAACAAGTGTACATTTGGGGTTACATCAGGAAAATTATTAGGCTTTGTGGTGAGTAGAAGAGGAATTGAGATTGATCCAGACAAGATTAAGGCCACACTAGAGCTCCCACCACCTCAAACACAGAAGGAGGTTCGAGGTTTCCTGGGAAGGTTAAACTACATTGCCCGTTTCATCTCCCAGTTAACTGATAAATGCGATCCAATGTTTAGGCTACTCAAAAAGAATAACCCAGGCATATGGAATGAAGAATGTCAGGTAGCCTTAGAAAAAATTAAAGAGTAGTTAACTAATCCTCTTATGCTAGTACCGCTAGTTTTCGGGAAACATTCTATACCTAACGGTGTATAAAAACTCTATGGGTTGTGTGCTGGGGCAACATGATGAAACTGGAAATAAAGAAAAGGTAATATATTACCTGGGAAAGAAATTCACCGACTGCGAGACCAGATACTCCTCAATAGAAAAGCTATGTTGTGGTTTAGTATGGGTAGCTAAAAGGCTAAGGTAATATATGTTAATCACACTACATGGCTAATTTCAAAATTAGATCCATTAAAGTTCATGATGGAAGCTCCAGCCCTGTCAGAAAGGCTAGCACGTTGGCAAATGCAACTGTCAGAATTTGACATCCAATATGTAAGCCAGAAAGTAGTAAATAGGAGTGCCATAGATGAATTTTTGGCAAGTCGCGCCTGTGATGACTATAAGGCGTTAAATTTTAATTTCCCTGATGAAGAGTTGATGTGTATTTTGGAAGATGTTGAGGCTCCAACGGAATTATGGATCTTGAACTTTGATGGTGCTGCAAATGCTTTAAGATGTGGAATTGGGCCAATTTTGGTTTCACCAGAAGGAGATTATTACTCTTTCACTAGCCGTTTGAAGTTTTTCTGCACCAATAATATGGCAGAATATGAGGCTTGCATACTGGGGCTAAGAGAGGCCAGTAAAAGGAAAATACGTAATCTGAAAGTTTTTAGAGACTCGGTATTGGTTATCTATCAGATACGAGGCGAATGGGAGACAAAATATACAAAATTGATAAAATATCACAAGTTGGTCCTTGAATTAACCAAATAATTCGATGAGATCACCTTTAAATATCTCCAGAGAAAACAATCAGATGGCTGATGCCTTAGCTATTTTAGCCGCCATGTTTAAATCAAGTGAAGGCTCTAGGATGATGCCTATCAAATTGCAAATGTTAGATTCCCCAGCTCATTGCTATGACGTAGAAGAAGAAGCAAATGACCAACCATGGTACTACGACACTCTATAGCATATAAAGTCACAGTAATACCCCCCAGGCAACTGAAAATGAGAAGAAAATGATTAGGAAATTGGCATCGGGGTATGTTCTTGATGGAGAAATTTTGTACAAGAGAAGTCGAGATCAGGTGCTTTTGAGATGTGTGGATGCAAAAGAAGCTAGCTGATCCTAGAAGAGGTTCATGAGGGAGTTTGTAGAACTCACCCTAGCGGCTTCACCATGGCCAGAAGAATCATGCGCTTTGGATATTATTTGTCGATTATGGAAGGGGATTGCATCAACTATTCTCGCAAATGCCATAAGTGCCAGATTCATGCTGATAAGGTTCATACACCTTCTTAGTCACTCCATGTCATGTCAGCTCATTGGCTATTTTTCATGTAAGGCATAGATGTCATCGGCCAGATTCATCCAAAGACGTCAAATGGACATTGATTTATTCTGGTAGCCATCGACTACTTCACAAAGTGGGTTAAAGCAACCTCGTATGCAAACATCACTAGATCTACAGTTTGCAAATTCCTAAAAAAGGAAATCATCTGTCGATATGGCTTGCTTGAAAGTATCATTACCGATAATGCCTCTAATCTGAATAACAAGATGATAGCAGGAGTCTGTGAGCAATTCAATGTTAAACATCATAATTCAGTGATATATCGCCCGAAGATGAATGAGGCAGTGGAGGCTGCAAATAAGAACATCTAGAAGATAGTTGCAAAAGTGGTCGCTACATATAAAGACTAGCATGAGAAGTTACTGTTTGCCTTATATGCATACCGAACTACAATACAAATGTCCACCGGAGTAACACTATTTTCATTGGTGTACAGAGTAGTGGCAGTATTGCCAATTGAGGTAGAGATACCATCGTTCCATGTCTTAATGGAGGCAAAATTAGAGGAGGCAGAATGGATCCAGGCAAGATACGACCAACTGAATTTAATTGATGAAAAGAGGTTGTAGGCATTGTGTCATGGGCAGATGTACCAAAGAAAGATGATAAGGGCTCATGAGAAGAAAGTTCGCTCGAGAGAATTCCAAGAAGGTGATTTGGTGTTAAAGAAGAGGTTGCCAATTCAAAGTGATTCTCGAGGAAAATGGGCACCTAATTGGGAGGGTCCTTACATTGTAACAAAGGTTTTCTCAAGTGGAGATGAACTTCAGAGCCCTATAAACTCGGATTTGGTCAAAAAATATTATGTCTAAAGAAGAAGAAGAAGAAGAAAAAGAACAAGAACAAGATAAATAAAAAAAGGAAAGAAAAAAAAGAAAGAAAAAAAGGAAAAAAGAAGAAAGAAAATGGGGTTCAAAATGAAAACTCATAAAGGGCGTTTTGAAACCAAAGGAGGACTTGAGTTGAAAACCCACAAAAGGTGGCTTAGGTAGTTGATATGATGGGTAATTCTCTCGGGGACATGACATAGATGAGTTATATATCTTCTCGCATCATCACCAGCTTTGAAGTTTACTTGGCATGAGCAGCATTCAAAACATCCCACGGCGTTTTGACATGAGGAGTTTTGGTCATTGATATCTGAATATTTGTAAACCTTTTTTTGTTTGCCACAGTATTGATAAAATGTTGTTTCTTAGCTTTCCTTTCTTTGCTTAAACCCTTTTTCCCTTTTCACACAAGCATCTTGCATTGAAGTGAGAATTAATAAGTTTGACATCACTAAAAAACATGCAAAAGATTATTGAGCAATACTTTGAAATTTGTTTAAAAGGGTACTGGAATTATGAGGCGTTCTGTGGTTAAGTTTTGAACTTGGGGCATGAAAAAACACAAAACACATGAAGTTGTTCAAGGTGGAAATAAGTTTTGCTGCAAAGATTCCCACGCAAGTAATTCAAAGTACTCTGCAAAAAGAAGAATCAAAGAATTCTCAAGAAGCAAAGAGATATTCCTACACAAGATAGTCCGTCTTCCAGGATAATGAGAACAATTTTACAGACATTGGAAGAGATATCCCAAGGATGTAGGGGTTTTCATTTTTAGAGCCGCTCAAGAAGGCATGTTTCTGAACATTGATGTATCAACTGCAATGATAAGTTGATATATCTCTTGCTAGAGACTGTCATTCCAAGACTAGACAAAGGCTAAGAGACTGTTGAAGAATATGAGGATAAAGTCAGTCTATCCAACCAGGAGTACAAGATAACTGGATTAAGCGAGCAAATGTGCAAAAGATCAAAAATTTTCTATAAAGAGGTGCAAAGAATGAGAATGGTGAAGATTTCTTTTAGAGGAATGGTCAGTGGAATGTTAACAACAAGAAATAGTTAGAGCCATCTAAGATTGAAAGATAGGTTGTTGCTAACTTTCTTGCTCGTTGTGATCCTAATAATATTGTGCAAAGTCTTATCCGGTGAGGAGAAATGAAAGGAATTCATATTGCTTCTCCTTTTGATGAGATGGGCCAGAATAGACGCCTACCATATATTGCCAGAGTTGAGAAAATGTTGTTGAGATGATACAATCCAAGTTCCCCAGAGCTTCACAGTTTCTTTTGTGTCCACTACCTGACAGAAAACCCTAGTTGTGGAAGGGATAGCGCCGCACTCTCCCAACCGTTAGATCTATACGAGATCTAACGACCCAGATCATTCTAGAGCAGAGTACGCAGATTAGCACTCGTACGTGACAGCCACGCACGCAACGTTTCAGCTACGGTCAGGCGATTCACCTTCTCCAATGAATGCTCGAGTCAACTCCATCACTGTTTGCTCCTTGCCAGTGTTTCCCCGGTCATTTTCAGTCATCAAAAGTATGCAAAAGGAAACAAGAGAGATTAAATCCCTAAACAGAAGCATAGTCAACCAAATAAAAGAGAGACCAATCCCTAAATTAAAGCTTCTGGCGAAGATCAAGCAAAATTCAAACCAAGACAAAAGTAATTCAGGGGGAAATCAGGGATTCGTTCTTGTAATTCAAGCATTCTTGTAACTATATAAACCCTATGTAATTCGATGTAGAATAGAGAACAATTTACATACAAATCACACATTCACAAAAGTATACAAAAAGATAGCATTAAGGAGTAGCAAGCATTTGTAATCAGTTTCAAGGAATATAGCAAGCTTTCTGGTAATTCCTTCTTCCTTTTATATTCGTTGTTTTAAATAAAGAAAAAGGATATGTTTTTACCTTTGTTTTGCAAAGCGCCACCGTGGGTGTTGGTTTTGATGTAGCTCCAGTGATGAAAATGTGAATTGCAGACTGCCAAATTCTAGAAAAAAGGGAATTTTTTGGGAACTTTTCGCCGTCGGCAACAGCAGCTGGCACGACGGATGTTCATCGTGTTCTTCAGTCCATGAAGAACACGAAGAACATATTAGAGAAAATGAAGGGGAACTAGTTTGATCCATTTGAGAAATGGGAGAGGAAATGTAATCTGTTTTTAATTTCGGCTATTTATAATGACCCGTGACCCGACCCGTATCCACCTCTTCGATCCGTGCCTTTCTTAGGTGGATATTCCACAGTGGCTCTCTGGTTTTCAATCTTCTCAATTTCTTCCTTTTTCTTCTAAATTGTTCGCCGAATTTCCTTTTTCTTCCGAATTGACCTTCATACTTTGATCTCTTTCCAATTTAGTCCCTGATCCAGGTTTCCTTTTAAAAATAAAAGTTAATTATCCCATTCCTTTATTTAAAATTTAGTATTTATTTAGTTATTTAATTTAATTTAATCTAATCAATTTAGTTGCTTCCTTGTGTCGTTTATATGTACATGTGTGTTTGTTAAAACCCTAGGAATAGGTTCCTTAATAAGCTTAGATTAGAGACATCTTTGAAGTAAAAGTTCCCTCATATTCTTAATAAAATACACTTAATTTTACTTAAACCTTAATAGTTAAAATGGATTTAGATATTTTAGGGATTAATCATTAAGTAGGTTTCATTTAAAAAACTACAAGACATTCAATGATCGTTGTTGCTTTGTTAAAAATTGAAAATTAACTAATGCGGCGTTTTACCAAACATAAATGATGGGTTAGCGCTAGGAGTGTTGGCGGTGATTGGAGTTCATTTTCCGGGCGGTAAGGCCGTTAGAATAGACTTATATTCATAAAACGGACAAATAAATTGAAATTTTGTGAACTTACAAATTCCAACTTTGAAAACTTTCTTTTGAAATCAATAAGGTACCAATTTTTTGGGCGTTGTAGGGGTGCTAACCCTTCCCCACACTTAACCGACCCCCAAACCTATTTTCTGGTTTTCACATATCAAAAAAGAATGTTGTTTTAATAAATAAAACGTTTTATTAAAATAACCTCTTTTTAAAAGTGATCCAATCACACTTTTTTTATAAAAAGATTGGTGGCGACTCTGTGTTTTAGTTTTCAAAATGTTGGGCCTCCTAAAACAGGGTTGCGACAGTCCCTTGATTTGTAAAATTTACCATTTCGTCCCTAAGTTCGAAAGAGTCTAAAATTGACCCCAAATTGAATAAGCTATTAATAGGTTAATCGTTAGGTCTTAAAAGAAATTAATAAGACATTCTAAATAAGGTTTTGAATTCCGAATAAGCTTCTGATCTCTGAATCTGTTTCCAGTAACACTTTTCGACTCGATTCCTTACCAGGCCGGGAAGGGGTGTTACATTTGTGGTATCAGAGCCTAGGTTTAGTCGGTTCTAGGACTAAGCTAAAGTCTATTATGAGTCTGCATCTGCATATGCCACCTAGGAGTTTATTTGTACATGTTATCTGTGACTTGCAACTTACATGATTAAATCTTTTCTATATGAATAGACTTGAAAATGTCCGCACCTACTAATAGGCGTGTCATAAATGAACCGCACCCTGATGCACCTCATCCTCCTCTGATGCCTCCTGCTCAACAGGAGTATCTAATGTCGATGGTCGACATGATTAAGCAAGTGGTCGTGTTTCTTAGGCAAAAACCACCCTCTCAGCCTGCTGAAGCATCTTCATCTATTTCGAGAGCCCCTATTGACAAGCTCCGTCCGTATCTAGTTTACACCTTCACTGGTCAGGACTTGGATAATCCTAAGATAGCAGAGTATTGGCTGGAAAATACTCTTAAAGTCCTAAATAAGAAGATGAAGTGTCCCGAGGAGCACATGTAGAATGTGCCTTGGCCCTAATTTCTGAAGAAGCTCAGAGTTGGTGGGACACCGTGACCCTCACGGTACCTGAGCACCGAATTACGTGGGACTTCTTCCTTCAGAAGTTCAGCAAAAAGTATGTTAGTGAACATTATATTGCTGAAAGGCATAAGAAGTTCCTCCATCTGAGACAAGGAGGAAGACCTATAGAGTAGTATATCCATAATTTTTGAAAGTATGCGAGGTATGGTGCTGAGATTATACGCACGGAAAAGGAGAAGTTCATAATGTTCATCGACGACCTTTGTGATGAGGTACGTCATCTCTTTACTGCTTTGGAGTTGGAGGACTTTCAGAACCTGGTCAACTGGGCAAATTCTACTAAAGCCTCCCAAAAAGCTTACGAGAGGAGGAAAGGGAACCAAGCTAGATTTGACAAGAGGTTCTGAGACGATTCTAGACCTCTTATGCCTTGAATGAAAGGTAGACAGTGGGACCATAAGTCTGCCACCTTTAAACAGCTACCAAGATCGAGATATGTGCCACAGTCCCAATCTTTGGGGACTTTTGTTGCTCGCACAACTTCTGTTAACAATACGGGCAGTTCTGTTAGAGGTTCACAGATTCCCTTATGTAATTTTTGTCAGAAGAGGCACCCGGACAGTGTCGTAGACAATCAGGATCATGTTACCTTTGTGGTGGATCTTGTCACTTCATCAGGCAGTGTTCACAGAATCCCAACGCTCTTACCTCTATGGCTTCTCAAAATAATCTAAACAAGAGAAGTGGAGTGAGACAAGTGGAGTCAGGATCAGCGGGGAGACCTCGCAACACCAATTCTTCTTCATTTTGGCGTGATCCTTAGAGCTCATGTCAGATGTATCATGTGTGAGGCCGAGAGCAAGAGGATGATCTAGATGTGATTGCAGGTATGGTGGAATTATGTTCTGATCTTGTTTATGCTTTGGTAGATCCAGGCTCTACGCATTCCTTCATTAGTAAACCATTGACTGCAAAGTATGCCTTAAAATCTGAATCGGTCACTTCCGAGATTGTTGTCTTTAACCCACTAGGAGATAGTGTGGTTATTCGATCGATCTGTAAAGCTTGTCCTTTAAGGATCCAAAAAATCCTGTTTCCGGTTAACTTGATGGCCTTGCCCTTCCGTGAGTTCGATCTTATCCTAGGTCTTGAATGGTTAGCAGAACATCAAGCTTGGGTAGATTTCTCGAAGAAAAAGCTATACCTCCGTGGACTTGGTAAAGAAAGAATAACCTTGATGAAAACTAAACTCGAGCCTAGTGAAGCTATCATGTGTGCTATGGAGTCTAAAGGAGATTTAAAGCTCGAAGATATGCCGGTAGTAAAGGAATTTCCTAATGTATTTCCCGATGAACTTGTGGGACTCTCTTCGACCCGAGAAGTGGAATTCAGAATTGAAGTGCAACCGAGAACTACACCAGTATCCATTACTCCGTATAGGAAGGCTCTAATTGAATTAAAAGAGTTGAAGGACCAAATACAAGACCTTTTGGATAAGGGATTCATCTGATCGAGTTCCTCACTTTGGGGAGCACCGGTTTTATTTGTCAAGAAAAAAGATGGATCAATGCGACTATGCATTGAATATTGTCAGCTGAATAGAGTAACAATCAAGAATAAATATCCATTACTAAGGATCGATTGACCTCTTCAACCAGTTGAAGGGTGTTTTTGTCTTCTCTAAGATAGACCTACGATCTGAATACTATTAAATGCAAGTGAAGGAGCCCGATGTTCCAAAGACTGCCTTTCGAACTAGATACGACCACTACGAGTTCTTGGTAATGCCTTTTGGGCTTACCAATCACCTGCAACCTTCATGGAGATGATGAATCGTGTGTTCCGGACCTACCTAGATAGATTCATGGTTGTGTCCATAGACGACATCTTAATCTATTCCAAGGACTCTGCCATGCATAAAGAACATTTCCAGATTGTGCTTCAGACTCTCTGAGAGAGACAACTGTATGCTAAGTTCAACAATTATGAGTTTTGGCTATCTAAAGTATCCTTAATGGGTCATGTGATTTCTTCTGCGGGAATTCAGGTGGACCCAAAGAAGATTCAAGCAGTTCTTGACTAGATTCCTCTGAAGAATGTTGGAGAAGTTTGTAGCTTTCTGGGCTTTGCAGGCTACTACCATAGATTCGTTAAAGGGTTCTCGATGATTGTTGCACCCTTGACAAAACTTCTTCCTAAAGAAACCCCCTTTGTATGGACAACCGAGCAACAACGGAGTTTTGATCAACTTAAGCAAGTCCTAACACATGCCCATATTTTGGTACAACCCGAGTCAGACAAAGACTTCACCGTATACAGTGATGCATCCCACTTGGGATTAGGCTGTGGGCTTATACACGAGGGAAAAGTCTTTGCTTATGCCTCACATCAGCTTAAACCACACGAGCTGAACTATCCAACTCATGATCTAGAGCTAGCTGTCATTGTGTTTGTCTTAAAGATTTGGAGGCACTATCTATATGGTGAGAAGTGTCACTTGTACACTAATCATAAGAGCTTGAAGTATCTTCTAACTCAGAAAGAGCTAAATCTTCCCCAACATTGATGGATGGAGCTTTTGAAAGACTATGACCTGGTCATTGATTACCATCTTGGTAAGGCCAGTGTTGTGGCTGACGCTCTAAGTCGGAAGCTGACTCCCTCTCCGAGATGTTTGAATGCTCACTTCCGGCTCAAGAAGCATTGCAAGTTATTGGCTGAATTGAGAGTTCAGTCTACCATCATGTCTCGAATTAAAGCACTCCAAGAATCTGATGAGGAGTTGCAAACTCTTATTGAAAAGATCAAGGATAAGCAAGATCCTAACTTTGCTGTGAATTCCAAAGGTCTGTTGTGTTTCCGAAACCGTATCTGTGTACCCGAAGATGATAATCTTTGGAATCAAATTCTGAATGAAGCTCATTCGAACCCTT
This sequence comes from Hibiscus mutabilis, assembly GCA_019671005.1. NCBI lineage: Eukaryota > Viridiplantae > Streptophyta > Magnoliopsida > Malvales > Malvaceae > Hibiscus > Hibiscus mutabilis. Next base: position 49,768,767 of record CM033714.1, read on the forward strand.
TTTCTATCCATCCTGGAGCTATCAAGATGTATAAGGATCTAAAAGAGTTGTATTGGTGGTCTGGCATGAAAAGTAAGATCACAAATTTTGTGGCTAGGTGCTTGCCTTGCCAACGGGTTAAAGCTGAGCACAAGGTGCCTACTGGTCTTTTGCAACCTATCGAGCTTCCACAGTGGAAATGGAAGCGTATTACGATGGATTTCATAAGTGGTCTACTGATGACACCGAAGAAGAATGATGCAATTTGGGTCATTGTAGATCAATTTACCAAGTCTGCTCATTTCATTCTGGTGAGAATGGACTTCGGTTTGCCTAAGCTTGCTGAGTTGTACATTTGGGAACTTATCCGTTTGCACAGAGTTCCTATGTCCATTATTTTTGATCGTGATCCACGCTTTGCATCCCAGTTTTGGAGGACCCTACAAGAGGCTTTGGGAACTCAAGTGTGCCTAAGCATTGCTTTCCATCCTCAGATCGATGGTTAATTCGAAAGGGTTATTCAGGTAACTTTATTTCTCTTTTATCCAGATGTATAAGTGTTTTGTATCAATCCCGATTCTTCCTTGTAGATTCTGGAAGATATGCTCTAAGCCTGTGTTGTTGACTTCGGGAATACGTGGGAGAAATCCCTGCTTTTGGTGGAATTTGCTTACAACAATAGCTACCAAGCCTTAATTCAAATGGCCCCCTATGAAGCCCTTTACAGGAAGAGATGTAGAACCCCTCTTTGTTGGACCGAGCTTGGTGAAGGTAAGATATTAGGCCCTGACTTACTTCGAGAAACTGAAGAAAGGGTGACCATTATTCGTGATCAGCTCAAAGCTGCGTTTGATCGGCAAAAAGCTTATGCTAATCTAAAAAAAAGGAACACTCAGTATAAGGTTGGTGAGAAAGTGATAGAGTAGCGCAATCTTGGATTTGGAAGCCTTCAATCAAGTTGTTGCAAGAACTAGGAGCTCTAGACTCAATCAAGGAAGTTTGAGCAGATCTGAAAATTCAAGAGAAAATATAAGGAACTTTCTTGAAATTTTCAGATTCAAGGCTGGAAATTTAAAGAAAGAAAGATAAGATGAAGGATTATATGATAAGGAATAAGAATATAAAAAGAAGATTAAAAAAGATTGAGAAAGAGATAAGTAAAACAAATCTGAAAATTCTAGCTTTGTTCGTGGAATTACGAAAGATGGAGTGAAGGTTGAAGATGAAGATGGCTTGCGAATTGTTGATGTTGTTTTGTCCTCGACACCCTCTTAGACTCAATTATCTAAGCAAGCAACCTCAAGCGGCTCTAACCCACACTCCTAGACGCGATTATCTAGGCAAGCAAGAGTTTGAAGATGATCTCCCTCACAAGAACTCGTCGAACTTATGTTGAAGAAGACTTCGAAGGCACAAGTAATCAGCACTTGCAAAAGCAAACTCACTAAATATTTCATAAATCAAAGAAAATCTATTTTACAATGATAGAGGCTTCATCCTATTATAGGTGAAGGATAGACAAAGTAATTTAACTTCTACTAAAACAAGGAAAACCTAATCCAATTAAAAATAATAAAAAATAGCAGCCTTTAAACTCCTTGTGCTTGTGTGGCAAGGAATAGGGTGATAAGGCAAGTGATCAGCTGATAAGGGCTGGGTGACTGGTTCCTAAAGTATATAAAACCCTAAAAACATCAATTTAAATGATAATAAATATATTGGGCTAAGTTTAATTCGTCCAAAGCCTTATATGTTAGCTCTTGGGCTGAATTTTACAAAATCCCGTAATAATCCAGTTTTCTGCATGCGCAGTCTTCAGTAAATGGGACGTATCTTGAGTTCCTGACGTCCGATTGACGCGTTTCAAGATGCGTTGGAAAGGTAACTGAATGATGGACAATTTGTTAGAAGACAACTTGACTGAGAAATGCCCGAATCCCATCCGAAATCTCGTCGCAAGTTGGGTGACTTTCCAGACTTCACAAACATATTCAATTTTTTGTCCAAGATGCATCGTTTTTGACCTCCTATGCGTGCATTGTTTTGGCTTTCATTGTTTTCATCGAAAAAATTCAGCTTCTTGTCTAATATTAGTAATTTGACCTCGCTCATGCATGTATCATTCCCCCACTCCTCAAAATGATTCGTCCTCGAATCTAAATCGGCAATGAGAGAACAATCATCAACTTCAATTGAAATGGCTTCTTTGTTGTATGTGGAGTGATCTAATTGAGATCCTCTCAATGGTTTAACAAAATCTTGAAAAAATAAGACAGCACTACTCGAACATTTGTAAGGATTAGTCAAAACAAAACACTCGTCGCGTTCTTTTTCTTGTCTTTTTCTTTTGGGCTTTGTGTGACTTTTACCTCATATGTATTTTCACTCACCAAATTTGGGCCGTTAATTTGACTTTTTTCACTCTCGGCCTCTTTACTCTCAGTCTTTTGTATCTCAAATCCCATATCCCTCTCACAAAAATTATCATCAATGTACAATTTCTGTATAGAAGAAAGTGTTTCTAATAGAATGATAGGACAAGAATCAAATGAAGGGTTAGAATTATACTTACTTTCTTTGTGGGGAGGTGATGAGAGTATATCAAGCGCACCTACTACTTCACATGAGGGATTAGAAGCATTGTCATCTTGTCTAATATCTTCATTATCACTATCATCTTGTTTTAGTGTTTGTGTGTTTTCCGTCAACATGGGGATTTTTGTCTTGTCTTTGTCCAATGACTTGGATGTTTCAATTTTCTGCTTTGGTCTACTTGAGTCGAGCAAAGGTTTAGAAGAATTAGAATGAGATAAAGGTTGAGTGCTACCTCTGTCATAGTGATAATTCTTCTGTCGATATCGTTGTCGATCTTTGATGCGCTTTTCGATTGTCATGGCGAATTGGAATGCCACTTGAAGGGTGTAGTAGGTTTTGAGTTTAAGTACCTCAAGAATATTGTCATTGAGTCCGATAACAAACATAGTCATTGTATCCTCTTCATCCTCTTGTATGTCGGCTTTTTGCATCAATGATTCCATCTCTTTGAGATACTTATCAACAGTTCTGCAGCCTTATCGGATCCTTTGTAACTTTTGTTTGATCTCCCGTTGATATAATGGGGGAACAAATCGTTCTCGCATGACTTTTTTAAGTTCTCCCCATTAGGTTATCTTGGCTTCTCTATTGAGACGCCGATTGCGGACCAATTGGGACCACCAAATGGATGCATATTCAGTGAATTCGAGAGTCAACAGTGGAACTTGATCCTCTTCGGGACATTGATAATGCTCGAATAGAAGATCAACTTGATTTTCCCAGTCACAATAAGCATCAAGGTCATACCTTCCTTGAAAAGGTGGTACAGTGATCTTCGGTTTGGCTAAGGTGTTTGTTGCTCGTCTCGGTTCTGTGCGAGGATTATGCCTATGTAGGGGGTTTTGGCGTCTATTCTGAATGGGAACAAGATTTGGACGCCTAGGCTATTCAGTATCGCTTGCAATAGCAGTAGTTTCTAATCTCCCAATGGTTTGAGTAATTGCGGTTACGGTTGTATCGGTGTGCTCAAGCTTGGTTGCCAATGAGGTTACAGTCCGTTCAAGTTTATTGAGAGTATCTGAAACTTCTTAAAGAGTCACTTCATGTGGTTCTTCATCGTTACTCGTTTCTGACATCCTGAAACACTCAAATTTAAAAGGTAAAAAGCAAAAGAAAACTAGAAATCTCATTAAACACTCCAAGGAATAAATTTTTGGCAAGGCAAGTAAACCGATCTCGTGCTCTTTAAAGACCTTCCTGCCACAAGTCAACAAGTTACAATCGGAATTTAATCCTAACAATGAGTCCTAATTGTACTAGGAGTCCAATGAAAGGCTTGACACCAATTGAATATAGTTGCAAGAAAGAAGGATTGTAATGCAACTTTTAGTCCTACTCACACCAGAAAAGAGAAGGTGTTAAATTGCATAATAGAAGAAAGAAAAAGCAAGACAAAGGAACTTTAAGAAACTAAGAGTAGGAAAAAATTAGTAGAGAAAGATGATAACCCCAAAACCCAGAAACAACTTGAAGGAAGAAATCCAATGTTGAATCCACTTCAATGTGATGCTTGTGGTGGTTGATGATGGTGATCTTGATGATTCTTGATGGTGGTTGGTGGCTAGGTATGAGCTTTCTCACTTTCTTCATTTTTCTTTCTTTTCTTTTTCTTTTTATTTTATTTTTTCTCTCTTTTTTTTCTTTTTACAAGGTAAATAAACTAAAAATAACGAAAATTGAAGAAAAAAATAATGAAAATAGGGTTAAAGTAGGGGAAAACCCTAATTTTGCTGAAACTTTATCCACTTCGTTCGAGGTGTTCCCAAAGTCCAAAAATTCTGAAATTTTTTGTGGTGACTCCTGCAATGGTGTAGATCTGATCTGGAAATTTTCAGCTCAAAATTCACTCGTTTGGTTTTGACGAATTTTCCCTAATTTTCGAGTTTTCTTCCCAAAAATGCCAAAATTCTTGCCAAGAATCGTTCCAAATCTGATACCAAATGATAGAGTAGCACAATCTTGGATTTGGAAGCCTTCAATCAAGTTGTTGCAAGAACTAGGAGCTATAGACTCAATCAAGGAAGTTTGGGCAGATCTGAAAATTCAAGAGAAAAAAGAAGGGATTTTCATGAAATTTTCAGATTCAAGGCTGAAAATTTAAAGAAAGAAAGACAAGATGAAGGATTAGATGATAAGAAATAAGAATATATAAATAAAAAGATGAGAAAAGATTAAGAAGAAGATAGGTAAAACAAATCTGAAAATTCTAGCTTTGTTTATGGAATTATGGAAGGTGGTGTGAAGGTTGAAGATGAAGATGGCTTGTGAATTGTTGATGTTGTTTTGTCCTCGGCACCCTCTTAGACTCAATTATCTAAGCAAGCAACCTCAAGCGGCTCTAACCCACCCTCCTAGACGCGATTATCTAGGCAAGCAAGAGTTTGAAGATGATCTCCCTCACAAGAACTTGTCGAACTTATGTTGAAGAAGACTTCGAAGGCACAAGTAATCAGCACTTGCAAAAGCAAACTCACTAAATATTTCATAAATCAAAGAAAATCTATTTTACAATGATGGAGGCTTCATCCTTTTATAGGTGAAGGATAGACAAAGTAATTTAACTTCTACTAAAACAAGGAAAACCTAATCCAATTAAAAATAATAAAAAAATAACAGCCTTTTTTTATTCTTTTCTTTTTTTCTCTTTTTTTCTTTTTACAAGGTAAATAAAACGAAAATAATGAAAATTGAAGAAAAAATAATGAAAATAGGGTTAAAGCAGGGGGAAAACCCTAATTTTGCTGAAACTTTATCCACTTCGTTCGAGGTGTTCCCGAAGTTCAAAAATTCTGAAATTTTGTGTGGTGACTCCTTCAACGGTGTAGATCTGATCTGGAAATTTTCAGCTCAAAATTCACTCGTTTGGTTTTGACGAATTTTCCCTAATTTTCGAGTTTTTTTCCCCAAAACGCCAAAATTCTTGCCAAGAATCGTCTCAAACCTGATACCAAATGATAGAGTAGCGCAATCTTGGATTTGGAAGCCTTCAATCAAGTTGTTGCAAGAACTAGGAGCTCTAGACTCAATGAAGGAAGTTTGAGCAGATCTGAAAATTCAAGAGAAAATAGAAGGGATTTTCTTGAAATTTTCAGATTCAAGGCTGGAAATTTAAAGAAAGAAAGATAAGATGAAGGATTATATGATAAGAAATAAGAATATAAAAAGAAGATTAAAAAAGATTGAGAAAGGGATAAGTAAAACAAATCTGAAAATTCTAGCTTTGTTTATGGAATTATGGAAGATGGAGTGAAGGTTGAAGATAAAGATGGCTTGCGAATTGTTGATGTTGTTTTGTCTTTGGCACCCTCTTAGACTCAATTATCTAAGCAAGCAACCTCAAGTGGCTCTAACCCACCCTCCTAGACGCGATTATCTAGGCAAGCAAGAGTGTGAAGATGATCTCCCTCACAAGAACTCGTCGAACTTATGTTGAAGAAGACTTCGAAGACACAAGTAATCAGCACTTGCAAAAGCAAACTCACTAAATATTTCATAAATCAAAGAAAATCTATTTTACAATGATGTAGGCTTCATCCTTTTATAGGTGAAGGGTAGACAAAGTAATTTAACTTCTACTAAAACAAGGAAAACCTAATCCAATTAAAAATAATAAAAAAATAACAGCCTTTAAACTCCTTGTGCTTGTGTGGCAAGGAATATGGTGATAAGGCAAGTGATAAGCTGATAAGGGCTGGGTGGCTGGTTCCTAAAGTATGTAAAGCCCTAAAAACATCAATTTAAATGATAATAAATATATTGGGCTAAGTTTAATTCGTCCAAAGCCTTATATGTTAGCTTTTGGGCTGAATTTTACAAAATCCCGTAATAATCCAGTTTTCTGCATGCGCAGTCTTCAGTAAATTGGTCGTACTTGAGTTCCTGATGTCTGATTGACGCGTTTCAAGATGCTTTGGAAAGGTAACTGAATGATGGACAATTTGTTAGAAGACAACTTGACTTAGAAATGCCCGGATACCATCCGAAAACTCGTCGCAAGTTGGGTGACTTTCCAGACTTCACAAACAGATTCAATTTTTTGTCCAAGATGCATCATTTTTGACCTCCTATGCGTGCATTGTTTTGGCTTTTATTGTTTTCATCGAACAAATTCAGCTTCTTGTCCAATATTATAATTTGACCTCGCTCATGCATGTATCAAAAAGCTTTCCTCAAAGTATCTTCGTGGAAGAAGATCCTTCGTTGTGGCAAAAAAGAGAAGTTGAGTCCCCGATTCATTGGCCCATTTGGGGTGATTGAGAGAGTTGGACCTGTTACGTACCGACTATCCCTCCATGAGGAGTTAAGTCGAATTCATAATGTCTTTCACGTGTCCATGCTATGGAAGTACCGGTCTGATCCATCCGATGTAATCGAGCCAGAGTCTGTGGAGATTCAATCTAATCTGACGTACGATGAGGAACCTGTGCAGATTCTCGAACGAAAAGTCAAGAGGCTTTGAAACAAATATGTTCCCCTAGTAAAAGTCCTTTGGAGAAGTCATTCGATTGAGGAAGCAACATGGGAACCAAAAGAAGCAATGCAAAAGCAGTACCCTCATCTGTTCAACTAGAGTGAAAATTTGAGGATGAATTTTCTTAAAGGGGGAGAGTTGTCACATTTCTAAAACCAACCTAGTTGGAAATTGGTTCTGGTGATCGAAAATTCTGTAACTGGCCGAGCCGAATAACGTAATTTCTCAAACCTTTGTACTCCATTGTGAAGTAATGGAAGCTATTGGGACTAAATTGAATTGTGGGATCTTTTTGTAAGAAATTCAAAGTTGAAAATGAACTAGGCATATCGATACGGTAAGACCAGTATCAATACGGCCTAACTGCCCATAACTAACTTACATATTTTAGCTTAGTCGTATCGATACGGCCATAAGGTGTATCGATATGGGTCCCTACATAATCTATTTTGGTGACTAATTTGAAGATATGGGAAAAGGGGTGCTGAGTCACCTACTTGCTAGCCTCCCCCATATGAAATATCTCAGAAAAGATGACTAATTGTCATCAAATTGTTTAATTGAAAGAAAGGTAGGGAAAGAAATTGTTTGGGTTAAGCAAACCCTTGGCCAAAGGAAACCTTTCCATTGGCTAGGGGTGAGGTGGAACAATAATTAAGGGATTTAGTCTCTTAAAATGAATTGGGAAAAGCTCTCTACCTTATTTGAACTTCTCGAAAGCAAAACTCAATGGAAACCAAGCTAGCACCACCATTGTTGTCTTCAACCTTGAGCGCAAGCACACACCTCCCTTATTAACCTCCCTAAGCTTAAGCTTTCTTCGATCCAATAATTCCATAGCAAAGCTATCGATCGGGTGAGTGAAATTCCTCAATCAATTTTCGGAATCCATGGATACTTGGAGTTTAATTCTAAGTTGAAGTGTTAAGCCTAATCTTGAAATAAGTAAAATTTCATTATTTTGGTTATAATAACCTCTTGTTCTCAAAGGAAACCAAGCTAGCACCACCATTGTTGTCTTCAACCTTGAGCTCAAGCACACATCTCCCTTATTAACCTCCCTAAGCTTAAGCATTCTTCGATCCAATAATTCCATAGCAAAGCTATCGATCGGGTAAGTGAAAGCCCTCAATCAATTTTTGAAATCCATGGATACTTGGAGTTTAATTTCAAGTTGAAGTGTTAAGCCTAATCTTGAAATAAGTATAATTTTATTGTTTTGGTTATAATAACCTCTTGTGCTTTCATCCTAGCCCAATGATGGTGGTGGCAAAGGAAGACAATGGCGGCGGCACAATGACAACCATGATGACAATGCATAATCTATAGCAAGGTAAACAATGATCAAGAGACATGAAAACAAACCCGAACAAGGCTTAACCCAAAACTGAAGGGATCAAAATATCTTACCTACACAAAAATGGTGGAACCATGGCGAAGGATACAACGGTGCGAGAGGCTGAATAGATGAAGCAGCGGTGAAGCGAGAAACGATGGAGGTCGAGTGATCTCTCTATAGTTTCTGGGTAGCCAAAGAACGATGCAAAGGCGAGGCAAAAAGAGGTAGAGCATGACGGCGAGATAGAAGATTTGAACGGTTTCTCTGCCATTTTCTAAGCAATGATGACTGACAAGAGAGTTATGAACGAAGGGTTTTGCTTGCAAGGACTTAGAGACCCCATTGGTGGGATCGCTGATCAAAACATACAGAGGCGTAAGCTTGGTCGGAGCTTCGTCGAAAATAGAGATGGGGAAGGGTTATTTTTAGAGAGATTTTTGGAGAAGGTGGCTATTAATTTCAAAATAGGAGATGAAAAGGTTGAATTAGTTCTGATAAAGGAATATAATATTAGATGTTAGTGGGTAAAACACGATGTAAGGGTCTCAACTTTCACCCGTTTAACAAAATGGCCCTTAAAGTTCCAATTCTTAACAATTTGGTCACTGAATTCTAAATTTCTACCAATTTTGCTCTCAATCTCAATTAGGGTTTTTGAATATAAATTCCCAAATATTAAGGTTTTAAATATAAGAATTCTAGAATTAGGGTTTTCAATTTGGGGAATATTTTGGGGTGTTATAGCATCAATCAAAGGAATTTGAACAATAAGTTGTTGCAAAGTATTCTAAAAGAATTGAAATTGATTGCCCGACTCAGCATTCTTAAATCTTTAAGGAAAAGTTGGAGATGGATTGTCTGACTTCTATGCCGACATTAGGCATTATGGTGACAACTTCAGTTGTAAAACAGATGGAACTAGAGTAATAACAGGAGGGACATTACTCATCTTGCCAACATTATCTCCATCTTGTGATGTATGATTAGGAATAGAGGACTCTCGCCATTCGTGAGTAGTTATGGGAACTGGCTACGTCGAGTCAGAAGTCCGTTTTCCACTGCGAAGAGTCCTTGCAATGCTCCTTACCCTTGTTCACCAGACTTTCAGTGTTCCTAGGTAATGTGCTCGGTTGTCTAGAATTAATATCAATAGCTAACTATCCCTACTGAGCTTCTAAAGTGCATATTAATGAAGAGTGGCCTTGCACTAGCTTTTGTACAAGACAAATGATCATGCATCATCTCTTTAAAACGAGAAAATGGGTCAGAGATTGTTGACGGAGCATAATGCCAAACTGTGATTGCTGAGATTGTGAAGTAATATGTTGAGGTTGCATTTGATTCTGTTGTGGCTGCAATGGAGCATGTGGCGTAAACTGCTGTAATGACATTTTTTTTGCTTTCTTTTCTTTCTTAAAAAAATAAGCGTGGTTTTCTTTTAGAAAATTTGTCGATACGAATTATCCCGGAAATCACTTTTGAAATCTTAATTTAAAGGGTTTTCTTTTGAAAATTTGTTCTTTTTCTTTGAAAATAATGAAAACATGGAGTCGCCACTGACCACTTGGATAAGGTAGGCCGGACAACACAAAACCAGAGATTCATTTTGAAATGGGCTCGGGAGTTGGTTACGTGTGGGAAAGGATTAGCACCCCCATCACGCATGGAAATCGGTACCAAAATATTTGTTGCTTTTAATCGAGGGAAATTGTCAAAATTTGAAAGGAATTTAGTTCGGTGACCTTAATTGAAAATTAACTTTAATTGAACAGGCTTTAACAAATTGGTGGGTTTAAATTAATTGGACATTTAATTAATAAGGATGACGATACACCGGACCTTAAACTAAACTGACATCAAATAAGACCAACTGTCGTGTTAGTTTAGGGTTCGAATCCCGTACGTCACCTTTATGCATGGTGCAAACAGTTATAACGTGGTGAAATGATCTTGTCCCTTTTTCTACCAATTATCCCAGAGCAGTAAGGATTAACCTAAATATTCGGTCAACATCCATTGAGGCAAGACTGTTGCGACATAAATATCGGGATTAATGAATACCCCTTTTTGTTCTGATTTAGATTAATTAACATGCGAACAAAGCATTAAGAGTCACATGAATGACAATTAAATGATGGAAAACAAGGGCTTCAAAGATAAACTCACAAGGCCCACCCAAAGATCTAACCTATGAAGGCCCAAGTTATAAGAAATTCAATTCGTGATCTAATTAATCTAAGAGAATCTAATATTTAATCCTAACTTGATTAATTAACCTTAAAAAGATCTAAACCCTAAAATTAGCATAATTAATTTAAAATCATGCCCCTATGAGACGGGCACATGATTTAAATTAATTAACTTAATTAACCTAAATCTAATCTAAAACCCAAAGACTAATAACTAGGACCAATAATCTAAAGCCCAAAACTACCAAAACAAGGCCTAAGGCCAAAAAGCCTAAAACTAAGCCTACACTAAAACTATGTCAAACCTAAACTATTTCAAACAAGGCCTAAGCTAAGAGCCCAAACCCACATATCACAAATATAATGTATATTTAATATATATCATATTCTTTTTATAAAAAAAGTATATATTACAGAATATATTATAAGCACAAAATGACATATAATTTTACTTTATATTTTTTGAAAACATATTTTATATGTATACATTTACAAAACTATATATATTTATTATTTTACAACTCTAAATATATTATGTATTATAAGGAAAAAATATGTTACACAAAGGTAATATACTATATTATATGGGAAACAATTTACATACTTTATGAAATATGTATTGTATACCTAAGGAAGACTAGATATATATGTATATTATAAATTTCTTAAAACATATGTATTTGAAAACTACACCCTTATAAAATTACATTTATAAACTCTTTATAAAATATAAACTCTTTATAAAATATTATATTATATATTTTAAACAAACCATATTATGCCTCTTTTTTTCTTAAGAAAAAGAGAACTACGCCCTATATATATTATAAATCATACATCATAAACATCACATGAAAACTACATACTAAAACAACCATTTGATATAAACACTTCAACCATAAATTAAAGAGCAATAGATTTAAACATAAAACGAAAAGACAATATATGTGCAAAATGAATTAGAGGTAAAATACATGAAAAAAGATTAAACACTAGAACTGGACTCGATTGAACAGATAAAAACCTTGAAGACCTAAACGAGAGAAGAAAAAAGGACCAGATTGCAAAACATTTCAAACCTAGGAGGATCGGGGACGGGGTTTCAAAACACGAAATGGCTTAAGAGTGCGATTATACCATGCAGGAGGACTGATGTTGCTATTTGGATTTGCAGAAGCCCTTAAGATGCAAAAAGAGAAGGGCAGAGGTCCTTAAATGGACATTAGACCATTTTAAAAATAAGAAAGATTTATAAAAGCCCTTTATTTCATATAGGTTGCCTCTTTTGTAAAAAAACAAAGTTCTTAAACTCTAATTATCTCCCCAACGTTCATCTGGGTTCATCTCGAACCCAGATTCTGGTGACTCGCCGTCGTACTTTCCAGAAAACGGCCATCGACGAGACCAAAACTAAACCCCAAAAACCCTCTTTTTCCTTTAGCACCGAAACCAATTTGGGATTTCCCAAAATCTTTGAAATCAAACCTCTTTCTAGAAAAACCGAAGCCAAAACACCCACTCTTTTAAACAATGGTGACCGTTTCCTTCCATTGTCGGTTCCCCTCTCTAGAATCTGAGAAGGCGCAAGGGTTATCATCGGAAAACGAGGGGAACCACGGCAACCGACGACTCAAAAACAAGAAAGGTAAAAGAACCAAACCCAATTTCTATTCATACATGTATTTAAAGCAAAGGAAAGTAGAAGTGATACCTCTGAAGGTTTTGATTTTGTATTACTTTGTCTGAAAGTTTCCCCAGAATTCTCCTTAGGGGTTACAATGGTTGGGGCTTTCAATTTATAGCCTGAAATTATAGGATTTAGCAATTACATGAAATTGAAACGAAAAAAAGCTATTGGTTGTTCCTAATTCTCTGAAATTCTTGTTTGTATTCATCTGCCCTCTCCTGCTGTTGTCGATCTATTGGGGAGAAATTCCTTTTGATATTTTGTGTTTTGTTGTGCATGTGAGGAGAGGGGGACCATTGGAGACGGCTGGGCTTGGTGGCAGAGGAATGGGCGCGGTTCGTGAGTTGAGGAGGCAGCACAGCTTGGGAAGCCGAGGAGTCATGGGATGTGATTTGTACGCGCGCGTGGATATCTCCAGCCGTCGCACGTGGGCGCGTAGCCATTCTGGAAGCTTCCCCACGTCGATCTGAGCCGTCTGATGGTTTGATCTAACGGTTACCATCTGGTGTTATGTGGGCTGCCATCTAGGGTTTCCTCCTCGGAGGCGTTCTGGACCGTTAGATCAAGGTTTGATCTAACGGTTACCATCTAGCTGTACAAAGATTATCAGGGTTAGGGTTTTAATTGTACGGGCCTTATTAGGCCAGATATGTATATGGACTATTTTATTTTAAAGACTTGGGCCATATTTATTTATTTAATGAGCTGTTAATTAATTTGTGGGCTGGTTTAAATAAAAACGGGCTTTTATTTGTATACTTTGGTTTCAATATAGTATAGTATAAGATAATAATATATAATAATACTAATAGTAACGATAATAATAGTAATAATAATGTGAAAGTAATAGATGATATAATGATACGGTATATACAAGATAAATTTTAGCAATGTATAATAATAACAATAATAAGGTAAGGTAAGCACTATAATACTAATATCAAATAAGGTGGCAATAGATTATAATAGTAACACTTATGCATATTACTTAGTAAAATAAAGCTGTGGTAATATATATGTATCTAAATAATATTTTTTGGGTTTTTGGATACATAGCAAAATAACAAAAGCAACATATCTACATATAGTAGAAGCCCAATATATTTTTCTTTTTTTTTTCAGGTTCTAAAAGTATGACATACAATATAGAATAACTAGTATAATATAATGGTAACCACAAGCAAAATATACTATTCATGTTTTTGGCTTTTCTTTTTTCTTAATTTTAAAAGTAAGCACACACACATATATAGAATATAGTTGAAATTAACCAAAGCCCAGCCCATTAGTGTAATAACAAAAGCAAGAACAAAACGGGTCTACCCCGGACAAAATTAGTGATTACAGCTGCCCCTCTTTGCTTATCCTTGTGGAACAAGAATAAAGCAAAGACCATAAGCACTAATTTTGTCCTACTTCTATGTCGGATGATTTTGAGCTGCGAGTTCTTCCTATACAGAACTGTTCGCTCTTTCTCTCCCTACAGCATGGAGCTATGAGTATTTTCCTCCTTTGCCCCAAAGTCATTGAGCTAGGGGTATCTGCCCCTTTCACTTTAAAATCCCTGAGCTATGAGTATCTGCCTCCTCTACTCGGTAGTCCTCGTACGGTGAGTTTGAAATTTGTCACCTGAAATCCTTGAGCTTTGAGTATCTGCCTCTTTTGCTCAGATATTCTGATATGGCGAATTTGAAATCTAGCGCATGAAATCCTTGAGCTTTGAGTATCTGCCTCCTTTGCTCGGACGTTATAATACGGCGAGTTTGAAATCCGTCGCCTAAAATCTTTGAAATTTTTCGTTTAAATATCTGTAAAAAGAGATGCAATATTATGATGGTGCAGGTTAGCATGCTCCCATCTTAAGGATGTCTAGTCTACATATGATGCATGACTGGCGGGATTTAATCACTTTTCTCAAAAGCCTTCGCTCCCTCGATCAATCCTTCTTTGATTTCTTCTTTACTTCTTTCTTTCTTCTTCTTCTTCTTCTTCTTCTTCTTCTTCTTCTTACCCTTTGCAACGAATGATGCTTTGCCTCATACTTAGGTGCTACCATTTATGCCCCTTTTCATTCCGATCTTCTAAAATATCCTCGTTTTGAAACGTCTTTTTAGTTTTTCACCTTAGTGCCCTTTTAGGTTTTCACTTTGGTTTTCTTTTTCTTTTTCTTTTTCTTTTTTTTCTTTTCTCTTTCGGTGCCCTTTCAGGTTTTTACCTAGGGATAGCTTTATCCTCATAATCCCTTTATTTCCCTTTGACAGTCTTGAAACTTGATGTGGCCGGGACCTATTTTTCTTCTATGGCCTAATAAATGGAGTCTCCTCTTGGTTCTGCATTAATATACTTCTTTGCACCGTCTGCATTTAAAAGGTTGGAACATAGTAATACCAAGAAACCTTTTGCTTGTTATAAACCTACGTCAACCTACTTGCATGATGCTTGTAAAAAGACATGAAAAGGTATGAAATAATACTTCATTAATATTTCATAATTTTAGAATGATTTGAAAGTCATGGAAAACATAGAAGAAAAGGAAAACAAAGCATGACGTTGCATCCCAATCATTGACTGTATGAATGATGCGAGAGCCTGTCAAATGAAATAGATCTCTTTGCTAGAAATTCTCTGCTGAAACTCCTTAATTCTTGAGAGGGTTCCTTCTCTTGGATGCCTAATCTACGACGATCATCTGAGATGCCCTTTTCGGGTTTTCAACTCAAATCCTCCTTTGGTTTCAAGACACCATTTTATGGTTTTCATCTTGAACACCCCATTTGACTTTTCTTTTTCTTTTTTTATATATAACCAAAGCGCCCTTTTGGGTTTTCACTTTAGGTATTTTCATTTTGCGAAGCGCCTTTCCGGATTTTCATTATGTTTTTTCTTTCTTTCTTTTTCTTTTCTTTTTTTTCTTTTTCTTTTTCTATTTTTTCTCTTCATGCATAGTACCTCTTGACTGAATATGAATTCACCGGATTGTTCAACACCTTTCCATCCATTTCTATTAGTATCAATGCTCCTCCAGAAAAAGGTCTTTTTAACGACGTAAGATCTTTTCCAATTAGGCATCAATTTCCCACGGAAATCCTTTTGAGTCAACAGGATTCTTTTAAGCACTAGATCCCCCTCTCGAAATTCTCTTGGGCAAACTTTCTTATCGTAAGCTTGCATCATCCTTTTTTGGTACATCTGGCCATGGCAAAGGGCTTTCAACCTTTTCTCCTCAATGAGATTCAATTGGTCAAACTGAGCCTGAACCCATTCAGCTTCTTCCATCTTTACCTCACTTAGAATTCGAAGCGATGGAATCTCTACTTCGATAGGTAGCATCGCCTTTGTGTCGTAGACCAATGAGTATGGCGTTGCCCCTGTAGAAGTACGTATTGATGTGCGGTAAGAAAGTTGGAAGCATTATCGGTAATAATCCTTTCTGGCAAGCCGTAACGACAAATGATCTCTTTCTTCAAAAACCTACAAACTGTTACTCTTGTAATGCTGGCATAGGATGCTGCTTCTATCCACTTGGTAAAGTAAACGATGACAACCAGAATGAAGTGATGCCCATTGGATGCCTTGGGATGAATCTGATCAATGACAACCATTCCACATATAGCGAATGGCTATGGTGATTTCATGGTGTATAGAGGTAATGTTTGAGAATGGATCTTGTCAGCATATATCTGCCATTTATGACATTTCTTTGCATAGCCAATACAATCTCCTTCCATGGTTGATCAAAAATATCCATACCTCATGATTTTTCGAGCCATCGAGAAACCATTGGCATGTGTCCCACAGAGCCCATCATGTACCTCGGCCAATATGTTTTTTGCTTCTTCAGTATTGACACACCTTAACATGATTTGGTCCTTACCTTTTTTTATAAGATCTCCCCGTCTAAAACATACCCTGTTGCCATTCTTCTGATGGTTCTCTTGTCATTTTCATTGGCCCCTTTGGGGTAGGTTTGGAACTTGATATACTGAAGGATGTCATAGTACCATGGGTTACCATCTGCTTCTTCTTCCAAACTACAGCAATGAGCTGGTATCTCAAAAATTTTCATCTCGATTGGCTTTATTTCGACCTTGGTACTTGCTTTAAACATTGCAGCTAACATTGCCAAGGCGTCCGCCATTTGATTGTCTTCCCTTAGAAGGTAGGTGAAGATGATTCTTTCAAAGCTTTTGATTAACTCTTGGATCAAGTTATAATACTTAACCAACTTCAGATCTCTTGTTTCCCACTCTTTCCGTAACTAATAGATTACCAAGCATAAATCTCCAAAAACTTGAAGCACCTTGATTTTCCTTTCAATGGCTGCATTTAAACCCATACCACAAGCCTCATACTCGGCTATGTTATTCGTGCAAAAGAATTCCAATCTACTAGTGAAGGGATAGTAGACGTTTTCTGGAGAGATTAACACTGCCCCAATTCCATGGCCTAAGGCATTGGATGCCCCATCGAAGTAGAGCTTCCACAACTCGTGTTTTGGAGTAGTCTCTTCTTCAACTGCTATGTACATTAGGTCTTCATCGGGGAAATTGAAATTCAAAGATTCGTAGTCGTCTGAAGTGTGGTTTGCTAGGAAGTCTGCTATAGGCTCCTTTTTACTACCTTCTGACTCACATACAATATATCAAATTCAGACAATAGCTTTTGCCAACGGGCCAACCATCCGTTTAGTGTTGGTGCTTCCATCAGGAACTTCAAAGCATCCAACTTGGATATCAACCACGTGGTGTGATACAACATGTATTGCCTGAGCCTTTCGGTAGCCCATACTAGAGTACAACACAACTTTTGGATCGGCGGGTACCGTGTTTCGCAATCGGTGAATTTCTTACTCAGATAGAATATCGCCTTTTCTTTCTTCCCAGATTTATCGTGTTGTCCCAAAACACAACCCATTGAATTTTCAAAGACGGTTAGATACAAGATCAATGGCCTACATGGTACCGGTGCTACTAGAATTGGAGCGTTTGTAAAATATTTCTTGATCTTATCCAGAGCCTTTTGTCACTCTTTATCCCATACTCCAAGATTATTCTTTCGCAGCAATATGAAGACGAGATCGCATTTTTCTGCTAACGGAGAAATAAACTTCGATATATAATTTAATCTTCCCAAGAAACCTCGAACTTCTTTTTGGGTCTGAGGTAGCAGAAGATTTTGAATAGCTTTCACCTTATCCGGGTCAATCTCAATTCTCTTTCGGTTGACCACGAAGCCCAAAAGCTTACCAGACATGACGGTGAAGGTGCATTTTGCCGGATTGAGTTTTAACTGATACTTTCTTAACCTCTGGAAGAGCTTCCTCAAGTTTTGAATATGCTCCTCCTTCATTCGAGATTTGGCAATCATGTCATCTACATATACCTCGATCTCCTTGTGCATCATGTCATGGAAAAGGGTTACCATGGCCTTTTGGTAGGCTACTCCAGCGTTCTTCAATCCGAAGGGCATCACCTTATAACAGAATGTTCCCCACATGGTCACGATTGTAGCTTTCTCCATATCGTCATGATGCATTTTGATTTGGTTGTATATCGAGAAACCATCCATGAAAGAGAACCATGAATGTCCCGCGGTGTTGTCGACCAAAGTATCAATATGAGGTAGAGGAAAATTATCTTTGGGGCTTGCCTTATTGAAGTCTCTATAATCTACACACATACAGACCTTTCCATCTTTTTGGGAACAAGGACTATATTTTCCACCCACTCCGAGTATTTAGAGACTCCTAAAAAATTGGCATCGTACTGCTTTTTTTACCTCTTCTAGAATTTTCAACAACATTTCTGGTCTCATCCTTCTAAGTTTCTATTGGACCAGCTTATGCACTACAATGTTTGTGTCCAGACCTGGCATGTCTTGATAAGTCCATGCAAAAACGTCCTTGAATTCTGAAAACAACTCAATCAATTCATGTCGGGTCTTAGACGAGAGGGCAGTACCAATCTTCACTTCTTTTCTTTCCTCTTTCGAGCCCAAATTGAGAATCTCTAGCTCTTCTTGATGAGGCAAGATTTGCTTATCTTCACTTTCCATTAATCAGAATAGTTCATCTAGGATCTCAACTACCATCTCATCATCCCCTTCCTTGACTTCCGCCAAACACGAAGGTCACTCAAAATCTATCTCAGGATTAGACTCGGAATTATTCATACAGTTAATAAAAACAATTTGAAAGCAAATATGTATCGAGACAAGAAATAAATACTCTTATGGAATTAATGAAACAAATATAATGAATAATGAATAAATGTAAAAAAAAACAAGGTGTTTGCCATTTGGGAAAAAAACGGGAAGCATCTTTTTTATTGAATTGAAAGCAAGCAGATTAACATAGGAGCCGTTTACAAAAGATCCTTATTGCTCGTGGGCAAAAACGAATAGGGTTGGTTCTGAGCATTACTCTGATTCTAACCTAAAAACTACTAGCAGATCTAAAATTGTCCAATTCCTGAGTGTTTCCCCCAGGAAGCAAGGGCGGATTCCGGCCAAGTATTTGCAACTCCTTCCCTCCTTGGTTATCATGTTGACATCCATTCCCTCTAACGCCTCATTGAGCCTTTCCTTCTCTCTAAGTTTGGCACTTTCTAGACCGGCTTCGTGTACCTTTTCCTCCACCCTGATTATCCCTCCAGACACAAAAACATTCTTTAAGTGAGGGAAAGTCATTGGTTCCCACGGGACGTCTTCACCCTTGAATCTGACCTTCCTTTGTTCTTATCTCTTCTTCCATTCTTGTAAACTCTTTTCGAGCCCAAACCGATCCTTTTTGTCGATGACACTCTTGGCGTGCAATCATCCTTGTAAACTCTTTTCGAGCCCTTTTCCCTTCTTGGCTCCTCGTCCCAGAGTTTGCCAGACCATCATCTTGGTGCAGTTCGATAGTCTAGGGCGTGGGATCTTGCTTCCCTCTGCTACAAAGGTAGCATTCACGAATTCTAAGGTCCTAAAGGAGCATTCAAAAAAATCTTCATCGGTTTGGACATAAGGAGCGTCGGTGGTTACAAAAGCAATGATGTCTTGTTCAGCTCCCACACTTACCAACTTTCTGTCAATAACAAACTTCAACTTTTGGTACAGGGATGAAGGCAAGGCTCCGGTAGAGTAAATCCATAGCCTCCCCAATAGACAATTATAAGTGGGTCAGATTTCCATTACCACAAATTCAACTACGTACTCGATAGGCCATATTAGCAAATGTATCTCTCTTTTTTCGATAACATCCCTTTTGGTCCCGTCAAATGCCCTAACGGAGTTCTGACACGGTTTCATGTGTGAACTATCCACTGGCAGCCTGTGCAAAGTCACCATTGGTAATATATTCAAGGCAGACCTATTGTCGATAAGCACCCCCAGTAAGACGTGCACCTTGTAGTGGGTAGTGATGTTCAACGCCTTATTGGATCCCATGCCTCTGTCAGGAATTTCGTCGTCACTAAAGGTAATGTAGTTATCTGTAGTAATATAACCCACTATTCTATCTAACTTGCTTATTGAGATATTGTCCGGGACGAATGTCTGATTCAATACTTTCAACAATGCATCACGATGCTTTTCTGAGCTTAACAACAACTCAAGTACCAAAATTTGTGCTTGCTATTTTTTAAGCTGCTCAATGATGTTGTATTCACTGTGCTTTAGGAACCTCAGGAATTCTTGCGCCTAACTCTCTATCACTGGCTCGTGAATTTTTAGGGGAGGTTCTTCTCCAAAAATCTTTTTAGGTTCGGCGGTTACCGCTTTGCCTTTGTCTCTCAGCTCCTCTAACGCCTTTGCCGTTTCTAGTGAATAGCATCTGTCGCTTCAGGAAAAATGTCCCACTTCATTTACCGTCTCAGCGTTTGATTCTACCAGATCCTCCTTCTTTGTGGGTTCTTCACCGAATAGTTTCTCCTCTTCTTGTAATTTTGACTTCTCTGGTATAAAAATGTGGGTAGTATAACTCCACGAGACCTTTCGAGCATCCTTAAACGGAAAAGGAGTCAGAGCCAAAATCTGTACTTTTGGAGTTACTTTGGAGCTCTCATCTTGGGACGAGCTTCTTGGCTTTGGCTTGAGTGATATGACAAAAGGCCTATCTACCCCATACTTGACCTTAGGGGTATCTGATGTGCATACATCTGACTCTTTTCTTTCTTCATCATTCTCAAAGAATTCAATCTCCTTATTGTCCATCATTTTATGAATCACTTTCTTAAACTCCTCGCTACACTGAATGTCATGTCGTTCCTCTCGGTGGAACTTACAATACGGTCCGCTTCCTTGTTGCACAATTTCCATGCCCCGATCGATTAAGCACGCAATACAAAACTGATGGAATACCCACCTCAGAGGGGATTTGACCTCGGACACGTTCGTTTTTGCTCTTTTAGTGTACTCTTCTTCGATTGCATTTATGCCACGGCCTCTGTGATTTGGTAACGGGTTAGTGGCTACATTCGGTTCGTCTAAGTGTAACACCTTGGAATTTATCATGTTTTGTACGAACTTCTTGAATGCAATACAATTCTCGATTGAGTGTCCCTGGACGCCTCCATGATATTCACAGTTTGCTTTTTCATCGTACCACGCGGGGAATGGTGGTTTGAAATGAGTGACATTATAAGGCCGGACCAAATTAGCCTCGTGCAGTTGCGAGTATAGTTTGGCATATGATACCAGGAGTGGAGTAAATGACATTTTTTCATTTTCCCTCTTCGGGGCCCTAGTCTCCTTCTTGTTCGAGCTTTGCCCTCATCTGACTATGGCTCGTGGTGCTGAAATAGTGAAACTCTTTGAGGTTACATAGGTGCTCGTATTGTTCACCTCGTTATCTCTTTTTTTGTAATTCTTACGAGTGTTCTCCCCACCATCGATCCTTCCGCTCTTTATTGCTACTTCAATCGATTCCCCGGTTCTCACTATATCAGCAAAACTTTGGGTAGCATTGTTTATCAAATGATCAAACAATGTCCCCCTTAAAGTATTGACGAACATTGGCGTGATTTCACGTTCGGGGATCGGTGGCTGAATTTGAATGGCCACGTCATGCCATCTCTGGGCATACTGGCATAGATTCTTATTCAACCTTCGCTCCATCCCTTCTAGCATGATTTGACTAGGGATCATGTTCGTTACATGCTTGTAGTGTTCTACGAAGACCTTCCAAAGGTCCTTCCATGACTTGATATCAGTTCGGCTGAGCATGGGGTACCACTGAGTTGCAGATCCAGTCAAACTCTCTTGGAAGTAGTGGATAAGTAACTTCTCATCCTTCACAAAAAGCAGCCATCTTTCTGCAATACATGATGATATGAGCTGATGGGCAAGTGGTCTCGTCATACTTGTTGAAGTCAGGCACTTTGAATTTGGGTGGGAGAATCAAATCAGCCACTAAACTCAAATCACTTGCATCATTTTCATGTTCATCGGCCCCTTGAATGGCTTTTAGCCTCTCATCGAGTAGACGAAACTGCTCCTCATACTTGCCCCAATACGCATCCCATTGAATTCTCAAAAACTGTCAGGTAGAGAATTAATGGTCGACCTGGTACTGGTGCGACTAAAATTGGAGCATTTGTCAGGTACTTTTTGATCTTTTCTAGGGCTCTTTGACATTCCTCATCCCTCACACCAGGATTATTCTTTCTAAGAAGTCTGAAGACCGGGTCACATTGGTCGGTTAATTGGGAAATGAAACGAGAGATATAATTCAGCCTCCCTAAGAAACCGCGAACTTCCTTCTGAGTGCGGGGTGGTGGGAGATCCTGGATGGCTTTCACTTTATCTGGATCAATCTCAATCCCTCTTCTGTTTACCACGAACCCTAGGAGTTTTCCAGAAGTAACGACGAAGGTACACTTGGCATGATTGAGCCTCAGTTGGTACTTCCGTAGTCTTTGGAATAGTTTTCTCAAGTTCTGTAGGTGCTCTTCCTTTGTTCGGGACTTGGCAATCATATCGTCCACGTATACTTCTATTTCTTTGTGCATCATGTCATGGAAAAGAGTCACCATTGCTCTTTGGCATGTTGCCCCTGCGTTCTTTAACCCAAACGGCATCACTCGATAACAAAAAGTGCCCCACATGGTTATGAACGTGGTCTTCTCCATGTCGTTAGGGTCCATCTTTATCTGGTTGTACCCTGAGAAGCCGTCCATGAAGGAAAACCATGAATATCTTGCGGTGTTGACAACCAGCGTGTCAATATGTGGTAAAGGGAAGTTGTCTTTAAGGCTGGCTCGGTTCAGATCCCTATAATCTACACACATACGAACTTTTCCGTCTTTCTTTGGTACTGGTACAATGTTTGCAACCCATTCGGGGTATTTGGCTACCTCCAAGAATCCAGCATCAAACTGCTTTTTCACTTCCTCTCGGATCTTTAACAACATATCTGGTCTCATTCTCCGAAGTTTTTGCTGTATTGGTTTGCATTCCGATTTTGTTGGCAATTTGTGCACCACTATGTCGGTATTCAACCCTGGCATATCTTGATAAGTCCAGGTGAAGACATCCTTGAATTCTTGAAGTAGGGTTATCAGTTCGTGCTTGGTTTTTGAGGAAATCGTCGTTCCTACATTTATTTCTTTTCTCTCTTCTTCAGTCCCCAAGTTTACAACTTCTGTTTCTTCTTGATGGGGCATGATCTGCCTTTCTTCGTTGTCCACCATTCTCTTTAACTGTTCCGGAACCTCACTTTCTATCTCATCATATCCTTCCTCAATTCCCTCCGAGACCTCAGGGCATTCAAAATTCACTCCAGGATTGGATCCGGTATCATTCATATCGTCAATCATGAGCGACCTGCATTAAATGAGAATGAATTGTATTGGGAAAGAGACGACTTTATATGAAAGGAATGGACATGAAGAATGCATGAATGAAATAAATGAAACTTTGGTCATTTTAGGAAAGTGGGGATATTTTCATTTCAATCAAAAAGTTAACATAGGTGCCCCGTACAAGAGATCCCCATTGTTTACAGGCAAAAACAAAAGGTTGATTCGGAGCATTACTCTGATCTATTCCTAAAAACTACAGGTAGATCAATGCAGCTCCAGTTATCGAATGTTTCCCATGGACGGCAAGGGCGGATGTTGGTCAACATTTTGCTGCCTCGGTCCTTTTCAGCTATCATGTTGATGTACATCCCTTCAAATGATTCACTGAGTATCTCCTCTTGGTTGAGTACTTCATTTTCCTTCATTGTCTCTCCAACCTCTTGACCTGGCTGGTAGAACCCTCCGGAGACAAAAGTGGTTTTCAAACTAGGAAAGGACATCGGTCTCCACGGAATGTCTTCTCCTTTAGATTTGGCCTTTCTTTGCTCCTCCTTTCTCTTATATTCCTCTTTTCTCTGTTGGGCACTTGGTTGGTAGCCCAGCCCGAAACGATCCTTCTTGGTTATCATATTCTTGGGTCTTAGGTTTCCTTGTAATTTCTTCCCCAGCCCTTTTCCTATTTTGGCTCCTCGGCCCAGAGTTTCTGCGACGGTCATCTTGGTACAATTAGATAACCTGGGGTAGGGGATCCGACTTCCCTCCGAAACGAAAGTGGCATTCACTAGTTCCAATGCTCGGAACGAGCATTCTGCAGCATCTTCATCATTTTGAATGTAGGGGGCGTCTGATGTCACTGAAGCAACAATTTCCTGCTCTGCCTCTACTGTGACCAATTTGCCTTCGACTACAAATTTTAACTTTTGATGCAATGATGAGGGGACAACTCCTGCGGAATGGATCCATGGTCTTCCCAACAAGCAACTGTAAGATGGTTTTATGTCCATCACCACAAAATCGATCACATATTCAGTTGGTCCGATCAATAGGGGCACCTCAATTTTCCCCATTGTTCCTCTTTGCGTACCATCAAAGGCTCTTACTGAATTGTGGCAAGGCTTTAGGTGAGAACCATCTATTGGCAGTTTTTGTAGGGTCACCATAGGCAAGACGTTCAATTCTGACCCGTTGTCAATCAGTACGCCTGGTACTACATACCCTTTGCAGTGGGTAGTGATGTTAAGGGCTTTGGTGGACCCCATCCCTCCCTCAGGGATCTTATCATCACTGAACGTTATATGATTATAGGCAGTGATATGCCCCACTATCATGTCCAGGTTTGTCACAGAAATGTCCTGGGGCACGAAAGTCTGATTTAGCACTTTCAATAGCGTCTCCCGGTGCTTTTCTGAACTCAAGAGTAATTCCAGTACTGTGATCCTGGCCGGTTGCTTTCGTAGTTGTTCCACCACGTTGTACTCGCTATGTCTTAAGAACTTCAGAAATTCTTTGGACTGGGCCTCAGTTACCGGCTCATTTATCTTTGGGGGAGGTTCTTCTCCAAATATCTGCGCGGGGCTAACTATTGTACTCTTCCACTTATCTTTTCAGCTGCTTTCAAAGTCTCGGAGGAGTAACATTTGCCGCTCCTTGTGAAATGACCTGCCTCACCAGCGTTTACATTGTTCTGGCTTTGTTGGTCTTTCAGCGTAGGCTCTTTTACCTGACCGTGTTCTGGTTTTTCTGGCGTGGTCACATTTACAGCATAATTCCAGGGGGTTTGCCGCATATCTTTGAATGGGAATGGAGATGGTGCTGAAATGATGATCTTAGGATTTATCTTGCTGGTTTCTCCTTGGGAGGCACCTGCGTTCCCTGGCCTGGGAGAGATGATAAAAGTTCTATCCTTCTCGTATTTAGATTTGGGGTTATCCGTCATGTGTACGTTCGACCCCTTCTTCCCCATGGGCTCCTCGAAGAATTCTATTTGCTTTTCATTCATTAGTTGTTGTACCAATTTCTTGAACTCATCGCACTCTTGGATATCATGCCCTTCAGTCTGGTGGAATTCGCAATACTCTCCACATCCCTTCTGCCTTGTTATCATGCCTTTGTCGATCACACGGGCCATGCATAACTGTTGAAATACCCACCGTAAAGGAGATTTGATTTATGACACATCATCCTTAATCCTCCTGGTAAAGTATTCTTCAATAACATTTACTCCTCTGTTCCCATGATTAGGCAGTGGGTTGTTGGCTACACTCGGCTCTTCAAACTTCAATATCCCGGAATCGATTAAGTTTTGCACAAGTTTTTTGAAAGCAAGGCAGTTTTTAGTGGGATGTCCAGGGGTACTGCCGTGATAGTCGCAATGCGCGTTCGGATTATACCAAGACGGGAAGGACAGATTGACAGGAGTAACGATGTATGGACGGACCAGGTCTGCTTCATACAACTGGGAATAAAGTTCTGAGTACGAAACAGGTAGGGGAGTGAAAGTCCTTCTCTCTTTCTCTTTTCTGGCGATTCTCTCATCTCTTTGATTCGAGTTTTGTGTTTTTCCCACAGGTGCTTGTGGCTGTGAGACTGTGAAGTTCTTCGGGGCGGTATAAGTGCTGGTGGTGTTTACTTCATTTCTCTTGTTATACTTTCGAGACCCTTCCCCGCTATCAATTCTACCGCTCTTAATTGCCAATTCAAGGGACTCCCCAGTCCTGTTTAAGTCAGCAAAGCACTGCGTTGTGTTATTAATGAGGCGATCAAAGAGTGCCCCTTTCAGAGTATTAACAAATAACGGCGTAATTTCATGTTCCGGGATGGGTGGCTGAATTTGGGCGGCCACTTCTCGCCACCTTTGGGCGTATTGCCGTAGGCTTTCGTTGGACTTCTGCCCCATATTTTCCAACATAATTCTACTGGGGGTCATGTCTGTTACATGCTTATATTGCTCAGTAAATGCTCTTGACAGATCTTTCCATGTCTTAACATTTGCTTTGCTCAACTGGGTGTACCACCGTAACGCCGCTCCAGTTAGGTTGTCCTGGAAACAATGGATCAGTAGCTTTTCGTCCTTATGGTAGGCCGCCATCTTTCGACAGTACATTGTTATGTGTGCGG
Organism: Hibiscus mutabilis; assembly: GCA_019671005.1. Taxonomy (NCBI): domain Eukaryota; kingdom Viridiplantae; phylum Streptophyta; class Magnoliopsida; order Malvales; family Malvaceae; genus Hibiscus; species Hibiscus mutabilis. The sequence goes on from CM033714.1 coordinate 49,794,925, forward strand.
AAGGACATGTGGTTCCATCGTATTTGTCAAACTCTGGCGTTTTAAATTTTGGCGGTAGGACAAGATCGGACACCAGACTTAAGTCGCTAGCGTCATTTCCTGATTCTTCATTAGATTGTAACGTTTTAAATTTTTCCTCCATAAGGCGAAACCTTTCCTCCCACTTTTTCTCTGCCTCAGTCCTGATCCTTTCAACCATGTTCAGGTCCGGCACCTCTTCTTCATAGAGTGCTTCAGCGTCGAGGGGTTGAGTTTCAGGTGCCCCTATTTGAAAGCTAGATGACATTCCTGCAGGGTCGATATACACCTTTCTAGCCGGATTCGGTGCAGTTGGTTGAACCTTGTAGTAAGCTGGGGTACCCTCTGGCTCTTGAATGGTTTCTCCTTCCACTCTTTTTCCAAGACTCTTAGCCAACAATGCGGTTATGTCGGATACTATAGATATTTGCGACTGCGCAATCTGATCACTGAGGCTTCTCTGGGCCTCTTCAAGCCTTGTCTCGAGCTCTTTTTGCCCTTTTTCTAGACTGATTATCCTGTCTTCCATGAGCTTGCTTTGTAACCAGGTAAAGTATGGGTGATGAATGATTGCGGGTTAACTACACACAACGCCACAATATTCATAATGTTAATATGGTTGCAAGAAATAAATGCATGTATAATGATGCGAATGTCATGATGCAAATGCAAGAATGTATGCAGATAAGGTACTGATTCCGCTGGTAATCACCCTTTTGAACTACTTCCACGGGAATTAAAGGATCTAGATTACAACAGAGTTCGTATTACAAAATAAAGATCCCTAATACAGAAGATCTAATTACAACACTGAGTCCTATAGATAAGCTCTAGCTCTATCTCCTAATTTTCAATTTGCCCTGAGCAGCTTGAGGAACCTGGGAGCTTCTTCCATTTACGGGGCTATAAAAGGTCGGAGTGTCTCAGCCTCGACAGCTAAATCATTCACATGCCTGGCGACTCGCTGTATGTCCACCATCAAGTTTGCGTCATACTGGTCCCTGTCCTATACCATCCGGGCAGCGTCGCGCAGTCTCTTTCGCCAATAGGTGTCCCCTCCGGTTGCAGCTTCCTCGAACACACTAATTCTTTCCTTGTAATCCTCAACAGTTGCTTCGAGGGACTCAATTCGTGCTCGTAACATACTTACTTCGCGCTCTCTTTCTTGAAGCTCAGTGAAACCATTTTTGTGGCAGTACATTCGAAGTGAGTGTTCAACTTCTGCTACCTTTCCTTTTAATTCGCCATTTTGACTTTGGCTTTGCTCTAGACTTTGAATAGTGTCATCGTACAATTTTTGCATCTCTAACAGTCTATTTCGGCTACTCATGGACTTTTTTTCCATACGGCGACGCTTTCTTTCTCATGATGGACAGCTTGTTTTCCCTTGCTGATTTCTTACCTGAGTCTTTCCTTTTCCTGATCAATGGCCTTCTTGGAGGACCGTTTTTCTTCTTCCATAGCCAACCGACAGCTTTCTATCTCTTTCTCGATTGCTCTCTTACTGATTTCTCGTTCTTCTTCCACCAAACGGATACCATTCATCCTTTCTCTTTCCACGGCTATGAATTGACTCCGGCTGGCCTTCTGTATTTTTGCTTGTAGTAGAAGGGCATCTTTTTGATAAAGAGCATTCTTGTCGTTCAAATCTGCATTAAATTTCTTCAACTGCCTAATGATCCCGTCCCGCTCGTCGACCTCTAAGCTTGCCTTATAGAGCTCGCTCGCATGTTGGGTCTGTTGGATGTCCATTTTCCTTTTAACTTCTTCGAGTTCATTCCTTAAGATGTCACTTTTCAGACGGTACCACCCTTGTAAGCTCTTCGTGTGACACCGCTGGTCCTTGATCAGATTCGGGAATCACATTTTATTAACCCTCAAACGTCTCCAAAGATTGTAGTCGGGGTAGTCATGTGCTCGGTATCTCCTTCCACCCCGATCCGTAACAATGGTCCTGTGCCCTCATGATGGTCTGAAATTTTCCTTTGAACTCCCCTTTGAAAAGAAATTCAGTTTGGCTTAATCCGGCGGTATTGGGAATGAACTTTCGTGATCCGAACTGTCGAGACACTAAAAGCGGAGCACAGACGATCCCTCCATGCAATCCCAACATCATCAGCCAGTTGAAATCACCACAACTGTATAGAAAATAATTAACTTTACCAAGCCATGGGACCCTCCATGCTATGTCTTCATCTTGAATGTTCCTGAAGAAACTAGTCCACATTTTTGTTTTCAAATCCTCTCGCCATTCCTTTGCTAAGTACTCCCGTAAAGGTGAAAAACCTTGGAAGGATATCCCCGGTAGGACCCTCGTCGGTGTCTTCCACATGTGACTCTGAATCCATACTTGTAACAGCTGTGCGCATCCTCGAAAACGTCCTTCTTCATGTTTTCGGCTAGCATTTAAGGAAATGAAAGTCTCGACCAAGATTGCTGGTACTGGGTTTGCTTTCCGTTTCACCCGCTCAAACAAATCCAGAATGGCTATGTCAATGTTCCCGAGTACTCTTGGAAAGATCACCAAGCCATATATTCCTAAAGCGAACAGGTTCGTTTTCTTTGCCTCGTCTGGATGTGTCGGTATGATGTCCCGAATACTTTCCCATGCAAAAACTGTATTGTCTCCTCGGATCTGAAGCAGGCCATTAACCCAATCGTCACTCATTCCCGCAAAGGTTTTGAGTTTCGCGGTGTAATTCTGATTCCTCGGAGGTTTCGCGTAGATCCAATCTTCCTGAATGTTTTTCTGGTTAAGTAAAGCATTGTATTCTTCCACCGTAGGCATCATGTCCTGGCCATTGAAGGTGAAGCAGCAAAAAGCCGAATTCCAGAACTGGACTATAGCTCGGAGTAGGGGTTGGTTAACCCGAACATATAACAACTGCGCAATGTCGCCATAACTATCGCAGAACAAGTCTTGTAGTCTTTGGTCCCATCTTTCCCAAATGCTTTGAAGATCCCATAAGTCGTTCTGTTGGAGACTCACATAGCTGTACCCTGCTATTACGCGTTCGTTCGGCAAACTGTCCCCTTGGGTTTTCTGGTTGGCCTCTGACCAATGTCTGACTGAAAAATTAAGCTCTTCTTTCCTAAGACACCTTTTTTCAATGGTGAAAGACTTTCTGATCAGGCAAACCACTTGATCCAGTACCTTTATGTGATGCAAATGCATGATGTATGAGAAAAAAAAAAGCGAAAAGAAAACAAGTCAGTACCAGATAAAATTAATAAATATATAAATAAAAGGACAAAATTAAACAGAATAAACACACAAAACAACCCTATTTATCCTGTCTAAAACACCTAAGGTTATCTGCATGGCTCTAACAGGGTAGGTTTCTATGTTCTCTACATGTAGTCTTGGTTCTAGAAGGTACCCAAATTGTCCTTGCTGTCCCCTACTAAGGGTAGCAAGGCCCCGATCATCACCCATTATAGGCTCCTTTCAACCGGGTTCAATTCAGGGGGACCCATTCGCTTATGCCCGTACGAAGGAACGATATCCTTACGAAAGCATAAGGTACTCGAGCCCCGAAGGTACTTGCTAGGCCCATACGGGAGAACGATATCTCCACGAAAGCATTAGCGTTTTCCCCCCCACTTAAAAAGACGGGTTTATATGCCATATTTTAAATGCGTTAAAATAAACGCGCAATTATGACCGAATGTTAATTTAACAGTCACTTTAATCTGGAACTTCCAATGTTAGTAAAGCGGTAATTATTTTAAAAGCTTGACTCTCATTTGTTTTTGAAAAAAACAAAAAATTATCCCCAGCGGAGTCGCCATCTGTAGCGATGTCCTCTTTTTTATATCGCTAAAAAAACGATGGTTTTCGAAGGTATTTGTGATTTTTTTATATATAAAATATTTATTCCGTGGGGTTTTTTTAAAAAACCGCATTTAAAAAAAATGGAGTCGCCACCGGCCACTTAGGTAGGCTGGACACCGTAAAACCAGAGATTCAAAAAAATATTGGGTTCGGGAGTTGGTTACGGATGGGGAAGGATTAGCACCCCCACACCGCCCAAAATTGGTACTTTAATAACTACCGCTTTATTAATATTGGATTTTCTGGATTAAAGTGACGATTATTTTAAAATTCGGTCATAATTGCGAATAAATTTTAAGGGCCCCGTTATCCGAGAATAAACGCCCAACCACTATCACTACGCCTGATACTGGCCCCGTTTACGCTCGGATAAAAGGGCACCGCATTAACAATTTATATCTCGATATGTAATCTTAGTGGCAAAAATATAAAGCATGGCAGATAATTTAAAGACAGTATATATTCACATAACAGAATACTAATCTAATAAAATATTAATCTAAAACATACATATACATAACAAGCTTAACAGTAGATAAAAGCAAATTTAACATGTCACAATAACAAGACAGGAGTAAATACGTGTGTAGACGAACATATATTTCAAGAAAACATACATACTAGTAATAAAACATATTTCAACATATATGGGACAATATATTATACATAAAAAAGGGGTAAATATGCTAACATGTAACCTAAGAAAAAAAGGGAACATACACACATACAAAAATACAAAATATACCATATACGAATCAACTAGGCATATACGAGGGATATATAATAAGACAAGAGACTACATTAACATATACGATTATAATACGAACATGAGTATTTACATAGAAACAGGACTGGAATGAAAGAAAAATAAAAGTCAGTGGCAGAAATTAAAGAACAATAATATGTAATTTAAGGACGAAAATGCGAAGTAAACGGAACCTAAAAGGATCAAAACTGTAATTGGACCAAGGGGCAGACCCAAAATGAAAAGTTCAAAAACGCGGGATGGTTAAAGGCATAATTTTACCATTTGAAAATTGATTCGGTGTAATTTAGGGACTGGATTGCAAGATTTTGAAATACAAGAGGGACCAGAGTTATAAATATACCATGCGGTAAGACAAAAGTGAAAATATTGGAAACGCGGGGGGATTTAGTATGTAATTTACCCATTTAACGAAATAATAATAACTATATAAACCCTTCTTTTAGGCCGAAACCAATTTTCCCCCATTTTGTTTCATTTTTCAGTTTTGTAATAACCTTCTGTTCTTCATTTTCTCTCAACTATCCCCTGAAACCCAGAATCCGGCGGCCGGCCGCCGTGTTCTCCGCCGCCGGCCGCCGCTAACCGGCGAGCCTCAATAAACCTACCAAAATAACCCCCATGTCACCCTCGACACGAATCCAAGGTTGGATTCAGAGGAAAAGCCTCCATCTGCCCTAGATCTAGGAAATACGAAACGAAAAACCCATTTTTTAAACCCAAAACGAAACTACAAGGGGTCTCCCCCTCCCTTCAGTTCACCGTATCTGGCTTAGGGAAGCCGAAAGGCTTGTCACTGATGAGGGGAGACCCACAAACGGCGATGGTAAGACAACTCTCTCTTTTTTTTTACCTCTTTTGTGTATGCATGCAAAAATAAAAAGGGGGAAACGAGTATTTACCACTGGACTGACTTTTGTATTTCGATTGTAACTTGACTGGTTCGATTACAACTTGTTCTTTTGATTACAACTCTCTGTTCTTGTCTGTTACAAAATATTTGTTTCGTACATATATATGCCTGTCTTTGGTTTTGGTACAAGTTGCATATTATTTGCTTTTTCAGATCTGGACTGCTAACTGACATTTCTTTTCTTGCTGTGTTTGACATGTTCTGAGCGCGGTGGTTGAAGATCGGCATGGTGCAGCATGGTGGCGGTGTGGGGGTTCTGCCTGCGGCCAGACGTGTTCTCGGCCGTTAGATCAGATATGATCTAACGGTCGAGATGGCTTGAAGGATGAACGGCCCAGATGAAGCCTCGATTTGGTGAAACGGCTCCAGATCGTGCCACGTGGAGCTCAGCAGTCGAGGAGTCAGAGCGCGTGGGGCTCACGCACGCGTGGGATATCAAAGCGTCCGCGCGTGGACCGCACATGCGCGTGGCACTCAAACGGTCCAGACGTGATGTGCACGCGGCTGGCAGATATTTTGTTCCTTGGTTGGATCGTGGCCGTTGGATTAGTTCTTGATCCAACGGCCCACAGTCACCTGCACCAACAATAATTGTAATTAGATAGGGTTTGGGTTTGGGCCAACTGGGCCTTGTAATTATTTGTAATTGGACTGTAATTTATTTATTTGGTTTAATATATATTTTTTGGATTTCATTTTATATATTAGCCCAATAATATTAGTAATAGTATAATTACAATACCCATACGATAATACAAACGTATATACTTATGCAAACATTAATTAATATAACATACTAGCATACATACATATAATCATACACATAATTAACATAACATCTATATACATTAAACAAATACGCTCGTACTCTATAGATACATACGCGACACACATACACCATTAATACGTATACATACATAGCTTATAATATACATGCACACACCACACCTTATATATATATATTAGTAACACTCATGCAAATAATAAACATATAATATAATATGTATACATGCAACACTAATATGTATTTACAGGTAAAAATGAGTGATTACAAAACCCCTACAGTCTTCTTACAAATCAACACAAACAACTTACCTTCTTTAAGAAAAAAAAAACATAATTGATTGCATCAAAGAAGAAGACCATACTTGTCAAGCTTACACATATCATAACAAGACATAATATAACATTTCACCATGATACATTCACAAATAATAACAACGAAATATCAAGATTTTTAAAGGTTTTACACATCCAAATGAATCAAAGGTAATAGAAAAATATAATATGTATGCACATAAAGCATATTGCCACCACTAGGAGTTTAGAAAGGCTAAAACACATACATGAAATCCAAAAATGGTGACTTACAACTTCAAAAAGGCACGATCCAAAATCACTGAATAATTTCACATCAAATACATACAAATAAAAGATTAAGTCTATATATGTAACACCCCTTCCTGGCCTGGCCGAGAATTGGGTCGGAATGTGTTACCGAGGTTTAGTATGATGATCAATACATTAAATCGGTGATTTAAAGGTCAATAGGATGTTTAATCCAGTGATTTAACGCATACTATGTCTAAACAATAGAGTAATACTTCATTACAAGTCAATAACATTGTATTAGGACCAATTTTAAACTTTTACAAGTTATAGGAACTAATTTGTAAATTTAGTATTTTAGAGATCCTTTGCTAAAATTAACCTTACCAGAATGAAATTCAGTTCCCGATTAGAGAACATGCAAATTTTTATATCAATCGAAACTCATTTACCTTATCAATTAAGCTAAACAATAATCAATGACTAATATGCAACTTTTCGGAACTATTACAAAAACTTTTAATTGAATTACATGTATTGCTACCGATACTCGAAAGGGTCGTATCAATATCTATTTTTTGATTTCTTACACATTTTTAAGAGCCAATTCGCCCCCTCTTGACATTATTCGGCTGATCGATCAAGTTAACATATTTAAATAGTTTGTACCTAAAAAGTTAAATAAAATTCAATATTTTTAAATCCACAAATAATTTATCAAGCATGAAACTATGTCTTGGAAAAAAAAATCTTAAAATGGGTTTACTATTGAATTATAAATGTCTTAAAATAATAAAGAGAAAGAAAATAAAAGGATTAATTACTCTATTCATACATGAACTATATCGAATTCTCGATTTCATACAATTAGTTTTTTTTCTCTCAGTTTCATACATGGACTTTTTTGTCGTCAATGGGTTTACACATTTTTGTCACAGAAGCTGACGTGAACCCCTTGCACAACTCATATTTTGACACGTGGCATTTATTTTATTGTTTAAAAACTCTCCATTTACTAAAGAGTTAATAACAAGATTGGTCCTTAATGTTTTATTGATTTTTTAATTTAACCTTTCATATTTATTTTTTTTAAAATCAAATATTTATTTTAAAAATTATAAAAATAATAGACAAATCAATGATTGACACATGACACTATATTTAAATTTTTTTTCTAAAACATTATCAAATTAATTAATATTATTTTAATGAAAATTGAAGTATACCAAACTTTATTTTCTTGGCAACTTTTCCTTTCGTAATCAACTACTGCTATTCCTTCTTCCTCTTCTTCAAAAACTATCCAATTGAATATTTTCCATTGCAGAAATCATTCACCAATATGTTATTTTGTCTTCCATGATATTTTTCCTCATGTTTTTTCGCCGAAAAAAGATGTTCATCGACAGATTCTTTCATATCTCCGAGAACAGACTTAAAGAACAAAACCCAAAAAATAAAATCATAGATATGAGTTAAAGAAGATAAGGGAAGAGCCTGATGATTTATCCAATAGTAAGAAACGAAAAGATGAGGCGATTCGAAAAAGAGAAGTTCAGATTTTAAATTTTTATTTTGGCTTTGCTAGGAAAGAAAATTAGTAGGGTGAGAAATTGAAGTGATGAAAAAAATAAAAGGATGGAAAATCTATATTTTTCTTTTTATCGGTATGCTTGGTTGAGAGGATGAAAAACTAAAAGGAAAATAAGGGTGCGTTTGGTTTCGGAGAATACAAGGCATTTTCAATTTTTTGGAAAATAGAAAATGCTGAAGAAAACATATTTGGTTGCAAAACTTGAAAATGATTTTTAAAAAATGAAAACAAAAATGAGTGAAATTTTGAAAACATAAAAAAATGTTTTTACCATATTCATTGAAAATGTTTGAAACAGGTGGAAAACATGAAAACTAAGAGTTTTTAAATTTTAACTCTATTTAACTCGGGTTCAAATCTTTCTAATGCCAATTTTAGAAATTTGGTTTATTTAATCATATTTTATTTTTATTATAATAATATTTTTTTAATTTAATTATTTAATGAGTAATTATTTGTTTATTTTTATTTGGCTTAAAGATCAAATTAGTCCTTAACAAAAAAAATCAATTAATCTGAAGGACACTTAATTTATGCCAAAAAAATCAATAATGGATTAATTGACATTAGAAGGATTCAAATCTATATGTCGACACACACTTATTTTAGTCTTGTAACGGTTGACCAAATTTTGACCATTAAATTATTGAAAACCAATAAAACGATAACTCGAGGACACTCTGAAAGTGTTACGTCATTAAAACATAAAAAAATATTAAAAATTTTAAAAAAAAAATTAAAATTTTAAAAATATTTTCTAATTTGGTCATTTACTAATTTTTTATTTCAAAACAATCATAGTTTAGATTTTTTTTCAATTTGGTCTTTACTAATTTTTTAATTCAAATCCCAAACTCCATTTGTTATCATTACTTTGAGTACTACCATAGCTGTTGTAGATCCCCTATCCAGTCTTCTTCCAATCTTTAACAAACAAACCACGTGTTTTAAGAAGAAAATAGATGTTGAAACCTGAAGATGTCAAATTTAACTCCAACCCATGCAAACTCCACAGTGTTTCAATGGATCCAAGTGAAGAAGGTAGTTATGGAGGGAAACTAATTAGCAAAGTATTTTAAGGTGGTTAGTTTTGGAGGGGTTAATTTTAAATATTTTTATAGATTTTTTAACATTTTCAGTTGTACCACGTGTCACTATCTTAATGATTGTTTGCAAGTTAATAGTCAACTATAACGGTCAACATTATGGGAGGTCTAAATTGATCACAATTTGAATTATGAGGGTCTAATTGATTGTAATTTGAATTATGAGGGCGCTAAATTGAGTGTAAAAAATTTATAAGAATTTTTTTGATTTTTCATTGAGAGCTAATTTGACCTTCAACTTTAAGCATTTTTATTTTGAAAAACTAGATACCAAACATATTTCCACTATTTTTATTTTTGAAAACAAGTTTTCATTTGTTAGATTATTTGTTTTGATATAATAACTAAAAAATAGTTTTGGAATAAATTGAAAAGATTCAAAAGTATTTTTAAGTCCAAACAACTTGAAAATATGTTTGATGGGTTTTTATAAGGCTTTGAAAATATGTTTGATGGGTTTTTATAAGGCTTTGAAAATATGTTTGATGGTCAGAGAACACATCCAAGCAACATGATCAAGAGAAATTGGCTTTAAGTCTTATTCTTTCATTTCTCTTGTACATAGTTTTAGAGAGTGCTTAAATTGTAAATCTTTGTACACTCTTGTGAGCTTCAATTTGTGTTAACACCCAACTAGTGAGGTACTTAGTTTACCAAACAAATCTTTGTACGCTCTTGTCTTCTTCAAGTTTCCTTGTAGTGTTTATACAATGTGGAATGAGTTTCTAGCCGTTTATGGCCATTGGGGATGCAAAATAGTCGTTACCTACAAAATTTTCAGCATTTATAACTAAAGGGATCGATCCTTTTACCAAGGGGATCGATCCTTTTTCATACAAATATGATCGTTGAAAGAAAGGGATCGATCCCATAAACCAGGGGATCGATCCTTTTGCACTAGAAGGCTGGAAGTGAAAAAATACATTGAAACTGTCAACCAAGGGATCGATCCCTTTATTTAGGGGATCGATCCTTTTTGCCTTGAAGTCTAGAAAATAGAATTTTTAGTGCAAAAATGGATCATACTTGTTTAGAAAAAGATCGGTTAAGATGGAAATCATTTGAAACAATTTTTTCAAGTTTGTTTGGACTTTAAATAAGTTTTCAAAATATTCAAACAAGTCCAAAAACATTTTTTCAAATTATTATATCAAAATAAATATCCTAACAGTAACCTTCCTTCTGCCAAAACCCGTATTGATATAGGCAAGTCCGTATTGATACAGTGGAAGAAGCATTTCGATACAACTCTTGGTGTTTTGATACGCCTATGTGTCAAACCCCCCAATGACTATTTCCAAACAAGGTCGTATCGATACACCTTCAAGCGTATCGATACACCTTCAAGTGTCAAGTTTCCAAGCTCAACGGCTCTTTCCCAAAGAAGCCGTATCGATACAGGTACCCCGTGTATCGATACACCATGCACCAGATTGGGAAAAACTGCATGGAAATCAGCCCCCAACGGCTCCAATTCATCCCCAACAGTCACCAACGGCTAGGAAATCATTCTAAACATAAATACAAGTCTTGGAACACTTGAAGATGGTCAGAGAACACATCAAAGCAACATGATCAAGCGAAATTGTCTTTACGTCTTATTCTTTCATTTCTCTTCTACATAGTTTTAGAGAGTGCTTAAATTGTAAATCTTTGTACACTCTTGTGAGCTTCAATTTGTTTAAACACCCAGATAGTGAGGTACTTAGTTTACCAAACAAATCCCTCGTAAAAGGAGAGGTTCTAGTTTAGCCTTAGACAAAAACTAGAGTAGTTCTATCTTAGCCGTTAAAAGATAGGGTTGTAAAAGTTTCCTCCTAAGCCTTGAAAAGGGGAAGAATTCATAGTGAATTAGGAAATCCTTAGTGGTGTGCTAATGTAGTAGATGTAGGCTTAGCTTAGAAGACAAACTACTCTAAAATCATTGTGCAAATTGTCTACCATTTTATCAGTTTTATCCAATTCATCAAAGGAGCATTTCAACCCTCTTAACACAAGATTGGAAGGGAGCAACAAGGCCTTTCAATTGGTATCAGAGCTTGGTCTTCAAATAAGGACTAACATCTGAAAGTAAAGATCGTTTCTTCGAAGTTCTTCGATCACGAAATGGCAAGATTTGAAGGTCACTCTATCTCGTGTCCTCCACTCTTCCAAGGAGAAGCATACTTCTAATGGAGCAATGTCATAAGTACTACATCAAATCTCATGATTATGAGGTTTGGGACATTATTGAAGATGGCTACTTGGAAGCTCCTAAGAAGAAGATAAAGCAAAGGAGTGAAAATGACACGAAGGCAAAGCTAAACGCAAAAGCGATGCACATCCTTCTTTGTGGCCTCAATGAAGAAGTTTCCAAGAAGGTCTCCCATGTAAAAGAGCCAAAGAAATGTGGGAGAATCTTGAGAAACTATATGGCAAAGAAGAGAAGAAAGATTGTGATCCATCTTGTGCTAACCTTCAACAATCACCCAAGGTGAATGATGTTTTTGCTCTCGATGAGCCCAAGGTATCTTCTAACTCTAATGATCCAAATGCATATTCATTTGTTGAGTTGAAAGATGCTTTCAATGAATTATTTTTGGAATTTGAGACCATGAATTCCAAATTAAAAAAATGATTTCAAAATGCAAAATTGAAAATGATTTTCTTTTGAAAACAAAACTGGATTTTGAAAACCAAAATGAAATTTTGAAATATGATTTAGAGTTTTCAAAAACAAGCACAGATGTTTTAGAAAAAGAAAATCTTGATTTGAAAGCTTAACAAAGGAAAAAGAAATTATTTTCAATAGTTTATCTTGTCACATAATGGCAAAATGCTCACATTGCCATTATCATGGTCACTCTATGTATACTTGTCCTATAAAGAAGAGAAAATCTTATAGGATTAGACAAGTATGGGATCCTAAAGGAACTAAAGACATTGTGACTAATGTAAATAGATCTAAAGCAATTTGGATGCCAAAAATCAAGTAAATGTCTTTTGTAGGTGTGTGAGAGCAATGGTGATGATAGCAAAAATCAAAGAATGCTCATGTCACACAAATAAAGAAGATGGGTAACCTCTATGCTAATTCTTTATTTATTTGGATATCTATTATTTTACTTTAAAGTCTTGGATAATTGAATTTCCTGAACTTACTTTAGTTGATCTAACATTGAAATTCAATATCTTCTAAGTGCCAATTTTTTTGGAATGCCTTGAGTAAAGGGGAGCCAACTTTTAGCAAAAACAAATTTTGTCAAATTTGTTTTTAAACTCTCCATTGTTATGGTCTTAAAAGCTTTTCAAATTTTGGTTTGAACCATTTTTGATATAACAAAAAGGGGGAGAAATGGTTTGAAAAATTGATTTGTCAAATGAATAAGGGGGAGGATTTATCTCTTTTGAATCTTTAATCTCTTATTCAAAAATTATGCTATAAAGGGGGAGAATCACAAACAAATTTTCAAGTTGGTTTTATTATATCAAAAAGGGGGAGATTGTTAGGATATTTGTTTTGATATAATAATTGAAAAATAGTTTTGGACTAAATTGAAAATATGTTTAAGTCCAAAAGAGATTAAAGATTCAAAAGATTTCAAAAGTATTTTTAAGTCCAAAACCTTGAAAATATGTTTGATGGGTTTTTATAAGGCTTTGGAAGGATTCAAAATGTTTTAAAGTAGCCAAACTCATGTTTTCAGCATGACCGTATCGGTATAGTATACCCCGTATCGATACACCTTAAGGTTTCAATTTACAGAATGAAATGACTTGTTGCTCCCTTCCGATCTTGTGTTAAGAGGGTTGAAATGCTCCTTTGATGAATTGGCTAAAACCGATAAAATGGTAGATAATTTGCACAATGATTTTAGAGTGGTTCGGCTTCTATAAGCCTACATCCACTACCTTAGCGCACCACTAAGGATTTCCCAATTCACTATGAATTTTTCCCCTTCTCAAGGATTAGGAGGAAACCTTTACAACCCTATCTTTTAACGGCTAAGATAGAACCACTCTAGTTTTTGTCTAAGGCTAAACTAGAACATCTCCTTTTACAAGGGATTTGTGTAAACTCTAAAACCTCACTTAGGTAGGTGTTTACACGAATTAAAGCTCACAAGAGTACAAAGGATTTACAATTAAGCACTTTCTCAAACACTATATACAAGAGAAATGAAGAAATAAGAATTGGACTCAAATTCTCTTGATCATGTTACTTGGATGTGTTCTCTTGTCTTCTTCAAGTGTCCTTGTAGTGTTTATACAGTGTGGAATGAGTTTCTAGCCATTTATGGCCGTTGGGGATGCAAAATAGTTGTTACATACAAAAATTTCAACATTTATAACTAAAAGGATCGATCCTTTTACCAAGGGGATCGATCCTTTTTCATACAAATATGTTCGTTGAAACAAAGGGATCGATCCCATAGACAAGGGGATCGATCTTTTTGCACTATAAGGATGGAAGTGAAAAAATACATTGAAACTGTCAACCAAGGGATCGATTCCTTTATTTAGGGGATCGATCCTTTTTGCCTTGAAGTCTGGAAAACAGAATTTTTAGTGCAAAAATTGATCATACTTGTTTAGAAAAAGATCGACTAAGATGGAAATCATTTGAAATAAAATTTTCAAGTTTGTTTGGACTTTAAATAAGTTTTCAAAATATTCAAACAAGTCCAAAAATGTTTTTCAAATTATTATATCAAAATAAATATCCTAACAATAACCTTCCTTCTGCCAAAACCCGTTTTGATACAGGCAAGTGTGTACTGATACGGTGGTCAAGCATTTCGATACAACCCATGGTGTTTCGATACGCCTACGTGTCAACTCCCCCAACGACTATTTCCAAACATGCTCAATGGCTCCTTCCCAAAGAAGCCGTATCGATACAGGTACCCCGCGTATCGATACACCATGCACCAGATTGGGAAAAACTGTATGGAAATCAGCCCCCAACGGCTCCAATTCATCCCCAACAATCACCAACGGCTAGGAAATCATTCTAAACATAAATACAAGTCTTGGAACACTTGAAGATGGTTGGAGAACACATCCAAGCAACATGATCAAGAGAAATTGGCTTTACGTCTTACTCTTTCATTTCTCTTCTACATAGTTTAAGAGAGTGCTTAAATTGTAAATCTTTGTACACTCTTGTGAGCTTCAATTTGTTTAAACACCCAGCTAGTGAGGTACTTAGTTTACCAAACAAATCCCTTGTAAAAGGAAAGGTTCTAGCTTAGCCTTAGACAAAAACTAGAGTGGTTCTATCTTAGCCGTTAAAAGATAGGGTTGTAAAGGTTTCTCCTAAGCCTTGAAAAGGGGAAGAATTAATAGTGAATTAGAAAATCCTTAGTGGTGTTCTAAGGCAGTGGATGTAGGATTAGTTTAGAAGTTTAACCAATCTAAAATCATTGTGCAAATTGTCTACCATTTTATTAGTTTTAGCCAATTCATCAAAGGAGCATTTCAACCCTCTTAACACAAGATTGGAAGGGGGCAACAAGGCCTTTCAATTGGTATCAGAGCTTGGTCTTCAAATAAGGACTAACATCCGAAAGTAAAGATCGTTTGCTCGAAGTTCTTCGATCACGAAATGGCAAGATTTGAAGGTCACTCTATCTCGTGTCCTCCACTCTTCCAAGGAGAAGCATACTTCTAATGAAGCAATGCCATAAAGTATTACATCAAATCTCATGATTATGAGGTTTGGGACATTATTGAAGATGGCTACTTGGAAGCTCCTAAGAAGAAGATAAAGCAAATGAGTGAAAACGACACGAAGGCAAAGCTAAACGCAAAAGCGATGCACATCCTTCTTTGTGGCCTCAATGAATAAGTTTCCAAGAAGGTCTCCACATGTAAAAGAGCCAAAGAAATGTGGGAGACGCTTGAGAAACTATATGGCAAAGAAGAGAAGAAAGATGGTGATCCATCTTGTGCTAACCTTCTCCAATCACCCAAGGTGAATGATGTTTTGGCTCTCGATGAGCCCAAGGTATTTTCTAACTCTAATGATCCAAATGCATATTCATTTGTTGAGTTAAAAGATGCTTTCAATGAACTATTTTTGGAATTTGAGACCATGAATTCCAAATTTAAGAAAATGATTTCAAAACTCAAAATTGAAAATGATTTTCTTTTGAAAACAAAAGTGGATTTTGAAAACCAAAATGAAATTTTGAAAAATGATTTAGAGTTTTCAAAAACAAGCAAAGATATTTTAGGAAAATAAAATCTTGATTTGAAAGTTAAGCTTGAAAGCTTAACAAAGGAAATAGAAATTATTTTCAATAATTCATCTTGTCACATAATGGCAAAATGCTCACATTGCCATTATCATGGTTATTTCTATGCATACTTGTCCTATAAAGAAGAGAAAATCTTATATGATTAGACAAGTATGGGTTCCTAAGGAACTAAAGACATTGTGACTAATGTAAATGCATCTAAAGCAATTTGGATGCCAAAAATCAAGAAAAATTTTTTGTAGGTGTGTGAGAGCAATGGTGATCATAGCAAAAATCAAAGAATGCTCAAGTCACACAAATTAAGAAGATGGGTAACCTCTATGCTAATTCTTTATTTATTTGGCTATCTATTATTTTACTTTAAAGTATTGATAATTGAAATTCTGAACTTACTTTAGTTGATCTAATATTGAAATTCAATATCTTCTAAGTGCCAATTTTTTTGGAATGCCTTGAGTAAGGGGAAGCCAACTTTTAGTAAAAAAACAAATTTTGTCAAATTTGTTTTTAAACTCCCCATTGTTATGGTCTTAAAGCTTTTCAAATTTTGGTTTGAACCATTTTTGATATAACAAAAAGGGGGAGAAATGGTTTGAAAATTTGATTTTTCAAATGAATAAGGCAGAGCTTTTATCTCCTTTGAATCTTTAATCTCTTATTCAAAAATTATTCTATAAAGGGGGAGAATCACAAACAAATTTTCAAGTTGGTTTTATTATATCAAAAAGGGGAGATTGTTAGGATATTTGTTTTGATATAATAATTGAAAATTAGTTTTGGACTAAATTGAAAATATATTTAAGTTCAAAAGAGATTAAAGATTCAAAAGTATTTTTAAGTCCAAACAACTTGAAAATATGTTTGATGGGTTTTTGTAAGGCTTTCGAAGGATTCAAAATGTTTTAAAGTAGCCAAACTCATGTTTTCAGAGATGACCATATCGGCATAGTATACCTCGTATCGATACACCTTAAGGTTTGATTCTGATGGCGAATCGAAAGGGCTTGTTGCTCCCTTCCGATCTTGTGTTAAGAGGGTTGAAATGCTCCTTTGATGAATTGGCTAAAACCGATAAAATGGTAGATAATTTGCACAATGATTTTAGAGTGGTTCAGCTTCTATAAGCCTACATCCACTACCTTAGCGCACCACTAAGGATTTCCCAATGCACTATGAATTCTTCCCTTTTCAAGGATTAGGAGGAAACCTTTACAACCCTATCTTTTAACGGCTAAGATAGAACCACTCTAGTTTTTGAAGAGGCTAAACTAGAACATCTCCAAGCAACAAGGTATTTGAAATAAACTCTAAAACCTCACTTAGGTGGGTGTTTACACGAATTAAAGCTCACAAGAGTACAAAGGATTTACAATTAAGCACTCTCTCAAACACTATATACAAGAGAAATGAAGAAATAAGAATTGGACTCAAATTTTCTTGATCATGTTTCTTGGATTTGTTCTCTTGTCTTCTTCAAGTTTCTTTGTATAGTGTTTATATAGTGTGGAATGAGTTTCTAGCCGTTTATGGCCGTTGGGGATGCAAAATAGTCGTTACCTACAAAAATTTCAGCATTTATAACTAAAGGGATCGACCTTTTACCAAGGGGATCGATCTTTTTCATACAAATATGACCGTTGAAACAAAGTGATCGATCCCATAAAACCGTGGGATCGATCTTTTTTTACTAGAAGGCTGGAAGTGAAAAAATACATTGAAATGTCAACCAAGGGATCAATCATTTTTGATCGATCCTTTTTATTCTGGAAAATAGAGATTTTTAGTATAAAAAATGGATTATACTTGTTTAGAATAAGATCGGCTAAGATGGAAATCATTTGAAACAATTTTTTCAAGTTTGTTTGGACTTTAAATAAGTTTTCAAAATATTCAAACAAGTCCAAAAACATTTTTCAAATTATTATATCAAAATAAATATCCTAACAATAACCTTTCTTCTGTGCAAAACCCGTATTGATATAGGCAAGTCCGTATTGATACGGTGGAAGAAGCATTCTGATACAACTCTTGGTGTTTGATACGCCTAAATGTCAACCCCCAACGACTATTTGAAACAAGGTCGATCGATACACCTTCAAGTGTATCGATACACCTTCAAGTGTCAAGTTTCCAAGCTCAACGGCTCTTTCCTAAAGAGCCCGTATCGATCTACAACAACCGCGTATCGATACACCATATGCACCAGATTGGGAAAAAACTGATGGAAATCAAGCCCCAACGGCTCCAATTCATCCCCAATAGTCACCAACGGCTAGGAAATCATTCTAAACATAAATACAAGTCTTGGAACACTTGAAAATGGTCAGAGAACACATCCAAGCAACATGATCAAGAGAAATTGGCTTTACATCTTATTCTTTCATTTCTTTTCTACATAGTTTTAGAGAGTGCTTAAATTGTAAATCTTTGTACACTCTTGTGAGCTTCAATTTGTTTAAACTCCCAGCTAGTGAGGTACTTAGTTTACCAAACAAATCCCTTGTAAAGGAGAGGTTCTAGTTTAGCCTTAGACAAAAAAGAGTGGTTCTATCTTAGCCGTTAAAAGATAGGGTTGTAAAGGTTTCCTCCTAAGCCTTGAAAAGGGGAAGAATTCATAGTGAATTAGGAAATCCTTAGTGGTGTGCTAAGGTAGTGGATGTAGGCTTAGTTTAGAAGACAAACCACTCTAAAATCATTGTGCAAATTGTCTACCATTTTATCGGTTTTAGCCAATTCATCAAAAGAGCATTTCAACCCTCTTAACACAAGATTGGAAGGGGCAACAAGGCCTTTCAATTGGTATCAGAGCTTGGTCTTCAAATAAGGACTAACATCTGAAAGTAAAGATCGTTTCTTCAAAGTTCTTCGATCAAAAATGGCAAGATTTGAAGGTCACTCTATCTCGTGTCCTCCCACTCTTCCAAGGAGAAGCATACTTCTAATGGAGCAATGTCATAAAGTACTACATCAAATCTCATGATTATGAGGTTTGGGACATTATTGAAGATGGCTCTGAAGCTTAAGGAAGATAAAGAAAAGGAGTGAAAATGACAAGAAGCAAAGATAAAGCAAAGCGATGCACATCCTTCTTTGTGGAAAATGATGAAGAAGTTTCCAAGAAGGTCTCCCATGCAAAAGAGCCAAAGAAATGTGGGAGAATCTTGAGAAACTATATGGCAAAGAAGAGAAGAAAGATGGTGATCCATCTTGTGCTAACCTTCTCCAATCACCCAAGGTGAATGATGTTTTTGCTCTCGATGAGCCTAAGGTATCTTCTAACTCTAATGATCCAAATGCATATTCATTTGTTGAGTTAAAAGATGCTTTCAATGAATTATTTTGGAATTTGAGACCATGAATTCTAAATTTAAAAAAATGATTTCAAAACTCAAAATTGAAAATGATTTTCTTTTTTGAAAACAAAAGTGGATTTTGAAAACCAAAATGAAATTTTGAAAAATGATTTAGAGTTTTCAAAAACAAGCAAAGATGTTTTAGAAAAAGAAAATCTTGATTTTTAAGCTTGAAAGCTTAACAAAGGAAAAAGAAATTATTTTCAATAGTTTATCTTGTCACATAATGGCAAAATGCTCACATTGCCATTATCATGGTCATTCTATGCATACTTGTCCTATAAAGAAGATAAAATCTTATAGGATTAGACAAGTATGGGTTCCTAAAGGAACTAAAGACATTGTGACTAATGTAAAAGATCTAAAGCAATTTGGATGCCAAAAATCAAATAAATGTCTTTTGTAGGTGTGTGAGAGCAATGGTGATGATAGCAAAAATCAAAGAATGCTCATGTTAAAGAAGATGGGTAACCTCTATGCTAATTCTTTATTTATTTGGATATCTATTATTTTACTTTAAAGTCTTGGATAATTGAATTTCTTAAACTTACTTTAGTTGATCTAACATTGAAATTCAATATCTTCTAAGTGCCAATTTTTTTGGAATGCCTTGAGTAAAGGGGAAATTTTTAGCAAAAACAAATTTTGTCAAATTTGTTTTTAAACTCTCCATTGTTATGGTCTTAAAAGCTTTTCAAATTTTTGTTTGAACCATTTTTTGATATAACAAAAAGGGGGAGAAATGGTTTGAAAAATTGATTTGTCAAATGAATAAGGGGGAGGATTTATCTCTTTTGAATCTTTAATCTCTTATTCAAAAATTATGCTATAAAGGGGGAGAATCACAAACAAATTTTCAAGTTGGTTTTATTATATCAAAAAGGGGGAGATTGTTAGGATATTTGTTTTGATATAATAATTGAAAAATAGTTTTGGACTAAATTGAAAATATGTTTAAGTCCAAAAGAGATTAAAGATTCAAAAGATTTCAAAAGTATTTTTAAGTCCAAAACCTTGAAAATATGTTTGATGGGTTTTTATAAGGCTTTGGAAGGATTCAAAATGTTTTAAAGTAGCCAAACTCATGTTTTCAGCATGACCGTATCGGTATAGTATACCCCGTATCGATACACCTTAAGGTTTCAATTACAGTAACTGAAATGACTTGTTGCTCCCTTCCGATCTTGTGTTAAGAGGGTTGAAATGCTCCTTTGATGAATTGGCTAAAACCGATAAAATGGTAGATAATTTGCACAATGATTTTAGAGTGGTTCGGCTTCTATAAGCCTACATCCACTACCTTAGCGCACCACTAAGGATTTCCCAATTCACTATGAATTTTTCCCCTTCTCAAGGATTAGGAGGAAACCTTTACAACCCTATCTTTTAACGGCTAAGATAGAACCACTCTAGTTTTTGTCTAAGGCTAAACTAGAACATCTCCTTTTACAAGGGATTTGTGTAAACTCTAAAACCTCACTTAGGTAGGTGTTTACACGAATTAAAGCTCACAAGAGTACAAAGGATTTACAATTAAGCACTTTCTCAAACACTATATACAAGAGAAATGAAGAAATAAGAATTGGACTCAAATTCTCTTGATCATGTTACTTGGATGTGTTCTCTTGTCTTCTTCAAGTGTCCTTGTAGTGTTTATACAGTGTGGAATGAGTTTCTAGCCATTTATGGCCGTTGGGGATGCAAAAAATAGTTGTTACATACAAAAATTTCAACATTTATAACTAAAAGGATCGATCCTTTTACCAAGGGATCGATCCTTTTCATACAAATATGTTCGTTGAAACAAAGGGATCGATCCCATAGACAAGGGGATCGATCTTTTTGCACTATAAGGATGGAAGTGAAAAATACATTGAAATGTCAACCAAGGGATCGATTCCTTTATTTAGGGATCGATCCTTTTGCCTTGAAGTCTGGAAAAACAGAATTTTTAGTGCAAAAATTGATCATACTTGTTTAGAAAAAGATCGACTAAGATGGAAATCATTTGAAATAAAATTTTCAAGTTTGTTTGGACTTTAAATAAGTTTTCAAAATATTCAAACAAGTCCAAAAATGTTTTTCAAATTATTATATCAAAATAAATATCCTAACAATAACCTTCCTTCTGCCAAAACCCGTTTTGATACAGGCAAGTGTGTACTGATACGGTGGTCAAGCATTTCGATACAACCCATGGTGTTTCGATACGCCTACGTGTCAACTCCCCCAACGACTATTTCCAAACATGCTCAATGGCTCCTTCCCAAAGAAGCCGTATCGATACAGTACCCGCAGATCGATACACCATGCACCGATTGGGAAAAATCAGATGGAAATCAGCCCCAACGGCTCCAATTCATCCCCAACAATCACCAACGGCTAGGAAATCATTCTAAACATAAATACAAGTCTTGGAACACTTGAAGATGGTTGGAGAACACATCCAAGCAACATGATCAAGAGAAATTGGCTTTACGTCTTACTCTTTCATTTCTCTTCTACATAGTTTAAGAGAGTGCTTAAATTGTAAATCTTTGTACACTCTTGTGAGCTTCAATTTGTTTAAACACCCAGCTAGTGAGGTACTTAGTTTACCAAACAAATCCCTTGTAAAAGGAAAGGTTCTAGCTTAGCCTTAGACAAAAACTAGAGTGGTTCTATCTTAGCCGTTAAAAGATAGGGTTGTAAAGGTTTCTCCTAAGCCTTGAAAAGGGGAAGAATTAATAGTGAATTAGAAAATCCTTAGTGGTGTTCTAAGGCAGTGGATGTAGGATTAGTTTAGAAGCCGAACCAATCTAAAATCATTGTGCAAATTGTCTACCATTTTATTAGTTTTAGCCAATTCATCAAAGGAGCATTTCAACCCTCTTAACACAAGATTGGAAGGGGGCAACAAGGCCTTTCAATTGGTATCAGAGCTTGGTCTTCAAATAAGGACTAACATCCGAAAGTAAAGATCGTTTGCTCGAAGTTCTTCGATCACGAAATGGCAAGATTTGAAGGTCACTCTATCTCGTGTCCTCCACTCTTCCAAGGAGAAGCATACTTCTAATGAAGCAATGCCATAAAGTATTACATCAAATCTCATGATTATGAGGTTTGGGACATTATTGAAGATGGCTACTTGGAAGCTCCTAAGAAGAAGATAAAGCAAATGAGTGAAAACGACACGAAGGCAAAGCTAAACGCAAAGCGATGCACATCCTTCTTTGTGGCCTCAATGAATAAGTTTTTCAAGAAGGTCTCCACATGTAAAAGAGCCAAAGAAATGTGGGAGACGCTTGAGAAACTATATGGCAAAGAAGAGAAGAAAGATGGTGATCCATCTTGTGCTAACCTTCTCCAATCACCCAAGGTGAATGATGTTTTGGCTCTCGATGAGCCCAAGGTATTTTCTAACTCTAATGATCCAAATGCATATTCATTTGTTGAGTTAAAAGATGCTTTCAATGAACTATTTTTGGAATTTGAGACCATGAATTCCAAATTTAAGAAAATGATTTCAAAACTCAAAATTGAAAATGATTTTCTTTTGAAAACAAAAGTGGATTTTGAAAACCAAAATGAAATTTTGAAAAATGATTTAGAGTTTTCAAAAACAAGCAAAGATATTTTAGGAAAATAAAATCTTGATTTGAAAGTTAAGCTTGAAAGCTTAACAAAGGAAATAGAAATTATTTTCAATAATTCATCTTGTCACATAATGGCAAAATGCTCACATTGCCATTATCATGGTTACTCTATGCATACTTGTCCTATAAAGAAGAGAAAATCTTATATGATTAGACAAGTATGGGTTCCTAAGGGAACTAAAGACATTGTGACTAATGTAAATGCATCTAAAGCAATTTGGATGCCAAAAATCAAGAAAATGTTTTTTGTAGGTGTGTGAGAGCAATGGTGATCATAGCAAAAATCAAAGAATGCTCAAGTCACACAAATTAAGAAGATGGGTAACCTCTATGCTAATTCTTTATTTATTTGGCTATCTATTATTTTACTTTAAAGTATTGGATAATTGAAATTCCTGAACTTACTTTAGTTGATCTAATATTGAAATTCAATATCTTCTAAGTGCCAATTTTTTTTTGGAATGCCTTGAGTAAGGGGAAGCCAACTTTTAGCAAAAACAAATTTTGTCAAATTTGTTTTTAAACTCCCCATTGTTATGGTCTTAAAAGCTTTTCAAATTTTGGTTTGAACCATTTTTGATATAACAAAAAGGGGGAGAAATGGTTTGAAAATTTGATTTTTCAAATGAATAAGGCAGAGCTTTTATCTCCTTTGAATCTTTAATCTCTTATTCAAAAATTATTCTATAAAGGGGGAGAATCACAAACAAATTTTCAAGTTGGTTTTATTATATCAAAAAGGGGGAGATTGTTAGGATATTTGTTTTGATATAATAATTGAAAATTAGTTTTGGACTAAATTGAAAATATATTTAAGTTCAAAAGAGATTAAAGATTCAAAAGTATTTTTAAGTCCAAACAACTTGAAAATATGTTTGATGGGTTTTTGTAAGGCTTTCGAAGGATTCAAAATGTTTTAAAGTAGCCAAACTCATGTTTTCAGTATGACTGTATCGGCATAGTATACCTCGTATCGATACACCTTAAGGTTTCAGTTACAGTAACTGAAAGGGCTTGTTGCTCCCTTCCGATCTTGTGTTAAGAGGGTTGAAATGCTCCTTTGATGAATTGGCTAAAACCGATAAAATGGTAGATAATTTGCACAATGATTTTAGAGTGGTTCAGCTTCTATAAGCCTACATCCACTACCTTAGCGCACCACTAAGGATTTCCCAATGCACTATGAATTCTTCCCCTTTTCAAGGATTAGGAGGAAACCTTTACAACCCTATCTTTTAACGGCTAAGATAGAACCACTCTAGTTTTTGTCTAAGGCTAAACTAGAACATCTCCTTTTACAAGGTATTTGTGTAAACTCTAAAACCTCACTTAGGTGGGTGTTTACACGAATTAAAGCTCACAAGAGTACAAAGGATTTACAATTAAGCACTCTCTCAAACACTATATACAAGAGAAATGAAGAAATAAGAATTGGACTCAAATTTT
This sequence comes from Hibiscus mutabilis, assembly GCA_019671005.1. NCBI lineage: Eukaryota > Viridiplantae > Streptophyta > Magnoliopsida > Malvales > Malvaceae > Hibiscus > Hibiscus mutabilis. Next base: position 49,819,162 of record CM033714.1, read on the forward strand.
CTTGATCATGTTTCTTGGATTTGTTCTCTTGTCTTCTTCAAGTTTCTTTGTATAGTGTTTATATAGTGTGGAATGAGTTTCTAGCCGTTTATGGCCGTTGGGGATGCAAAATAGTCGTTACCTACAAAAATTTCAGCATTTATAACTAAAGGGATCGATCCTTTTACCAAGGGGATCGATCCTTTTTCATACAAATATGACCGTTGAAACAAAGTGATCGATCCCATAAACCAGGGGATCGATCCTTTTGCACTAGAAGGCTGGAAGTGAAAAAATACATTGAAACTGTCAACCAAGGGATCAATCATTTTTGCCTTTATTCTGGAAAATAGATTTTTTAGTGTAAAAACGGATTATACTTGTTTAGAATAAGATCGGCTAAGATGGAAATCATTTGAAACAATTTTTTCAAGTTTGTTTGGACTTTAAATAAGTTTTCAAAATATTCAAACAAGTCCAAAAACATTTTTCAAATTATTATATCAAAATAAATATCCTAACAATAACCTTTCTTCTGCCAAAACCCGTATTGATACAGGCAAGTCCGTATTGATACGGTGGTCAAGCGTTCTGATACAACTCTTGGTGTTTCGATACGCCTAAATGTCAACCCCCAACGACTAGTTCCGAACAAGGTCGTATCGATACACCTTCAAGTGTATCGATACACCTTCAAGTGTCAAGTTTCCAAGCTCAACGGCTCTTTCCTAAAGAAGCCGTATCGATACAGGTACCCCGCGTATCGATACACCATGCACCAGATTGGGAAAAACTGCGTGGAAATCAACCCCCAACGGCTCCAATTCATCCCCAATAGTCACCAACGGCTAGGAAATCATTCTAAACATAAATACAAGTCTTGGAACACTTGAAAATGGTCAGAGAACACTTCCAAGCAACATGATCAAGAGAAATTGGCTTTACATCTTATTCTTTCACTTCTTTTCTACATAGTTTTAGAGAGTGCTTAAATTGTAAATCTTTGTACACTCTTGTGAGCTTCAATTTGTTTAAACTCCCAGCTAGTGAGGTACTTAGTTTACCAAACAAATCCCTTGTAGAAGGAGAGGTTCTAGTTTAGCCTTAGACAAAAACTAGAGTGGTTCTATCTTAGCCGTTAAAAGATAGAGTTGTAAAGGTTTCCTCCTAAGCCTTGTAAAGGGGAAGAATTCATAGTGAATTAGGAATTCCTTAGTGGTGTGCTAAGGTAGTGGATGTAGGCTTAGTTTAGAAGCTGAACCACTCTAAAATCATTGTGCAAATTGTCTACCATTTTATCAGTTTTAGCCAATTCATCAAAAGAGCATTTCAACCCTCTTAACACAAGATTGGAAGGGGGCAACAAGGCCTTTCAATTGGTATCAGAGCTTGGTCTTCAAATAAGGACTAACATTCGAAAGTAAAGATCGTTTGCTCGAAGTTCTTCGATCACGAAATGGCAAGATTTGAAGGTCACTCTATCTCGTGTCCTCCACTCTTCCAAGGAGAAGCATACTTCTAATGGAGCAATGTCATAAAGTACTACATCAAATCTCATGATTATGAGGTTTGGAACATTATTGAAGATGTCTACTTGGAGGCTCCTAAGAAGAAGATAAAGCAAAGGAGTGAAAATGACACGAAGGCAAAGAAATGTGGGAGAAGCTTGAGAAACTATATGGCAAAGAAGAGAAGAAAGATGGTGATCCATCTTGTGCTAACCTTCTCCAATCACCCAAGGTGAATGATGTTTTGGCTCTCGATGAGCCTAATGTATCTTCTAACTCTGATGATCCGAATGCATATTCATTTGTTGAGTTAAAAGATGCTTTCAATGAATTATTTTTGGAATTTGAGACCATGAATTCCAAATTTAAGAAAATGATTTCAAAACTCAAAATTGAAAATGATTTTCTTTTGAAAACAAAAGTGGATTTTGAAAACCAAAATGAAATTTTGAAAAATGAATTAGAGTTTTCAAAAACAAGCAAAGATGTTTTATAAAAAGAAAATCTTGATTTGAAAGTTAAGCTTGAAAGCTTAACAAAGGAAAAATAAATTATTTTCAATAATTCATCTTGTCACATTATGGCAAAATGCTCATATTGCCATTATCATGGTCACTCTATGCATACTTGTCCTATAAAGAAGATAAAATCTTATAGGATTAGACAAGTATGTGTTCCTAAGGGAACTAAAGACATTGTGACTAATGTAAATGGGTCTAAAGCAATTTGGATGCCGAAAATCAAGTAGATGTCTTTTGTAGGTGTGTGAGAGCAACTTTTCAGATTGAAAATTTTGTCAAATTTGTTTTTAAACTCTCCATTGTTATGGTCTTAAAAGCTTTTAAAATTTTTGTTTGAACCATTTTTGATATAACATAAAGGGGAGAAATGGTTTGAAAAAATGATTTTTCAAATGAATAATGGGGAGCATTTATCTCTTTTGAATCTTTAATCTCTTATTCAAAAATTATTCTATAAAGGTGGAGAATCACAAACAAATTTTCAAGTTGGTTTTATTATATCAAAAAGGGGGGAGATTGTTAGGATATTTGTTTTGATATAATAATTGAAAAATAGTTTTGGACTAAATTGAAAATATGTTTAAGTCCAAAAGAGATTAAAGATTCAAAATATTTCAAAAGTATTTTTAAGTCCAAAAACTTGAAAATATGTTTGATGGGTTTTTATAAGGCTTTGGAAGGATTCAAAATGTTTTAAAGTAGCCAAACTCATGTTTTCAGCATGACCGTATCGGTATAATATGCCCCGTATCGATACAACTTAAGGTTTCAGTTACAGCAACTGAAAGGACTTGTTGCTCCCTTCCGATCTTGTGTTAAGAGGGTCGAAATGCTCCTTTGATGAATTGGCTAAAACCGATAAAATGGTAGATAATTTGCACAATGATTTTAGAGTGGTTCGGCTTCTATAAGCCTATATCCACTACCTTAGCGCACCACTAAGGATTTCCCAATTCACTATGAATTCTTCCCCTTCTCAAGGATTAGGAGGAAACCTTTACAACCCTATCTTTTAACGGCTAAGATAGAACCACTCTAGTTTTTGTCTAAGGCTAAACTAGAACATCTCCTTTTACAAGGGATTTGTGTAAACTCTAAAACCTCACTTAGGTGGGTGTTTACACAAATTAAAGCTCACAAGAGTACAAAGGATTTACAATTAAGCACTTTCTCAAACACTATATACAAGAGAAATGAAGAAATAAGAATTGGACTCAAATTCTCTTGATCATGTTTCTTGGATGTGTTCTCTTGTCTTCTTCAAGTGTATCGATACGCCTTCAAGTGTCATGTTTCTGGGCTCAATGGCTACTTCCCAAAGAAGCCGTATCGATATAGGTACCCCGCGTATCGACACACGCTGCACCAGATTGGGAAAAACTACATGGAAATCAGCCCCAACGGCTCCAATTCATCCCCAACAGTCACCAAAAGCTAGGAAATCATTCTAAACATAAATACAAGTCTTGGAACACTTGAACATGGTCAGAGAACACATCCAAGCAACATGATCAAGAGAAATTGGCTTTACGTCTTATTCTTTCATTTCTCTTGTACATAGTTTTAGAGAATGCTTAAATTGTAAATCTTTGTACACTCTTGTGAGCTTCAATTTGTGTAAATACCCAGCTAGTGAGGTACTTAGTTTACCAAACAAATCTCTTGTAAAAGGAGAGGTTCTAGTTTAGCCTTAGATAAAACTAGAGTGGTTCTATCTTAGCCGTTAAAGGATAGGGTTGTAAAGGTTTCCTCCTAAGCCTTGAAAAGGGGAAGAATTCATAGTGAATTAGGAAATCCTTAATGGTGTGCTAAGGTAGTGGATGTAGGCTTAGTTTAGAAGTCGAACCACTCTAAAATCATTGTGGAAATTGTCTACCATTTTATCGGTTTTAGCCAATTCATCAAAGGAGCATTTCAACCCTCTTAACACAAGATCGAAAGGGAGCAACAAGGTCTTTCATCATTTCTGTTAACTAAAGTGTTTTCTAGTTTTTAAAAGACAGAAAATGAAATCTATTTTCTGAAAATGAAAATAAAAAACAAAAATAAAAAATATTTTCTAGAACCAAACGGACCCTAAGTTTCTTTCCTCTCTATTGCTTGGTACAATGAAAAAGTGAGAGGAAAGAAAATTAATCTTTATATATTATAATTTATTTCTCATTTTTATAATTTAGTATAATGTTTTTAATTTGATTATTTTTATTTAGTTTAGTCCCTAAATTTTTTTATTTAATCTAAAATTAACCCATATTAGTTTCTATTTTTTATAATTTAATCTACCATTTTCAATACAATTTTATTTTGATCAATTTAATCCCTAATTTTTTTCTTTAATTCAAAATTGACCTATGTGTATTTCAATTTTTTTATAATTGAGTCCAATATTTTTAGTATTGTTTTATTTTTATCTAGGTTAGTCCATAAAATTAGTGTAAAACCAAGTTTGATTTTGATATAACAAATTGTTTAAGGACCTATTTGTAAAAGAAAATAAATTTTTAAGTATCTCAAAGACTCAAAATGGACAAGGATTTTTCAAGTACACAATTATTCAAAGTCAAAAACTTAAACCCCATAAATTTTTCTAAGTGTTTTTGAAGCCAAATTCAACTTTTACGCCCAGTCGTATCGATATGCCCTCGAGCGTTTCGATACGGGCTTAACTTAAAGATCATTCACTCTAAGAATCTGTTTCGATACAGGCAAGCCTGTTTCGATACGGGTGTTTCGATACGATTCTTTTTGTTTCGTTACGTTCTTCATATGGGCTAAGGTTTTTACTCATGTGTTTCGATACGGTGTCATACGTTTCGATACGACTTTCATACTTGGTTTAAGATTTAAGAACAGCGTACCAATACGGTTACCACCATATCGATACGGGGGTTAAGATTTTTCCTATCTTTTCATTTATTATTCAAACGTTGCCTTGTCAGTTATTGGGAACACACGATTTTGAAAATCAGTTAACTCGTATCGATACGCCTACGTGGCATACTGAAACAAGTTTTGATAGTAGCCCAAGTGAGCAAAATTGTATTAATACGACCTTTTTCGTTTCAATACGCCCCTTGTTTTACACTGAGACCATACTGATGCGCCTTCCTACGTATCAATGCATCTTCCTGCGTATTGATAAGCCCCATGTATTTTTGTACACAACGACTCTTTCTATTTTGAGACAAGTATCGATATGGTTGTTCGTGTACCGATACAGTAGGTTGCAGAAGTGCATTAATGGTGGGAAAAAGAGAGCCCAATGGCTCTATTGATGATGCCAACTACCCAAACGGATAGAAATCCATGAAGAGGCATAAAAGCAAACCTAAAAAGCTATAGCAACAAGAATTGAACAAGTCAAGCACATTCAAGTAGAAATCCAATCCTTATGAGCCTTATAGAGTCAAATTCTTGTAACCCTCTTAAGAGATTTTATTGTATTAATTTTTATTCAAGTTTGGGTTTGTGTGAACTTGTAATTGGGCAAACTTATCTACCTTGGAGAGGTATTTTTTCTATTTACCACAATTTCTCTTTGTAAGAGTGTTTTTAATCAAGCTTTAGGTAGAAAGCTTTGATCAATTGTAACGGTTTCCTCATAAGCTTAGAAAAGGGAACGAAATCATTGAGTGGATTGTTGAAATCCTCAGTAGGGTGCTGAGGTGGTGAATGTAGAGCTTGTTCTAAGCTTGAACCACTCTAAAATTGCTTGTGTCCAATTTTTATATTTCCATCTTTCACCCTTCAACTTTTAAATAGCCAATTCACCCCCTATTGGCCAATTGCCATTGATTGATAAACTCAACAATTGGTATCAGAGCTACACTCATTCGAAGGATTAACATCCTTTTGATTCGATCTTGGAGAAGTTGATCAATCGCTCACCAAGCTACAATCAAGCCAGGGCATCTACCTCGGGTCAAAGCTTGTACGAGTCACAATCCATCATGAAACCACCATTCTTCAATGGGGACAACTACCCATATTGGAAGAACCGGGTAAGGCTATTCATCAAATCCAACTATTATTCATTTTGGGATGTAATCGAGGACGAGTCATCCATTCTGATGAAACAAGAGGGTGATAGACAAGTTCCCAAGGCCATGCATGAAATGACAGATAAAGAAAGAATAAAGCTTCAAGTGAATGACAAAGCCTTGCACGTTCTTTTTTATGCGCTCGGACCGGATATGTATTCAAAGATGTCTTCATGTACGAGTGCAATGGAGGTGTGGGACACTCTAGAGACCACCTACGAGGGCACCAACGATGTTAAGGAGACCAAGATTGGACTCCTCAACATGAGCTACAAAAATTTCAAGATGGAGCCCGATGAAAGTGTCACAAAGATGTTCGACTGCTTCTCGGTCATTTTAAATGGTCTCAAAGGCTTCGGTGAGGTCATTCTCGAAGTCAAACTTGTCCAGAAACTCCTCTACTTTCTTCTCGAGTCATAGGACAGGAAAAGAACCACGATCATCGAGATGAAAAATTTGAAGACACTAAAGCTCGATGCTCTCATAGGATCTCTTCTCACTCATGAGATAATGAAGTAAGGAAGAGATGAAGAAAAGAAAAAGAGAGGAGAAGAAGATATAGAAAAAGGAGGTAGAAAAGAAGAAACTCAGAATTGCTATCAAAGCTTCTTTTGATGAGAGTTATTTGAGTGAGGAGGAAGACGAAGAGATGACTATGTTAGCCAAACGGTTCACTCGGTTCATGAAGTCCAACCGAGGAAGAAAGTTTAACTGAAGAAGAGACTTCAAGAACAAAAACAAAGAGAAAGATAATGACCAAATCATATGCTATGAGTGTAAAAAATCGAGTCACATTCGAACAGAGTTTCCTCAACTAAAAAAAGAGCTTTGGAAAGAAGAAGAAGCTCAAAGCTCAAATTGCAACTTGGAGTGATGAGGAATCATCCGAGGATGAAGAGCAAGAAGTTGCCAACCTTTGCCTCATGGCTCTTGAGAAGGATCTTATGGTAACCTCTAACTCATCATCTTTTGATTTTACATATGATGAATTGCATGATACATATGATGAGTTGCAAGAGGTTTACGATGAGTTGGTAGAAAAATTTAAAGAATCGATTTTGAAAAACAAGAAAATATTTTCTGATTTAAAAGCACAAAACGATTCTCTTTCAAAAACCAACTCGGAACTCAAAAAGAAAATTTTGTATTTGATAAATCTTTCAAATGATCTCAAAAAGAAAAAATCTTGATTTAGAAAAACTTCTTTCTGATTTCCAAGATTATCACACCAAAGATATGGATAATCTTAAAACTTCTCTAAACACTATTGGGAAAAATGGTTTTGAGAAAGGAATTTCTTTAAAATCTCAATATGTGACAAGAAATTTTGTTAACCACAAACAAAGAAGCTTCTATAAGCATTCTAGAAGTAAAAAGATTAGAAGTGTATGGGTTCCTAAAGAACTTATTGCTTCTAATGATATTCATGTTATTGCTTCTTGGATTCCCAAGGGAACCAAGTTTTGGGGAGCTAATACTCATGGACCCAAAATGATTTGGGTACCAAAAATCAAGAATTAATTCTTTGTTTGTAGGGAGAGCATTGCTACAAGGCCAAAGCTTCAAGCAAAAACACATGGTACCTTGATAGTGGATGCTCAAGACACATGACTGGTGACAAGAGTAGATTCTTGGAGCTCAAACCAAAGAGTGGAGGAGTAGTGACTTTTGGTGACAACTCCAAAGGCTACATTGAAGGAATTGGCTCCATTGGTAATATCTCAACTACTCTTATTGAAAATGGTTTTTATGCCAACGGTCTTAAGCATAATTTATTGAGCATTATTCAATTGTGTGATAAGGGTTTTAATGTTCTATTTGATGCTAATGGATGTAAAATCATGAACATTGAAACTAATCAAATAATGCTTATAGGTCATCGCATAGGTAACATTTACATGGTGCATTTAGATGACATTCATGTTTCCAATGCATGTTTTGTTGCACAAAATGAACATGATACATGGTTATGGCACAGGAAACTAAGACATGCTAGCATGAATGTTTTAGAGAAATTGGTTTCCCTAAATCTAGTAAGAGGTTTACCTAAGCTAAATTTTTCTAAAGATAAAATTTGTGATACATGTGCTAAGGGTAAACATCAAAGATCTTCATTTAAATTCATTAATGATGTTTCTACATGTAGAGTGCTACAATTGATCCATATGGATCTCTCTAGGCCAATTAGGACTATGAGCTTGGGTGGTAAATCTTATGCATTTGTGTTAGTAGATGACTACTCTAGATACACTTGGGTTCTTTTCTTAAGTACTAAGGATGAGGCTTTAGAAAAGTTCATCACATTTTCAAAAATTACTCAAAATGACCTTAGTTAAAAGACTTCACATATTAGAAGTGACCATGGAACCGAATTTCAAAATATAAGTTTTGAGGATTTTTGTAATGAAAATGGTATAAGCCATAATTTTTTAGCTCCTCGCGCTCCTCAACAAAATGGGGTAGTTGAGAGGAAAAATCGTACTTTAGAAGAAATGGCTAGAACCATGCTTTGTGAAAACAATTTACCTAAATATTTTTTGGGTGGAAGCCACTAATACAGCTTGTTATATCATAAATAGAGTAATGATTAGGCCTATTTTGAAGAAAACACCTTATGAGATTTTGAAATCCAAAAAGCCTAACATTAACTATTTTTATCCATTTGGTAGTAAATGTTTTGTTTTAAACAATAGAAAAGATAATTTATGTAAATTTGATGCTAAAAGTGATGAAGCTATTTTTTTAGGATACCCTTTAAACTCTAAAGCCTATCGAGTATTTAATAAAAGAACTTTGTTTGTTAAAGAGTCCATCCATGTTGTTTTCGATGAAAACCTCCTTCCAAGGAAGGATTCTTGTGATGATGATGATGTAGGAATCATTGAAGCCATTGACGAAGAACAAACATCAAAGGTAGATGAGGTTCCAACCAAAGAAGAAGAAACGCAAGATGCACCTCTTGAAGCCTTGAAGGACATGGCTCTAGAGGAAAAAGAGGTCACCTACCCAAGGGAGTTCAACTATGTGAAAGGTGGCGAGTTTTTGGGTGATCCATCCAAAGGGGTAACCACTCATTCTTCACTAAAGCTCTTTAATAATGTTGCATTCATTTCATGCATTGAGCCTAAAAATATCAAAGAAGCATTAAAAGATGATTTTTGGATATTGGCTATGCAAGAAGAGCTTAACCAATTTGAGAGAAGTAAAGTATGGACATTAGTTGATAGGCCTAGTGTAACATCCCAAAAACTAGTCTAGTCAAAATCAGGTTTCGACAAACGGAGACTCTGCACTGAGAAGCTTAAATATTACACCGATATTAAATTTATGAACCTTTCATTGATATAGGACTTTGGTTAAGTCCAACCTTTAACCAAGAACCCTATTTAAAAAGCCAAAAATATTGAATCTGGGTCAAGGGTATCGATACGGTTGGTACCATATCAGTACGCCTTAACTGTCAGTAACTAACTTACCTATTTTGGCATAGGTGTATCGATACGGTCACAGGCGTATCGATATGGGTCCTCTATTCAGGTATGTTTCGAAAGCCAAAATTGAAAGGAGAGCATTGGTGGTGACTCACATGTATGCTTGCCACCCAACTTCATGTGGATGTCTTAGAAATTGATGATTAGCCACCAAAGGCATAGATTTGCTAAAAAACTATGAAAGGATAGAATCTATTGTTTAAACAAACCTTTAGTACTAGGAAATCTTGTGATTGGCCCTAGGAGAGGTGGATAATAACTATAGTCTTTAGATATCTTGGCATGGTTAAAAGGAAAGCCTTTCTTCTTTGTTCTAATTCACCAGAACCAAACTCCACCCTTTGCTATTCATCACCGCTCACCTAAGCAAGCACCTCCATTATCTTGAACCTCAAGCTCTTAAGCACACATCTCCCTTGCTAAGCCTCTTAAGTTCAAGTCTTCTTTGATTTTAAAGCATCACTTCATAGCCTTTGCTTGGGAAAGTAAAAGCCCTCAACCAATTGTTGATTCCATGAAATATTGAATGTCCAATCCCAAAATATGATTCTAAGCCAAGCTTTGCTCTTGAAATCCATGAATCGATTTAACAGGTAAATAGATATTCCAAGCTTTGATTTACAATATCGATTGTAACATCATTCTATTGTTCTTCCTAGCTCAAGTATTGAAGGAAGTTAGCACATCATCTACAAAGCAAGCTAGGAACAAGGGAATTGCGATCTGAGAACCTTAGGAGCTTTGGGATCAAGGTGAGTGTAGTCAGAATCATGAGAGTTGGCTAGGTGCATCTCGAATCATTGATTGTGATTATTGTGTGACTAACCATTGTGTTGAAGGATTTCGCATAAACATTATTGAAAGCTTTGTTGGTAAGCATGAGTAAGTGTGATGTTGAGTATTGACCATTGCATATAGTTATCAAATCATTGAGATATGTCCTTTGTCGTTGAATCATTGATATGTGCTTATTGTTATTGTCTATTGATGTGAATATGTGACTACCGAACTATTGTTATTGATCCAATTCTATGGAACTATTGCTATTGAATTATCGACTATTGTACCTTGGATCGAAGCATCGGATACAATTGGCATGCTATAGAATTCATGAGCTCGTTAGTGCGGGATTATTGTGGTGTGGTAGAGGGATGTGTTGTGTATTGGTCAAATCGGTGCGGCAGAGGATGAATATATAGAGACCACTATTGTTATTGTTGGTGATGAGGTGGAATTCGTGTATCCATATACCGAGAATCAACCCAAGGAAAGATTATTGTTATTGTTTATTGATGTGGAAGTTTTTGATATCAATTTTGATGTTATTGTGATTATTGATGCCTTACTGTGACATAAGGGTATAGAACATGCCATGTCGATCCATATGTCTTGTTATTTTGTTTAGAACTGCCATTGAATCATGATAATTGGCATATCATGTTTATTCATAGTGTATGGCTACCTTACTTAGACTATGTAAGTCTAATGCATTCATCTTCCACATTTCAAGTTAAGAAAGTGGTTCGGATCGAGATCGGGTTAGCAGAAGTTGAGCAAGTCACCACGAGCTGCAGAGTAATGTGCTTTGCCCTTATAAGCTCCTAGAATGGTGGCAAAGTAGTTAAAATAGAGGAATATGGTTGCTTTGACATGTGTTTAAGGACTATGTATTGTATAAGGTTAAATGGCCCTAAAATGACATGTTAGTTTGGTTTAAAATGGTGTTAATGTGTATACTTGGCCTAAAGAAGGAAAACCTAGTAAATGAATTCCAAATCCTTTGAAATTTGACATGCTATTAGAAATACTGTTTTAAGGTTACTGGTAAAATTTGGATAATGTTTGGCTGGATAAATCAAATGAAAACCTATAAAATTCTGTCATTATAGGTCATGGCGTATCGATACGAGTGATGGCATATCGATACAGTTAGGCATAAATTGGCTCAATAAAATAGGGTGTATTGATACGGTATAGAAGTATCGATACAGATTTTGATCATTGGAATCTGGTTTGAAAAATGGTATCGATACGATTTAGAGTGTATCGGTACGAGGTTGACACAGTCAATGTGTATCGGTACGGACTTAGCTGTATCGGTACGTGTTTGACAAATTTGAATCTTGAAATCTAAAATTAGGCTTAGCGTATCGATACACCCCTTAGGGTATCGATACGGTACCAGTTGAATTGTTAAGAAGGATTAAAATGAAGTTTAGGTAGATTGCAAAATGGTCACTAATAATCATATGGCCTAATTAGATGGATAAACGATACTCGGTAGCAACGAAGCTTCACAGGTTAATAACTGAATATTACGAGATGATAATAAAGAATTCTGATTAGGATCGTCAGTTTGCAAAATTTATGATTTAGTCCCCTAAGTTTGAAAAGTTTAAAATTAGCCTTAATTCTGATAAGATTAGCAATAACATGTCCACTAAACTTTCTAATTGACTTTTAAGACAGTCCGAATAAAAAATTGAACTTCGATATCATTTTTGAACTTCCAATCTATTTTTCGATAACACTTTTCGACCCGATTTCTTATTAGACCGGGAAGGGGTGTTATAGTTGTGGTATCAGAGCTAGAGTTTAGTCGGTTCTGGACTAAATCTATGATTGTCTATATTGATTATTGTGTTAATTTTCCACCTAGGAGTTATATTGCTATATAATGTGAATTGATGACTGATCCGATCTCTTTATGTTAATGTATAGATATCTAACTCTAATCAAGCTCGAATGGATGAGCATATCGCTGACTCCTTCACACACGGTGGGGAGGTTAGAAGAAAAGAGCCTATAAATCCGAAAAATCCCCCAGTATAGAATTCTGAGGCTTGGATGGAGTTTGCTCAGACTGAGTGTCTTAAGAGCATGACCGATATGTTCAAAGTACTTATAACTTCGATCAGAGACGAGCCAATCTCTCAATTGGCTCCTCCAAATATCCAAGCCCCTACCGATAAGCTTAAAAAATATCTAATTTACACATTCACTGGTCAGGACCTGGATAACCTGGAGGTCGCAGAATACTGGCTAGAGAATACCCTAAAAGTGCTGAATAAACAAATAAAGTGCCCTGAAGAGCACAAATTAGAGTGTGCCTTGGCCTTGATTGCTGAGGAGGCCCGGAGTTGGTGGGATACTGTGACTCTCACTGTCCCTAAACATCGGATTACGTGGGACCTTTTTCTCAAAGAGTTCTGTAAGAAGTACATTAGTGATCACTACATCGCTGAAAGACGTAAGAAGTTCCTTCACTTGACACAAGGAGAAAGACCTGTTGAGCAATATATTCAAGACTTCTGCAAATATGCAAGGTATGGTGCTAAAATCATACGCACAAAGAAGGAGAAATGTTGAATGCTTATGGATGGCCTCCGTGATGAAATGTGTCATCTCTTTGTTACTTTGGAGATCGAGGACTTTCAAACTCTTGTTAATCGAGCCATTGCTACCGAAGCCTCTCAGAAGGCTTATGAAAAGAAGAAGGAGAACCAAGCTCGATTTGAAAAGAGGCACCGAGATGATTCCCATTCCTATGAAACTTTCAAGAAAGGGAAGCACCACGGTTCAAAGCAAAATGTGTATTAACAACCCTCCCAGTATGAACATTTTGCTAAACCCAGTCTCTAACTCAATTTTTTTCTAGAGCTGACCCTATTGAGAGGTTTGATTGCTAGAGACAAGAAATGAAGCGTCCAATTTGTGACTTCTGTCAACATAGACATCTTGAAGCGCAATGCCGTAAGAAATTTAGAGCTTGCTTCTTTTGTGGTGAGAAGGGACATCTCATCCGAGATTCTCCAAAGAACAAGTCTGCCTCTGCATCAGTTAATTTGTCCCCTACTCAATCCTTTCGAGGCAAGGGAAGGAAGCAAGTATCCTTCAGAAGGATTAGAGGGTCGTCTAAATCATCGTACCAGCCCAAATATAAAGCTTTTGCCCAGATGTACCAAGTGAGAGCCACGAAAGAAGGGAATGATGATCCTACTAATTCAGGTACAAATTCGAGGGCGAATTTTTCTTAAGGGGGAGAATTGTAACATCCTGAAAACTAGTTTAGTCAAAATTGGGTTCTGGCAAACAGAGACCCTAAACTGAGAAGCTTAAATATTACACCGATATTAAAATTAAGAACCTTTCATTGATATGGGACTTTCGTTAAGTCCAACTTTAACCAAGAACCCTATTTAAAAAGCCAAAAATATCGAATCTGGGTTAAGGGTATCGATACGGTTGGTACCATATCAGTACGCCTTAACTGTCAGTAACTAACTTACCTATTTTGGCATAGGCGTATTGATACGGTCACGAGCGTATCGATACGGGTCCTCTGTTCAAGTCTGTTTCAAAAGCCAAAATTGAAAGAAGAGCATTGGTGGTGACTCACATGTATGCTTGCCACCCAACTTCACGTGGATGTCTCAAAAAATTGATGATTAGCCACCAAAGGCTTAGATTTGCTAAAAAAGCTATGAAAGGATAGAATCTATTGTTTAAACAAACCCTTACTACTAGGAAATCTTGTGATTGGCCCTAACAAAGATGGGTAATAACTATAGTCTTTAGATATCTTGGCATGGTTAAAAGGAAAGCCTTTCTTCTTTGTTCTAATTCACCGAGACCAAACTCCACCCTTTGTTATTCATCATCCCTCACCTAAGCAAACACCTCCATTATCTTCAACCTCAAGTTCTTAAGCACACATCTCCCTTGCTAAGCCTCGTAAGTTCAAGTCTTCTTTGATTTAAAAGCATAACCTTTGCTTGGGTAAGTAAAAGCCCTCAACCAATTGTTGATTCCATGAAATATTGAATGTCCAATCCCAAGATATGATTCTAAGCCAAGATTTGCTCTTGAAATCCATGAATCAATTTAATAGCTAAATAGCTATTCTAAGCTTTGATTTACAATATCGTTTGTAACATCATTCTATTGTTCTTCCTAGATCAAGTATTGGAGGAAGTTGGCCCATCATCTCCAAAGCAAGCTAGGAACAAGTGAATTACGATCCGAGAACCTTAGGAGCTTCGGGATTGAGTGTAGTCGGAGTTGTGAGAGTTGGCTAGGTGCATCTCGAATCATTGGTTATGATTATTGTGTGACTAACCATTATGTTGAAGGATTTCACATAAACATTATTGAAAGCTTTGTTGGTAAGCATGAGTAAGTGTGGTATTGAGTATTGACCATTGCATATAGTTATCAATCATTGAGAAATGTCCTTTGTCGTTGAATCATTGATATGTACTTATTGTTATTGTCTATTGATGTGAATATGTGACTACTGAACTATTGTTATTGATCCAATGCTATGGAACTATTGCTATTGAATTATCCACTATTGTGACTTAGGATCGAAGTATCGGATACAACTGGCATGCCAAAGAATTCATGAGCTCGTTAGTGCGGGATTATTATGGTGCGGCAGAGGGATATGTTGTGTATTGGTCAAATCAGTGTGGCAGAGGATGAATATATAGAAACCACTATTGTTATTGTTGGTGATGAGGTGGAATTCGTGTATCCATATACCGAGAATCGACCATAGGGAAAGATTACTGGTTATTGTTATTGTTTATTGATGTGGAAATTGTTGATATCAATTTTGTTGTTATTGTGATTATTGATGCCTTGCTATGAGTTAAGGGTATAGAACATGCCATGTCGATCTATATGCCTTGTTATTTTGTTTAGAACTGTCATTGAATCATGATAATTGGCATACCATGTTCATTCATAGTGTATGGATACCTCACTTAGACTATGTAAGTTTAATGCATTCATCTTCCACATTTCAAGTTAAGAAAGTGGTTCGGATCTAGATCGGGTTAGCGGAAGTTGAGAAAGTCACCACGAGCTATAGAGTAATGTGCTTTGCCGTTATGAACTCCTAGAATGGTGGCAAAGTAGTTAAAATAGGGGAATATGGTTACTTTGACATGTGTTTAAGGACTATGCTTTGTATAAGGTTAAATGGCCCTAAAATGACATGTTAGTTTGGTTTAAAATGGTGCTAATGTGTATACTTGGCCTAAAGAAGGGAAACCCTAGTAAATGAATTCCAAATGCTTTGAAATTTGGCATGCTATTAGAAATACTATTTTTAAGGTTACTAGTAAAATTTGGATAACGTTTGGCTGGATAAATCGAATAAAAACCAGTAAAATTTTGTCATTACAAGTCATAGCGTATCGATACGGGTGATGGCGTATCGATACGGTTAGGCATAAATTGGCTTAATGAAACAGGGCGTATCGATACGGCATAGGCGTACTGATACAAATTATGGTCACTGGAATCTGGTTTGAAAAATGGTATCGGTACGATTTAGAGCGTATTGGTATGAGGTTAACGCGTATCGATACGGACTTAGCTGTATCAGTACGAGTTTGACAATTTTGAATCTGTAAATCTAAAATTAGGCTTAGGTATCGATACACCACTTAGGGTATCGATACGATACCAGTTGAATTGTTAAGAAGGATTAAAGTGATGTTTAGGCAGATTGCAAAATGGTCACTAATAATCATATGGCCTAATTAGATGGATAAACGATACTCGGTAGCAACAAAGCTTCACGGGTTAATAACCGAATAGTTTAATTACGAGTTGTAATAAAGAATACTGATTAGGATCGCCAGTTTGCAAAATTTATGATTTAGTCCCTTAAGTTTGAAAAGTGTAAAATTGGCCTTAATTCTGATAAGATTAGCAATGACAGATCCACTAAACTTTCTAATTGACTTTTAAGACATTCCAAATAAAGATCTTAACTCTGATTTCATTTTCGAATTTCCAATCTATTTTCCGATAACACTTTCTGACCCGGTTTCCTACCAGACCGGGAATGTGGTGTTACACCTAGTAATAAATCTACAATAGGAACTAAATGGGTCTTTAGAAACAAACTAGATCAGAGTGGTAACATAGTGAGGAACAAGGCTAGACTTTTTGCTCAACGTTACACTCAAGAAAAGGGAATCGATTTCGATGAAACATATGCACCCATAGCTAGAATGAAAGCAATTAGGATGCTTCTTGCATTTACATGCTTTCATGAGTTCAATCTTTTTGAAATTGACGTCAAAAGTGCTTTTATAAATGAAGAAGTGTATGTAGAACAACCACTGGGTTCTGAGGATCCAAAATTTCCAAATCATGTTTTCAAACTCACTAAAGCTTTATATGGTTTGAAACAAGCTCTTAGAGCTTGGTATGAAAGGCTTTCAAACTTTTTGATTGAAAAAGGTTTTGCAAAAAGCAAGGTGGACACTACACTTTTCATTAAAAGATATGGCAAAAACATCTTAGTAGTTCAAATTTATATAGATGATATTATTTTTGGTTCTACTAATAAATTGTTTTGCCAAGAGTTTTCTAAGCTAATGCATGTGAATTTGAGATGAGCATGATAGGGGAGCTTTCATTTTTCTTGGGGCTCCAAATCAAGCAAAGGAAGGATGACACCTTCAACAATCAAGCAAAGTATATAAAAGGCATGCTCAAGAAGTTTGGCTTGGAGAATGTGAAGCCTCAAGCCACACCAATGAGCTCATTCATAAAGCTTGACAAAGATGAAAGAGGTAAGTGTGTCGATTCTAAGCTTTATCGTTCCATGATTGGCTCCTTACTTTACCTTATCGCAAGTAGACCCGATATTATGTTTAGTGTTTGCTTGTGTGCTAGGTTTCAAGCTAGCCCTAGAGAATAGCACCTTATAGCCGTTAAGAGAATCTTTAGATACCTTAGAGATACACCTAGTTTAGGTCTTTGGTATCCTAGAGATTCCTCCTTTGATCTTCATGCTTTCTCAGATGTGAAATATGGGGGATGTAAGATAGATAAAAAGAGTACCTCCAAAACTTGCCAATTCTTAGGTAGTATGCCCATATCTTGTGGTTCTTTAAGAAACAAAATAGTGTAGCTTTATCTACCACCAAAGTGGAGTATATATCGGCCGGGAGTTGTTGTGATCAAGTCCTTTGGATGAAGCAACAACTCTTAGATTATCGAGTCGATGTAGGTATCATACCCCTTAAGTGTGACAGCACTAGTGCCATTTGTCTCACTAAGAATCACATTTAACATTCTAGAACCAAACACATAGAAATTATACATTATTTCATTAGAGATCATGCCTTGAAAAATGATGTAGTTCTAGAGTATGTTGACACCTTACACCAATTAACGGATATATTTACCAAACCTTTAGATAAAGAGCGATTTTGGACTCTTAGGAGAGAGTTAGGTTTAACCAGCCTTTCTTGACCCTTTAGAGCCCTTTAAGGTCAAAAATTTGCTTGAATTCAATTCATTGATATGCATGTGTGATTTTGCTTCTTGATGCATCTATGTTTGTTGCTAGGGGGAGTATGTATCCATGTTAGACCATACATGTTCACATATGATCTGCATGCATTTCGGTTCAAATAAAATCGAACTTTTGAGTAATTTGTGGCCCAAAATGCATTTTCTAGGTTATCCGTATCAAAATGAGTGAAGGTGTTTCGATACACCATTCTTGACTCAACTTAGATTGCATTTCTCAGCACAAGTATATCGATACAGATCCATTCGTATCGATACAGGTTCAAGAACGCGTTTCGGTACAGTCGAGTCTTTACCGATACGGGACTTGTGTTTCGGTACACCTTCTAGGCATACCGGTACACCTGTTTCGATACGCCACATGGCGTATCGATATGCGAAGCCGTCTACCATTAAAAAAGTCATTAAAGGATTTCCAACTTTAACCAAAACTTTTTCTCAAAACCCTAGTCGATTTTCCCTCTAAATACACACCTAATTCTAAGTTTTTCACATCAATTCATCAAAGACTTTGAAGGGTTTTACTCTAAACATCATCTCAAGCTCTTTTCATCAAAGATTGTACATTGTTTCATCCTCATTCATCTATAATCCCAACTTCAATGTATAAAACTCTTTTCTTTTTCTTTTTAATTTCGTTTTGATTTCTGTACTGTTTTTACTTAGTTTTTGTGTTTTAAACATATACATACTATAGTTTTTCAAGTTTTTATAAAAATCAAAATCTAAAAAATTTCATTCGAATATAAAATTATACCGTATATTTTTCTGAACTGTTTTTTCAAATTCTTTTTACCAAAATTATATTTTTATACTTGTATATGTTTTTAAAGTATAGATTTTCAAACAATACCTTGAATTATTGGATTGAATATTGGATCGAATATGATGATTTATGCATACATTGTTTTTGTGTCTAAAAATTGTTTTTCAGATTATCTATGGCACCGAGAAAGTGAGCTAGAACAACCGAGGTGGACGAGTCTTCAAACGAAGATAATTCAGCTCGTCCAAACCTTAGAGTTATTTACCAAAAGAGTTTTTCGACCCCAGCGGCTTTAAATCACTTCAAGCAATACCAAAACTACAAAATTCACCGCGAAAGAGTAACATCTCTTCCATTCATAAACTCTAAACGTTTCAAGTTTAAATATCTTCATCTTTTGAGATGTTGGAATTTTATTCAATTTTTGGTTATCCCCGAGATTTTATACCGTAATCTTGTCTTGATTTTCTTTGCTAACGCACGGTGCATTCCTAACCAAGATTGTTCTAAGGTCATTGCTATTGAGTCATTCTTAATGAGGAAGAAATTTCGTATTGATGTTCAAACTCTAGTCAATGTTTTTGGGATAGAAGATGAGGGAATCAACGATGAGGACTCCATGGGACATGTTCTTGGCGGTTCTGTCACTGTTCTTGATGATCATGATCGCTTCTTGCATCTCATGATCACTTGATGGTTTCGGCCATCCGGTGGTAAGTTTTCCACTATCCGACAAGTGGACGACTTTTCAGTTAGATGTTTTCGTGAAGAGAAGAAGCCCGATCTTGCTCAAATTATGTTCGTGGAGCTAGTTTACCTCATCTAACATCGCCGCACCTTTCTAGTTTCATCCTTCACTTATGGGACAACATTGAGTTATTTGTTTACTCAATTGGAGATCAATTGCTCTCACGACTTTCCCGAGCCTCTCACGGATCCCGTTGATGAGCGCTCCCTTACTCGAGCCAAATTTCACTATTTCAATAGAGAGTGGCTTCGTCTTGCCGAGCTTCCACATGATGTTATCCCCGAAGAACCGAAAACTCCTCCACAAGCTGCTCCTCAAGCTTCGGTAGCTCCACCGGCTATGGATGCTCTCATGGCTTATCTCAATGAGCAATTCACTACATTAAACACCTCTATGACCTCATTGAAGACAACCATGAATGAAGGGTTTGTTGCCAATGACACTCGATTTATTTCCTTGGAGGAACGAGTTAAAGCAATTGAGAGCCAACAAGGATCAATGGATATCTCTCTCACGGCTTTCCATGGAGAATGGAGACAATCTCAAGCTACTCAAACCCATGATGAAGATGAAGAGGATAAGGACGATGAGGATACTCCCTAGACATTCATTGCATATCATACATGTCATATTGGGATTTCTATTTTACGCACCTATGTTATTTAATATTTGAACCTATGCTTATGTTTTTAGGATTTTAAGTTTGGATTTTTCTTATGTTGCTTGATTACTGCTTTATGCTTCAATGAATATTATGCTATTTTTACTTTACTCTTGCTTATCTATTGATCTATCATTGATTTTGATCTAACAAAAAGGGGGAGAAATAAAAGAGCTTAAATTTTCAAAAACGTTTTCTAAAACCTATATTAAAGTAAGGGGGAGTTTTTCAAAAAGACTTAAAAACTTAACTTGGTTTTGTTATATCAAAAAGGGAGAGATGGTAAAACCAAAGTTTGATTTTGATATAACAAATTGTTTAAGGACCTATTTGTAAAAAATAAATTTTTAAGTATCTCAAATACTCACAATTGACAAGGATTTTCCAAGTACAAAATTATTCAAAGTCAAAAACTTAAACCCCATAAATTTTTCTAAGTGTTTTTAAAGCCAAATTCAAGTTTTACGCCCAGGCGTATCGATACGCCCTCGAGCTTTTAGATAAAGGCTTAACTTAAAAGGTCACTGTAAGAATCCGCTTCGATACAGGTAAGTCTGTTTTGATATAGGTGTTTCGATACAGTTCCTTCCGTTTCGATACGGCCTTCATATGGGCTAAGGTTTTTACTCATGTGTTTCGATATGATGCTATCCGTTTTGATACAACTTTTATACTTGGTTTAAGATTTAAGAACATCGTACCGATACGACTACCATCGTATCAATACGGGGTTTAAAATTTTCCAATCTTTCCATTTATTATTCAAACGTTACCTTGTTAGTTATTGGGAACACGTGATTTTGAAAATCAGCTAACCCATATCGATATGCCTACGTGGCATACCGAAACAGGTTTTGACAATAGCCCAAGTGAGCAAAATTGTATCGATACGGCCTTTCTTGTTTCGATACGCATTTCCGTGTATCGATACGCCCCTGTATTTTTGTACACAACAACTCTTTCTATTTTGAGACAGGTATCGATACGACTGTTCATGTACTGATACGGTAGAGGTTGCATAAGTGCATTAATGGTGGGAAAAAGAGAGCCCAACGGCTCTATTGATGATGCCAACTACCCAAACTGATAGAAATCAATGAAGAGGTATAAAAGCAAGCCTAAAAAGCTACAACAACAAGAATTGAACAAGTCAAGCACATTCAAGTAGAAATCCAATCCTTTTGAGCCTTATAGAGTCAAATTCTTGTGACCCTCTTGAGAGATTTTATTGTATTCATTTTTATTCAAGTTTGGGTTTGTGTGGACTTGTAATTGGGTAAACTTATCTACCTTTGAGAGGCATTTTTTTGTTTACCAAAATTTCTCTTTGTAAAAGTGTCTTTGATCAAGCTTTGGGTAGAAAGCTTTGATCGATTGTAACGGTTTCCTTCTAAGCCGAGAAAAGGGGACGGATTCATTGAGTGGATTGTTTAAATCCTCAGTAGGGTGTTGAGGTAGTGGATGTAGAGCTTGTTCTGAGCTTGAACCACTCTAAAATTGCTTGTGTCCAATTTTTTTCATTTCCATCTTGCACCCTTCAACTTTTAAATAGCCAATTCACCCCATTCTTGGCCAATTGCCATTGTTTGATCAACTCAACAATTAGTTATTGGAATGTAAAGTTTTCTATTAGAAGATAATTGACTGAATTATAAAATAGAGGTCAGTTCCAAATTAAATAAAATTTTAGGGATTAAATTGAACAAAAATATAATCATAGTAAAAATATTAGATAAAATTATAAAAATTAGAAACAAATAGTGTTCAATTTTGAATTAAATAAATATTTTAGGGACTAAAGTGAACAAAAATATTATTATATTAATAATATTGAATTAATAATAAAATAAAAAAACAAATAAGGGTAAATTTTAGATTAAATAATAATTTTAGGGACTAAAATGAACAAAATAAAATCATAATATAAATATTGGATGGAATCATAAAAAATAATTACAAATATGGTTAAAATAAAATTTTTAAAACATATTTTTATGATTTTATTATTAAAGTGAGATAGCTTTCACTTTTCTTTCCTATTTCCTACCAAATTTGGAGAGAAAACTATTTGTATAGGAACAAGGAAAATTACCTATCTTCCTTTTATCTTTCTTTCTAATTTTTCACCCTACCAAACAACCCTTAAATTTATTTTCTTTTAAATTTTTTCTTCCCTCTTTCCTCCTTTCATTTTTTCTCAATACCAAGCAAAACCTTATGCGATGTATGTCTATGTTTTGAGGGAAGGAAACGATTACACAAGACAATCGATCTAGATTTATTTTGTAGCTGCAAACAAACCCCCACCTTTGGCACCTATTTTTTTAAGATTTTTTAAACTTCTTTTTGAATTTGATAGGAAGAAGACGATAAACTCGTGTTTTATTTTTTATATTTTCAAAGATTAAAGATAAAATTGAAAAGTATTGAAACCTTAAGGATTAACTTGAAATTATTCCTTAAGTTAATAGAAGTTTTTTATTTTTAAAATAAGTGTTATGTGTCAAAATATGAGTGGCCCAAGAGGTTCACGACAGCTTCTGTGATAAAAACGTGTAAACCCGTTGACTTCAGAAAAGTCTATGTATGAAACTGAGAGAGAAAAAAAAACTAAATGTATGAAACCAAAAACTCAGTATAGTTCATGTATGAATAGAGTAATTAACCCAAAATAAAACTCTAGTCAGTCTCTTATTTTTTCTCTTTCGTCACTCTTCTCCTAAATTTCTTATATTGTTTTTAGAGTAAACTACACGGGTAGTCACCCAACTATCACTTTTTTCTTGTTTTTGTCACTCAGCTAATTTTTTTGTCAAAATTGTCACTAGTGTTTCGTTTCGTTATCATTTTGGTCACCGGCCATTTAAAAATTAACGGAGATAGTGACGTGTTATGGGATAATAACACTTTTAGTCCTAAAATTTGTACATTTATTAATTATGTCCTAATTCAAAATAACTCATTAAATATATAGGTCACACCCCAAATTTCCTTTTTTTTTCCTTCTTCCTCTTCAACAACACTTCACTTGAAATGGATCTTAACATTAATCTCCACATCTACGGATTCCACTTTTAGTCGGAGAATGCTTGTTGGTGGACATCTTCTCCAATGGTGTCCCCCAATGGTGCTCAAAGTTCTTTTCAGCTTCAAATGCAGATCTTGAACCTGAAACTTTACCTTTCGCAACAAATCCACCATCACCTAGACCTTGCAAATCATTTTTAGCAGGGGAAGTCAAAGTTTTCTCTGGAGGTCTAGATGCACCCCGTTCATTGTTGGTTTGAACTTCATATGCCAAAACCACCTCCATCTGTGACAACTGACAACCAAATCTGATCGCCAACATCTCCGACTTCATTTGCAAGATCATTGAATAAAGACCCAGTTCGCACATCTGGTTTCTGTCCATCTAGTTTTTGGTTGAGTAAAGAATATATTAGTTACATGTCTAGTATGAGGTGGTAACATTAAAAAGATCAATCATAAATTTAAAATACTAAAGTATAGGAAGCACAGATCAATCATATGTATATATATATATATATATATATAGACACGTCATCAAGTACCCGGTGAAATTGAAATGTTATTTTCAATTGATTTAGAAATTTCAGCAACTTGATTATTCTCATAATCTCATGGATCCTTCTTTCCAACAAGATTTACAAAGGCAGCAGTCCCTGCATGAGAGTTTATTAGAAATTTTCAAGGACATCGAAAAATAAATCAAGAATACATAAATAGTTTATTCAAACTTAACATGCCTTGGAAAGAATATCATTATCAATCTGAGGTTCATGGCACAACTGGATGTTGTTATCCCTAGCAGATTGTCCATGTTTGAAACTTTAGTATTCAAATCAGGGAATGTGGAGGAGGATGTATATATAATTTGTTGGTCTATAGGCTTTTCATTGCTTGATCTTGTAGATGTATTGATTTTTTGTGGTGAATGAACCGTATCGTTTGGTCCTACAGCCCGAAGAAGGGAATGTTTATTCTCTGAAAGGCTGCATTCAGTACATTTGAGACAAAGACCTTTCTGTGGTGACCAAATTATTTCGGACAAGGGATCGGTGGCCACAAAATTCATGACGATCCGAGAAGGCATTGGAAATGCTGAAGTTGAAGGTGGACCATCGTTTGGTTCGTGAGGTTTTGGAGATAGACGTAGAGATTAATGTTAAGATCCAGTTCTTCAAGTTGCAGAGAAAAAAGAAAGAAAATTAGAAATTTGGGGTTTGACCCATATATTTGATGAGTTGTTTTGAATTAAGACTTAATTAATAAAATGTACAAGTTTTAGGACTAAAAGTATTATTATCTCATGAGACGTCACCATCTTCGTTAATTTTTTAACGGACGGTGACCAAAATGATAATAAAATAAAATATTAGTGATGGTTTTGATAAAAAAATTAATTAGGCGACCAAAATAAAAAAATAATAGTTAAGTGACCATGTGTAGTTTACCCTTGTTTTTATCACCAAGACGACACATGCCTTAGGTTAATCGTTGGCTGTTAATTTTTCTTCTTATCTTTTCTATTTCTCTTTTCTCTTTTTTTTTATAAATTTTATGTTTTTTTATTGAGCCAAGGTATTTACTGTTGATTGTAGCGACTAGTGACTAATCTCTTCACCGTAAGTGCTCTTATTAAGAGATAAACAGCTAGCTATAAAATGACCATAAATTATTTTTTATTTTATACTTTGTTATTTATTTTGTTTAACTAGTCTTTCCTTTTTGTAATAAGATGGACAATTTTGTCCATTCTTATGACATATTATTTGTCTTTTTTTGTTGTAGATTTTTTTTTTCGGAGTTGAATTTAGTGTAACCTTTCTAAATAGTGTTGATTATATTATTTTGTTGATCGATATCTGTTTTGGACCCTCAGATTGAATATTGATAGAGATTTACAAGCATTGAAGACAAATCATGATTGAATTGTGGTAATGTAAGTTTGTCGACGAGTCATCATTGTTATATGTTTTTTATGTTTGAGATGACAGTATTTAATTTTCATTGCCGGCATCAATATTTGTTTGTAATTATCATTTATCTAAGTTGTTTGATTAAATTTTTTACTTTTTCTTTATTTGATTTTATTTTATTTTTAAATGGTTAGTTTGTGCACTATAATAATTTTAAGGGAAATTTCTCAATTAATTTATTCTTTACTTTACAGACTATTCTTCTAATTTTGAGGTATTTCCTATCTGTTCAATACAACCATTTGCTATTATTGGTAAAAGAATGCTTAAAATATGATTCGAGTGCAGCTTTTGCGTGATTTTTTTTTTTGAAAAAAAAATGATTTAAGAGTGTTTGAAGCTCTTGAATTTTTTAAAATAATCAAGTAAATCTTTGAAAACTTTTCACTCAATTAAACCTCACAACCAATAAATTGAATCAATCAAGTTCTTTGACCAATTTTGACCATCAATTTTTTACAGTAGTTTCTTAAGATATTACTGTCACATGACACACTACAGTTTTGTTTTGTAACATTTGCAGATATTTTAAAAAATTAGTTTTTATAATTTTTATAAGATTTTTTAGAATTTTTTAAATAAAATAAAAAATTCTAAAATTATCAAGTGGCAATACTGTAACACGATATATTGCACCAATCACTAAAAAAATATTATATTTAACAATTAATGTTAGTTAAAATGATAAATTGATGAAATTTTAAAGTATAAAAACTTAATTCGATGAAAAAATGTTCATGAGTTTAATTAATTTTTTTAAAAATATTTAAGGGCTCATAATACCCTTAAACCAAAAATATTTTAATTTCAGAAATTATTTACATAGTATCAGGTAACTCAAAGTGCTTTTTAAAACTAATGATCAAGCTCGAGATGAGTATGTTTTAATTAAATATGTGTGAAAAATCATAGTGAAGACTGTCTGTTTTCTACCAAAATTGAATACCTTTCCGTTTTATTTTATTTACCATTCCATAAAATTTAATTCATATAAAAACAAACACGAAAAGTGCAGAAGATGAAGCCGTAACAAAATTGTCCTTCCAAATAAACATTACAAGAGCCACCCAAGCACATATAATCCGAAAAAAAAACCCTACTTTTTTGGTATTGTTATTTATACACTAATATTAAAAAATAAATTTTATATTTTAACTTTAAATTTTAATTTTAATTTTTAAAAATTTAACAATAAATATTAAATTTAAACTTTAAACTTATTTTTCTATTGTTAAATCATACGTAAAGACAACAAAGAAGACGTGATTTCTATTCGTATAAAACATATTATAAAAAACACAATTAAATCACGCAATGTCCATGGAATCATGTGGAGCCACCCCTCCATTAATATCCATTGAATTTACACCACCACCCCTTTCCATTCTACAGTTTCTCCACTTCCAACCTCCTCCCGGCCTCTTCCTCTATATAAACCCCACCATTGCCAGCCATCTTCACCCAACAACTGAACATTCCTAAAAAGAAAAGAAAAAGGAAAATCCATGGGTTCATTTCCTCACATAGTGGAAGATTGCATGGGAGTCCTCCAAGTGTTGAGCGACGGCACCGTTTTCAGGTCCAAAAACATCCAATTCCACTTGCCTGTCATCCACCATGAAAACTCTGTGGATTTCAAAGACGCCATGTTCGACAAAAACCATAATCTCCATCTCCGAATTTACAAGCCCAAGTCCGCATCTAAGTTTCATAAGCTCCCCATCATCGTTTTCATCCATGGTGGTGGTTTTTGTCTAGGCTCTCGTACGTGGCCTAGCTGCCACAATTCGTGCCTACGCCTAGCGTCGGCACTCGAGGCGGTCGTCGTCGCTCCGGACTACAGGTTAGCCCCGGAGCATAGGCTGCCGGCGGCAATGGATGATGCGGCCAGTGCCATGAAGTGGTTGCAAAGTCAAGCTTTGAGTGTGAACAGTAGAACTAGTAGTGATGCATGGTTGAGCAGTGGAGAGGTAGAGTTTGACCAGGTCTTTGTGTTGGGTGATTCGTCGGGTGGCAATATTGCCCACCATTTGGCAGTTAGGTTGGGTGCTGGTTCGAGGGAGCTGGCTCCGGTCCGAGTACGAGGTTATGTGCTGTTGGCACCATTTTTTGGTGGGGCGGTGAGGACCAAGTCAGAGTCCGGCCCTAGCGAGGCTTTGTTAAATCTTGAGATACTTGACAGGTACCGTGACACTTCCTTAATCACACCGTTCTAACGATAACAAATTTATCGTAGTTTTAACTATATTTTCATACACAATATATATATATAATTTATGTAAACATTTCTATTTATACTATAAATCTTACTAAAACTTTAAATATTAAATTTTAAATCTTAAATTTTAAATTCTAACTTTAAATCTTAAATTATTAATCAGCTTAAAATTATATAATCTAAATTAACCCATAAAATTAACATATTTGTATGAATTTATAAAACTTGTATATCAAAATATCTTTCATGTCTTTTATACGATGCTTAATATTATTTATAATCTCTAAATCAAAAGTCATTATATATTTTAATGTATTCATACCCACAACTTCCTTCATTGTTGAATTAAGATTCATTCATATTATATATAAAATGATATATTATTAGTAGATTATACGTTGTTAAATTATTTATATTTTCCATATTTTTTTAATAAATAACATCATATAAGTATATAAAATTTTATATACACTAAAAATATTTTAAATATATGAGCAAGCATATTTGGCCGGTTGGTCAAGCTGTTCATCTTTGTTCTTTCATATTCCTCTAGGTCATAAGTTCTAGATCAATTATGAGCTCTCCCCTTCTTTCCCCTAGAGTTCCCTTTCCCCTCCCCTCTAGGTAGGATTAGGGTTATAATTAAAATTAGGATTTGTCAAAAAATATTAAATATAAACCTTTAATTAATATTCTACGTTTCTTAAACTTAGATCTTAAGTTTATGTGTTTGCATGCATCTTCATAAATAACCGTTGAAAATTTAAAGGCCCTTGTTAAATCATAAAGACGTACAATTGTTGTTTACAGAACTATTTAATGACTATATTGTTTAATATTTCAACTAAATATTCAATATATAAGAATGAAACAAATCTTAATTAAGTGAGATAAAAACATTGTATCATAGTGATTGGAAAGAGACGTGAGTTTGATTTTTGGCATTCTCTTTTGGGATTGTTGTTTAATTAACCCTTTTTAGAGATTCTATTGGACCACACATGAAAATTGAAATAAGGGATAGAGATTTTAGAGTACCGTACTCAAAGGGTGGTGCAACTTGATTCACCTTTTGCTACTTTAAATTGACGTTTTTTTCTCGCCAAAATAATTTATTCGTTAATCATAAATCACATAAAGTGATTTACATAATCTACAAAGACTGAATCAAACACAAACTCGACAAACAATTTATATTCTCACTAATAAAAATGATTGTGAAAATATAACCTTGCTTAACTAAATGAATACATTTCTACTTAATTCATCAAATCAATCAACACAATCACAACGTTTATTCATTTATTTATTCTAAATTTATTTTTTATACATTAATTTCTCTAAATTTCTTTAGACCTTACATATGGATGATGAGATTCTCACATGATTTAATTTTTAATTAATTTTCTTAACCGTTTTATTACATGTTAGGTTATATATGTCATTTTACCAAACCTGCTTCTAAAGGTTAACAGTTTCGATCGTTTTTATCTCTCTTTCAATTTACTTGACATGCATGATCTTGGAGAGAAAAGAAGTAAAGTAGTACTCATTAAACTATAAAAATGATTATTTTTGTCACTAGATTAAAGTTATAAAACAACATAGTTAATTTTTATTTCACTGTTACAAAATAATTATTAAATTAATTGAATTATTACTCTATTTTATAATATTTAATGACCATTTTATAATAATTTAATAAATTTAATGATATTTTTATAACTTTTAAAAATATTAATGATAAAAACAATCATTTTTTATAATTTAATAACTATTTGCGTTATTTACCAAAGAAAATCAACCCACATTTTATTTAAAATATTGAAAACTAAATTTTAAAGTAAAATGAAAAACAAACAAAGTTGTCGAATGAATCAAAGCCGCCTGTCCAAACAACAAGAAAAAGCATAAATGGTGCGCGTTATTATCAATAAAAAGGCAATCTGACCTACACCACAAATATATCCATTTATCAATATACTTTTGACATGTGATCTTTCCACTTATGCAATTAACATTTTTTCTATTAATTTCTAAATTAGATTATTAAGACCAATTTAAATAAGTTATACTCCGCTAATCAATGCAAATAGATGAACAAATACAGTTAATTTATTTTTGAAAGATGATATTCAGCGCTCATGATATCTCGGTTTGAATTCCATATTTGCTATCCTTTCTAAATGGTCATGAATCTGACGTTTGACAGCATTTTAAAAAAAAATTACGATTGAGATATATTAATTTGCTTAGTGGTTAAAAATGTTCATATTATCACATTTTGTATAGATTTAAATTTTAATATTTATCTTAAAATTGTAATTATATCTTTAATTAATAAAAAAAATAAATGAATTATGATTTAATGATGAAATAAATATCATTAAATTTGAAAAACTAAGTTAATATTAACGTTTTCAAAATTTTAAAAAGTTTATTAATGAGGAAAATTTTGATATACATACAGTGTAGTCTTTAGATTTTACAATTCTATCTGTTGTAGAATTGAGGATTTAGTTTAAAATTTAGTGTTTAGAGGTTTAACTTGTAGGGTTATAATTAGAATTTATAATTTAAGGTTTAGGGTTTGAATGTTAGTGATCTAAATTTTATTTTTAAAGCATAAATATACAAAATCAATATAATCAATAATATCTTATATATTAATTGATTAATTCGGATAAAAATTACAAATATATTAGGGAGGGATCCTAATTAAGGTAGTGCTTAAATTCCTCAGCAGCACTCCCCAGAACATATGTGATAACGCCTTATCTGATTTCATCAATTGTCCATATCTTGGAAAAGGAATTTTCCATACCTATCTAGTTTAGTCTTTTAAGAGCTATGATTACCCCTTTTTTTGTATCTTTTGGATGATAGTTATCAAAAACTTTAGGAGGATTATATATATATATATGTGGGAAACTTCTCAGCCTAACAATTTGGAGTTCGGTATGATTTTACTCTTTTGTGCATGCTTCATTTGACTCACTCCTTTATATTTTGTCGTCCAACATCCCATCAAAAACTCACAACCTTCATAAGCTTATTGCTCCATACTGTTCAATGAAAAATCAACACTTTTGTCATTACAATCATAATTGGAGTGACAACATTGGGAGAATCATGTATAATGAAGGGTGGACTCGTATTCACCTTTAAATGCGAAATTCTTTCAGTTAATTATTTGTTTTACTGAGTGTATGTACCTTGAAATCTAATTTTTTTTTTGTGTATTCACCTTAAAATTTTTGGATCAACATATAATATATGTGTGTTCACTCTTGAGAAATTTTTGGGATCTTCCTTTGAGTGACAACATTCTTCATTCATTTGTTTATGCAGGTTTTGGAGGCTCTCAATGCCGATGGGAGAGACAAGAGACCACCCTTTTGCGAATCCATTCGGGTGGTTGAGCCCTAGGCTGCAATCAGTGGAACTCGACCCCATCTTGGTCGTTGTGGGCGGTAATGAGTTGTTGAAAGACCGGGCTGAGGATTACGCCACCAGATTAAATGACATGAGAAAGAAGATTCAGTACGTGGAGTTCCATGGAAAAGAGCATGGTTATTTCAATTATGATCCATATTCTGATGTGGCTCATCAAACAGTGCTACTTATCAAATCATTTATGTATGACAACTCTGATTGATGTATAAAACATGTTCAGAGTGAAAAAATTATAATTAATTAGCTAAGTAGCTATTGTCACGGCCCGCACATTTGGGTCCGAGACAGATGCGCAACAAGCAACCCAAGAGGTTCTAGGCTTGCCAAGAAGACTACCAGACTTGGTCCGATCGTTGGAGACTGAAAGAAAGCCCAAGTACATTGAGCCTGGTAAATTAATAGATGACATCTTACCAGGGAATATTCCAAGGGATAAGAATATCTCTCAATGTAAACACAAACTTAAGGAAAGAATATCATAGTGATAGAGTTTCCTTAGTTAGTGTAGATTTGGTAGGTGGCTTTCAATCTGGGCCGCTAGTGTGATTCGATCTCGTCCGTTCATTGTATGGGGATTCAACTATAAATAGTGGCTTCCCCACCTCACTTGTATCATCCATCATTTGAGTAATACACTTGGCATTTACTCTAAAACACTCTGTAGTGTTCTTCGCGTTCTTGAGCGTTCTTTCTCTTGTTCTTGTTGCCTTTCTCTTTTGTTCGGTTCCTCTTGGAACGATCTTGTGTTTGTGAGCATTGGAAGTATTCGATCTTTCGGAGAAGGATTTCAGGCTTACTTAGTCGTTTGTCTAAGAATATCGACTAAGGCCGCACGTTGGGTTGGTTCAGAAGTCTAGCCCCGTGACAGTTGGTATCAGAGCGAGACAGTCCGAGCAACACTGTGCCTACGCTGGAAGAAAGGTTGGGAAAGCTCGAAGGATCCATGAAGGATGCCCGAGAGGAGATTGACGTTGTCAGAGTACGTCTTGACGAGTTGGACTCTTCGGGAGAGGAGCTCGAAAGCAACGTGCAGGATCTAAAGAACAACGTGCGAGACCTTGACCAGTGTGCCGACAGTGCGGATAGACGGAGTGATGCACTCGAAGCCGAGCTAAAGGCTTTGAAGGCGGAGATGATGGAGGAAATCAAGGGGCTCAAGGGAGAGCTCCAAGTTTACAAGGCTGTCGTGACTGATATGTTAAACACGACAACAATCAGACCAAAGTTGGACGTGCCAAAGCCGAAGGAGTTTAGCGGAGCTAGATCGGCCCAGGACGTGGAGAACTTTGTGTGGAGCATGGAACAATACTTTCGTGCTACAGGCATCAAGGATGATGCGGATAAGGTAAACATTGCTTCTGTTTACTTAACTGACGTTGCACTCTTATGGTGGCGACGCAGATGCTCTGAGGAGAAGAGCAAGGATATTCCCATCGGGGCTTGGGAAGAGTTTCAGGCTAAGTTCAAGGAACAGTTCTACCCAAAGAACGCCCAACAGGAGGCTCGGGAGAAGCTGCACGAACTCAAGCATGAAGGTTCCATCCTGGAGTATGTCAGACGGTTCACTAAACTCAAACTCCAAATCACGGACATCGCTGAAGCCGAAGGCCTCTTTATCTTCAAGAACGGGCTTAAGTGATGGGCTAGAATGGAGCTGAAGAGGATGGGAGTCGAGGAACTCTCCAAGGCTATGGCCGCAGCTGAATCCATAGCCAAGTTCGAGATGGCGGAGACTCTCAAGCCCCGAGGCAAGGGCTATGGTGGGGGAGTCAAAGATGGGGAAGGTCTTGTGTGCTGTGTCTGCGGAGGAAAGCACATGATGAAAGATTGCCCCAAGAATGACCGTCTTAGTGCTGTCAAAGGCGATGAGTCCGAGGAGTCGGATGAAGAAGTGATGAGACTTGGTGCGATTGCGAGTGTCAAAGCAATCAAGCCGAGGGTAGAGAAGCAACTAAAGTGCTACCAATGTAAGGGGCCACACAAGTTGCGAGCATGCCCACATCGAGTCAAGCCATCCAAGGGGGTGGACGAGCCCGAACAGAGCGAGACTGCGAGACTTGGTTCGATGATATTGAGTTCTGCTAAGGTGAGAGTACGCAAGCAGAAAGGGTTGATGTTTGTCGACATCAACATTGCGGGACGATCGAGGAGTGCTCTAGTGGACACCGGAGGAACCGATCTATTCATGTCCAAGAAGGCTGCCGACAAACTTGGTCTTAGAGTTGTGGGTTCAACTGGAAAGATCAAGACTGTGAATGCTAAATAAGTTCCAATTGTTGGGACGGCATGGAAGGTAGAGCTGCAGATTGGTGAATGGAAGGGCAAGGAAGACATCAAGGTAATCAACTTAGATGACTTTGATTTTGTTTTGGGACTAAGCTTCCTTGACCGTATAGATGCTCTTATCGTTCCTTGTGCCGACGTCGTCTGTGTTTTGGATCGAAAACAATGTTGCGTTGTGCCCTCGTACCGAGACAAGGGTAAAGGAACCAAGACGCTGACTGCCATTCAGCTTGCCGAGGATGCTCCAAGCCAATGAGACATCGCTTTGGAGGCTACTGTTGGAGGGACTACTTTAGTGGGGCAAGAGTTGCCCGAGTCAGATAGCGACATGAGGCCCGTGGAAAAAGCACATTTGGGCAAGGTGGAAGAAGCATTGAACTTCAAGTGTGAAGAAGGGTCAATGCGGGAAAAGTTGCCAATGGGCAACGAGGCACCAAACTTCAAGAGGGAATGGTTGATGCCGGTTAGAGTGAATGCCACGAAGGAGGCGCATCTCAAACTTCATCGAGATGTGCGCAATGATGCAGAGCGAGAAGTTACACAGCGGAAGGAACCAAGGCGAGCAGTCTGTATGGGAAGGCAACCCAGCCCGAGTCGAGCGCTCCTTATGGGGGGAGCCGTTCTTATGGGGGAACATCGTTGCCCGATTCTGAGTTGGGAGCAAGCCAAGGTACCATGGAAGATCCAAGATCAACCAAGAGAAGTCTTTTCTGAGACAGCGATGAGGGCATCGCCGGATTTGGTGGGGGAGAATGTCACGGCCCGCACATTTGGGTCCGAGACAGATGCGCAACAAGCAACCCAAGAGGTTCTAGGCTTGCCAAGAAGACCACCAGACTTGGTCCGATCGTTGGAGACTGAAAGAAAGCCCAAGTACATTGAGCCTGGTAAATTAATAGATGGCATCTTACCGGGGAATATTCCAAGGGATAAGAATATCTCTCAATGTAAACACAAACTTAAGGAAAGAATATCATAGTGATAGAGTTTCCTTAGTTAGTGTAGATTTGGTAGGTGGCTTTCAATCTGGGCCGTTAGTGTGATTCGATCTCGTCCGTTCATTGTATGGGGATTCAACTATAAATAGAGGCCTCCCCACCTCACTTGTATCATCCATCATTTGAGTAATACACTTGGCATTTACTCTAAAACACTCTGTAGTGTTCTTCGCGTTCTTGAGCGTTCTTTCTCTTGTTCTTGTTGCCTTTCTCTTTTGTTCGGTTCCTCTTGGAACGATCTTGTGTTTGTGAGCATTGGAAGTATTCGATCTTCCGTAGAAGGATTTCAGGCTTACTTAGTCGTTTGTCTAAGAACATCGACTAAGGCCGCACGTTGGGTTGGTTCAGAAGTCTAGCCCCGTGACACTATGCATTTTGATTTTACTTTATTTTCTAGTTGGTATTTCTTGAAATTAGATTACTAGAAATATTGCATTTATTAGGAAACATTTAGGGTAGTAACTTTCTTTTCTCTTTTCTTGGTGTGAATGAGAATGATAGCGGGTTAGATATATGTAATTTTTAAACTATCTGAATTTGAATCCGTAAATTTATATAAAAATTTGATTATGTTTTTATTGGTTAATTATCCAAGTATTACTATCTGGATTGGATTTAAATGTTATTATCAACTAGATATTTGAAATCCTAAAAAAATCTGAATTTAAAATTTTAAATCATGTTTTTTATAAGAGTTCGAGCCTCGTTAAAAACCCTTAGGATAAAGTTCGGATTTATAATCCAAACTCAATAAGGAGACAAGAAAAAGAGTACCCGACTTTATTGATTAAACTCAAGTTTTCACACGGATAGCTAATGCTGCAAGGCAAAAACACACGATGCCATACGGGCAACACAAAGCTCGAAATCTAAGCAAACCATTGCCTTTGAGACAACACATAGCAAGTGATAGAATAAAGACACCAAATACCAGCATCCACTACACTAAACTTGGTATATAGCGGTACTTTTCGTGGCGTTTTTTGAGCAGATGCTGTTAAATTTGTAAATATTGCGGCGTTTAATATACAAACATCACAAAACGACAACATTAGCAGCATTTTTAGTACAAGAGCCGCTATAGAATAATATATGGTGGCGTTTTTTGGTAAAGCGCCACAAACGACGGGTACTAAAGTGGCGTTTGTTAAAGAAACGCCACAATAGAATTCATATGGTAAAAAGTGCTACTTTTTGCTGGCGTTTTTTACAAAAACGCCCAACAAATGTTGTTCTTTAGTGGTGTTTTAAACAAACACCAAAATAGGTTTCAATGTAGTAGCGTTTTTTGTAAGAAACATTGCAACAAAATTTGTTCTTTAGGGGTGTTTTAATACAAACATGCATTAAATTTTGTTTTGGAGGCGTTCTATAGGTCTAAGAAATGCCGCTAAAAATCTGTTCTTTTGTAGTGATCAAACTTATAATAAACCCTATCATCACGGTTAAACGGCCCTTGTACGTACAAAGCCAAATAGAATGCACCTCCCATTTTGTATGTTAGTAATGCAAATGATTTTTAAATATTTTAAAAATAAAAAATGAAAGATATGAGGGAATATGGGGAGTGGGTAATCTTTTTTGGATGAATTTACCCCTCTTATTTTTCTATATAAGGGAACTCTCACCTTCCCACTTTAAAGGATATATATATCTTCTCCATTCTTTTCCTTTTATTTCCTAGTTTTTTCAATCTTCAAAGAAAAAGAGCAATGCCAGTGGAGTTCCATCTTCCTCACTCGAGTGTACGAATGTGGAAGCACTATGTTAACTTTGGGGGAGACGTCCATTCAATGATTAAATTGATCAGGGTAAAATCGCTTCTAAGGTAGTGATTTTTGTCGCAACACAGTAAAATGATTTATTTATTCATTTATTTTGCTTGTTATTACTTACATCCGATTTTGCAGTAGTATACTTTTTTCCAACAAGTTAGAAGCTATATATTCTATTGTTGTTATAACGCCTAACTTCCACATTTTGAAAGGTCATGGTTATTGTCTCTTATGTTACAATACTTTAAGCCATCACTTTCTCGAGAATTTTTTTGGGCAGAAGAAAAGAAAATTGTTGATCACAAAAGTGTACAACACCTTTCGGTAGAGGAGCCCAATGGTTCATGCGGTGGTGAGGGAGTGTTTTGGTGGGGATGAGGAGGATCCGGTGATCTAAGGATATGAGTTGTCTAGAGGCCTCCTACTTTAGAGGTGAATGGTCCCTTATAAGGGATTGGAAGGGTGTGGACACGTGTCAATTAAGGAGGACAGGTGTTTTAGTGAGTTGAGTTGTCGTGACTCAAATGTTGGTGTGGATCACGTGTATCGCCACGTGGTATGAGGTTATGTTCGCATGTTGAGTTAGTGATGGGTCGTAGTTGGTTGTTTGTACGATTATGGCCTTCGTAGGTGGTTTGTTAATTGGGTGTTCGTGCGGTGGTGGTTCACAGGTAGTAACAATTGCCCCCAAGGTGAGGGAAGGTTATAAAGTGACATTCTCGAGATTGAGAACTGGAACGAGGTTTCTAGAAAGAACTAGGAAGTGTTTTTTGTGTTTGCTTTGTTCACTGTTGTGAACTTTTGCCCATTTTTTGGAAATAGTTCGCCGGGAGCACTTTTGGAAAACTATTTTTGGGCAAAAGTTTTGCCCATCAACACCATATCGTTTTCAAAGAACACCATCATAAAACCATAATTAAAATAAAGATAAATGAATAAAGAAGAAGATCTGTCGATGCAACCCTTCAATGTATCCAAAGCTATCGGTCTTAGCCTAGTCGAACCATGGTTTACCTTCTACCTTCACCATAGTGCAACCTCCTCGATCGCTCTTCCTGGTTC
The DNA here is from genome assembly GCA_019671005.1 of Hibiscus mutabilis. Classification (NCBI taxonomy): domain Eukaryota; kingdom Viridiplantae; phylum Streptophyta; class Magnoliopsida; order Malvales; family Malvaceae; genus Hibiscus; species Hibiscus mutabilis. The sequence goes on from CM033714.1 coordinate 49,856,008, forward strand.
ATCGATGGGCTTCCTTTAAATAGACACTCGTGGAAACCCTAGATTGGGTTTGAATTTGAAAGTTGATTACACATTTGAGATAAGCGCGTTATATTTTTATCCTATTATCCTCGTCTTTGAAATTAGGGCTGACTGGATTCTTTAACCAACATCTAACTAACCATACATCGATTATCCTTCTTTTGCCAACCAAGCTTGGCAATTCTCATCCTACTTTTGCCAACCAAGCTAACTACTCTTGTCCTGCTCTGCCAACCCTGCCCTGCCAACCCTGCCCTGTATACCACAACAAAGAAATACACCTTTACTCTAGCAAAAGAAACGCTTCTTAACTCATTAATTTAAATGAATGATTCTACTTGCTAAATGCCTGAATATGTACTCAAATTCAAGCAAAAGCATGACAATATATATATATATATGAAAAATAGTACTTTTGAGGAGTTAACACTCCCCCAAACCTAGCTCATTGCTTATCCTCAAGAGATGCAACTAAAAACTATGAAAATAGAAAATAAAACAAAGTACCTTGGCAAAATTTTCCCAATTAACAACACATGCTAGCAAGTAGAATCTGGGCCTAGTTCTGTCTACAGATATCTTAGTGTAGTAATGCCAACAGGTAAGCAAATTCAAGTGCAGCAGTATAACTATAGTCTAAGGTCATAAAGTGTGCGTGAAGTGCAGGCAATATGCATCAAGTATCCTTTGACTCCATTAGTCAGATTTACTACCCAAAGTCAGAATTGTTTTTACTATTTTTCTTCTTTTTTATTCATTTACCAAGGGTTTCTTTTTGCTGGCATTAAATTAGGGTTTGCGTCATAACGCTGTTTGGCGTGAGAAATAAGAGGGAGCATACCACAAATCCTCACGTTGATCTAGACTACATTACTAAGCTAACCCATACACTCATACCCTAAAGTTTTGTTGGCTTGAGAACTAAGAGGGAGCAAACTACGAAGCCCCAAGTTACTTATTATCTCTAAGGCAGAGGAGTATTCTAAATTTTTTCTTGCCTTTGGCAAAACATTGTTCCTTATTCTTTCTTTTTACCCTAGCATTGTTTTTTTTTTCTGAGTTCAGTTTCAAGAATCCTAAGTTTGTTTTGGGAACTAGATGCATATTACATGTTAAGTGAGGATACACTTTCCAAACTAGAGATAAATTTCCAAGCAAAACCTAGCATTACTAACATGTTGGCTCATGCCAACTAAAGATTATAATTTCATCATCGGACAAAGTATACTAGTACAAACTCTAACTAAGATAGCAATTATTTTTACCAAATCAATCAAGTCTTGGCAAAAATTATTTTTTAACGGTTTGGTATGCATGTGTTAACCTAATCTACATGGCAACAAAATGTAAAGAGAAAAATATATGAATGTCAAGGTAATAAATGCGAGGCAACACACACCCCCAAACCAAAGGTATGCATTGTCCTCAATGCATGCAAACACATATATACAAATGAAATGCATGATAAAGATAAAAAAAATGCAAATAAGAAGTTAAGGTGAAGAAGACTCCTCTCCAGAATGTTTTGGTCGTGAGACGCAGGTCTTCCTCTTGACAAAGCTCCCTCGATTCAGAGCCATGTGCTTCTTTCTCTTCAGCTGGGGTTTTGATGCGGTAGTGGATGCCCTCACATAATGGAGTACCTCCTCGAGTATCCTCACCGGCTTAGATGCAACGGGGGCTACACGTGCGGTGGAAGAAACATGTGCAACTGGTGGCACATCGGTCTTGGTAGGGACTTCCTCATTAGACCCTTATGAAGTCTCTGCTTGAGTAGATTTAACTTGGCCAAGTGAAACAGGGACGATAGCATCAGATTGTTGCGTTGGAGTGTGAATAGGCTGTGATCTAAACGACATTCCTTCTGGGACATTGAACTCGGATAGGAACTCTTGGAATGGTGGTAAAGGATTAATGGCGATGCCCTCGAGGGTCGTCTTAAGGGCTCGATCCCTTGCTCCAACATATTTCCAGAGCATTAAATTCTACTCATCAGCCTTCTCAAGTTTTTGGAGAATGAATTCTTGTCACTGAAAAATCTGGGAAAGTAAAGCCAAGGCATTAGCTGGCATCGATGTTGGCATCGGTGTGACAGGTTTTGCCTTAGGCGTTCTGCAGTAGGCACCAGCTCTGTAGCCTTTCCCTTTCCCTTCTCATTTGCCTCCCTAACAATTAATTGGCTCCATAGCGCAAGGGTAATGACTCCCTTTCATTTTTAGGTGTTATCAAAGTCATGCTTTGACACCTTATGCAACCTGCAAATATTAGAGATTAAAGAAGGAAAAACCAAACTGCCACTACCCTTGTCTACACATTTTTAGGTTTCGTCAATGAACAGACATCCTACATTGATTTTCCTCCCTACCATTATTGAATGCAACAACACCACCATCTCTTTTGAAACACTCTCATTGTGCGTTGTTGGCATAAGTTTGGCCTTCATAAAGTGGTTCCAACTCTTCGGTTGTGGCCTCAGTGCCATCTATTTCATAGTCCTGTGACCTTTGGATGAAGCGATCCATTTCGTGCTAGGCCCGCACAAGTCCTTCAAAGTTAGATTCCACTTGGCATCATCCAAAGATTTAGAAAATGATAAATGTTCTTCTCCTGCACCATCCAACTTAAACAACCCATTAACGTATCCCTCAACAAACCATACATACGTACTTCGTACATATAGAAAAGGTGAATGCTTTGTGGTAAGGTGAGCGTAGAACTCACGAACAACAATGGAATCAACCTCTCCTGGTTGCTAGCAAAAGGTGTAATGCACCAGTTTTGGGCCTAGCGATTTATAGGCTAATTAGACGGCCTGGTGGACCGAGTTAGAGATTCGAGTTGGATTCGGGATTAAAAATTGGATTAAATATTTTTGGGTAAGAAAATATTTGGGAAAATATCTAAAAATAATTATTTAATATATGGATATTTTTGGTCAAGTAAATTTTGAAAAATGGATTTTAGAAATTGGACATTTTGGCTAGTGACCGAAATGTAAAAATTGAAAACTATTTTTAACGACTATTTTGTAAAAGGATCAAGACTTATAATCTTTAAGAAGCTATTCTACCTAAATGAGTTTTAGTTAAGGAATAAATAAAGTTAATAAAAGGTGAGGTGGTTAATTCCTAAAAACCAATTTGATGTAAGTTTCTTTCTTTCAAGTTTTCTCCCAAAATATTTTAAGCCAAACACTTTCTTTTACACCAAAGATCAGAGGTAATACTCTTGATTTCTAATGAAATCCTTAACCTTGTTTTATAAAATCTCATTGTTATCTTTTGTTTTTCAAGAATATAAACATCCAATTGAGAGAAAATTCATCCATTAGAGGTAAGGTTCATTCTTCTCCTTTAATGATTGATTCTTTATTGAAATTCCCAAGTTATTGATCCTTTATATATGCTTTCTAATGAGTTTTAATGATCTAATTATGGAATTTGGTTTAATCAATGCTTAATTAATGAAATTATGTGATTTTCAAATTTGATCTATTTTGCGGAGTTCTTGATTGATTTCAATCATGATTTTGATGTTATATAATGTTAATAGATTGATTTTAACATTGGAATCCTGAGGCTATATGAATCTCTAGTTTTCTAGGTTGCTAGTTATGTGTTTTTGAGGAGTTGTGAATGTTTAATGTATGCTGGAGATATAAGGTTGTTGTTAGGCTATGTGAATCGCGAGATGAATGTTTATTGGCTGAGTTGCACGTAAAGCCATCATTGTCACAGTTGATTAAAGAAAAACAACCTTATGATGATTCATTGGTACCACATATTAAGGATATCATGGATGAGAATCTGATAGATTTTCATCTTAATGATGGTAATATGTTGTGTTTTAAATATTGGATAGTGGTGCATAATGATGATGAGTTGAAGCGTATCATTTTGACTGAGGCACATGCTAGTCCTTTTGCTATGCATCCTGATAGTACTAAGATGTATCAAGGTTTGAAGGGAGAGTACTATTGGGTTGGTCTAAGGAAAGATGTGGTTGATTTTGTTGCTAGATGCATGGTGTGTTGTGTGTTAAGGCTGAGCATTAGTTTCCTTCCGAGTTGTTGGAACCGTTGAGGATACCAGAATGGAAATAGGAAAGAATCACCATGAATTTTGTGTCTGGGTTGCTGTTGACACCTACTAAAAAGGATTCTATTTGGGTGATTGATAATCGGTTTACAAAGTGTGCACATTTTGTGCATGTGCATACGACGTATACTTTAGATAAGTTGGCAGATTTGTATATCGCTCAGATTGTGCATTTGCATGGTGTGCATAAGTCCATAGTATCAAATAGAGATTCACGTTTTATGGAAAGGTTTTGGGAGTGTTTGCATCAAGCTTTGGTTACGCGGTTGAGTTTTAGTACTTCGTATCATCCTTAGACAAATGGTCAGTTTGAACGTGTAATTCAGGTCTTGGAGGATATGTTGAGGTGTTGTATCATTGAGTTCCAAGGAACCTAGGAGAAACAATTTCCTTTGGTGGAGTTTTCCTATAATAACAATTATCGGACTAGCATACAAATGACACCGTTTGAGGCTTTGTATGGTAGGAAGTGTCGTACGCCCTTGTGTTTGGCTGAGGTAACAAAAAAGTATGTTTCTTTGCCGGATGTGTTAAAGGATAAAAATGATAAAGTGAAGATCATTTTTTATCACTTGAAAGTGGCTTCATATCGTCAAAAATCTTACATGGATTTGAGGCGTAGGGAGATTGAATATGCGGTTGGTGGTCGCGTGTTCTTGAAAGTGTCACCGTGGAAGAAGGTGATGCAGTTCGGACATAAGGGTAAGCTTAGTCTGAGGTTGTGAAACGAGTTGGTCCTGTGGCTTATCGTTTGAGGTTACCACCTGAGTTGGAGAAGATTCATGATTTGTTTCATGTATCGATGTTGGGGAGGTATCGGTCGGATCCATCACATGTTATACTAGTGGGGGATATTGAATTGCAACAAGATTTGTCCTATGATGAGGAATCAGTAGAGATCCTTGATTCTAGAAGAAAATTTCTTCATGGAAAGACGATTGAACTTTTAAAGGTGTTGTGGTAACATCGGGGAGTTGAGGAGGCCACGTAGGAGAGCAAAACGAACATGTTGAAACAATTTCCGCATTTGTTCTGTTCAGGTAAGAATTCCGTGGACAAAATTTCCTAAGTTGGGGAGAGTTGTAATGCTCTAGTTTAGGCCTAGCGGTTTATAGGCTAATTAGACGGTCTTGTAGACCGGGTTAGAGATTCGAGATGAAAAATTAGATTAAATATTTTTGAGTGAGAAAATATTTGAGAAAATATCTAAAATTCATTATTTAATATATGGATATTTTTGGTAAAGCCAATTTTGAAAAATGGATTTCGAAAATTTGACATTTTGGCTAGTGACCGAAATGTAAAAATTGAAAACTGTTTTTAGTGACTATTTTGTAAAAGGATCAATACTTAGAATCTTTAAGGAACTATTCTACCTAAATGTTTATATCAGAGTTTCCACTCAATTAGGATAATTTTAAAGTTAAGGATTAAATGAATTTAATAAAAGGGGATGTGGTTAATTCCTAACAACTAATTTGACATAACTTTCTTTCTCTCAAGTTTTCTCCCAAAATCTTTTCAGCCAAACACTCTCTTTTACGCCAAAGATCAGAGGTAATATTCTTTATTTCTTAAGTCTTTTATTTTTAATGGAGTCCTTAACTTTGTTTTACAAAACTCATTGTTATCTTTTGATTTTTAGGAATATAAACATCCAATTGAGAGGAAATTCATCCATTAGAGGTAGGTTTAGTTCTTCCCCTCTAATGATTGGTTCTTTATTGAAATTCCCAAGTTATTGATCCTTTATTTATGTTTCCTAATGAGTTTTAATATCTAATTATGGAAATTGGTTTAGTCAATGTTTAATTAATGAAATTATGTGATTTTTGAATTTGATCTATTTTGCTAAGTTCTTGATTGATTTAAATCATGATTTTGATGTTATATAATTTGAATAGATTGATTTTAACATTGAAATCTCGAGGCTATGTGAATCTTTAATTTTCTAGGTTGCTAGTTATGTGTTTTTGAGGAGTTGTGGATGTTTAATGTATGCTGGAGATATAAGGTTGTTGTTAGATTTTTTACGCCAATTGAAGGTAATTGATTGGTTAAACCTTTGTGTCTTGGCTGGATTAAGTGTGGTGCATGTTTGATGTTAATTTCGGTAGTTTTGGAAGGTTTCGGGTAGAGTTTGAAGAGGATCGTTGTTATTTTGTTGTGGCTGGTTTATGAATGAATTTTGATGCATTGAATCCCTTGTTTTGTGTGGTAAACCCAGGGGTGATTGATCCTTAAGCTTGAAGTGTCACTTCGAAAGCTTTGGAGGGGTGTTTTTCATTGACGAGTTGCGTTGTCAGTGAGTGAGAACATGAATTTCAGCTTTGAAATGGTTTAAAGGTTATATTGGGGGGTTTAAACTTAGCTTGAAACGCTGGTTTAAACTCAGAAGTAATTTTAAAGAGATTTCTCTCTCAGTCGTGTTTTACAAAATGGTTTGTATGCACTTGTTTTGAATGACATGGTTCCTACTGATAAAGCATATTTTAAAGTATGTTTAATACTGGTTTTGATCATATAATGATGATGAATGCTTTTGGTAAAAGATCCATGTAAGTATGTGGAATACTTGTTTAAAAGTATAGTTTGTTGCTTTAGAAATGGTTTTGATTTGATGCATATAAAAAAGTGAGGTACATGGTTAATAATAAACTATATTGGCAAGTAATGTGCTTTAAAAATGTTATCGGATATAGTTGGCCAGCTATAGGATTGATAGTGCACTATAAAAAGTCACCTTGGATGTTGAGGGGTTTATACAGTGTACCTGTAATACCCCAAATCATGGCCTAGTAACATGTCACAAACTAATTAGAACTTAATTGTACAAACAAACTATAAATTAGAAGAATTGATTAAATCTAGTGACTAAATTAGATGGATTGATAACTAAATAGCCAAATCATGATAACCAAATAATAACAGTGTTTAAATGTTGAATTGCATGCAACTAGAATGTGTAACTAAGGATTGATGAAGCAATTAGACCATAAATTGACAAGTGGAGGCATTTGGCCAAGCCAAGTGATAACAACATGGCTAGGTGTCCATCTTCCTATCATCTTCTCCACCCACTCTTTCCCTTCCTTGGCCGAAACACTCTCATCTCTTTAGGGAAAAGAGAAACCACCATTGTAGATGATGGAAGCTTGCATGTGATCATATCATTCATGTAATTGAATAGCTAGGAAAATTTTAAGTGAATTCTAAGTCCTTCCTCCCTAGCAAGCTTGTTCGAATGAATGTTTGATGATGGAAATTGAACTTGAATTCATAGAATTGCATGTTAGATATTTATGCTTGAAAATTACCTTGAATTGTAGCTTGAATGTGGTTGAAATCCTATTGAAAATAGAGTGAAACTATGCTTGACCGAGTGATATATGCACATGAATGTAACAATTGTATGTTTGATCGTGTAAGTTGATGAGTAGTTGAATTGCCTATGAATTGAGACTTGAATTGAGTAAACAGCTTTCTGGAAAATGAATACATATAGTTGGATTGGTTAAAGCTAGGTAATGGACTGGTCAAATGGTGAATTAGAGGAATGTTGTTGATCAAATGGATCAAATTGAACATAGTACTATAATGCCCTGTTTTAATCACATTGATAGGTGAATTGGACTGGCCTAGACATGTAGGAATATGAAAATAAGTTGAATTACAATGTTAGAATCTTGTTTAGATGAATTATGAGGCTAGAAGCTTAACCTAGAGTAATCTGCCCAGAATACTCTATTCTAGGCAGTAACTTTGAAAAATCACCATAAATTGTATAGATGTAATTTAAGGCTGAATTTTTCTTATGGAAAATGACTTAACATGTCTAAATTCATTAGGAGAAAACAAAATAGATTTCTGGATTGTAGAATGAATTGTAGAGAAGAAACACTAGGGACAGTGCAAACTGTCCAGTGTTGTAAATTACCCCGTCTTTAAGCTAAAAACTGTAAAGGATTAAAATGCAAGGCCTATATGGTTAGAAGGAAAATTAAGTTATCTTTGCAACGATGCAAACGGTTTGAAATTTTGACGTACGGAATGAAAGATATGGGCAATTGAGTAAGCAGTGCACCAGCTGCCTGGCAGTAGCAGTTTAGGTATTGTGGCAGTTTTGTAAACTGTTATATAAGAAGTTTGGAAAGTTTGGTTATTGTCCTACTTCTGCCTAAATTGGAATGTATATATGTAAGCACGCTATTGATTATTAAACATGTGTATTTGGACAGTTCCAGTGTATAGAAATTGTTAGAATGTAGACTGTCCAATTCATGCATAAATCAGTATGTATATGATTGTTATGTTGTGTACTAGCAATGTTGCCATGATTGAATGATTGTGCAAAACTGTTTTGACATGTAAATGCTTGTGTAATGTATTAGAACAAGGAGTAAACCTTATGGAGGAAGAAGGAAGAGCTGGTCAAAAGAGTGACAAGCAAAAAGGAATTTGGATCCAAGACTAAGCTAGCTTGGAGTATTGTGAGTGTAGTTTTTACATAGGGTTAGGATTTACGTCCTAACCAAATATGCACATATACTATTACATTGTTATGTTTATGTTATGAAATGAATCTAAACTATGTTTGGAAATGAATTAAGGGAAGAATGGCTTGTATGGAAACTTGATAGTAAGACATGCTTGATCTATGAGTTGTTAATGCAAATGGATCATGTAACAATAGATTGATCTTCTATGATTCCTTGTATTATCCTAATCGAATGTAGTAAGAATGCATAACAATGATCTTGTTTGATGTTAATGGTGACATGAAATGCAAACTTGCTTGAATTACAATGAATGCATGGTAAATTGAGCTAAGGCTCGAATGGCCTAAGGGCTATCTTGATAGATAAACACTTGAATAAGCTACCAACTTACCATGATCTTGTTGTGTGTACTTGCCTAGACTTGAAATCTTGAAGCTTACTTAATCGACAAGTAATTCAAACAAAGCCTTGGTTACTAGTTGGTCATTGGTAGGATGGAATGCCATAGAGTCTAGAGCTCATTGTGATTGGGTAGACTACGATCTTGGGCCAAGGCCTTTATTTGTGACAGTAGGAGGGATGTGTGTTATGGTCACTAGCGACAGTAGGAGGGTAATATGACCGGTTTCTTGTTTTGGCGACAATTTGGTTGGTGACTCGATAACCTAGATGTAACTATGTACCAAGGCTTAATCTAAGATGAATAAATAAGAAAGAAAAATAGCATAAAGCTTAAATGTTACTTGATATGATACTTGAATTCGTTTGTTTACATGATACTCGAATGAACCCATGAAATGAGATGTATCTATACTTGAATTGTTATACTTGAGCATGCTTCTTGTCTTGACTTGATACTTGATTAAACTTGAATTGAAAACAATCCCCTTGTTGATAAGCTATTCGAATTGTGATAGACACGTGACATGATATAGATGGCTTGAGCTTAAGATTTTCATCGTATGTACTTGTGCTTGAAATGATATGCGTAAATGGTAATAGCTAAACATGACTACTTGACTCACTACTTGACTTGAAACACATGAAACCTTATGTTAGACTCAACTTCACATACTCAAACCTTAGCTAGGTTGTACTTGATTTAGGACTACCTAAACTTGACAAATAACTTGTAAGTACTTGATACCTCACTCAGTATATTATGTACTTATCACTCTTGTTTCCATCCTTCCCAAACCACAGGTTAAAGACATCTTAAAGCTATCTTCCTTGAGCTTGAAGCAAGATACAAGCAAAGCTAGAAGTATGAGTTTGAATCTATTTTGTAACTCTCCTAGTTGGTGGCACCTAGATATGTACATAATTAAGCTAGATCATGCATTTTGTCACTTTAAATTTTATGTATATATATATATATATATATAGCCTTGACCTTTTAAAAGCTTGTAAGGACTTGGTTGGCAATGTTTGATGCCATGATATCTAGATACTATGTGAATGAATTAAGCTTGACTTGTTGAATATGGAATATGAAAGTTGGATACATGATCTAGTTATACATGAATGTACTTAAATATTGAATGCTCTATTTGAATGGATTACTTGGTTGATTAGGTTGCTTCTAGTTTAAGTAATTAAGGTCATGATAAGTTAGACACGATTGCTAGTTGATGTTAAGCTTGCTTGAAGGCATGTTGATGGTGTTAAGATTCGAATGAGTACAATGGTGACCATGTCTAGTAACCAACATTATATGTAACCTTGTCTTGAATGTAAATTGCTAGAAGATTAAGCTTAGTGAACATGACATGAATATGAGATTGTAACCATGTTTAACATTGTCTTGAATTAGATCAAAGCTGCGGTTATAATGTACAAGGGACTAGATTATATCTTCTTAAGTTATACTTGGAAGCCTATGTCTATTTTTGGTGAGTTATAATGTTTGAGAAACATGTTGTTGATAATTGTTTGGGTTTCTTGTTAGGCAAGTAACTCATCTGATAGGATGAGTTCAAAAGTTTTAATTGGCTTGCTTTCTTGTATGCTTGCTTGTATTCTTGTCTTTAACACTCCTTGGCTTGGTTACTCCTAACCCGGGTGAAGGGTGTTATAGAAGTGGTAATCAAAGCTAAAGGTTTAGCTGATTCTCTGACTAAACTAGGCCATCATGCATCACATAGGATTAAATTGTTCCACCTAGGAGTTGTATTTCAAGTATGTTTGTGTTCTTACTTAAACTGAACCCTTCTTGTTCTATTTGAACTAGAAATGTCTGAAATAAGGCTTGGCCGGGACAATAAAAGTCCTGAAGGCTCCTCGAATGAAGGAGACAGTGTGAGGATGGAATAGAATCCTCGAGAACAAGCTCAACCTCAGCAGGAAGCCCCTGCTATTCATCATGTTCAAATAGAATGTCTCCTTGGCATGAAGGAGATGTTCAATCATATTGTAATCACTTTAAAACAAGACCATCCTGTTGCGCCTCCTGCTGTCGTGCCAAACAGAGCTCCAATTGACAAATTGGCTCAACACCAGGCTTATACCTTCACCGGTACTGATGAAGCCAATCCTGAAGTAGCCGAGTACTGGCTAGAGGCTACTACTCGAATACTCACCAAACAACTCTCGTGTTCTGATGAACACAAACTTGAATGTTCTATAGCTCTTTTGGCAGATGAAGCCTTAAGTTGGTGGGAAACCACAACCTTGATTGCCCCTACTGACACCGTTATTTGGAAATTCTTTATTGAGGAATTTAAGAAGAAGTAAATAAGTGAGAAATACTTAGCCGAACATCGGAAGCATTTCTTGTACTTAAAGCAAGGTGACAAACCCATTGAGCAACACGTGAGTGATTTCTACAAGTACTGCAAGTATAGCTCGGAGTATATAAAGACTGATGCAAATAAGTGTAGAATGTTCATAGATGGTCTCAAATACGAACTAAGTCCCATCTTTATAGCTTTGGGGATTACAGATTTCCAAAATCTGGTTAATCTAGCCATTGCAACTGAGGCAAAGATGAAAGCTTCAGAGAATTGAAAGGGTGGTAGCCACCGAAATGATAAGAGATCCATGCATGATGACAAGCCTCATTGGCAGTCTAAGAAAGCTAAGTATCATAAAGAAAGCTCTTCAACCTTCACTCCTGCTCAGAAGAGTAATTACATACCGAGACCTCAATCGATATCCAAGCCCTTAGCCCTGGTTATCTCTGTTAATAGCATAAGGAATCCTGGAAAAACTACTCAAGTCCCTATTTGCAAGTTCTGCCAAAAGCTCCAATCGGGTTAGTGTAGAACTCAATCCAACCTGTGTTACTTGTGTGGAGGCTCAAATCACTACATCAAGGATTATCCTCAAAATCCTAACAAGCTCCCGAATTGAGCCTCAGTAAATGCTAGTGTCGCACCTTCCAATCATAGCAAAGGCCTGAGACAAGCTCAATCGGTAAATCAAAATAAGGGTAGAGGTCAGCAATCGGCTTCTACACATCAGGAGTCCCGAACCCTTGCTCGAATCTATCATATTTAGGGAAAAGAAGATGAAGAGTCTCTCAATGTCATTGCAGGTACTGTTGAATTAAATTCAAGTCCTGCTTATGCTTTAATTGATTCGGGGTTTACCCATTCATTTATTTGCTCATCCTTGATTGCTAAATTGAAATTGAAACCTGAAACTGTTGATAAAGGCCTTGTAGTTTCGAACCCTATAGGGGGAATCATGTTCATTAACTTCCTTTGCAAGGAATGTCCCATAGTCATTCGAAATATACCTTTCCCTATTAATCTATATGTCTTGCCATCTTGTGAATTCGATCTATTACTAGGTCTAGATTGGTTAGGGAAACACCAAGCCTAGGTAGATTACCAAAATTGGAGACTTTATCTTCGAGGTCTAGGAAAGGAATCCATCATTCTTATTGATAAGAAACCTACATCCATCTTTTCTACTATGATCAAACGAGATGAATATGACTTTGGATTGTCAACTATCCCTGTTGTATCTGAATTCATCGATGTTTTTCCCGAGCAACTCCCTAGTCTCCCTCCAACCAGAGAAGTAGAGTTCAAGATTGATGTCCAACCTGGGATGAATCCGATGTCCATTACGCCCTATCGGATGGCACCAGTTGAGTTGAAATAACTTCAAAAGAAACTTCAAGAGCTACAAGACAAAAGTTTCATTTCGACCTAGCTCATCTCCTTGAGGTGCTCCTATCTTGTTCGTGAAGAAGAAAGATGGCACGATGAGACTTTGTATTGATTATCGACAATTGAACCAGCTCACTATCAAGAATCGATATCCTTTGCCAAGGATTGAAGATCTATTTGACCAACTTAAAGATGTTGTAGTGTTTTCAAAGATCGATCTTTGATATGGATATTACCAAATCGACATCCTTTCGAACTCGATATGGTCACTATGAATTCCTTGTAATGCTATTCGGGTTAACCAATGCCCCGACTGTATTCATGGACCTCATGAATCGAGTATTCAAGCCCTATCTTGATAAATTTGTGGTAGTATTCATAGATGACATCTTGATCTATTCTCGAAACAAGGATGAACATGCTGAACACCTTTGAATTGTTTTACAAACTCTCCGAGAACGTCAACTATTTGCAAAGTTCTCCAAGTGTGAATTCTGGTTATCAGAAGTTTCGTTTCTCAGACATATCATCTCGGCAGAAGGGATTAAAGTAGACCCAAAGAAGATTCAATCTATCTTGGATTGGAGACCTCCGAGGAATGTAAGAGAGATCAGAAGCTTCCTTAGTTTAGTATGGTATTATCGACGATTTGTTAAGGGATTTTAAACCTTAGCCACACCCTTAACCAAGCTCTTTCGAAAGGATGAACCATTCGTATGGTCAGAGAAACAACAAAGAATTTTGACCAACTTAAACAAGCCTTAACTCATGCCCTGATCCTTATACAACCAGAATCGAGAAAAGAATTCACTGTGTACAGTGATGCATCACATTTGGGACTAGGATGTGTCTTGATGCAAGGAGGCAATGTTGTAGCATATGCATCACGTCAATTGAAGCCTCATGAGTTAAACTACCCTACACACGATCTAGAATTAGTTGCTATCGTGTTTGCTCTCAAGATATGGAGGCACTACTTGTACGGTGAGAAGTGTTACCTATACACCGATCACAAAAGCCTTAAATACCTCTTGACCCAGAAGGATTTGAATTTGAGACAAAGAAGGTGGATGGAATTGTTGAAAGACTATGACTTGGTCATCGATTATCATCCTGGAAAAGCCAACGTAGTTGCGGATGCTCTTAGTCATAAATCGAGCTTGGGTAAGCCATTCGAAAGCCTTGTAGATAGTCATATCCTTGAAAATTCCTCTTGAATCCATGAACCTAATTCTATAACTCTCCTTGTAGCTTCTCATGCAATCAATGCACACTTTTGAGTGTACAAGAAGCATGGACTCTTGTCTAAACTCCAAGTTCAATCCAACTTGATCTCTAGAATCAAAGATCTTCAACAAACCGACTTTGATCTTCAAGTTATCATGTTGAAACTAGATTTAGAACCAAATTTTGATTTCTCTATTCAATCAAATGGGCTGCTCTATTTTAAGGATAGAGTTTGTATTCCTAAAAATGAAGAATTGAAGAAGGAAATCTTACAAGAATCTCACCAAAGCTCATTCTCGATACATCCTCGATCAGTCAAGATGTATAAAGACCTGAAACCCCTATATTGGTGGCCAGGCATGAAGTCAGCTATCACAAATTTCGTATCCAAATGTCTAACTTGCCAAAGAGTCAAAGCCGAGCACAAAGTCCCTACGGGATTACTTCAGCCAATCGAATTACCCTATTGGAAGTGGGATTGTATTACCATGGACTTCGTGAGTGGTCTTCCATGTACTCCAAGAAAGAGTGATGCCGTGTGGGTGATAGTGGATAGATTCACTAAATCGGCTCACTTCCTCCCTATTCAAATGACCCTAAGCTTGCATGCTTTAGCTGAGTTATATATTCGTGAAGTAGTACGTTTGTATAGAATTCCTATGTCCGTAATCTCCGGTAGAGATCCTAGATTCACAGCTCGATTTTGGAAATCCTTCCAAAAAGCCCTTGGAACCAAACTGCATTTGATCACAGCTTTTCATCCACAAAGTGATGGCCAATCGGAAATGGTGATACAAGTACTTGAACACATGTTACGAGCTTGTGTTATAGACTTCGAGAAGAATTAGGAAAAGTCTCTACCTCTTGTGGAGTTTGCCTACAACAACAGCTATCAAACGACGGTTCAAATGGCACCATTCGAAGCCTTGTATGGAATAAAATGTAGGACTCCCTTGTGTTGGTCTGAATTGGGAGAAAACAAGGTGTTGGGACCTTAATTGCTCAGAGAAACTGAGGAACAAGTTCAAATCATACATGATAGATTGAAGCAAGCCTTTGATAGGCAGAAAGCCTATGCAGACTTGAAAAGGAGAGACATCCAATACAATGTGGGAGACAAAGTCTTTCTCAAAATGTCTCATTGGAAGAAGGTTTTTAGATTTGGAAGAAAAGGAAAGCTTAGTCCCCGGTTCATTGGACCTTTAGAAATCATTGAAAGGATTGGTCTAGTGGCTTATCGATTGACACTCCCTAGTGAATTTGATAAGATCCACAATGTCTTCCATGTTTACATGCTTAGAAGATATCGATCTGATCCATCCCATGTTCTAGAAACTGAAGAAGTTGAATTTGGTGCCGACCTATCATATAAAGAAGAGCCAATACGAATACTTGACAAAAAAGTTAAAAGACTTCGAAACAAGATCGTTTTCTTAATGAAATTATTATGGAGGAATCATAGAATGGAAGAAGCAACTTGGGAACCTGAGGCTACGATGAGAGATCAATATCCTCACTTGTTCAACTCAGGTAAATTCGAGGGCGAATTTATTTTAATGGGGGGGGGAGAATTGTAATACCCCAAATCATGGCCTAGTAACATGTCACAAACTAATTCGAACTTAATTGTACAAACAAACTACAAATTAGAAGAATTGATTAAATCTAGTGACTAAATTAGATGGATTGATAACTAAATAGCCAAATCATGATGACCAAATAATAAAAATGTTTAAATGTTGAATTGTATGCAACTAGAATGTGTAACTAAGGATTGATGAAGCAATTAGACCATAAATTGACAAGTGGAGACATTTGGCCAAGCCAAGTGATAACAACAGGCTAGGTGTCCATCTTCCTATCATTTTCTCCACCCACTCTTTCCCTTCCTTGGCCAAAACACTCTTATCTCTTTATGGAAAATAGAAACCACCATTGTAGATGATGGAAGCTTGCATGTGATCATATCATTCATGTAATTGAATAGCTAGGAAAATTGTAAGTGCATTCTAAGTCCTTCCTCCCTAGAAAGCTTGTTCGAATTAATGTTTGATGATGGAAATTGAACTTGAATTCATAGAATTGCATGTTAGATGTTATGCTTGAAATTTACCGTGAATTGTAGCTTGAATGTGGTTGAAATGCTATTGAAATTAGAGTGAAACTATGCTTGACCGAGTGATATATGCACATGAATATAACAATTGTTTGATTGATCATGTAAGTTGATGAGTAGTTGAATTGCCTATGAATTGAGACTTGAATTGAGTAAATAGCTTGCTGGAAAATGAATACATATAGTTGGATTGGTTAAAGATAGGTACTGGACTGCTCAAATGGCGAATTAGAGGAATGGTGTTGATCAAATGGATCAAATTGAACATAGTACTATAATGCCCTGTTTTAATCACATTGATAGGTGAATTGGACTGACCTAGACATTTAGGAATATGCAAATAAGTTGAATTACAATGTTAGAATCTTGTTTAGATGAATTATGAAGCAAGAAGCTTACCTAGAGTAATCTGCCCAAAATACTCTGTTTTGGGCAGTAACTTTAAAAAATCACCATAAATTGTGTAAATGTAATTTAAGGCTGAAATTTTTATGGAAAATGCCTTAACATGTCAAAATTCATTAGGAGAAAATAGAACAGAATTCTGGATTGTAGAATGAATTGTAGAGAAGAAACACTAGGGATAATGCAAACTGTCCAGTGTTGTAAATTGCCCTGTCTTTAAGCTAAAAACTGTATTAATTGGTAAAGTATTATAATGCAAGGCCTATATGGTTAGAAGGAAAATTAAGTTATCTTTGCAACGGTGTAAACGGTTCAAAATTCTGACGTATGGAATGAAAGATATGGGCAATTGAGTAAGTAGTGCACCAAGTACCTGGCAGTAGCAGTTTAGGTATTGTGGCTGTTTTGTAAACTGTTATATAAGAAGTTTGGACAGTTTGGTTATTGTCCTATTTCTGCCTAAATTGAAATGTATATATGTAAGCATGCTGTTGATTATTAAACATGTGTATTTGGACAGTTCCAATGTATAGAAATTGTTAGAATATAGACTATCCAATTCATGCATAAATTAGTATGTATATGATTGTTATGTTGTGTACTAGCAATGTTGCCATGATTGAAAGATTGTGCAAACCTGTTTCGACATGTAAATGCTTGTGTAATGTATTAGAACAAGGAGTAAACCTTGTGGAGGAAGAAGGAAGAGCTGGTCAAAAGAGTGACAAGCAAAAAGGAATTTGTATCCAAGACTTAGCTAGCTTGGAGCATTGTGAGTGTAGTTTTTACATAGGGTTAGGATTTAGGTCCTAACCAAATATGCACATATACTATTACATTGTTATGTTTATGTTATGAAATGAATCTAAACTATGTTTGGAAATGAATTAAGGGAAGAATGGCTTATATGGAAACTTGATAGTAAGACATGCTTGATATATGAGTTGTTAATGCAAATGGATCATGTAACAATAGATTAATCTTCTATGATTTCTTGTATTAACCTAATCGAATGTAGTAAGAATGCCTAAAAATGATCTTAATTGTGTTAATGATGACATGAACTGCAAACTTGCTTGAATTACAATGAATGCATGGTAAATTGAGCTAAGGCTCGAATGGCCTAAGGGCTATCTCGATCTTGATAGATAAACACTTGAATGAGATGCTTGAATAATCTACCAACTTACCATGATCTTGTTGTGTGTACTTGCCTTGACTTGAAATCTTGAAGCTTACTTAATTGACAAGTAATTCAAACAAAGCTTTGGTTGCTAGTTGGTCATTGGTAGGATGGCATGCCATAGAGTCTAGAGCTCATTGTGATTGGGCAAACTACGGTCCTAGGCCAAGGCCCTTATTGGCGACAGTAGGAGGGATGTGTGTTATGGTCACTAGCGACAATAGGAGGGTTATATGACCAGTTTCTTGTTTTGGCGACAGTTTGGTTGGTGACTCGATTACCTAGACGTAACTATGTACCAAGGCCTAATCTAAAATGAATAAACAAGAAAGAAAATAGCATAAAGCTTAAATGTTACTTGATATGATACTTGAATTGGCTTGTTTACATCATACTCGAATGACACATGAAATGAGATGTATCTATACTTGAATTGTTATACTTGAGCATGCTTCTTGTCTTGACTTGATACTTGATTAAACTTGAATTGAAAACAATCCCCTTGTTGATAAGCTATTCGAATTGTGATAGAAACATGACATGATATAGATGGCTTGAGCTTAAGATTTTCATCGTATGTACTTGTGCTTGAAATGATATGCGTAAATGGTAATAGCTATACACGACTACTTGACTCACTACTTGACTTGAAACACATGGAACCTTATGTTAGACTCAACTTCACATGCTCAAACCTTAGCTAGGTTGTACTTGATTTAGGACTACCTAAACTTGACAAATAACTTGTAAATACTTGCTACCTCACTAAGTACATTATGTACTTATCACTCTTGTTTCCATCCTTCCCAAACACAGGTTAAAGAGATCTTAAAGCTATCTTCCTTGAGCTTGAAGCAAGATACAAGCAAAGCTAGAAGTATGACTTCGAATCTATTTTGTAACTCTCCTAGTTGGTGGCACCTAGATATGTACATAATTAAGTTAGATCATGCATTTTGTCACTTTGAATTTTGTATATATATATATAGCCTTGACCTTTTAAAAGCTTGTAAGGACTTGGTTGGCAATGTTTGATGCCATGATATCTAGATACTATGTGAATGAATTAAGTTTGACTTGTTGAATATGGAGTATGGAACTTGGATACATGATCTAGTTATACTTGAATGTACTTAACTATTGAATGTTCTATTCGAATGCATCACTTGGTTGATTAGGTTGCTTCTAGTTTAAGTAATTAAGGTCATGATAAGTTAGACATGATTGGTAGTTGATGTTAAGCCTGCTTGAAGGCATGTTGATGGTGTTAAGATTCGAATGAGTACAATGGTGACCATGTCTAGTAACCAACATTATATATAACCTTGTCTTGAATGTAAATTGCTATAAGATTAAGCTTAGTGAACTTGACATGAATATGACATTGTAACCCTGTTTAACATTGTCTTAAATTAGATCAAAGTTGCGCATATCTGAATAAATTTGGAATGAAATTGTGTCTTCTCTTGTGTGTATTGTAATGCCTACATGTACAAGGGACTAGATTATATCTTCTTACGTTATACTTGGAAGCCTATGTCTATTTTTGGTGAGTTATAATGTTTGAGAAACATGTTCTTGATAATTGTTTGGGTTTCATGTTAGGCAAGTAACTCATCTAATAGGATGAGTTCAAAAGTTTTAATTGGCTTGCTTTCTTATATGCTTGCTTGTATTCTTGTCTTTAACACTCCTTGGTTGGGTTACTCCTAACTCGGGTGAGGGGTGTTATAGTACCGATTACTCTATCCAAGTACCATAATGGTTGAGGGGTTATATGTACCAAAAACTCTCATTATTGGATTATGCATCTAACCGATGATTAGGGTTGGTGTCCCCGTGTTGTTAGTGGTACCATAATTTCGGTTGAGATGGCATGAAGTGTTGAGAGGACACTTATCGAATCCGTGTATCCGATGTAATATTTTGGAAAGTGGATTTGTTTTATGATCACTTGAAAGTCAATATAATTGTTGATGTATCATGTTGATGGTTGTTAATGTATAATGTTGGTTTATACATGTTCACTCTTTAAGCTTTGCGTATGAGTTGTTATGTATTTGAATGCTTAAATTGATGGTTAGCAATGGGATTTGCTGTTGATCCATGTTACATGTTGCATATGGTTTAATATGCTGGTTTTTGAAAGTGTTAAGTGCATGGTTTTTGAAAATGATTTTTAAATGCATTGATGGTTTGTTGTATGAGCACCCCTCACTAAGCCTTGTATGCTTACGCTTTTTTTGTCCATCAATGTAGAGAATTAAAGGGTTAGAGACAGCAAGTGAAGGATATCCAAAGACTTCATCTATTGAACGTATGGTTTCAAACTAGACTTGTAGTAATAAAGGCAATGAGGTTCAGTGTTGTTTTGGGAGATGTTTTGTTAAACTCCATGTTTTAGCAAGTTTGTTATGTTGTTTTGAGATTGTAAATGTCCTTATATGTTTGGTATTGCTTTGGATTTATGATTCATGCTTTGAATGGTTTGATGGTAGGAAGCATGCCTCTAGACTTTCATTCGAAGTATGATGCCATGTTATAATCACGTTTCTGTGATGTTTTGGTGAGATTTAATCCTAAGAACAGTTGATTAAATGTTTGAAGCATGTTAGGCTAAGTTTGAATCCTTGAAAGCATGTAAAACCATAAAAAATGGACATTATAGATCCAAGCGTATTGGTACACGTGTCTCTGTACCGGTACGAGTAAGCTTTATTTGGGACTGCGTTTCAATATGCAAGAATCGGGCAAGGGCATTTTGGCAAGGCGTACCGATACAAGACTATATAGATGTATTGGTAAGATTTTGCGCTATTGGAATTTGGTTATCGTAGCCCACGTACCAATACACCTCAAGATCGTAGCGGTACAAATAGCAGTTATGGTGGTTATGAACTGTTTATGTTATGAAATTCTTACATTTTGGTCCCTGGTTTACATGTATGTGATTGCATGAGTTTAAATGGTCAATTTGAGTTGATTTTTGACATATGAGCATGAAACTTGATTAATGAAGGATCGGTAACCTTAAAATAGGATGAGTTCCGATAATTTTATAGAATTACAATTTAGTCCCTAAATTGCAAACGAGGGCAATTGGATGTCGAATTGACGCCTGACTGAGTTGAGTTTTCACCCGCTGCCAGTATGCACACCATTGGTTAATATGTTGCATCTAGATAAGATAAAAGAAAAAAAGGGTCGTAGTTCGAGTTTAATCTTTACGGTTTACTTCAGTAAACCCAATGTAACTCATTTGGTTCGGTCTTGCGACTAGACCGGGTCAAGGGTGTTACAAAAGGTCTCCTGTGCATCTTGACCATGACAACCACTTCTGGTGAGAACCCCAAGTTAGGTTCATTCTTGAAATCGAACCTCTTATCGTAATAGAAAGTACGAGCAGCAAAATTCTCCTTAAATTTCTTCTTGATTTCTTCACAGAAGAAAATCTGAAATGGTGCTGAAGAAGATGTCATTACAAAAGATTGAAAAAAAAGATGATGACCGGAAAAGAAATTTAGAAAACAAGGTTGGTTCTTGATTTTCTTTGCCGTGCAAGATAGTGAAAAGAGGGAGTAAATAATTTGTTTATGAAAAAAACCAAGGGGGTTAATAAGGAGAAGGAAACAATTGAGTTGGTTTAATGGAGAGGTTAGTGGGGATAATGACGATTGTGGCAGTTATGTGTGTTTAGGGAAGTGGGAAAATGATGGGTTTTGGGTTTAATGGAAATGTTGGTGCAGGAAACTGAAAAGTGGTGATAGGTTAGGGTAAAAATTCAAAGTTTGAAGATTTAAACTAGGCGGCTAGGTTTTTTTCCCGCTTCAGCCAAAAATCTCTCTCCCTTGGGCCTGATTTGTATAGGGTCCATGTGTTATCTAATTGTATGCTAATGGGTCTCTAAATTCCGGTCTGTCTTGGTATACTGTCCTGGCAAAATTTCCTGTACTAACGCTCACAAAAACCTTTCAAAATAGAAAAAGAAAATAAAAATAAAATAAACTAAAATACCAAAAATAAAAACAACTAACCTAACTATTTACACTGGTCAAATAATGATGGAAAAACTATTCAATCTCTGCCAGGAGAATGGTCTCCTTGGCATTACCTTGACTTCCTTCCCAATAGTTCTTTAGTCTCTGGCCCTTCACCTTGAATGTTGTCCCCGTTTTCAAATCCTTGATATCTATTGCTCCACGAGCATAAGGCTTGACAACTTCAAATGATCCAGACCATCTGGATTTGAGTTTAACTAGAAATAGTTTAAGCCTTGAATTGAGCAACAAAATTTTTTGCCCTTCTTTAAACTGCCTTGGCAAAATTCTGTTATCATGCCACCTCTTTGTTCTTTCTTTATAAAGCCTGACATTCTCATAGGATGTGCTCTAAGCTCCTCCAAATCGTTCAAGTCTAACAAATATTTCTTACCTATAGCTCTCTATTCCATGTTGGGTTCACTGTCTTTTCCAAAATGTTCTTGATTTCTTTATTTGAGTTTCTGCCTAGCCATTTGTTTGAGGATGGTAGGCAGTGACAATTCTTTGGTGGATTCCGTACCTACACAAAGCCTTAGTGATTAAATGACATTTAAAATGATTACCTTCATCATGTATGATGGCTCTGGGTGCACCGAATCTAGTAAAGATGTGCCTATGTAAGAACTTGGCAACAACCTTGGCATCGATTGATGGGAGAGCAATAGCTTTAACCCACTTTGAGACGTAGTCTACAACCACAAGTATGTATAAATTACCAAATGATGGCCATAAGATATCATTCATAGTAGACTAAAAGGCAGATAAGGTATTCGTTAACCCAAAAGACATGACATAAAACTCTATAATGACCTTCGTGAGTTTAGAACACCGTCTTGTGCATGTCCTCGAGCCAAACTTGAATCTGGTGATATCCATTAATGGTAATCGTGTTCAAGGCACGAAAATCAATATAAAACTGCCACGTATTATCCTTCTTCTTGACCAATAGGACCGACGAGGAAAATGGACTGTTGCTCTTTCGAATCAACTAGTTTCTCGACATCTAGTGGACTTTTCGTTCAATTTCCCCTTTCTGAAAGTGCGAGTATCTATAGGGAGGAACATTCACAGATTTACTGGTTGGGGTGAGATGCATCGAATGATCAATTTCCCTAGTGGGGGTAACCCTCTCGGTGACTCAAACACCCTCAAAAATTCATCGAGCAGTTGTTACATATCCTCGGGCATCACATCGCATCTTGGTCAGAACTTTCTACCAACTGTAATTGATAAAGAGCAGCCACAGACCTAGTGTCATGAAATCGACATAATGTCTAAACTTGCACCTATTGAGGTTCCATATCGAGCTCTCTTTGCCAGCAATGCTTGGTATTATTTTGCTGAAACTCTAGAGTTAAGTTGGAAAAATCCACCGTGACCGGCCCTAACGTGGCCAACCATGCCACCCCAAGAACCATCTCGGCTCCTTCTAGAGGTAGAACATAGAAATCAATGGCCAAATCGGTATTTTGAACCTGTACTTTCATATCGTAGATACAACCCTCGGTCTGTAGCTTCTCGTTGTTACCCACCAATACTCAAAAATTTGGTGTGGCCATAATTGGTAACCCTAAATAACGAGCCATTCTAGATTGCACCAAATTATAGGTGTTGCCGCCGTCGATCAGAATTTGCACTAGCCGTCCTTATATGTCCTCCGTAACCTGCAAGGTATTTGGTGTATAGTAGCCCTTGAGGGAATTGAATGACACTAAAGAATGTTCACGAGTCTCCAAGTCCTTCTCCTCGGCTTCTAGGCCTACGGTATAATCTTTGACTTGGTCCTTGTCGGCGGTATCATCGAGCAAGAATAATTGAGGATTCGTACAGCGGTGGCCCTTAACATACTTGGCATCACAGTAATAACACAAGCCCTTGTCACGATGAGCCTAAGCTTCTGCGGTGGATAATTTTCGTGGTTGTAGGAAGCTAGGGCTAAGTGGTTTTGGGGAAAAGTCAATGAGGGGTGGCCGACTCAGAATATTACGAGGCCTAAGTGTTGTTATCGATGGTGTGGGCAAAAGAGGAGGAGATTTGGGCCCTATGTCGTGACCTAAAGTCCATTCAATTCATTCAAGTGTGCCTCATGAAACCAGGCTAGAGTCATGGCCTCACTCATGGAAGTGGACCCCTGAGATAAGACATCATTCTTAATATTTGTCCGGAGACCAGAAATGAAGTATTGGGTTAAAAGGTTAATCGTACGCAGCACCAGGTCTTCAAAGTGAGTATGATATTCCTCCATTGACGTTGTCTAAGTCAACTTCGATAAACCGTTTACGAATAGCTTCGATGAGATGATCCCATCCGTCTAACTGAGATTGGTGTCACATCCACCGAAACCACTTTTTAGCGACACCATCCATCTGAAAACGACGCCATAGGCACCCTGTGGTGATCTTTAGTACTATAAAAATTAATGAAATCCTGTACCGAGGTAATCCATTCCTCGGGACCCTAGCCAGTGAATAGCGATAGCTCCACCGATACTAGTTTCAGAGAGAAAGGAAACCCATCATCATTTTTGTCTCAAAGCTTTCCTTTGCCCTAAATCACTCTGGTATCACTGAGCCTTCTTGAACGACGGTGGATTGAGCCGGTTGACCTAACTGCACGGAGATAGCTGTTAACTAGCACAAAACGTCCTTGAGTGCTTGTTTATTTTTGGCAGCTGTAGTCTGGAGCGTGGCTAAGGATTGGTCATGACGAGTCAAAGCTCTTTGGAGTGTTTTGACGGCCTTTGTACTGTTCACCATAGCTTAGTGTGGACAATGAAAAAGCACCAATTGTCATAAACTGTAATTCGAAGGAAAGTAATAAAGAGGATATAGAAGAGAAAGGAAGATAGATTAGAGGAATAGGAAAATATCTAGGTTTTACTTGCTCTTTTACAAATGAAGTAACCAAATTAATTATATCTCAGCCTGTAGTATAAGACAAAATCTGTTAGCGTTTTAGGATGTCTCCTTTCCCTGGTTCCTCTGCGTGATTCTGGTGCAACTTTCTCAGTTGGTAGGTCTCGTTCCATTGGCTTATCAATAATGGCTCTCCTTGGACTTGGAATGGTAGCCTGCTCTGGTGCATTAATAACAAAGAATTTATCAACTAAAACAAGGAAGAAGTTTGAGTTACCATGTGTATCTATATATGTGTTTGAGATGAAAGAGATGTCTCATATGGGGATATAAGTGCCCCTTGTGCCTGTGATCAAGTTGCCATTTCCTTGGGAATCAGTAGCTCAACAAATTTTTGAATCATATTAGTCTTCTCTTCACGGATGGGATGGCTAAGCATCAGTAGATTGTTGTTGTCCAAAATATCTCGAAGCATTAGTTATTTTGCTTCCTCCCTGTGAAGCTAGAGGTTTCCCCATCCATCCCAGCAAGGTTGATAAGTCTCCCTAATTGGTGCATCTGGGAAAGCACGTGAAAAGAAATACTTTGTCCACACTTATAATAATACTTTGTCCTTGGTTCCAGACCTACAGTTCAATATTATTAGCAGAGATAAAAATTTTCAAGCTCATGCTCTTTTTCTAGACTGCATTGTGTTTATGGAAATTGGAAATCTAGCAAATGCTCTCTCTGATAATTGCAGTAAATATCAACTACAATGATGACCGATACAGCAAAATAAAGGGCAAAATGTCTCTTTGCAGTCGGTTTCAGTTAATACCTTTTAGTTCTTTACTAAACTAATAGTAAACATTACCTCAAAAATATTATGTAGTTGAATATATAAGAGTGAAGGAAAACCTCAAATGATGCAGAATTGAACAATATTAATTGAATGGACAATTCCCTAAAGTCTTAATTCCATCAAATATGAACAGTACAGAAAGAAACTATATGATATGAATGGGATAGTCATGTTATACCATCAATCTTGAAATGGTGAATGATGGCAGAGGTATAGTTCAGGAGCCCCTCAAATGGGTACATTTGGGTGTAAACAATTAACCTCTAAGCTAGTTATTTATATATGCTTACTTTCAACAAATCTCAACTCAAATGCGACCAGAGTCTTAATAGCATCGAATACGAAGAGCATCAATAAAAAGAAATTGTACATAAATTCACACAGTAAATTAGTCATGTTCACTTCACTTTCAACATGGAAAATGATTTGCAGGATAGAAAATAAAAACTGTGCACCTCATTGCAAAATGTGGGAAATGATAGCTAGCCAAAATCAAGAACGATGACCAACATGTCCTTCCCTTTTATAACTCTCCATCTTCATATGTTTTCTAGGTTTATAGAAAGACCATGTTTTCTTTTTATTTCGAAAGTGAATTAGGAGCAAAATTACTTGATTAGATGAACTATTTTTTTAATTTTTTATCTTGCATGTTAAATTTTTAGAAATTTGACAGAAAACCCAAGATAATGAAAAACGCTTGAAGAGAGGTGAAAAAGTGTTAAGAATGTAATAAAGAGGTACTAAAAGGAATAACAACAAATGGCATGCATTTCTCTTCATTCTCTTTTCTCAAATGCACTAATTTTCTCAAGAAATTTAGAGTGGAATCAATAGATAGCCCTCCAATAGTAGCTCAATTAGGTGGGATTAAGCAAAGCCACACACTGATATTTGGTAGTATTATGTATAAATATGCATATAGTATTATTTGTCATTATCCACAGTCATGTTATAACATGTAGTATTTGTCTTATGTTTAGGCATGAATATGCTATAAATGACATTGATGCTAGCAATGCTTGATACGTGTATAGGGGTCTAAAATGATGCATTGTAGCCAAAGAGTTGAAGCTGTTTTATAAGTCTGGAATTTCAGCCGACTTGCATCAAATTTTCGGATGAGATTCGGGCACTTCTGAGTCTACATGTCTTCGTCAAACATATTCGTCTGTCTCTTAGCTTTCCAACGCATCTTGAAACGCATCAATCCGACATCGGGAGCTCAAGTTATGTCCATTTTAGTGAAGACTGTGCGAGCAGAAATGTCTATACGGTTTTATCACGGGAAATATTATTTATTACGAATTTTCAATAATTTTATTGATTATTTGTACTTAAATTTAATCTAGGATTCTTTATGAAGATATTTAGATGATTTAGGATTAGATTTGTTATTTATTTATTAGTTTTTTAGGTTAGATAAAATATGTTTATTTATTTTATTATTATCTTTACTTTTCCTAATTTAAGTTGAACTCTTCATTTGTAGCCTATTTAAAGGCATATTTGCTTCATTAATAAGAACAACACCATGAATTTATGAGTTGCAAAAACCTTTGGCCATGAGCCATTTTATTTTCAAGGTAGATAGATTTGCCTTGTTATTTTTCGTATTAGAAGTCTTCTTCAACGTAAGTTCGTCAAGTTCTTGCGATGGAGATCATCTTCGCACTCTTGCTTGCCTAGATAATTGCGTCTAGGAGGGTGGGTTAGAGCCGCTTGAGGTTGCTTGCTTAGATAATCGCTTCTAAGAGGGTGCCAAGGAAAAAATATCCTACAACATCTATCTCGTCATCATCCATTCATCGGAGAGATTCGTGCCGTATGCAGGTGTTTGCCTATTCAATTGCGATTAGGAGGGTGCCATGGACAAATCTATCCAACACCGCCACCATCAAATTCATCCTATCTCGTTTTCTACATCAAGATCATGCTTTATTATCGGTTTGTTGAACGTGGAGTTTGGGGTTTTCTCGGATCATATTAGTGAGTTTGCTAGATTAATTGTGATCTAGAGGGTTCCTAGATTTTGAGATAATTCTTGGATCCTAGCTTCCGTATCAATTGGAATCAGAGAAAAAATAAAAAATTAGGGACGATTCTTGACAAGAATTTTTGCGTTTTTGGGTGAAAAACTCAAAAATTAGGGAAAATTCGTCAAATTCAAACGAGCAAATTTTGAGCTGAAAATTTCCAGATCCGATCTACACCTTTGGAGGAGTCACCACATATAATTTCAGAATTTTTTGACATCGGGAACACCTCGAACGAAGTAGATCAAGTTGCCGCAAAATTCTAGGGTTTTTGGGGTTTTCCTAATTTTCTTTCATTCTTAGCCATTAATTTTCGTTTGTTTTAGCTTTTATTGCTTCTTACACATCTTCTAACACCTTCTTTGTTTCCTTGTGTTAGTATGACTAAAAGTTGCATACTCTTATTTCTCCTTGCAACTATAATTCTATTGGTGTCTAACCTTTTCTTTGGATTCTTAAAGCAATTAGGATGTTTTATTCTCTTTTCAACACTCGTTATCGTATACCAATAAATATTTTTTGGTCACGATATAAAATAACAAGGCAAATCTATCTACCTTGAAAATAAAATGGCCCATGGCCAAAGGTTTTTGCAACTCTTAAATTCATGATGTTGTTCTTATTAATGAAGCAAATATGCCTTTAAATAGGCTACAAATGAAGAGTTCAACTTAAATTAGGAAAAATAAAGATAATAATAAAATAAATAAACATATTTTATCTAACCTAAAAAACTAATAAATAAATAACAAATCTAATCCTAAATCATCTAAATATCTTCATAAAGAATCCTAGATTAAATTTAAGTACAAATAATCAATAAAATTATTGAAAATTCGTAATAAATAATATTTCCCGTGATAAAACCGTATAGACATTTATGCTCGCACAGTCTTCACTAAAATGGACATAACTTGAGCTCCCGATGTCGGATTGATGCGTTTCAAGATGCGTTGGAAAGCTACGAGACATGCGAATATGTTTGACGAAGACATGTAGACTCAGAAGTGCCCGAATCTCATCCCCAAAATTCGATGCAAGTCGGCTGAAATTCCAGACTTATAAAACATCTTCAACTCTTTGGCTACAATGCATCATTTTAGCCCCCTATACACGTATCAGTCTCCCCCTGTTGAAAACGATTCGGCCCGAATCTTAAGAGTTGTTGATCATAACCTTCAAGTCTCTTGATATGTCTCTAGGAATGAAATATTAAAACTAGGATCTATATAGAGAATTATATATATATATTTTTTCTCAACTACTAAAACAACAGTAAAAGATAATTGTTTCAAACACCTAAACCTGGCTCTGATACCAATTGATACGGAAGCTAGGATCCAAGAATTACCTCAAAATCTAGGAACCCTCTAGATCACAATTAATCTAGCAAACTGACTAATATGATCCGAGAAAACCCCAAACTCTTCAGCAAACCGATAATAAAGCATGATCTTGATGTAGAAAATGAGATAGGATGAATTTGATGGTGGCGGTGTTGGATAGATTTGTCCTTGGCACCCTCCTAATCGCAATTGAATA
The DNA here is from genome assembly GCA_019671005.1 of Hibiscus mutabilis. Lineage (NCBI taxonomy): Eukaryota > Viridiplantae > Streptophyta > Magnoliopsida > Malvales > Malvaceae > Hibiscus > Hibiscus mutabilis. The sequence continues at coordinate 49,884,991 of CM033714.1, forward strand.
GGCAAACACCTGCAAATGGCACGTATCTCTCCAATGAATGGATGATGACGAGATAGATGTTGTAGGATATTTTGTGCTCGGCACCCTCTTAGACGCGATTATCTAAGCAAGCAACCTCAAGCGGCTCTAACTCACCCTCCTAGACGCAATTACCTAGGCAAGCAAGAGTGTGAAGATGATCTCCATCACAAGAACTTGACGAACTTACGCTGAAGAAGACTTCTGATACGAAAAATAACAAGGCAAATCTATCTACCTTGAAAATAAAATGGCCCATGGCCAAAGGTTTTTGTAACTCATAAATTCATGATATTGTTCTTATTAATGAAGCAAATATTCCTTTAAATAGGCTACAAATGAAGAGTTCAACTTAAATTAGGAAAAGTAAAGATAATAATAAAATAAATAAACATATTTTATCTAACCTAAAAAACTAATAAATAAATAACAAATCTAATCCTAAATCATCTAAATATCTTCATAAAGAATCCTATATTAAATTTAAGTACAAATAATCAATAAAATTATTGAAAATTCGTAATAAATAATATTTCCCGTGATAAAACCGTATAGACATTTCTGCTCACACAGTTTTCACTAAAATGTACATAACTTGAGCTACCGATGTCGGATTGATGCGTTTCAAGAGCGTTGGAAAGCTAAGAGACAGACGAATATGTTTGATGAAGACATGTAGACTCAAAAGTGCCCGAATCTCATCCGAAAAATCGATGCAAGTCGGCTGAAATTCCAGACTTATAAAACAGCTTCAACTCTTTGGCTACAATGCATCATTTTAGCCCCCTATACACGTATCAATGCTATTTTGTACCAATTCATGAATGCAATTGATCGAATATGCTATATAGGGCGAGGCTCAACTCAGTGCATACTTTTTAGTCAATTCGAAAGATATGAACTCAAAATACTTACCAAATCAGTTAATGGAAACACGTTCTTAACAGTAAACATATACTATTGAATATACCATATATCTGTATTACCACTCATCAATAAGCAATGTTTGAGTTCCAGAAAAAGGTTAATATAAAGATAAGACAAGGAAAAATAGTTGGATTAGATAAAGAATGAGATATGTGATCAGCGAATAATCGTCACACTCTAAGTGCAAGCAAACACTATCTATGCAAGTATAGAAACAAGAGGTTCCTATTAGATACCGATCCTACCATGATGAGTACTTAGTTAAAATATTATGTGGCCACAAGCAATTCTGTAAATGAAAATATTTTGAGCGTAATAGTAGTTGTAATAGAGAAATAAAGTAAAGAATATAAAATCAATCGTGATAGCAAAAAAATAATTATAAGAGAGTAAAAGGAATTTCAAGATAAGGTCTGGATGTCCTCAGTTCAGGTTGACAGAAAATCAAGGAAGTACGATGGCTCAATTGACAAGTAAAAATGTTAAGCTCACTCACTAACTTCTATTCAATCCTCAATTGTTGACACAAAGACATAATTTTTTTCAACACAAAAACAACCTTACATTTGCTTAGAATTTTTTTTGAAATGGTGGCGCATTTCAACTCCCAGGTGTATACCCCTAAACTTAAAGATTGCATTGTCCCCAATGCAAAAAAAAGAAAGAATGCAATGACATAATGTGGTTACAATGTTGAATGCAATGATATTAAAACTAAATGCAATTACATTAATAATGCAAACATCATCACAATACAGTAAACAAAATGAATTTACACTATATGATATGAATGCATACAAAAAAACTAAAACAAACTAACTCAGTTATCAAGCTCTTCCGATGAAGAGGTGGAGTGACGCTTCTTGCTTTTGCTCTAAGTCTCTTATTTCCCCTTATTCTTGCTTTTGTTGTTGATTTCAGGCACTTTCTTTGCTTCTCTTGCTTTGGAAGGGAGGCGGCCCCCTCATCAAGATTAATTTCTTCTTCATTCTCGGGCTCCTCTTCTCTATCGACATCATCAACCATGCTAGCAGTGGGGATGAACAAGGCTGGTGATTTGTACACCACCATGGAAAAAAGGTTGTCCTCTTGTTCATCAACTGCAAAGACAACTTTCGCCGGTCTCTCAGAATCTAGCTTCAACTCTGGTCCTTCACTGGTTGCATCCACAACCTTGGATGCAACCGAACTTCTTTCAACAAAAACTTTCTCAGTAGTGGTCTTCTCAAGTTGGGAGTTGTCTTCCTCATCCTCATCAACATCCTCTATAAAAAATTCTCTTTTTTGGATTAGTTGTGGTAGTTTCTACCTTTGTTGTAACATTCAAATCAACAAGTTAGTCCTTGATTATCTTGCTCGATGCTTCTTTTTTTGGTGTGTGTTCAACCTCGCTTATATTTTCAAGAGAGTTTATGGACTTTGCTGAAACTTCCTTTGTGGTTGCATCAGAAGAAAAATCATAACTGCGTATAATTGGTGAGAATTCTAGAAGGGCAACTAGGGTGACTCTACGCATTGCAAACAGAGCAGACTTGTGCCACGTCTTGACATACGCAAAAAATAAATTATGTGACAAGTCAAGTGTTTGTACTGTGGTTGCAACCTTCCCCAGTGTGCTCGTCACAACATCAATTTTGTTCTCAATAGCTAGAACTTTCATCCACACTTCATTACTTGTGGGGTCATCCTCAGTTGCAGCTTCCACCTTTGCTTTTCCTTTTTCTTCCCTCGTTGCAATGCCTCCTTTTGGTGTAGGAACCTCTGTAGTTCGCACCATTCTCTTAATAGCAACCTCATTGGTTAGGCCCTGGTTTCCTGTCTTCTCCTTGTTTTGCAAGGGCTTGACTCCCTTCAATTTGAACAATTGCATGATCAACGAAGGAAATGCAAAAATTCCCTTCTTCCTCTCAGCGAAACCCGCTATCTCCTTATGGATAATTGCAGCCACATCTATCTTTCTCCCCTTAACGATAGAATGTATTAGACACATTCTATCCAGCAAGACGATGGTGCTATGAGTTGAAGGCAACAACCTGGAATTAAGAAACTAGAACCATATCTTTGCAGGTAAGGTTAGAAACTTCCTATACATTATGAAATTCCCCACATTGGTCCCCAACCAAAATGCACCAACAATACATAAGTCCCTATATAGCAAGGCTAGTTTTTCCTCGTTAATCTCTTCAACAAATATTGCATGTTCATCAGCACTCACAGAAGTTTTTAACATCTTGTTAATAACAGCAACAGTCCAAGGTATAGAGCTCTCCCTCACAAAAACCATTTTTAATGAAGGCTCATAAGGGTTAGCACAAAATTCCCTTACCAGAGCGGTACTGTAATTACCAGGGTAAGTGAAAAAAGTTGCTCCATTTATGAAGCTCAATAGTCTGGTGGATAGATTTTCTAGGATCCTTCTCTATTGAAAGAACAATCCCATGTTCTGAGAGGATACTCCATTTAAGGATGTGTCCATTGAATCGCACTCCCACTATTTCTGCTTGGAACACTTCATATCCAGTGTTCTATTCTTAGGCAGCAGGCTCCTCAAATTGAGGATTTAAGGATGAGCCTTGAGTGTCTTTTGTAGAGGATTCCATAGAAATTTTTCGAGCAGCTTTACTCTTTTCCATGAGAGATTGAGAAGGAAGATGAAAAGGAAAGATTTTTTTGTAGAAAAAATTCGAACTTTGAAGCTTTGAAGATGAAGAAAATAGAGAAGATTAAGTGAAGATGTTAGTGAATATTAGAGTTGGTTAATAAAGATGAAGAAAATGAGGAAATGAAAGGGCACGATTTGTACTGTGTGATGCAATGAGAATTGACAGTCTAATTGTGGCGCAATAATCACACCCGTTTGATGCATCTCTCCCTCTCACCGATGAAAGGATGTGATTTTAGAGTGATTAATCAGTGCAATAGATTTGCCCAAATTACCCTCAAATATCATACATATTTTTTGTTGCCTTCTTATTGTACAAGCTATTAGAAGAAGATTCTATATCTAACAAAGGAGAATTTATTCTGCAAAAAGGAACTAAAGAGAATTAAAAATAAACAAGGAAAACTAAATCCATATCTAATAAAAGCAATAAAGTGAAATATCAAAAAAATTGACCAATTTAATGGTCTCAACACTTTTAGAATCAAAGCCATCAAAGTAAAGTTTGAGTCTTTGTCCATTGACTTTGAATGGGATCCCCTCTTTAGCATATTTGATTGTGACTGTACGATGTGGAAATACTTCCACAACTTTGAAAGGTCTAGACCAACGTGACTACAATTTTCCTGGGTGCAACATCAGTCTTGAATTGAATAGCAAAACCAATTGTCCAACTTCAAATTGTCCCTACAATATGATCTTGTCATGCCAGCTTTTACTCTTTTCCTTGTAAATAGAGACATTTTCATAGGCATTGCAGCGAATTTCTTCCAATTCAGTAATGTCAAGCAATCGTTTTTTCCCCGTTGCCTCATAATCCAAATTTACTTGTTTCAGAGCCCACACAGCCTTATGTTCTAGCTCCACAGACAAGTTATAGGATTTTCTAAAGACAAGTTGATATAGGGACATCCCAAGTGGAGTTTTTTATGCAGTACGAATGGCCCACAAAGCATCATCCAAATGCGAAGACCAGTCTTTCTGAGTGGTATTTACCATTTTCTCTAAGATGTTTTTGATAGCCCGGCTAGAGATTTGAGCTTTTCCATTGGACTGAGGATGATACGTTGTAGCTAGTCTATGATTCACTCCATATCGTTTCAACGCAACAGCCACCCGACTGCAGTGAAAATGCTTTCCATGGTCGCTGATCAATGCCTGTGGTGTTCTAAGACGGGTGAGTATATCCTTGTGAAAGAACTTTAAAACCATTTTGGCAATATCTTTATGCATGGCCACCACTTCTATCCACTTTGAAATGTAATCCACAATGACTAAAATGCATAGATTGCCAAAAGAATTCGAAAAAATACCAATGAAATCCAATCCGCAAACATCGAATAGCTCAATTTCCATTATTGGCTGTTGTGACATCTTATTTCTCCTAGATATTGACCCTGTACACTGACAACGATCACAACATTTGGCAAACTCATGGGAATCTTTGAATAATGAAGGACAGTAAAATCCAAATTTAAGGACTTTTGCGGCCGTTCTCATGCCACCAAAATGCACTCCATATGGAGCTTGTGACAATGCTGTAATATCAATGTCATTTCTTCCTCAGGGACACATCGCTGAATTATATTATCATTGCAAACATTGAACAAACAAGGTTTATTCCAATGATATTTCGTTGCATCTCGATGAAATCTTGCTTTATTGTGCCCAGTTACACCTAGAGGAGTTTTATCCACACACCATGTAATTTACAAAATCAGCATACCACAGTGTTGTATCCACAAGGAAAAGCTTTTCATCAGGGAATGCATCGATAATTTGCAATTTATTTCTATCTTCGCTGCCTACTTCCAACCTCGAAAAATAATCGTCAACTTGATTTTCTAACTCTTTGCGGTCTTTTATCTCAATATCAAATTCTTGCAGCAATAAAATCCATCAGATCAATCTTGGTTTTGTATCTTTTTTGCAAAAAGGTATCTCAAGGCATAATGATCAGTAAAAACTATAATTTTTGCACTCACAAGATAGGAACGAAACTTATCTAAAGCAAAAATTACTACTAATAACTCTTTCTCAATAGTAGTGTAATTAATTTGATTTTCAGTTAGAGTCTTACTAGCATAGCAGATCACATGAAATACCTTGTTTCTTCTTTTCCCTAACACTGCCCCCACAACAAAATCACTGGCATTGCACATTAGTTCAAATGATTGCTCCCAATTGGGTGCAATGATGATCGATGCGTTCACAAGCTACTTTTTAAATTTATTGAATGCATCTAGACATGCATCATCAAAGGAAATTTTTTTGTTCTGTTCCAACAATAATCATAGAGGTTTTGTGATCTTCAAAAAATCCCGAATGAATCTTCTATAGAATCTAACATGGCCCGAAGAACTTCGAATGCCCTTTATATTAGCCAGTGGCGGCAATTTTTCAATTACATCCAGCTTGGCTTTATCAACTTCAATTCCTGCTTAGATATTCGATGGCCCAACACAATCCCCTCTATGACCATAAAATGACATTTTCCCCAATTTAGAACAATATTAGTTTCTCTTCATATCACTACAGTACTTTCTCTATATCGTCAACACAATGGTCAAAGTTATTCCCATACACCAAAAAATATTCCATAAATATTTCCATGGAATTTTCAATCATATTTGAAAATATTGCCATCAAGCACCTTTGAAATGTGGTTGTGCATTTCAAGACCAAAAGGCATACGATGAAAGGCAAATGTTCCGAATGGGCATGTAAACGTAGTCTTTTCCTGGTCCTCGGCTGCAATAGCAATTTGATTGTAGCCAAAATACCCATCTAGAAAACAATAATACTCTTTTCCCGTAAGTCAATCGAGTATTTGATCAATGAAAGGAAAAGGAAAGTGATCTTTCCTTGCGGCTCCATTGAGTCACCCGTAGTCCATGCAAATTCCCCATCCCGTAGGAATGCGAGTAGGAATCAATTCATTTGCATCATTACGGATTACAGTGATGCCACTTTTCTTAGGAACACAGTGGACTAGACTAACCCATGCATTATTAGAAATAACATAGATAATTCATGCGTCTAACTATTTGAGAATTTCTTTCTTGACCACTTCTTTCATCTTTTCATTGAGTCGGTGTTATGGCTAATAGATTGTTTGTTCTCGTCATCCAACTTAATGTTGTGCATGCACAAAGATGGGCTTAGCCTTTTATATCCGCAACGGTCCAAGAAATAGCACGTTTGTGCTACTTTAGAATATTTAGCAACTTAGCTTCTTGCATTGCATCTAGAATTATAGAGACAATGACTGAGAGCGTTTCCTCTTCTCCAAGGAATAAATACTTGAGATTAGCTGGTAATGACTTTAGTTCATGAGTATGAGATTCTTCAATAGATGGTTTAAAAGTAGGGATTGTACGATGTGCAAGATCTAAAGATTCAAGTTGCCATTTATGGTTAACCACAACAGTGAGCACTTCAACGATGTGGTCAAAATTCGGGAGATCATCTTCTACCATTGTCAACACAATATCCTCAGCAATGAGTATACTACAATGATGTAAGTCTTCTTGAATGATATTGTCAAGAATATCAATATGATGACATTCCTTTGTGTGTCTTCCATGATCAGCGTTGAACATCCCAAAAGTAATTTGGTCATTGTCAACCCGCATTATGAGTTCTCCTTTTGATACATCAATAATAGCCTTCTCGGTTGCTAAGAATGGTCGACCAAGAATAATAGGAACATCCTTGTCTGCCTCACAGTCAAGAATAATAAAGTCTGTTGAAAAAATGAACTTGTCCGCATGAACAAGCACATCCTGTATTTGTCCAGTTAGATGAGTCAAAGATCTGTCTGCTAATTGCAATGTAACTGTAGTGGGATTCATTTCTCCAATACCTAACTTCTGAAAAGTTGACAATGGAATTAGATTAATACTGGCACCCGGATCACAAAGAGCCTTGCTAAAGTAATGATTGCCAATAGAGTAGGGGATTATGAAGCTATCAAGATCTTTCATCTTTCTCGGTAGAGGGGCGGATATTAGTGCATTGCACTTCCTCCGTGAGTGCAATGGTTTCTATAGCACTAAGCTTTTCCTTCTTGGATAGAATTTCTTTAATGAACTTTTCATACTTATAAATCTACATAAGAGCATCAATCAATGGGATTTGCACTATAAGTTGCTACAAAGTATCCTAAAAGAATTGAAATTGATTATTAGACTCAGTTTTCTTGAATCTATAAAGGGAAAGGTAGAGAAGGATTATCTATTGGTTGCGCCAACATTGAGCATTGTGGCGACAACTTAGATTGCAAAACTGATGGAAGCGAAGTAATAACTGGAGGAGCATTATCTGTCACACCATCCTTTACTGTATGATCATGTTTTGATGACTTTCCTTGCTCTTGAGTAGATATGGATGTCGGTTGCATCGAGTTAGCAGTTTGTTTGCCACTATAGAGAATAATAGCCTTGTAATGCTCTTTACCCTTGATTACGAAACTCTCAGTATTGCTAAGAAGTGTGCCTGGTTGTCAAGAATTCATGTCAGTAGCCAATTTCCCCAATTGAGCTTCCAAAGTTCGTATCGATGAAGAGTGACCTTGCACCTCTATTCGAGAAAAGTGGTCACGCATCATTTCCTCAAAAAGAGATAATGGATCAGATATAGATGATTGATGAGTGCATAAATGTTCTATTTTATAAGCCTTTATTCCTTGTATTTTGCATATTTCCAAGCTTGTAATCACTAATTTTGTCCAGGGTAGACCCATTTTTATTTTTTTATACAATAATGGGCTTTTATATATGTGTGTTCTACTACTATATAAAAATATGTTATGGGCTTTGTTTACTTTATCTCTTTTATAAAACCCAAAAAGAAAATATCACTTTTGCCTTAATGGCCTTAGATAGATAAATAAATAGATAGATAGACAGATGCATGCATGCATGCATGCGAGCAGATAATGCGATGCGAGCAGATAGATGCATGCGAACATACTGAGCGAATAGACGAGATTGCACGAATAGACGATAGACGAGCGAACAAATAGACGAGCGAGCGAATAAGACGAACATACGAATAATAACGAGCGAGCGAGCGAATAGATAGACGAGCGAGCGAGATAGACGAGCGAATAGACGAGCGAGATAGACGAGCGAATAAACGAGCAGACAGATAGACGAGACAGATAAACGAGCAGTCGAATAGATACGAGCGAGAGCGAATAAACGAGCGAATAATAGAGCGAATAGATAGATAGACGAATAGATAGATAGATAGACGAATAGATAGATAGACGAATATACGAACAAGCGAATAGATAGACAGAGAGATAGATAGAACGAGCATGATAGACAGAAAGATAGATAGATAGACGATGTATAGATAGATAGACGAGCGCAGATAGATAGACAGATAGATAGATAGATAGACGAGATAGACGCATGTACGAGCGATGCAGATAGACATGACAGACAAATAGATAGATAGACGAGCATGAATAGATAGACGAGCGAGATAGATAGACGAGACAGATAGATAGATAGACGATGCATGCGAGATAGATAGACATATAGATAAATAGACAGACAGATAGACATACAGATAGATAGACAGATAGATAGACAGACAGATAGATAGACAGACAGATAGATAGATAGACAGATAAATAGACAGATAGATATACAGCTTTGCTTTGTTTTGGGCTTTAGGCTTATTAGGATAGGCTTTAGATTAGATTAAGGTAAAATTAACTTAATTAATTTAAGTCGTGTGCTCGTCTCATGGGGGCACGATTTATAAATTAATTAAGTTAATTTAGGTTTAATTTTTTCTAGAGCTGTAGTTAGATCTAGAGTTTGAATTAATTTAGTAAATTTAAATTTACCATTGGCTTATTGGGATAAATGTTAAATTCATTAAACTAATCAAACATCTCTTATTTACCTTTAAGATAAGTTAATATGGAAATTAGATTGACATTTTTGAAACCGTGGTTAATCAATTTGATTTGTTTTAAATAGTATCCTTGGCTTATTGGAATACTAGTTTAAAACCGATTGAATTAGTCATCGCAAGAAAAATTAATCCATAATTTGTTAGGGTTTTTAGTCTTTTAGGGTTAATCAATTTAGGATTAATATTAGATTCACCTAATTAATAACTAGATCACTAATTGATCTTCTATAACTTGGGCCTTTTAGCTTAAGAGCTTTGTGTGGGCTTTTGTGTGTTTACCTTTTAAGCCTTTTGTTTGTCATCCCCATCAATTGTCATTCATATGACCCATTTATTTTTTTGAATTAATTTAAATCATAAAAATGAGGTATTTATTAATTCCGATGTTTGTGTCGTAACAGTCCGAGCTTAAAGGATGTTGACCAAGTATTTGAATTAATCCTTACTGTCTCGAGGTAAAATTAAAAGTTGAAGAAATCATCACAACATACCTTAACTGCTTGCACCATGCATAAAAGGTGACGTACGAGATTCGAACCATAAATTAACACGGCAATCAAGCTTATATGATGTCGGTTTAATCTATGGTTCGATGTATCGTCAACCTTATTAATTAAATCTCCAATTAATTTGAACCCACTGATTTGGTAAAGCCCGTTCAATTAAAGTCAATTCTCAATTAAGTACGCTAAATTAAATTCAATTTAAATTTCAACAATTTCCATCATTTTAAAATCAACAAACATTTTGGTATCGATTACCGGGCGTGATGGGGGTGCTAATCCTTCCCTACACATAACCAACTCCCGAACCCTTTTAAATTAGATCTCTGGTTTTCTGCTATCTGGCCTACCTTATCCAAGTGGCCGGTCGTGGCTCCCAATTTTTTATTGTTTTTTAAGAGAATACGAATTTTCAAAAAGAAATTCTTCCTTTAAACCAAAGTTTAGACGAATAATGAGATAATTCAGTAGCGTGAAAGAAAAAGTCAAAAAAGGTCGCTACAGCCTGGTGACTCCGCTGGAGAGTTAAGCCAAAAAATATTTGTTGCTTTTATTTATGGAAATCATTGAAATTTTAACTGACTTTAGTAAGGTTGATTATTTCTTGAAAATGTGATTACGATTGCACGGGCTTTCATGATTTGTGGTATTCGAATTGATTTTTCATTTAATTTCTAAGGAATCACCGATATATGTTGCACCATGTTCATTAAGCTCTATACCTAAGCTCATTCCCTTAAGTGGGAGTGAAGTGCCACATACCCACGTGAGTAGCCCTCCACGGGTCGGTAATTCACTTTCGAAATCCACGTCTTTGACACGCGAGCAACCCTCCATGTCACTAGGTCATGCTTTCCCTCGAACCGAATCCAATTCGCAAGCTTGTAATAGGCTAGAATTGGGGTTCTTGTTACCTTAGTAGGTGATAAGATAGGTTCGAGTACCATTGTCTATAACCAAACCCACATGTGTGAGACTTAAGAAGCCTACCCCGATTAGAGCCATGTGGATAACCATAGTGAACTAGAATTCATACTGTTAGGTTTTCTTCTTGCTAATTTGCTTTGGTGTGTTATATTTGCTTTATATCCATTATATATATCCGTTACTAACTCATTTGCTTTCTTTTGACTTGTTTTATTCAACTTTTTTTCCACGTATTCATGTCATTTTCATATGAAGTGTTGATTCGAGAACAGTTCGGAATTGAAGGCTTTCGTAATGGGGGAAAGAGTCTATAATAACGAGTTGAGAATTTTCAAAGTTCAAGATTAATCAAAAAATAAGAAAAGGCTTTTTCTTGTGCCTCATGTGGTACTCATTTTATTTTCTCGTTGTAATGAGATTTGATCTTCGTCATGGAAAATAGTTTAAAAAGGATGTTTGAGGATCAACACTTTGTCTGCATTCATTGCATTTCACTTTTATTGTTTTGTTTTCAACTTTTCTTCATGCATCTTGCGCATGTGATACATTTGCATTTTGTAGTAAATAAACCGGATTAATTGTGAGAAATGTCATGACAGTAAGTCACAGTCATTTCGCACTCCTATGATACACGATTTCGAATAAGAATTATGGAGGATAGATTGGCTAATGTTGAGAAATCACAAAAAGACATTGAAGAACACTTGGGTAATATTGATCAAAGGATTGAGCGTTCTCAAGATGAGATCATAGCTCGCATTACCGCACTGTTAGGCCCAAGAGATACTTGAAAAGCCCAAGAGGTGGATGGAACTCCCAGCGCGGTGGAACTAGGGAGGAACTCATCTCATACAAAGGTTCAACCAGAAGGGTCGACTCCAAAGCTTACCCAATAGGCCGAAGCATCTGCTAATAATCCAGCCGGTGTAGGGCATGAAAATGACATTGACGTAGAAGTTCCAGATTTAAATCTTATCAATAAGATAGAGGGAAGATTGAGGAAAGAGTTTGAAAAGAAGTTTGAGGAACAAAGCCTTCAAATGGAAGAAAGGGTTAGCATGTTGCAAGCAACCAATGACTATGAGGTTGATGCTATAGAATTGAGCCTGGTGGTGGATTTGGTTATCCCACATATGTTTAAGGTGCCGAAATTTGAAAAATATGATGGGACTAGTTGTCCTTTGGCTCATCTAATCATCTATTGCCGTAAGATGGTGGCGCACTTGAAGAATGAGAAACTGCTTATTCAGTACTTTCAAGATAGCTTAACTGGGGCCGCTGCCCTCTGGTACGCACAACTCAGCCAAGCTAATATAAAGTCATGAAATGATCTATCTAGACTCTTTAGCGAACAATACAAGCATGTGAAGGACATGGTCCCCAAGAGGATAATGCTACAAGGTTTGACTCAAAGGTAGGACGAGAATGTCAGACAATATGCTCAAAGATGGAGAGACGTCGCAGCGCAAGTCCAACCACCTATTATGGAGAACAAGATTGCCCAAATATTTGTGGATACACTGCAAGGACCACTTTATGAGAAGACGATCAACAACATATCCTTGGGTTTTGCCGAATTCATGAACACAATGGAATCTATTGAGGCCGCTTTCAAAAGTGGCAAACTCAAGATCGGGGAAAGCTCTGTAACACCTTAAAACTAGCCTAGGAGAACATTCAAATCTAGAGAAGCTTCAGGAAAGAGGGCACTTAACATGAACAAGCATTCAAACAATCTAAAGATCTTTCTTGTTACTTAAACAACTATTCGAACAAGCAAGAGAAGCATACAAACTCACACAAACGATTACTTGTTGTGACTTAAAATTTTATATAAAACATCAATGATTTAAAGATTTCTAATATACAATCCTTCCCCACAAGAACATTGGTGCGAATCCAATGACCAAATAACTAACATCATCCTTCTCAAATTCTAACATTTCTAAGTTTAACCAAGCCATACAAGCTATTCTAAATACACCCGTTAATAAATTATATTTCCAGTTAGCTAACTAATCTATAACCTTATATGCAAGACACATTCGAACAAGGACCATGAAGGCATGAAACATTCTACACCCCAACCTAGAAACAAACTGACCAAACAATCGTATCGCTATTAAACAACCAAGTTTCAAGTTACCTAAACTATCCTTGACTCGATCCTAGCGTTTTAGCCTACCAATTAATATTTTCATTCGATCATTATGGCATTTCCAAAACAAATATATCAAGATGCATCCAATCTACTAAAATTATAAGCATATTGTTGTCACTGATTTTTAGCCTGACATAAAAAATAAGGGAAGAGATCACATCAAATATGGAAAAAGGGAAAATAAATCCCAATTCAGTGCAAATTAGACCAAAATTAAAAGGAAATTTGAATCATTCAAGTAAGGCAAGGGATCAAGCATAATCATGACAAACATGGAAAGTCAAGTTATATGCAAAGGATTCCTCACCACGGACTTATCGCAAATTTCTGATAGGATCCAAGCATTTTCAGGCCAGGATGTCTTCTTAAGTATCGACCGTCTTTTAGTTACCTTTCCAACACATCTTGAAACGCCTCAATCGGACATTGAGAGCTCAAGATATGCTCGTTTTACTGAAGATAACATGTGCAAAAAATGGATCCGCGAATCGAATATGAAAATTAGGGGAAAAATCATCCCAAATCACAGCAAATCGAATCAAAAAGGGAAGGTAAAATCCGAATCAAGAAAATATGGAAGGAAGATCAACCAGATTTTAGGGATTTGAATTCTGATTTTTTTCTTGTAATTTTGTTAACCAAAAAGCCTATATAAACACCCCTCTTCCTTTGTAATTGACACAACACACAATCAACATCCACCACTCATTCACACACACAATTCATACAATTCACTAGAGAGAAACATAGTTGATTTTAGAGAGTTTGAGAGTTTTTTTGGGAGAATTTTATACAGTTTATGCTCGAGCTCTTGTACGTGGATTCGAAATTGAAATAGAAGTTTGAAGCATATTTTGAGGTATTCATTTACTTTCTTTTAGGCGTTCTTCTTGTTCGAATGTTTGTATAAAATTTATCTTATTCTTTCTTGTTCGAATTTTAAATCAGTATCACCATAACCCGGATTCAAGTGAAGGGATGGTTGAAAGTTGATGTTTTAAAAAAGAGAGGGAAGTTTTGATTTTTTTAAAAAGGGGGGAAAACAATATTTTTCTTGTTTTGAGATTTTTTAATAGGATTTGAATTGGGTTTTCAAAAAGGTTTGTTCATGGTGTTCTTCAATTCATGAAAAAGCATCAAGAACAATTTGAAAGAATTTGTTAGAAATTGGTTTTGATCCATTTCGACTGAAAAAAATAAAATGAAGAAGTGTTTTTTAAATTGGGTTTTATACCCAAAACAGAAAGGGTCATTTTCACTCATTAAATCTCCCCTTCCCATTTATTTTTAAATTTGGTCACTATTTTCTTTAAATTCTTTAAATTCATACATTAAATTTCTTTAAATTATTTCTTAAATAAATTAATCTTTTTAAATAATTTATAATGGGTATATTTTTATAAATCGACTTATATATAAAAATATATATTCATTAAATTTAAATAAAACCAGCCTATTTTAACAATTGTTTTTTTCCTTTTTTATTTGTTTGTTTATTTACTTATATTTTTTTATCTTGTATGCTTTTATATATTATTTTGTAGATAATTTTTGTGGCTGTAATGTTTAATAATATAATTAATGTGGTGTCTTACTAAACGAGAATGACGGGTTAGCGCCAAAAGTGTTGGCGGTGATTGGAGTTCATTTTCTGAATAGTAAGGCCGTTAAAATGGAAACAAATTCATAAATGGACAGTAATTTAAATTTTACATGAATTCGCAAAATATGACATCAAAACATTTTGTAATCGGCTAGGTACCAATTTTTGGACGCTGTGGGGCTGCTAACCTTTCCCCACGCGTTATCGACTCCCAAACCCGTTTTTGTTTTCGCAGACCAAAATCATTGTTTTAGTAAAATAAAATGTTTGTATTAAAATAACCCAATTTTTAGGTGATCCAATCACACCTTTTTTTTAAAAAACATTGGTGGCAACTCTGTCATTTTGTTTTTAAACGTCGAGACCACTTTTTGAAAGAAAAAAGGGTTGCGACAGCTTGGCGACTCTGTTGGGGACAACTTTTTGTTTTTACAAAAAATGAGAGTTAGGCCACAAGTCGATTACACCTTGTTTTAATGTCGGGATTTGCAAATTCACGTAAAGATTAACTCAATTGTCCGTTTATGAATTTGATTCCATTTTACGCATTTAGGATTTGGTTACAAGCTATAGACCCAAGCTTCATCCCGTTCGTTTAAGTGGGGAGGGGAAACGCTATTACTCTCGTGGGAATACTAATTCTCCGTATGGGCCTAGCAAGTACCTCCGGGGCTCACGCTCTATGTCTTCGTGTGGATACTGATCCTCCATATGGGCATAGGAGTGAGTTCCCCTGAGTTGAACCTGATTCGTTTGAAGCCTATAATGGGTGAGAATCAGGGGCCTTGCTACCCTTAGCAGGGGCAAACGAGGAAAATCCGGGAACCCTTTTAGAACCAAACTTGTATGAGAATCTAGAAGCCCACCCCATTAGAGCCATGCGGAAAAACCTAAGTTTTAGAGTCTGGTCAAAATTATTTCGTATGAATAGTCCATGGAGACATGTCCAGAAGTGTTAGAATGCGCTGCATAGTTACTATTCGTACAATGGAATTATTTTGGACCTTTCGTGTTTATTTCTTTTCTTTTGAAGTGTACTAATACTTTCTTTTTCTTGTTTTATTGTTTTTTGAGTACTTGTTTATTGCATGCATCTCATATCTAGAAGGGGGATTCTTTCCAAAAGAGGAAGACAATACGGATGCACGTCACTGGTCCAAGGTTAATCAGCGGACACATAGAGAACATCATTCCAGAATACGGGACAAAGATGTTGGTCCTTGAAGATATCGATGAGGGGGCAAGTCTATTAGGACAATGCCATAAGATTCCAGGAGCGTGACGAGTTCGACAAGAATGTCATGACCCAAGTCCAGGATGTAGCTGGGCATGTGACGATGTTGGTCAAAGAAGCTGCAGCTCTACGCCAGTATGCTAGGCTAATTGAAGAAATAAGGCTGAGACTCATATGGCTAATCGAAGACATTTAAGGTGGAAAAATACTCGTGAGTCTTTTGTAATAAGGAACTTTGGTATCCAATGGAAAGCTACTTCGAGAACAATAGTTTGATGGAATTGATGGCCCTTCATTTGCATTTTTTTGTTTGTTTGCATTAGTTTCTGTCATTGCATTTGTTTATGTTTTGATCATTGAATACATACACACCTAATAAAAGATTAATGCAAATAGCAGGATTCTACTCGAGCCATGTCTATGGAGGATATATTGACAACTCTAGAAGTAAACCACAAGAATACTCAAGATCGACTTGGCAATTTAGAGAAAGACCGGAAGGAGGAAATTGCACAAGCTCAGAGAAACACTGCTAGCCATGTAACGTCTATGTTGGGACTCAGGGACCCAGAAAGAGGAAAGGTGGTCGAAGCCGTGGATATTTTGTCGCCCCAGCCCAAGATGACCACATAGACATTTCCACCAAGTGAGAGGTCCAAGATCTGCATAACAGGAAGCTTAGCCCGTATTCCAGGAGAGTTTGAGATAAATCATGGGGAAAACCAAGAAATTGAGGTTCTCAATAAGTCAGCCAATAGAGCCAGAATAAATAAGAAGCTAGAAAACCGTTGTGATAAGCTTAAAGAGATCATCAGATCCATACAAGGAGGAAACGTTCATAGTGGCGTAAACGCTAGGGAATTAAGCCTAGTGTCTAACTTGGTGGTTCCTCCAAAATTCAAAGCTCCTGACTTTGAGAAGTATGACGGGACCACTTGCCCTTTGATGCACTTGACCATGTATTGCAGAAAAATGTCACTGCACTTGGAAAATGAGAAGTTGCTCATCTTTTGTTTTCAAGATAGTCTATTGGTTCTGTTACTCGATGGAATACCCAATTGAGCTGGGTTAACATATGAAATTGGAGAGATTTGTCAAGAGCTTTCCTTGAACAGTACGGGCATGCGACAGACATGGTCCCAAGTATGGCCACAATGCAGGGAATGGAACAAAGACCCAACGAGAGTTTTCGCTAGTATGCCCAGAGGTGGCGAAATATGGCAGCCCAAGTTCAACATCCTCTTGTTGGAAGATGAGGTTACTCTAATGTTTGTGGAGAGTTTAAATGGCCCCTTCTATGACTGTATGTTAAACCATATCACTGAAAGTTTTGCAGACATGGTCGTGAATGGAGAGTTGATATTGACGGCTATCAAAATTGGAAGACTCGTTAAAGAAGAATATGATGAGCACCTATAACCTGAAATACCCAAGACTGGCTGGAATTCATTCATGCTTTTCTGAAATAATGCTAGACAATTGGGGTCATACATATAACCAACCCTTTTGCTTTTGCCCGCGAGTATTAGGGATCTTTAGTAAGGGCTTCTATGTTAATCTACTTATTTAAAGATGCATTCCCTTTGTTTTCTCAAGTGGCAAACATTTCTTTTCATTGTTCATCCATCTTCTTTGCAGAGTTCCTACAATTGATTGTATGAATGATTCTTGAATCTAATCCCAAGATAGAGGGGCAATAAAGTGTGTTCAGAATTAATGGGAAGATCCCATGTACATATTTTGAGTGAATTTTCCTCTTATACATTGTTGTTAAGGTCTTTGAATGAAGTGATAACTCTAAAACATCTACCAACTAAAGATTGTTTCTCTTTGATGGTATTTGTGTGTGAAATGACTATTGACATTCCTTCATTTCCCTTCACAAATAAGAAAATAAAAATCCATTGTTGTCCCCCCATTTGAGCCTGGTATTATTTTCCATGTGATTGAACCCTAACCAAGGATCACTCACCACACCCGAGGGGCAAAAAGGATGAAAAAATGTTTGCAAACAAAGGAAAAAACATGTCAAGTCAAGTTGAATGTCCTAAACTAAAAGTAAAAAGGACACAAAAAAAAAAGAAAAGGGAAAAAGAAAAAGAAAGAAGAAAAGAAAAAAAGGACAAAAAAGAAGAATTGAAAGCTGGAGTGAGAAGGAAAATTTGAAACAAATCCTTCAAATGAAACATATACCAGAAAGGGAAATGAACTCTAGGGTGAAAACCCAAAGGGCCAGTCTAGAGTGATCCAGAGAATAAAAGAATGAAGATTTCATCAAGAAAGGTTGATCCTTGGTTTAATTACCCTTAAGAATATATTTGAGTCTATATACCCTTTTCCTGGTAACTTGAGTGATACGAGCATGAGAGGGGTCAAAATAATCATATTGGAAAAGAAGTTGAAACTGCTTTGCAAGTCAGAAACATCAGTCAACTTACGAAGCATTTTTGGATGGGATCCAGGCATTTATGGGTCAACAAGTCTTCTTAAAATTTGTCCGCCTGCAAATTAGCTTTCTAACGCATCTTGAAACGCCTCAATCGGACATCTGGATCTCAAGATACGTCTATTTTAGCGAAGACAACACATGCAGAAATTCCTATACGAGATTAATACGGGATTTTTGGATAATTACAAATTTTCAAGATTTTATTTGATTATTTGTAATTTAAATCAACATAGGATTCTGCAATATCTATTAGGATCATATTTATTTAATTAGGATTTTATTTTTAGCATTTATTTATTATTAGAAGTTACTTATCTAATTAGGAGATTAGATTTTAACATTTATTTATTGTATTTAATTCCTAAGTTTAGTAGGATTAAAACTTCTCCATGGCCTATATAAAGGAGGCTTCACCCACATTGTAATTCAGATTTCATTGATTAGTAAAAAGTTCTCTTTGGAGATTTTAGTATTCTTTGAGTTTGCAAGTGTTCGGTAAACTTGTCTAGAAGCCGTCTTCAACATAAGATCATCGAGTTCTTGTGAGGGAGATCATCTTCACACTCTTGCTTGCCTAGGTAATTGCATCTAGGAGGGTGGGTTAGAGCCGCTTGAGGTTGCCTGCTTAGATAATTGCGTCTAAGAGGGTGCCAAGGACAAAACAACAACTATCAATTCATCGCGCCATCTCCACATATTCAAGCTTCCTCCATTGACGCCACCACCATAAGCAAATCTGAATTTTTAGATTTGTTCTTTATTTTGGTTTGTTTTGTCTTTCTCTTTATTCGAATTTGCGCTACTCTATCATTTGGTATTGGATTCAGGTCGTTCTTGAGGATGTCATTGAGCAACGTATTGGATTTTGCCCTTTTGGGGACTCGATGTCATTATTGTTGTCGACTAGATCATTCAGGGTATGATTGTCCAGAAAAGTTTTATTTTCAAGAAAAAATTTTGAGAGATATGTTGTCTGAATTCATGTCTTCTAATGATATTGAAATTCGTGATCCGGAGCATGATCAAGAAATTTGTTCTTCTAAAGAACATGAGGAAGACAATACCATCGAGAGTTTAACCTTGCCTATTGATGAGGAAGAAATTATAAGTAGTGTGTTTGTTTCCAGTGACGAACCTACTATTACGATTCAAGATGATCATCAAACGAAAAACACCAACGAAGGTACCTTACAATCAAAAGGTATCATTGAATGTTTTCAGAATTCTATTTATGCTTATTCCTCTTTTAGCTTTAATAACAATTTTGAAGATGAGAATGAGTTACTTTGCGACCAAAAGAACAATTGTGATGATCCCAATGAGAAGGAACTTGTAAATTACGTTGCAAAAAGAGACTCTGCAAAAGGATCCTTCAAGACGTCTTCTCTTCTATGGTACTTTGATGAACTTCCTCCATTTACCGATTTAGATTCGAGGGCGAATCTTTTTGATGAGTGGGGGAATGATACGAGCATGAGAGGGGTCAGAATAATCATCTTGGAAAAGCAGTTGAAACTGCTTTGCAAGTCAGAAACATCAGTCAACTTGCGAAGCATTTTTGGATGGGATCCAGGCATTTATGGGTCAACATGTCTTCTTAAAACTTGTCCACCTGCAAATTAGCTTTCCAACGCATCTTGAAACGCCTCAATCGGACATCTGGATCTCAAGATACCTCTATTTTAGCGAAGACAACACATGCAGAAATTCCTATACGAGATTAATACGGGATTTTTGGATAATTACGAATTTTCAAGATTTTATTTGATTATTTGTAATTTAAATCAACATAGGATTCTGCAATATTTATTAGGATCAGATTTATTTAATTAGGATTTTATTTTTAGCATTTATTTATTATTAGAAGTTACTTATCTAATTAGGAGATTAGATTTTAGCATTTATTTATTGTATTTAATTCCTAAGTTTAGTAGGATTAAAACTTCTCCATGGCCTATATAAAGGAGGCTTCACCCACATTGTAATTCAAATTTCATTGATTAGTAAAAAGTTCTCTTTGGAGATTTTAGTATTCTTTGAGTTTGCAAGTGTTCGGTAAACTTGTCTAGAAGCCGTCTTCAACATAAGATCATCGAGTTCTTGTGAGGGAGATCATCTTCACACTCTTGCTCACCTAGGTAATTGCATCTAGGAGGGTGGGTTAGAGCCGCTTGAGGTTCCTTGCTTAGATAATTGCATCTAAGAGGGTGCCGAGGACAAAACAACAACTATCAATTCGTCACGCCATCTCCACATATTCAAGCTTCCTCCATTGACGCCACCACCATAAGCAAATATGAATTTTTAGATTTGTTCTTTATTTTGGTTTGTTTTGTTTTTCTCTTTATTCGAATTTGCGCTACTCTATCATTGAGCCTAACCTACATTACAAGCCTTAAAAGACCATTTGGATCACACATGAATATTTGAGAAAAGGAGTTTGTCTTCAGAACACCTTCTGCCTTATTAAGTTAACCTTTCTTCAGGGACCTCAAACTTCTAATGTCTGATTCAAATTAGAAAAGTGGGAAAATTTGGGGAGTGAGTGAGTGAGTTAAAGAGAGCCACCTAAAAGTGGGGAATTATCCGGTTGATGGATTCATGAATCATTCATACTATGAATTTTGGGACATCTGACTTTACTCTTCTCCATGTTTGCCATGACTTCTTCCTTTTTAAAAAAAATCTCATTTCTAGCCTTTTCTTGCATCTTACAAGTATGTTGACATAGATTCATGAAAAACAAAAGATTTCTTGGTATTGATCCCAACCATAGGGAACCAAGAACGAATGTTTTCCATCACTTCAGGAAACAATTGAACCTCAGTTTTAACGCAGGCATCGTGTAACACCCCCTACCCCAGGTTAGTAACAAACTGGCTCGAAAGCGTTATAAAGAAAGGACAAGGCAATACAATATAAGAACAAGGCAAGAATCGATTAACTTATCCCTATTAGATGAGTTACTTAACTAGTAAGTAACCAATCATACTTAACTTAACAAACAAGCAATCTCACATTTTGATTTTCATGTCATTATAGGTTACTACTTTAACAAATCAAATAACTTTATCTTATACCACTATCAATTTGATTGGCCTAAGTGTGCAACATACTTCCATATCATTTTAATGTTCCTTAAATTGACACATGTACTAATGTCATACCTAAATTTACTAAACATGATCATGTTAACATACAATTGCATGTAGCTAGTTTTAAAACATTTAGACCATTCGGCAATCATTATACAAACACACACAACACTTACATCAAGGTATGTTCACACCCAAGTGAACATATAATTCCAAGACATTCGAATGTTTCAATGTAAATTAGATCAAACACTTAATCATACCATTTGTATATTCATATATGTGCAGCAAAACACCATTCCATTACATGTAATTTAAGTTCAATACATGTTTCACATTATCAACCAAGTTCATAACATAGTAGGCCCATACAAAGACAATATATACAAGTACTCAACTTTCAAAATGCATGATCAAGATAAACTATATATGTCACAACCCATTTTTTCTTTCAAAAAGTGGTATCAACGTTTAAAAACAAAACAACAGAGTCGCACCAATCTTTTTTAAAAAAAGGGTGATTGGATCACCTAAAACGGGTTATTTTAATAAAAATACTTTATTTTATTAAAACAAGATTTTTGGTCTGCAAAAATAAAAAAATGGGTTCGAGAGTCGGTTACGCGTGGGGAAGGGTTAGCACCCCCCCGACGCCCAAAAACTGATACCTTGTCGGTTACAAAAGGTTTTAAAGTTGGATTTTGCGACGTAAAACTTAAATTATTGTCCGTTCATAAGTTTAATTTTATTTTAATGGCCTTACTATCCGAAAATGAACTCCAATCACCGCCAACACTTCTGGCGTTAACCCGTCATTTCTGTTTAGTAAGACACCGCATAATTTAGATTCCACTTTTCAAACAGACAAAGAAACTTGATTTGTTGAAGATTTCCTTTTTCTAAATTAAAGTTTATTAATCCTAAAGAAGGTCTAAGTTTTTTATTCCTATTTAAAGGTTTAAATTTTATTAAGTGTATTTTAATTTTATGAAGAAAATTTTATCAAACAAAAGTTTCTAACTAAGGCTTGTAGAACTTATTCCTAAGGTTCAATCTATTACTAAAAAAACAAACAAAACAACAAGTTAAAGTTTTTTTTGTGTTTTAAGGCTTGGATCGAGCTCGTTTTGAAAAGTTTTATTTTTAATCTTTTTTACTTTGAAAAAAAACTTATGTATATTTTTTATTTGGAACGTTGTGAAACCTTTTATTTTCTTTAAAAAAAATCTACTCTTTACGTTTTAAAGTTTAATTTTTAGTTTTTTTAATCTCTTTTTACTTTTTATACTTTTTAAACCCCTTTTTTATTTTTATGTTTTTAATTTTTTTAGGGAAATCTTTTATTTTTAAGTTTTGAAATCCCCTTATTTATTTATTATTATTTTTTAAAAAGTTGTATTAAAGAGTTTTTTTTTAAAATTTCTTTTACATTACAAAAAAGGTTCCTTAAAACTTTTATTTGTTTTCTTTTATTTTAGAAAAATCTTTTATTTATTTTGAAAAGATTATTTAAAGAGTATTTTATTTACAAAAGATTATTTTTTGGATTTTTAAAACTTTTTATTTTTTTGAAAATTATTTAAAATTACTTTAAAAAACTTGTTTTATTATTCTTTATTTGTTTTCTAAAAAAAAAACCTTTTATTTCAACAACAACGTTTTTTTTATATTTTTTAGCGAAATGAATTATGGATCAAATACATCCATATCAACTTCAAATTTGAAGAACAAGTTTTCTTTTATTATTATACGAATCAAAGATCAAAGATAAAAAAAACGAAAAAAACACAAGATTCAAGCTACAAACATCTAAATGCAACCTAAAAAACATGAACAAAAATTTAACAAGAAAAAAAGCAAAATCGAAATGTAAAAAGAAGAAAAGAAAATTATACAGGAAATGGAGAAATTACGAGCTTCTTCCTCTCGAACTGATTCCAAATGCCACTGGAAAAGGCTTGCTTCTTCTTCAAAAATTCGAACTGGAGCAGCTCAAAACTCGAACAAATTCCAGCAACTTCAAAGAAAATTTCATAGAATTTTTTGGGTATTTTCGGATGAATTTCTAGTGTGTTAAACAATGGAAAATTGGACATTATTTATAGGGTTTGGGGGATTGGGATTCAAGGTAATTTGGGGACAAAATCCTCATTTTCGTCCCATGAAATCATCCAAAATGATTAACACAACTTTGATTTGTTGAAATTCATCCCGAATTTCATCTAATTCAGCTCCAATTTGAGAAAATTTCCCCCCAATTAAATTAGGGTTTGAACCCTTTTCTCCTTCAATTGACGAGCTATCGGCAACGACAAGGGATGGGGTCAGCAGCATTGGAATCAGCCGGTCGAGGTGAGTCGATCGGCACCAACCACGGTGATCATCGTGATCCAGGGATGGCGGAATGGAGACCGGCAGCTGGCCCAGCCGTTTCGACTGGGGATTTGGGGGAGATGATCCCGCGCTTGCACGTGGCTGTGCGGGATCCTCCCATTTTCACCCTTTTTTTTCTTTATTCGATCCAAGCATCCATTATTTTACCCCCAGATCCAAAGGTCTCAAATAAACCTGGAAAAAAAAGATAAATGGGTTAGTTTGGGCTTCTTAAAAAATAAAATGGGTTCTTTATTTATTATTTATCTAGTGTTTTTTTTATTTAAATGGGTTCACTATTACTTCTTTTTTGTATTTTATTTTAAAATGAGCTTATTATTATTATTATTATTATTATTATTATTATTATTATTATTATTATTATTATTATTATTATCTTTTGAAGATGAGTTTTATTTGAAAGGATATTTGAAAGGATATTTTTATTATTATATTTTTTCATTTTATTATATTTTAAAAATAGGGTAAAAAATTAGTGACAAGAGCTGCCCCTTCTTTGCTTATTCCAGTAAAATAGGGATATAGCAAAGAACAGGCGGCACTAATTTTCACCGTTTACCAAATTGCCATTCAACTCCATTCTCCTGATGCCCGAACGAGTAGGCAGGTTCTATTCTCCAAATGCCTGAATAGATAGGATGGTTCTATTCTCCAAATGCCTGAATATATAGGCTAATTCCATTCTCCTTTCGTCTAAACGGATGTATGTGTTCTATTCTTCATATGCCCGAATAGTTAACCTAGGTTCCATTCTTCTTACGCCTAAACGGATGGATGTGTTTTATTCTCCATATGCCCGAATAGATGAGCAGGGTTCCATTCTCCTCACGTCTGAACGGATGGATGTGTTCTATTCTCCATGTGCCCGAATAGATGAGCATGGTTCCATTCTTATTATGCCTGAACGGATGGATGTGTTCTATTCTCCATATGCCCGAATAGATGAGCAGGGTTCCGTTCTCCTTACGCCTGAACGGATAGGCGAGTTCTTTTGCTGAAGAGTTTTTTGCATACCTACAATATGATGCAATTATGATGCAATGCCCCTGGGGATATCTAAAACATGAATGCATGCTAAATTTTAATCTCTTTTTAGCTTGTTTTAATCTAGACAAATGACCATCTTCACTGTCTCTGCTTTGTCATTTACATTCTTAGTATCTCTTTGCTTTACCAAATGATCATCTTTGGCTTCATCATTCTCATTTCTTATACTTCTTTGTTTCATGGAAAACATTTGATTACTGCATTCATGGTAGGGATGATAGGCTTCTTCAGTTGTCTCTAATTCCCTATCTCTTTGCTTCATGGAAAACATTTGATCGTTGCACATTAGAATCTCTTGTTTTCTCAAATTCAACTATCATTGTAGTTGATACATCAATATCGAGTGAGAGGCCTTTCAATTAATCCTTCATACAATTAAGCCTCTTTACGAATCCATCAAAATCACCACCTTGAGTGATATTGGATTTAAACTCCCTCTCTTCTGAATTGGGTATCAAATGCCCCTAACCATAACAATCCGAATGCTCAAAACTAAGCAATGAACTATGTCATAGTCCCTATATTCTTAGACTATTGACAGAGTAATACGCGAAAATCTCTTGTTCATTTTAATAATGTTCAACCAAATGATTCTTATCCCAATAAAAGACATTTATAAAGGAAAGGAAGGAAATTGAAAGAAAAGGTCGAAAAAAGAATTCTTATTAATGTTGTGGCAAACATGAACGAAAAGTACAAAGAAAAAGGTCAAAAAGAAAGGTAACCAGATATCAAAGGCTTGAACCTCTTGGAGATGACCCCGAGTGTTGTCTTTGTCAAGAAGATTTCGTCTACTGTAAGGACGTATGAAGGTATGAACTTTTTTCTGAAATGTCGAGTCTATATGGGAATCTTTTGTTGCCAATTTGACTGTAAAATTTTGAGCCGCCCTGTGCGGGTTTTCAACTCAAAACCTCCTTTGGTTTCAAGACGCCCTTTGCGGGTTTTCATCTTGAACCCTCCTTTTTCCTCTCTCTTTTTCTTCTTCTTTTCTTCGACCTAAAACACTCTTTGTGGGTTTTCACTTTATTTTTTTTGTTTTTTTGACTTAAAGCGCCTTTTGCGGGTTTTCACTTTAAATTCCCCATTTTTTTCTTTTTCCTTCATGCATAGTACTTCTTGACTGAATTAGAGTTTAATGGATTCTTGAGCTCATCTCCATCTATTTCAGCTAGAATCAATGCCCGTCAAAGGTTTTTGACACAACATAGGGCCCCTCCCAATTAGGTGCCTATTTTCCTCGAGAATCCTTTTGGATTGGTAATATCTTCTTTAATACCAAATCCCCTTCTCAGAACTTTCGCGGTGAACCTTCTTGTCATACGCCCGTATCATCCTTTTTTGGTATATATTTGACCATGAAAGATCGCTTTTAGTCTCCTCTCATCGATGAGGTTTAACTGGTCGTATCTTTCTTGGACCCATTCAGCCTCTTCCAACTATGCCTCTTTTAATACACGGAGGGATGGTATTTCAACTTCAATTGGTAGCACAGCCTCCATCCCATATACTAAAGAAAATGGCGTTGCCCAGTAGAGGTTCGTACAACAGTTCTATAGGCATATAATGCGAAAGGCAGCTTCTCATACCAATCAGTGTAAGTGTCAGCCATTTTTTCCACTATCTTCTTGGTATTCTTATTTGCAGCCTCTACAGCTCCATTCATTTTCGGGCGATAGGTCACTGAGTTGTGATGCTTGATTTGAAACTACTCACAAACCCCATCCATCATCTTGTTGTTTAAATTTGAGGCATTGTCGGTGATGATCCTTTCAGGTAGGCCATGGCGACAGATAATTTCTTTTTTCAAGAATTTGCAGACAACAGACATTGTGACATTTGCATAAGATACAACTTCTACCCATTTGGTGAAGTAGTCGATAGCCACTAAGATTAATCTATGACCGTTCGATGCCTTCGGGTAGATTTTCCCAATTACGTCCAATCACCACATTGAAAATGGCCATGGAGCTGTCATAACATGGAGTGGAAGAGGTGGTGTATGAATTTTATTTGCATAGTCTTGACACTTATGGCATTTGCAGGCATAATTGATGCAGTTTGTCTCCATAGTGGACCAATAATAACCGAAGCGCATGATCCGTCTAGCCATGGTGAAGCCGCTTGGATGAGTTCCACAAACTCCTTCATGAACTTCCTCTAGTATTGGTTGAGCTTCTTTGGCATCCACACATCTTAACAGCACCTGATCTTGACACTTTTTATATAGGATTTTGCCATCGAGGACGTATCCTACAACAAACTTTCTAATCATCTTCTTGTCATTCTCAGTTGCTTCGAGCTCAAGGAAACATGCTTCAGAATCAAGAAACGATCGAATCCTTTATCCTGTTGGTTGGGAAGAATGAAACAAGAGTGATAAGTACAAGAATGTACTTAGTGAGGTAGTAACTAGTTCTAACCATTTGTTATATCAAGTTAAGTGTCAATTAAACAAGAATGATCCTAGCTAAGGATTTCAAGCATTCGGCTAGCATAAAGAACAAGAGACAATGAATCATAATTCATACTTTCATATCAAGAATCAAGAATCAAGCAAATCATGCTTACATGACAAGTAACATACAATTCATGGCTTTAATGTCAAGTAACATACAATTCAAGGCTTTCATGTCAAGTAACCTACAATTCAAGGCTTTCATGTCTAGTAACATACAATTCAAGGCTTTCATGTCAAGTAACATTCATTATATAACTTTCAAGACAAGTAACATATGTTATAAGATTTTTATTTCATTTGTTATCAATTAAACAACCCCCTTGGTACTTAGTTTGTATAGGTAATCGAGTCTCCAACCAACTATCACCACAAGATGCACCCTAGTGCTGGTCAACCCTCCTACAATCGCCAAAGACCACATACTTACCCTCCGTCTGTCGCCAAATAGGGGCCTTAGCCCTGGACCATAGTCCACCCTAACACAATGAGCTCTAGACTCTAAGGCATGCCCTTCTACCTAATCCAACTAGCTACCAAGGTTGTTCGATTTAAGCCATTTATACAAGTATCTCGAGTTCAAGAACATGTCAAGCAAGTTCATTTGCCCTTAGGCCAATTGAACCATAGCTAACATATCATTTAATTCTTATGTGTTCATTTCATCATGTGGGATAACATTACAAGCAATTTCTTTAAGCATTTGATCACATGCCATATCACACATACAAGCACCAATGTTACCACTTAAACATGCTTAACAATCGAAACATACATGAATTCAAGGATGTGATCAAGTTTCATGCATTACTTTAACCATTCTTCCCTTATAGATCTAGATCATATTAAGTCAATTAACAATTTAAGAATTTAGACATGCTTGCTATAGTTAGGACCTAGTCCTAACTCTCAAGTAAACTACACTCACAATACTCCAAGCTTAGCTAGTCTTGGATCCACACTCCTTTGTTCTTAGCTTTAGGATGTTCCACCCTTTCCTCATCCACCAAGTTCACTCCTGGTTCTAACACATTACACAAGTATATACATGTTAAAACAAGTTCACATAATCATTCAATCAAGGCAACGTTACTAGTACACAACATATACAAATCTGGCAGCATGTTCATATATATTCTTTACTATACATAACTACACTTAACTATACTTTAATTCATGTAAAACAGGGCAGTAACCACCATCCCAAAACTATTTACAAAATAGTTTACAAAACTGTCCAGAATTGCCTATATTGCTGCTGCCATGCAGCTTGTACTCTACTCACTTAATCATGCATAACTTTCATTTCGTACGTCGGAATTTCAACTGGTTTACACCGTTGGAAAGATAATTTAATTTTATTTCTAACCATATAGCCCTTGCATTTTAGTTATTTGCCAATTAATACAGTTTTTAACTTAAAGACCGGGCAATTTACAACACTGGACAGTTTACACTGTCCTTAGTGTTTCTTCTCTACAATTCATTCTACAATCCAAAATTCAGTTCTGTTTTTTCCTAATGAATTTAGACATGTCAAGGCATTGTCCATAAAATTGTCAGCCTTAAATTACTTTTATACAATTTATGGTGATTTTTCAAAGTTACTGCCCATAATAGAGTATTCTGGGCAGATTACACTAGGTTGAGTTTCTAGTTTTATAACTCATCTAAACAAGATTCTAACAATCTAATTCAACTTATTTTCATATTCTTACATGTCTAGGTCAGTCTAATTCACTTAGCCATGTGCTTAAAATAGGGCATTATAATGCTAAGTTCAATTTGATCTATTTGATCAACAACATTCACCCAATTCACCATTTGAGCAGTCCATTACCTAGTTTTAACTAATCCAATGTTATGCATTCATTTTCCAGTAACCTATTTACTATATTCAAGGCTCAATTCACCTACCAACATGATCGAAATAGGGCTTTATATACAATTAGTCTATTCACACATTTCACCTAGCAAAACAATCCCTATTCTCAATTTCCAACAACCATATACATTCTCTTTAGCAATTTAGCTACTAGCATTCACAATTTCAAGTTCTATTAGAATCTAACATGATCCTAACATAAATAACAATTATCCTAATCAATCTAGGCAACAGGAACATCATCATTTCAAGATTCAAGCATTCTATAACATGTAGGAATCAAGCAATTTACCTTCTCCAAGCTATTTTGATCAAAGTTAAATCAAGAAGCATGGATTGAAGATGATCTATGAAGCCTTTTCTCTCCCCTTTCTCTCTCAACATTCGGCCTTGGAGGATTTTGGACGGAGGAAGATGATACAATTTTTGTTCATCTTTCCCCTCCTAGTGCCGTGAGTCATCTACTCACATGGCACATGTTCTCATCAATTGAGAACATGTGTCAAGGCCTTTAATTTTTATTCAATTTGCATGCAAACTCTAGAGTTTTGCATGCTCACAATTTCATCCTTCCATTTAAGCCTTCTAGTTTTAATTTCAATTCAATTTGGTTCTAATTTTACTTATTTGATCTTAAAGATAGCTAATGTTCTTATTCTTTAATTTGATTAGCTCATAATTCAATTAGCCAATAGTTTAGATAGTGGTAACCTTCCTAGGCCAAGTTTAGGGTGTTACGCATCGCCTTGCATGAGAAGGTAAAAGAGAAAAGAAGAAGAAGCACATGTGTTGAATTGTTTTAAGTGGACTGTGTTGTCAAGCAAGATCCACACATAAAGATGTAAGATCCCTAAAGCTTAAAAAGGAATAGAGCCATGCCTAGTGGGCAAACTGTGCCATCAGATTGGGGCAAGTTATGTCGACCAAGGGTTCAAGAACACTGACTTTAATAGGCATGAGAGGAACAAATTGAAGCACCAACATCACACAAAGACATTAAAAGTGAAGATTTAGCGTACAAATGCTTCAAGATGCCTTGTAGGGCAAGAATTTGAGAATTCACAAGAAGCGACGAAGGTGCTTAATGTTATTTTAAGGAGCATATGAAGACTTGAAGCTTTCAAGACCATTCAAGGAGGCCTTTCACTCGATATTGATGTATCAACTACAATGATAGTATATCTTGAGACATTTTCCAACGAATATCAGATGTTTTCGCAAAACAAAAAGGTACAAAGAATGAGAATGGTGAAGAAGAGACAGTTGAAGAAGTTTGTCCTTCCCATGAATGCAAGATCACCGGATTGAGTGAGCAAATATACAAAGAGCAAATGTTTTCCATGAAGCAAGAAGGCACAAGGAATGAGAATGATGAAGCAGAACACGACCATTTAACGAAGCAAAGAGATACAAACAATATGGATGGCGAAACAGAGACAACGGAGATGGCCGCTTATCTGGGTTAAAACGAGTAAAAAAGGACTATGAAAATTAGCATGCATTCATGTTTTAGACATCCTTAGGGGCATGTCCATCATAGTTGCATCATATATTAGGTTTTTTGCAGGTATACAAAAACTCTTCAATAATAGAATTTGCCTATCCTTTCAGGCGTAAGGAGATTGGAACCCGCTCATCTATTTGAGCATTCAGAGAATAGAACCCTACTCATCTATTTAGGAACATGGAGAATAGAACCCGTCTATCCATTCAGACGTAAAGAGAATGGAACCCTGCTCATCTATTCGAGCATTTGGAGAATAGAACTCGTGTATCCACTCAGACGTAAGGAAAAAGGAAACCTGCTTATCTATTCGAGCATCAGGAGAATAGAACTCGCCTGTTCGTTCAGGCATATGGAGAATGGAACCTTCTTATCTATTCGAGAATGAGGAGAATAGAACCCGCCTATCTATTCAGGCATGTGGAGATTAGAACCTACCTATCCGTTTAGACATATGGAGAATGGAACCCACTCATCTATTCAGACACATGGAGAATAGAACCCGTCCATTCATTCGAACGTAAAGTGATTGGAACCCGATCATCTATTCGAGCATTCAGAGAATATAATCGGCCTATCCGTTCGAGCATGAGGAGAATAGAACCCGCCTATTCGTTCAGGCATAAAGAGAATGGAACCCGTCCATCCGTTCAAAGGATAAAGCCCGCCTATCCGTCCAGGCGTAAGGAGGATAGAGCCTGCCTATCCGTCCAGGTGTAAGAGGAATGGAACCCTGCTTCTTAGCAACGCCTATCCATTCGGGCGCGAGGAGAATGGAACCCTTATTTTTCAGCACAACGCCTATCCGTTTGGGCGCAAGGATAATGGAACCTTGCTTTGATTTGCAGTGTGATTGGCTAAAATTAGTGCCTTTTGTTCTTTTCTCTATCACTGTTTCACAGGAATAATCAAAGAGGGGCAGCTGTTGTCACTGATTTTTAGCCTGATATAAAAAATAACAAAAGAGATCACATCAAATATGGAAAAAGGGAAAATAAGTCCTGATTCAGTGCAAATCAAACCAAAATTAAAAGGAAATTTGAATCATTCAAGTAAGGCAAGGGATCTAGCATAATCATGACAAACATGGAAAGTCAAGTTATGTCCAAAGGATTCCTCACTATGGACTTATGGCAAATTTCTGATAGGATCCAAACATTTTCAGGCCAAGATGTATTCTTAAGTATTGACTGTCTTTCAGTTATCTTTCCAACGCATCTTGAAACGCCTCAATCGGACATCGGGAGCTCAAGATATGCTCATTTTACTGAAGACAGCACGTGTAGAAAATGGATCCGCGAATCGAATACGAAAATTAGGAGGAAAATCATCCCAAATCACAGCAAATCGAATCAAAAAGGGAAGGTCAAATCCGAATCAAGAAAATATGGAAGGAAGATCAACCGGATTTTAGGGATTTGAATTCTGATTTTTTTCTTGTAATTTTGGCAACCAAAACGCCTATATAAACACCCCTCTTCCTTTGTAATTGACACAACACACAATCAACATCCACCACTCATTCACACACACAATTCATACAATTCACTAGAGAGAAACATGGTTGAGTTTAGAGAGTTTGAGAGTTTTTTTGAGAGAATTTTATACAGTTTATGCTCGAGCTCTTGTACGTGGATTCAAAATTGGAATAGAAGTTTGAAGCGTCTTTTGAGGTATTCATTTACTTTCTTTTAGGCGTTCTTCTTGTTCGAATGTTTGAATAAAATTTATCTTCTTTTTTCTTGTTCGAATTTTAAATCACTATCACCATAACCCGGATTCAAGTGAAGGGATAGTTGAAAGTTGAAGTTTTAGAAAAAGAGGGAAGTTTCGATTTTTAAAAGGAAAACAATATTTTTCTTGTTTTGAGATTTTTTAATTGGATTTGAATCAGGTTTTCAAAAAGGTTTGTTCCTGGTGTTCTTCAATTCATGAAAAAACATCAAGAATAATTTGGAAGAATTAGTTAGAAATTGGTTTTGATCCATTTTGACTGAAAAAATAAATGGAAGAACTGTTTTTTAAACTGGGTTTTATACCCAAAACAAAAGGGGACATTTTCACTCATTAAATCTCCCCTTCCCATTTATTTTTACCCCGCGAGCAACCGAGTTTTCAAATTTCTCAATTTGGTCACTATTTTCTTTTAAATTTGGTTTATAGTTTTATTTTGTTTTTAATTCGGTCATTAAATTTCTTTAAATTATTTTTTAAATAAATTCACCTTTTTAAATAATTTATAATGGGTATATTTTTATAAATCGACTTATATATAAAAAATATATATTCATTTAATTTAAATAAAACCAACCTATTTAAACAATTGTTTTTCCTTTTTTATTTGTTTGTTTATTTACTTATATTTTTTTTATCTTTTATGCTTTTATATTATTTTGTAGATATTTTTTGTGGATATAATGTTTAATAATATATTTAATGTGGTGCCTTACTAAATGGGAGTGACGGGTTAGCGCCAGAAGTGTTGGCGGTGATTGGAGTTCATTTTCCGAATATTAAGGCCGTTAAAATGGAATCAAATTCATAAATGGACAGTAATTTAAATTTTACATGAATTCACAAAATCCGACATCAAAACATTTTGTAATCGGCTAGGTACCAATTTTTTGGCGCTGTGGGGGTGCTAACCCTTCTCCACGCGTAATCGACTCCCGAACCCATTTTAGTTTTCACAGACCAAAACCGTTGTTTTAATAAAATAAAATGTTTTTATTAAAATAACCCTATTTTTAGGTGATCCGATCACACCTTTTTTAAAAAAGATAGGCGACGACTCCGTTGTTTTGTTTTTAAACGTCGAGGGCACTTTTTGAAAGAAAAAAGGGTTGCT
Source organism: Hibiscus mutabilis (assembly GCA_019671005.1). NCBI lineage: Eukaryota > Viridiplantae > Streptophyta > Magnoliopsida > Malvales > Malvaceae > Hibiscus > Hibiscus mutabilis. The sequence continues at coordinate 49,918,640 of CM033714.1, forward strand.
ACACATATCAATAAGCTTGACCATACCACGACTTATATATATATATATATACCACATCAGTCAAACAAAAAGAAATACAAGCTCAAAGGAAACTAAGTCATAATATACATGTATAACTACGTGGTGCCACCATCCTAGGAGTTTAGGTTCAAAATATAAAAGAAAAGATGTGTATATAAACTAGTACTTGTAGTCTGATACAACTTTAATCCCCAAGAAGATCAAGGTCCTCAAAAGATCCTGAAAAGGGTAGTGGATGTATAACATAAGTAGATTATACTTAGTGAGGTAACATCTAGCAATAGCCAAATCGATTATCATACTTGTTTGCATAAAAAGACCACTACTCAAAACAAATAGATTATCATGCTAACATAGGGCAAGCAAGGTGAAACATCAAATGTACAATATCCTCTATCACATTAAGCATAAGAAGTTTCCCTACTTATTACCAATCGAATAGGTATGTCACAAATTTTATAAATATTTTATGTACATGATTATATAATTCCTTCTAGTTTAATCATAATGAATTAATCAATAATTTCATTAGACAAAAATTACTAAAACAAGATCATAATAACAAGGTCATCAATTTCTATTGGCTGATTTTCTTTATTCAGCCTTGTGACTCAAGTAACATTCTAAGTACTCGAATCCCCAACCAACTGTCGCCAAACAAGATGGTACCACTGTACCGGTCAATCCCTCCTACTGTCGCAAAGTGACCACACAACTTCCCTCCTATTGTCGCCAAATATGGACCGTAGTCCGCCCTAAACACGAGCTCCTGGATCCTATGGCATGTCAATTGTACCTAAGACCTACTCGAGACCAAGGCTTGATATGTTTCATCCTTTAATTTCAATTTATCGAAGCTTACCATGTCCATTTATCAATTATAATCATAAATACATTTTCAATTTGGCTTTACACCACATATTCGAAGGATTGCTTTCTCTCAATCCAATTCCATTCAAAAACCGAACATATATATATATATATATATACATTATAGTTTCTACATTTCTAGAGCTCAATATGTCAATTGTCATAATCACAAATGCTTGATCATAAGCAACATACCATTCTTGCAATTAGAACATTTTACTAATATCCAGCCATGCATCTTTTCGCAAAATAACTTATAACTAGATAAATAAAACACTTACCTTGCCTTTAATTCCATACATCCATAGCCAATTTACTAAACATTAATCAAGCAAACAACTGAAAGCATTGCTCGGGAGGGTAGTCAGCCATCCCGAGACTTTAAAGCTACACTCACAAATTAAGCCGGTCTATTCTTGATCACGAATCACAACTCCCTTTTGTCTCTCGTCCGCTTGATCCATTCCCTTTTTATCTAATTGCAACAATATTGACAAGTAGATTAGAATTATGCTTATCCTTTATTTAGTTAATCTAATTCCTTTAACTTTGATCTTCTTTATCCTTAATATACTCAAATTTTATACATACTTAACCCTCCCCTGCTATAAAACTGCCAAAACAGTTTCTTACATTATAACCATAATAAAACTGTCCCAAATTTTTGGTTAAACAGTACCAATTCTTATTCAGCCCTTAGCATCATTCATACACAGATTTTTTAATGCAGAACAGTGCAAATTAATATATAGAACATTCCTAAAATCAATTATTATCACAATTACTTAGTTTACTCCTAATTTATCACTGAACCAATCGAAATGTTCTTCACCAACACAGAACAGTTCTAAACTGGACAGAGTAACAACAATCATCAGAAATTTTAAGCCATACACGATAATTCCAAGTGCAAAATGATTTGATAAAATCCCCTAATCCAAAATGACCTATAATTCATCACGACCTATGTTCTAACAATTTCAAAGTGATCAAATTTCATCTAGCAAAATTAAAGAAGCATTCGTCCTAAACCTTGAACAGAAATTCATCATCTAATTCCATAATGTAACTAATAACAAGCTAAAATTCATACAATAGTAAAAAGTAATGCATCACCTTACTTCAAGGTTAACTCTAAAGGAAGTTGCTATGCCCGATCTTTTTCTTTGAAGCTCTAAAGTTAACATGCAATAATTCTTTCTCTAAGGGGTTTGAAGGCTTTCGGTTAAGAGAGGGAAAAGAAAAATGGAGAAGATGATAACCAATTAAGCAATCCTTCTCCCCTTAGTTTGACCGTAGCGAGCCACTTGTCCCTCTCATGGTCTAATTCCCCACTTAACCATTAATTAAAATCTTGTTTGCATGCAATCTTAGATTAATGGTGAACTAAAAATTTAGTCACCTTAAATTGGTCACTTGAATTATAATTTCTCTTGTTTTAATCATTAATACACTATAACTATTTTGTTTAATATATCATAAAGCCCATTCAATGCTTGTGATGACTAAATTTATACTTTCTATCTTCAGGATGTTACAAGCTCACAAAAGTATATGAAGAAGAAAGACAATGAAGTGAACAATGTGAGTACCTACAACCTAAATAATGTTGTGATCACACTGAATCCACTGACAGCAAACTCACAAGGATCTAATAGAAGAGAGGAAAGGGGCAAAAGGAGGAGACCTTTACCCCGATACCCATAACCTAGGGTGAGCTGTATCCCAAGCTCCTCGAAGCCGACTTGATTCGCCCTTATCATCTTACTCCAATGCAACCTCCCTACCCTCAGTGGTATGACCCTAAGGCCCAATGTGAATACCATACGTGAATTACTGTCACTATATCGACAATTGCAAAGCATTCAAGAGGGTGGTTCAAAACTTGATTAACACGGGAGTTCTGAAATTTAACTCGCTAGATGTGGAAAATAATCCCTTACCTAGGCATGAAGGAAAGTAAAGAGGTCAAGTTTTCCAACAAGGGTGAAGCATTGAAGAATTTGTTTGAAAGAAAGGGTAGTTCGCAAGTTTTATGGAGTTTTTTGCATCTTATTCTTGCTTTGTTTCCATGCTAGATGTTGTCTTGTTTTTGCATTTGGAATTTTCTTTTTTAAAGTGATGTTTGGAACTCACCCTCCTACTTTTGGCCCGAAAGTAGCAAGGATCTTTTGTAAGGGCATGCTTACGGTTTCTTCTTTGAATGAAAATATGCATTTTGCGTAACATACAATGACGTTGAAAACCATACATATGTATATATCTCTTCTTACTCTTGTGGATCTTTGGATATCAATTGCAAGAGGTGATATTGATTCTGATGCAAAGATCAGTCGAATGTTGTGATAACAATGAAGTGTGATTGCACACCCAGCCTACACTGGTCAGTAAAGCGTGAAAAACAAGATTACTATTTCTTTCAGGATGTTCAATGATGAAAAAATCTCTCCAATATCATAAAAGTGAAGTGAATTAGGCAAGTGGAGTTGCTTGAAATCGAAGTAACAAGCGCCCAAAATAAATGAATACAAAAAAATGAATGGTGAATGATTTAGTTAATGAACAATCAAATAAGTCTCGGAGCACTCTGATGGAGTTGTGGGGTGACTAATCTAATAAGGAGCTATGCTCTACCTGTCCAATACCCTAGCGTTAGAGACGTCTCTTTGAAGACATATGCATAATAATAATATAATGATGACTAATTACAAATCATATACATGCAGTTAATTCTCTATTATTAGAATAATTTTTGCGCTCCACTAGTTAAGCAAGCTGGGGAAACTTGAACTCATTTATGAATGGAGAAAACTAATGAGAACTAAAAGAAGTAGTTTTCGAACGGATCAAGCAATACGGTAATCATGAGGATGAACCGAATGAGCTGGGAAAGGCTTCACAACTTCAAATATCGCCACAACATTCAAAGCCATTACAGGCACAAGCTATGCTTGAAATGATCTTCGGAGGATTGAATCTAAGATGCTTTTGCACTTGATATCTAGGGCGTCCTATTCTATTTTTTGTTACGATCTTGGTCTTGTATGATAAACAAGCTCGTTTCTTTTAAAAAAAGATTTCCTCTCATTGCTTTAAAGATAAATTCCAAAATGCAAAACTGTTGAGGCAAATGATCAACTTAGTTTGGCAAGATTAATAAAGCCCAAAGTTGAAGGGGCGATATGGAGGCATTTACAGTAATTGGAGCATCTTCGTCTATAAAGTAGCAAGATCTTTTGTAACTAAGTTCAGTCAGAGCGGACAAAGATTTTGATTATTGTGGAAGAGCAAGTGTAAGCAACAAAATTTTGGGGAAATTTTTGTTGGGGTATGAAGATGAATCAAAGTCAATAATAGATGCTTCCAGCCAACTCAAGAGAGTTCCAGAGGAACAGTCCAAAGTGAGGATCTAAAAAGTCGCTTTGAGCAGGGGATACAAAATTTCTAAAGGTTGAACCTGAGTATGAGATGAGTTACTCCACCAAATGATCTTAAGAGTTTCCCTGAAGATGAAGACTCGTGCAAGCGGCCCCTAATAAGCATTCATTTATACATAGTTAGACATCCCTAGGTTAGGGGCATGCTAATTTATGCATCCATCATTTTATCTTTTTGACAGATTTACAAAGATCTTAATCTACAACGTCGCAATAGAAGAAGTAGATTTCAGAGATCTCAGTTCCTACTTGCATAAAACCAAGCCAAGACTTCGATCCATGACTTCTTGAAAAATGGATCACAACAAAAATCGAGAAGTTTCGACATGAAGAACTCATCCAACAAGGATCAAGGGTTTCTGTCAAGAAGAACCAATCCAGCAAAAATTATGTGATACCCTAAATAATTGCTTATCAAATTGAATTGTAGATTTGAGGATGATTGATATTTGATGATTCTATTAAAATCGGCTATTAGGGGACTAAGATGAAAGAAAAAAAATACTTAGAGCACATAATTCAAGGGACCAAATTGTTTTAGATAATGTTTCGGTGGGTTGCATGCATGTATATCAATAGTTGAAGGATAGATCCCAAGTGGTCATCTTCTTCCTTATGCTTCCATTCCCGAATAGATAGAGGAAGAGTAAGATAGAGAAACTTTGAATGAATTAAGATTTTGGGGTTGTGATTGTCGAATTAAGCTTCTTCAATCCATGAAAAGGTAAGGCCTTCAACTATAATGTTTGTTGTGGAATTATTTTTTAACAATCGAATTGATAGATGAAATTGAATACAGGAATTGAGTGTTTCTTGTTAAGGAATTTTGATGATATGTATATATGAATATATGAATGAATTGATAAATCCTAAGAAATTATTATAGATAGAATGAATTGGAAATTGAATGTTATGATCAAATTGTTTGACCATAATTCGAATTATTGTTGAAATTGTGCAATTGAGAGATAGATTGTAGCATGAATAGATCAATAGTGCTGGAAATTTTATTAAATTGAATTGTGTGGATGGTTGAGCATGATTATAGGATTAAGTATAAAAATGGAGCTGATTGAATGCGTGGTAATTGGTTAAATGCAACTAATCAATTGTGCTTTGGACTTGAAAGTAGGAATTATATATTTTGATTAGGAGAAAATCGAAAGTAAGGCAACATTTGAATCTAATATGGCCTGCCCTGTTTTGGGATTGTTAAATTAGCATGAACTTAAGTGGATTACATGTTTGTCAAGGATGATATATACATTGTCAATTGCATTATAATTTGGTCAAGACTGGTTTCTTAAAAACTGCTCATCTAGGATCGTAGAATGAATTGAAGTGATCCAAAGAGCTGCCCTGTTTCGAACAATGGCAATTTTGGAAGAGTAAAATTGTGAAATATAGATTGGTTGATTAATTATAGTAACATGGTAAAGTATCTTATGTTTAAGGAATTGATGATTAACATTGTATTGTAAATGAGGGTTGCTATAAATGGTTAGTGATTATAAGCAATGTTTAGTAAGATTGAATTCTGAAAATATTATGATAGCAAGAGTTGGTGTGATATCTAATGAGAATAAATTGTAATGTATACTAGCTCGAGAGTAAATTAAGGAAAAGAGGGCAACCATAGATCAACAAGCTGATAATCAAAAAAGGGGCGTGATCTGGGATCGTTGATAGCTCGGAATTAACTTGTGAGTATGGTTTAAGTCTTGGAATGGAATACTATCCCTTCCAAGTAATGTTTGTTATATCTGATTATGCTTAAGTTGTTTTATGGAATGATTAATGCTTATGGAAGCTTTGGCTAAGCTAGCGAAAGATTCAGGTAAGTTCTCTTAAGAAACTTTTGTGTTGTATTGATAGTGCAATTGTATTTATAAGAGAAGTAAGTAGTTTGAATTGGAATTGGAATGTATACTATATAAATGGTAATTCAAACTACAATGTATCGAATGAAAGACTATAAAGAACCCTTGTGGAATACGAATTAAGGCGCACCATGGATTATTGATTAAAGGTTATTGTATATTGATATTGATTTTGAGCATTGATAAATGAAATGTGTTATGGAACCCTTGTTTAAGAAGGGATATTGGCACATAATGTGTATATTGATTCGATTGACACAATGAGAATAATAACATTGTTAAGCCTTGGATTAGAGTCAGTCCTAGATATAGTTGGCATGCCATAAAGTCCATAGAGCTCATTGTCGGGGTGGACTACGGTCCGGGACAATGGTCCTATATTGGTGACAGTAGGAGGGAAGTATGTATTGGTCACTTGGCGACAATAAGAGGGATTTGACCGGTACCTTGAGTACAATATTGTTTTTATACGACAGTTTGGTTGGGGACTCGTGTATCTTGGCTGAGTTATCGATTTTCAAGGCTAAACCAAAAATAGTATTATATGATTTATAAAAGATGAATAATTAAATTCTATATCATGAATTAAATCTATAATTGTAATTGAGATTGTGATGAGAATTGAAGACATTGACATTGTATGTCATTGAATTAGATGATCGATTATTGAGTGCTTATATTGCCTAATTGAGTAAGATTCATTGCTAGAAATTGGATGATACTCGTGTAGCATGATTCTTGATTGATCTTCTAAACTTAAAGAGAAAGATAGGGTACTAAGATGGACCGAATGAATTGATAAAACAATTTAAATGGCTTTTGAGTAATTAAATTAAGGCTAGCTTAGTTAATGTGAAAAAAGCAAATTTATGTGAATATTAGTGAAAAGCATTGTATGTTTGAATTGATGATATTCTTCTTATGCTTTAGCCCTCTCACTAAGCTTTTGCTTATTCAAGTCCTACTTTTCACATCAGGTTAACTTTTTTGTGGATCTCAAAACTTTGAGGAGCTTGATCAAGTCCTAATTTGAAGCTAAGAGTATGTTGTTATATTTTTTTGCAAGAACTCCTAGGATGGTGGCACTAATGTAATTATATATATATATATATATATATATGAATGTTTTTATTTGGTTTTATAATGTCTATAATAGTTTGGCATATAAACGTTAGCCTTAGTGATTATGGAGGTTTATGTATGCTTGTGGTGGTATGTCTTATGATGAGTAAAGTATCTATGCTTAGTCTTTACTTACCATATGTTTTGAATGCTTACTCGGTTGCTTATAGAATGAACTAGCTAAAATTTGAAGTTGGTTGTGATTGTTTAAAGATGTCTTGAATGACTTGTCAAAACCTTGGACAATTTTTTTTGGATCGAACCATTGTGTAAGTTATGTGTTGATGTTTTGTTTAGAAAATTACTTAGAATAGATAATATTGGATGTAGAATAAATCAGAACTGTTTTACATCAATTCATTAAATTCAAGTTGTAATTCATAAAGATAAGTTAGAACCTTATATCAAAATTGATTAGAAATTTCATTAATGGTTTAAATACTTTCGATTAAACCCTAATGCTTCTCTGTTCAAAAGTTAACTTGTTCAACAAGTTAGTTACTCATTGTTCAAATGCTTGCATTAGACAGTGTAATTCAATCAAATGCAAAATATTGTGGGGTTTTCCTTCCAGGCTGATATTAGATTTTACAGTTTGGTATTAGAGCTAGAGGTTACATGATTCCAGGGCTAGTGTATGATTGTATTGTTATTGATGGCTTGCATTATATAATTATATTGTTATTGTCGACATTAGTGCCACCTAGGAGTTGGTTGAATATTGTTGTGACTTGAGATTGATCAAGCTTCCTTTTCTTATTATAGAATGTCTGAAACAAGGCTAGGAAAAGACACTGAAAGTCCTACTGGTTCCTCCAATGAAGGAGGAAGTGTGAGGATGAATCAAGATCCTATAGGACCAACTAAACCTTAACAAGTTCGGCAGGAAACTTCGGCAATTCATCCCATACAACGGGAGTGTTTTTCTAGCTTAAAAGAGATGTTTGATCAAATGGTTGTCTCTATAAGACAGAATCCCCTAACTCTTATGGAATCTCCAGTAGTAAAACCGAGAGCTCTAGTTGACAAATTTCAACATAGAGCTTATACATTCACGGGAGCAAGTGAAGAGAAGCCGGAGGAAGCTCTATATTGGTTAGAAGCTACTACGAGAATCTTGACCAAGTAGTTACAATGTTCTGATGAACAAAAATTGGAGTGTGTGGAAACCCTTTTGGCTGAAGAAGCATTAAATTGGTGGGAGACTACAACCCTTGCTGCACCAAAGGAAGCTATCACATGGGAGTTTTTCCTTAAGAAATTTAAAAAGAAGTACACTAGTGACCAATATCTGGCAGATCGAAAGAGGAAATTTTTGTATCTAAAACAAGGAGGCAAACCGATTGAGCAGTATGTTAATGAATTCTGTAAATATTGCAAGTATGGGTTGGAGTTTATAAAGAAAGAGGAGGACAAATGTCGAATGTTTATAGATGGACTCAATGATGAGTTAGGCCCTATGTCCACTGCTTTGGGAATTAATGATTTTCAAGATCTGGTCAACCGAGCCATAGCAACTGAGGCCAAAATGAAAGCTTCTTGGAAAAGAAGAGAAAATCAATCCCAAAATGACAAAAGATCGAGGGAGGACAACAAATCCCATTGGCAGAACAAGAAACAAAAACATAATAGTGGAAACTCTTCTAACTATGGAAATTTCTCAAAGGGACATTTTATTCTTAAGCCTCAAGCTGTGGCTAAATTTCTTCTCCTGCAATGTCCTTGAATAGTATTGGGAATACCGGAAGGGACTAAACCGGGCTATCATGCATCATATAGGATACTCATGCCACCTAGGAGACCTGTATTGAATAGCTTGTGTCTTGCTTATTAAACCGAACCCCTAATTGTTCTGTTTGAACGTAGAATGTCTGAAACAAGACTCGGTTGAGATAATGAAAGTCTTGAAGGCTCCTCAAATGAAGGAGATAGTGTGAGGATGGAGCGGAATCCTCCTCAACAACAAGCTCAAAACTGAGCTCAAGTTGCTGCTCCACAGGAAACTCCTGCTATTAATCCTGTGCAGCAAGAATGTCTTCTAAGTATGAAGGAGATGTTCAATCATCTTGTATCTACTTTAAAACAATATCATCCTATTGCTCATACTGTTGTTGTGCCAAACTGAGCTCCAATTGACAAATTAGCTCAACATCGGGCTTATACCTTCACTGGCACCGATGACGTGAACCCAAAAGTTGTTGAGTACTAGCTAGAAGCCACTACTTGAATCCTTACCAAGCAATTACCTTGTCCCAATGAGCACAAGATCGAATGTGCTATAGCTTTGTTGGCAGAAGCCGTGGTGTGGAAATTCTTGCTTGATGAATTCAGGAAGAAGTATATCAGTGAACAGTATATGGCCGAGCACCGGAAACATTTCTTGTACCTCAAGCAAGGGGGTCGACCTATTGAACAGTACGTGAGTGAATTCTGCAAGTATTGCAAATATGGGTCAAAATTTATCAAAACCGAAACTGATAAATAACAGATATTTATTGGTGGACTGAATGATGAATTAAGTCATATTTTCACTACCCTGGGTATCACCAACTTCCAGAATTTGGTGAACCGGGTTATACAACCGAGGCAAAGATGAAGGCCTCAGAGAAACGTAAGACTGGAAACTCCTAGAAAGATAAACGATCCAGAAATGATGACAAGCCACACTGGCAGTCAAAGAAAGCTAAACACTCTAAAGATCACACTTCAAATTATACTCATGTCTAGAAGAGAAATTATATACCAAAACCTCAATCGGTAATCAAATCCTCATCCCCAATCATCTCTGTTGATAGTACGGGGAATTCTGGTAAAGCTATTCAGTATTCTACATGCAAGTTCTGTCAGAAGCACCACACCGGGAAGTGCAGAACACAATCTGACCTGTGTTTCGTATGTGGAGCCTCTGATCACTATATCAAGGATTCTCCCCAATATACCAATAAGGTTCCAAGTCGAACTCCTAGAAATGCTAGCTCAGCTCTCTCCATTCAAAACAAGGGTCCTTAACAAGCCCAGTCTGGAAATCAAGGGAGACGCAAGGGGAACCATTCGAATGCCCCTACTCACCAAGAATCTCGAGCCCCTGCTCGGATCTATCATACCTGAGGATTGGAAGATGAAGAAGCACCTGTTGTCATAGTAGGTACTGTTAAGCTAAATTTAACTCTTGTTTATGCTTTAATAGACTTGAGATCCACTTTTTGTTTTATATGCTCATCTTTAATTGTCAAATTGAACTTGAAGCCTGAAATTGTAAAACAAAGCCTTGTAGTATCAAATCCAATAGGGGGAATTACAAATATAAGCCTAATATGTAAAGAATGCCCTTTGTACATTAGAAACACTCCCTTTTATGTTGATCTATATGTACTCCCAACATGTGAATTCGATCTAGTGCTAGGACTAGATTGGTTAAGCAAACATGAAGCCTGGGTAGATTGCTTAAATAGGAGACTGTATCTCTGAGGTTTAGGAAAAGAATCAATCCTCCTAATTGATAGAAAACCAACATCAATCTTTGATGGTATGGTATTACAAGATGAATTTGAATTCGGCTTACCTAGTATGCCAATCGTGTCTAAATTTATTGATGTTTTTCCCGAGGAACTCCCTAGTCTCCCTCCAATCAGAGAAGTAGAGTTCGAGATTGAAGTTCCACCTGGAACAACTCCGGTGTCCATCACTCCATATCGAATGACACTTGTTGAATTGAAGGAACTCAAGAAGCAACTCTAAGAGCTACAAGATAAAGGCTTTATTCGGCCTAGCTCATCTCCTTAAGGTGCACCAGCCCTATTCGTGAAGAAGAAAGATGGGACCATGAGACTCTGTATTGATTACAGATAATTGAACAAGCTTACGACTAAGAATCAATATCCTCTTCCTAGAATAGAAGATCTCTTCGATCAACTCAAAGATGCTTCGGTATTCTCTAAGATCAACCTTCGATCAAGATACTATCAAATGAGGGTAAAAGAAGAAGATGTGCCCAAAACGGCCGTTGGTACTCGATATGGCCACTATGAATTTCTCGTAATGCCATTCGGGCTAACGAATGCTTCGGCTACTTTCATGGATCTCATGAATCGAGTGTTCAAGCCCTATCTTGACAATTTCATGGTCGTCTTCATTGATGACATCCTAGTTTACTCCTGGAATAAGGAAGACCACTCCGAACATCTCAGAATCGTATTGTAAACTCTTTGAGAACGTCAATTGTTTGCAAAGTTCTCTAAATGTTAATTATGGCTAAACGAAGTCTCTTTCCTTGGCCATGTCATATCGGCGGAAGGAATTAAAGTAGACCTGAAGAAAAATCAATCCATCCTAGATTAGAGACCTCTGAGGAATGTTAGTGAAATCATAAGCTTTCTTGGTTTAGCCGGGTATTATCGGTGATTTGTCAAAGGATTCTTATCCATTGCCACAAGTTTGGCAAAGTTAACCCAAAATGATCCACCTTATGTTTGGTCGGAAAGCCAAAAACGAAGCTTCAATCAACTTAAGTAAGCCCTAACTCATGCTCCAGTTCTTATCCAACCAGAATTGGGTAAGGACTACACTGTTTACAATGATGCATCTCATCTAGGTCTAGGATGTGTTCTAATGCAAGATGGAAAAGTGGTTGCTTATGCCTCAAGGCAACTGAAACTACACGAGTCAAACTATCCAACACACGATCTAGAATTGGCAGCTATCGTATTCGCACTCAAAGTCTTGAGACATTACTTGTACGAGGAGAAATGTAATATGTTCACAGACTACAAGAGTCTCAGATATCGCCTGACTCAGAAAGATTTGAATCTGAGACAAAGAAGATGGCTAGAATTGCTTAAATACTACGATTTGGTTATCGACTACCATCCGAGGAAAGCAAACATGGTTGCTGATGCCATCAGTTGCAAACCATACTCGGGTAAACCCCTAAATATAAATTCTAGTATATTTCAATCGAATTTGAACTTACTTGAATCACAAGAAACCATTCAAAATTTTCCTTAATGATCCTGTGTATTCTTTGTAGCTACTCCGGCTATCAATGCTTATTTCCGTTTATCCAAAGGATGAAAATTCTTGTCTGAACTTCAAGTTCAATCCAGCTTAATCTCGAGAATTAAAGAGCTCCAGTAAACTGATCCTGGTCTTCAGAAGATCATATCCAAGTTAGACTCTAAGTCAAATTCTGACTTCTCCCTTAAGTCAAATGGACTCCTTTATTTCAAGGATAGAGTGTGTGTTCCTAACAATGAGGAACTAAGAAAAAAATGTTTCAAGAAGCTCACCAAAGCTCATTCTTGATTCACCCAGGATCTGTTAAGATGTACAAGGATCTAAAGCCACTATATTAGTGGCCGGGTATGAAATTGGCTATCACAACGTCGTATCAAAGTGCCTGACTTGTCAAAGTGTTAAAGCCGGACATCGAGTTCCTACTGGATTACATCAGCCAATCAAATTCCCTTAGTGGAAATGGGATCGTATTACAATGGATTTCGTTAGCGGTCTTCCTTCTACTCCAAGAAAGAACGATGTTGTATTGATGATTATTGATAGATTCACAAAGTCTACTCATTTCATCTCTGTTTGAAAGAACATGAGCTTGGATACCATAGCCGAGCTATACATCCGTGAAGTGATTCGATTACACGCTGTACCTACAGCTATCATCTCCGATCGAGGTCCCAGATTTGCTTCGCGATTTTGGATGTCTCTATAGAAAGCTCTTGGGACCAAAGTAAATCTAAGTACAGTTTTCCATCCTCAGTCTGATGGACAATCTAAAAGGATTATTCAAGTACTAGAAGACACGCTTCGTTTTTGTGTTATAGAGTTCGAGAAGAACTGGGAGAAATCTCTACCCCTAGTAGGGTTTCCTTCCAATAATAGCTATCAAGCATCTATTCAGATGGCACCATTCGAAGCTCTATATGGGAGGAAGTGTAGAACTCCCTTATGTTGGTATGAATTGGGGCAAAACAAAGTGCTAGGGCCTCAATTTCTTCGGGAAACCGAATAGCAACTGAAAATCATTCACGATCGGTTGAAGGAATCCTTCGATAGACAAAAGGCGTATGCAGATTTAAAATGGAGAGACATTCAACATAATGTTGGAGACAAGGTTTTTCTTAAAGTCTCCTATTGGAAGAAAGTCCTTCGATTTGGAAGAAAAGGGAAACTCAGTCCCCGATTCATTCGTCCATTCGAAATCACTGAAAGAATTGGACCAGTGGCCTAGGAGACTTGTGCCACCTAGGAGACCTGTATTGAATAGCTTGTGTCTTGCTTATCAAATAGGATATCATGCATCACATAGGATACTTGTGCCACCTAGGAGATCTGTATTGAATAGCTTGTGTCTTGCTTATCAAACCAAACCCCTAATTGTTATATTTGAACGTAGAATGTCTGAAACAAGACTCGGTCAGGATAATGAAAGTCCTGAAGGATCCTTAAATGAAGGAGATAGTGTGAGGATGGAGCAGAATCCTCCTCAACAACAAGCTCAAAACCGAGCTCAAGTTGTTGCTCAGCAGGAAGCTCCTGCTATCAATCCTGTGCAGCAATAATGTTTTCTAAGTATGAAGGAGATGTTCAATCATCTTGTATATGCTTTTAAACAATATCATCCTATTGCTCCTACTGTTGTTGTGCCAAACCGAGCCCCAATTGACAAACTGGCTCAACATCGGGCTTATACCTTCACTACCACTATTAAGCGAACCCAGAAGTGGCTGAGTACTGGCTAGAAGCCACTACTCGAATCCTTAGCAAGCAATTACCTTGTCTCGATGAGCACAAGCTTGAATGTGCTATAGCTTTATTGGTAGACGAAGCTTTAAGCTGGCGGGAAACTACTACACTGACTGCCCATGTAGAAGCCGTGATGTGGAAATTCTTCCTTGATGAATTCAGGAAGAAGTATATCAGTGAATAGTATTTGGCCGAGCGCTGGAAATGTTTCTTGTACCTCAAGCAAGGGGCCCAACCTATTGAACAGTATGTGAGTGACTTCTGCAAGTATTGCAAATATGGGTCGGAATATATCAAAACCGAAGCTGATAAATGTCGGATGTTTATTGATGGACTGAATGATGAATTAAGTCCTATTTTCACTACCCTGGGTATCACCGACTTCCAGAATTTGGTGAACCGGGTTATAGCAACCGAGGCAAAGATGAAGGCCTCAGAGAAATGTAAGAGTGGAAACTCCTAGAAAGATTAACGATCCATAAATGATGACAAGCCACACTGGTAGTCAAAGAAATTTAAACACTCTAAAGATCACTCTTCAAATTATACTCATGTCCAGAAGAGCAACTATATACCGAAACATCAATCGGTAATCAAATCCTCATCCCCGATCATCTCTGTTGATAGTACGGGGAATTCTGGTAATGCTATTCAGTATTCTACTTGCAAGTTTTGTCAAAAGCACCCACTGGGCAATGCAAAACACAATCCAATCTGTGTTTCTTATGCGGAGCCTCTAATCACTATATTAGGGATTGTCCCCAGAATCCCAATAAGGTTCCAAGTCAAGCTCCTAGAAATGCTAGCTCAGCTCTCTCCAATCGAAACAAGGGTCATAAACAAGCCAGTCTAGAAATCAAGAGAGAGGTAAGGGGAACCATTCGAATGCCCCTACGCACCAAGAATCTCGAGCCCCTGCTCGAATCTATCATATCCGAGGATTCGAAGATGAAGAAGCACCTGATGTCATAGCAGGTACCGTTAAGCTAAATTCAATTCTTGTTTATGCTTTAATAGACTCGAGATCCACTCATTCTTTTATAAACACATCTTTAATTGTCAAATTGAACTTGAAGCCTGAAATTGAAAACAAAGCCTTGTAGTATCGAATCCAATAGGGGAATTACAAATATAAGCCTAATCTGTAAAGAATGCCCTTTGTACATTCGAAACATTCCCTTTTGTGTTGATCTATATGCTCTCCCAACATGTGAATTCGATCTAGTGCTAGGACTAGATTGGTTATGTAAACATGAAGCCTGGGTAGATTGCTTAAATATGAGACTGTATCTCCGGGGTTTAGGAAAAGATCAATCCTCCTAATTGATAGAAAACCAACTTCAATCTTTGTTGGTATGGTATTACAAGATGAATTTGAATTCGGCTTACCTAGTATGCCAATCATGTCTGAATTTATTGATGTTTTTCCTGAGGAACTCCCTGGTCTCCCTCCAATCAGAGAAGTAGAGTTCGGGATTGAAGTTCTACCTAGAACAACTCTGATGTCCATCACTCCATATCAAATGGAACCTGCTGAATAGTAGATCTCTTCGATCAACTCAAAGATACTTCGGTATTCTCTAAGATCAACCTTCGATGAAGATACTATCAAATGAGGGTAAAGGAAGAAGACGTGCCCAAAATGGCCGTTCATACTCGATATGGCCACTACGAATTTCTCGTAATGCCATTCGGGCTAACGAATGCTCCGGCTGCTTTCATGGATCTCATGAATAGAGTGTTCAAGCCCTATCTCAACAAGTTCGTGGTCGTCTTCATTGATGACATCCTAGCTTACTCTTGGAACAAGGAAGAACACTCCGAACATCTCAGAATCGTATTGCAAACTCTTTGAGAATGTCAATTGTTCACAAAGTTCTCTAAATGTGAATTATGGCTAAACGAAGTCTATTTCCATGGCCATGTCATCTCGGCAGAAGGAATTAAAGTAGACCCGAAGAAAATTCAATCTATCATGGATAGGAGACCCCCGAGGAATGTTAGTGAAATCAGAAGCTTTCTCAGTTTAGCCGGGTATTATCAGTGACTTGTCAAAGGATTCTCATCCATTTCTGCAAGTTTGACAAAGTTAACCCGAAAGGATACACCTTATGTTTGGTCGGAAAGCCAACAATGAAGCTTCGATCAACTTCGGCAAGCCCTAACTCATGCCTCAATTCTTATAGAACCAAAATCGGGCAAGGAGTACATTCTTTACAGTGATGCATCTCATCTAAGGCTAGGATGTGTTCTAATGCAAGATGGAAAAGTGGTTGCTTAAACTTCAAGGTAACTGAAACCACACGAGTCAAACTATCCAACACATGACCTAGAATTGGTAGCTATCATGTTCGCACTCAAAGCCTGGAGACATTACTTGTATGGGGAGAAATGTAACCTGTTCACAGACCATAAGAGTCTCAAATATCTCATGACTCAGAAAGATTTGAATATGAGACAAAGAAGATGTCTAGAATTGCTTAAAGACTATGATTTGGTTATTGACTACCATCTGGGGAAAGCAAACGTGGTTGCTGATGCCCTTAGTCACAAACCATACTTGGTAAACCCCTAAATCTAAATTCTAGTATATTTCAATCGAATTTGAACTTACTTGAATCATAAGTAACCATTTGAAACCTTACTCGTTTTGCAAGTAACTTCTCAAAATTTTCCTTAATGATCATGTGTATTCTTTGTAGCTACTCCATCTATCAATGCTCATTTTCGTTTATCTAAAGGACGGAAATTCTTGTCTAAACTTCAAGTTCAATCCAGCTTATTCTCGAGAATTAAAGAGATCCAGGAAACTGATCCCGATCTTCAGAAGATCATATCCAAGTTAGACTCTGAGTCAAATTCTGACTTCTCCCTTAAGTCAAATGGACTCCTCTATTTCAAGGATAGAGTGTGTGTTCCTAACTATGAGGAACTAAGACAATAAATGTTACAAGAATCTCACCAAAGCTCGTTCTCCATTCACCCGGGATCTATTAAGATGTACAAGGATCTAAAGCCACTATACAGGTCGCGGGGTATGAAATCGGCTATCACAGACTTCGTATCGAAGTTCCTGACTTGTCAAAGAGTTAAAGCCGAACTCGAGTTCCTACTGGATTACTTCAGCCAATCGAATTCCCTTAGTGGAAATGGGATCGTATTACAATGGATTTTGTTAGTGGTCTTCCTTCTACTACAAGAAAGAACGATGATGTATGGGTGATTTTTGATAGATTCACAAAGTTTACTCATTTCATCCCTGTTCGAAAGAACATGAGCTTGGATACCTTAGCCGAGCTATACATCCGTGAAGTGAATCGACTACACGGCTACCTATAGCTATCATCTCCAATCGAGATCCCAGATTTGCTTCGCGATATTGGAAGTCTCTACAGAAAGCTCTTGGGATCAAAGTAAATCTAAGTACAGCTTTCCATCCTCAGTCTGATGGACAATCTGAAAGGATTATTCAGGTACTAGAAGACATGCTTCATGCTTGTGTTATAGAGTTCGGGAAGAACTGGGAGAAATCTCTACCCCTAGTAAAGTTTGCTTACAACAATAGCTATCAAGCATCTATTCAGATGGCACTATTCGAAGCTCTATAGGGGAGGAAGTGTAGAACTCCCTTATGTTGGTCTGAATTGGGGGAAAACAATGTGATAGGGCCTCAATTGCTTCGGGAAACTGAAGAGCAAGTGAAAATCATTCACGATCGGTTGAAGGCATCCTTCGAAAGACAAAAGGCGTGTACATATTTAAAACGGAGAGACATTCAACATAATGTTGGAGACAAGGTTTTTCTCAAAGTCTCCCATTGGAAGAAAGTCTTTCGATATGGAAGAAAAAGGAAACTCAGTCCCCGATTCATTGGTCCATTCGAAATCACTGAAAGAATTGGACCAGTGGCCTATCGATTAGCTCTCCCTGGAGAATTCGATTGAATCCATAATGTATTCCACGTATCTATGCTCAGAAGATACATATCAGATCCATCCCATATTCTTGAACCAAAAGAAGTTGAGTTGAACCCAGACTTGTCCTACGAAGAAGAGCCTGTCCAGATTCTTGATCGGGATGAAAGAAAGCTTAGGAACAAGATTGTTCCTCTTGTCAAGGTCTTATGGAGAAACCACAAGATAGAAGAAGCTACTTGGGAATCTGAAGAAATCATTAAGAAGCAATATCCCCATCTATTCGATTTAGGTAAATTCGATGACGAATTTATTTTAATGGGGGAGAATTGTAACACCCTAAATCCTAGCCTAGAAGTATTGAAACCAATTGCTTAAGTTGATAGGTTAATTTAACCTAGAATTTAAGCTAAATTGATTAGTCAAGGATCTAATTGAAAGAATGAAAGAACAATGTGACCAAATTAAGGTGACCAACTTTTAAACTCTAGCAATTTTAGAGAATGCATGCTAAAGTTTCAATATTCCATAGTTTCCCTTCATTACGTTAATATTAAGGATAAATTAAAGGGCATATTGGACATTTCACAAATCCAATAACTTGGATTAGATGATTGTCATCATCTTCTTCATTACACTAGTGCCGAATTCAAGAAGAGAAAAGAGAGAAAGGAGAGCTTGAGGGTGAAAGCTTGAATCCATGCCCTACAACCTTGACTTAGCTCCAAATTAAGTCTAGATAGCTTAGTGAGTAAGGTAATTACTTGTTTCTCTTGTAAATTTCATGTTTGAATTGAATTGGAAAAGTGATTTGAGTGTATAGATGCTGGAAATGTGATGAACATGTAATAGACTCATGTATAATTGTTGGAATTGATCTCAAAATTGTTAGATGACATGTTAGGTTGCATTACATGTTGAATTGTTGTGGTTATATGTTGGAAATTATGTGTAAGGAATGGTGTAACCAAACTAGGTTGCTGGAAATTTGAAATTTGATGTTAATGTAAGAATTGAATGGTTAGAACTTGTAATTGAGCTATGGAATTAATGAATTGATCACGATCATGTTTAGATAACGTAAATTGGATGTTAAACAAGCTAAATTGTTAGCAACCAATGCTGGAAATGAAGGATAAAAGTATGAACATAGCCATATAGCCTATAAACTGTTTTAGTGAGAACCTATTGCGTAAACATGCAAAATTAAGCTTTGTAACCAAGTTGCTCTGTTTTGGCTGCCTTGATTAATGAATTAACATTGACTAAACATTTTTAGGATGCCATATGAAATGAATTATATGGCCAACACATTGGTTAAAATGAATTTAAGGAGTTTAAAATGTGGATAGGTGCAATCTGTCCAGAATTGCTCTGTTCTGGGCACTCACTTTGAAAATTCACCAAAATTTGTATAGATCAAATTCAGGGCTGAAATTTTAATGACATGATCCTTAGTATGTATACTTTCATAAGGTGAAAGCATAACTGAAAGCTGGGTCTTATGCTGGAAATTGTAAATAGGAAAAGCTGGACAGTGCAAACTGTATAGGCAGTGTAAATGCCCTGTCTTTAAACAATAACCTGTATTAATTGGCTAAGAACTAAAATGCAAGTCTACCATGGTATTAAAGACCATTTTGTTAGCTTTCCAACGGTATAAATTAATCGAAATTCCGACATAGGAATTGAATGATATGACTGTTTAAGCATGTAGTGTACAAGCTGCCAGGCAGCAACAGTTAAGCTAGTTGGAAACTGTTTTGTACACAGTTTTATTGGACTGTTTTGTAACAGTTTGGGATAATTAGATCCTTCCTAGTCTTGTTTATTGAAATGTTGACATAATTGTATGTATATGTTTATATGTATTGAAATAACCTTGCTGCCATGTTGAATTTTCTTGTGTATACATATTGATGAGTGTGTTTAATCATGAATTTGCTAGAGCAAGGAGTGAACTTGGTGGAACGAGAAAGCGAAATCATCCAAAGGCTATGAACAAAGGAATAGCTATACAAGACAATTGCTATCTTGTTTGGATTGTATTGTGAGTGTAGTTACCTTTAAGGTTAGGACTAGGTCCTAACCAATGTATTTTATTACATTCTTGACATGACAATGAATCTAAGCATGAACTTGACATAATAAGGGAAGGATGATTAAAGAAACACATGAAACTTGATCCTAGTATTGAATACGTTTCTATTTCGAAATGTTTATGCATGATTAGTGATAGCTTGGATGCTTGTATGTGCTATGATGCAACATGATTGAATGCTAAAGACTTGTTTGAGATATGATGTTATCTCATTTTGATGAAATGGATCTTGAAACCACTTGACTTGTGAGCTAAGGCTCAATAGCCTAAGGGCTTAACGTGAAATGATCTTGCTTGACACGAATATTATCTTGAACTTGATAACTTGAATAAAATTGATCAACCTTGGTAGTTAGTTGGACTACGTAGAAGGGCATGCCTTAGAGTCTAGAGCTCATTGTGTACGGGTGGACTACGGTCCAGGGCGAAGGCCCCTTTTTGGTGACAAACAGAAGGTACGTATGAGGTATTTTGCGACAGTAGGAGGGTTTACCAGCACTACAGTGCATCTTCTGGCGATAGTTGGTTGGAGACTCGATTACCTATACAAACTAAGTACCAAGGGGTTGTTTAATGAAATAACAAATGTAATAACAATTCAAATATACATGATACTTGTCTTGTATGCTAAGAAATGTATGTTTGGTTGCTTTGCTAGCCTTGTTCATCGTTTGTTTTGTTTTAGTTCGAATGATTGTTTCTCCTTGCTTGATAATTGTCGAATACTTTGGATGATTATTAAAGTCAAGTATGATTGTGTAATGCTTGTATTGTCCTTGCATTGTCCATGTATTGCTTGGTTCGAATGCCATACCTTGTCTTGTCCTTGCTTCCTTGCTAAGTAACGCTCCCGAACTGAGTTACTACTAGCTCGGGTAGGGGGTGTTACATATTAATTGGTAATCAGAGCTTTAGGTTTAGTCAATTTTAGGACTAAACCGGGCTATCATGCATCATATAGGAAACTTATGCCACCTAGGAGACCGGTATTGAATAGCTTGTGTCTATTTGAACCCCTAATTATTCTATTTGAACGTAGAATGTCTGAAACAAGACTCGATCGGGATAATGAAAGTCCTGAAGGATCCTTAAATGAAGGAGATAGTGTTAGGATAAAGCAGAATCCTCCTCAACAACAAGCTCAAAACTGAGCTCAAGCTGCTGCTCAACAGGAAGCTTCTGCTATCAATCCTGTGCAGCAAGAATGTCTTCTAAGTATGAAGGAGATGTTCAATCATCTTGTATTTGCTTTAAAACAATATCATCCTATTGCTCCTACTATTCTTGTGCCAAACCGAGCCCCAACTGACAAACTGGCTCAACATCGGGCTTATACCTTCACTGGCACCAATAAAGCGAACCCAGAAGTAGCTAAGTACTGGTTAGAAGCCTCTACTCGAATCCTTAGCAAGCAATTACCTTGTCTCGATGAGCACAAGCTCCTACTATTTGAATGTAGAATTTCTGAAACAAGACTTGGTCGGGATAATGAAAGTCCTGAAGGATCCTCAAATGAAGGAGATAGTGGGAGGATGGAGCAGAATCCTCCTCAACAACAAGCTCAAAACCAAGCTCAAGCTGCTGCTCAATAGGAAGCTCCTGTTATCAATCTTGTGCAGCAATAATGTCTTCTAAGTATGAAAGAAATGTTCAATCATCTTCTATATGCTTTAAAACAATATCATCCTATTGCTCCTACTATTGTTGTGCCAAACCGAGCCCCAATTGACAAACTGGATCAACAACGGGCTTATACCTTCACTGGCACTGATGAAGCAAACCCAAAAGTGACTGAGTACTGGCTAGAAGCCACTACTCGAATCCTTACCAAGCAATTACCTTGTCCTCGATTCATCGGTCCATTCGAAATCACTGATAGAACTGGACTAGTGGCCTATCGATTAGCTCTTCATGGAGAATTCGATTGAATCCACAATGTATTCCACGTATCTATGCTTAGAAGATACAGATCAGATCCATCCTATATCCTTGAACCGAAAGAAGTTGAGTTGAACCCTAACTTGTCCTACGAAGAAGAGACTGTCCGGATTCTTGATCAGGAAGAAAGAAAGCTTAGGAACAAGATTGTTCCTCTTGTCAAGGTCTTGTGGAGAAACCACAAGATAGAAGAAGCTACTTGGGAATCTGAAGAAATCATGAAGAAGCAATATCCCCATCTTTTCAATTCAAGTAAATTCGAGGACGATTTTATTTTAACGAGAGAATTGTAACACCCTAAATCCTAGCCTAGAAGTTTTGAAACCAATTGCTTAAGTTGATAGGTTAATTTAACCTAGAATTTAAGCTAAATTGATTAGTCAAGGATCTAATTGAAAGAATGAAAGAACAATGTGACCAAATTAAGGTGACAAACTTGTAAACTCTAGCAATTTTAAAGAATGCATGCTAAAATTTCAATATTCCATAGTTGCCCTTGATTAAATTAATATTAAGGATAAATTAAGGGACATATTGGACATTTCAAAAATCCAATAACTTGGATTAGATGATTGTCATCATCTTCTTCATTACACTAGTGCCGAATTCAAGAAGAGAAAAGAGAGAAAGGAAAGATTGAGGGAGAAAGCTTGAATCTATGCCCTACAACCTTGATTTAGCTCCAAATTAAGTCTAGATAGCTTAGTGAGTAAGGTAAGCTTGAATCCATGCCCTACAACCTTGATTTAGCTCCAAATTAAGTCTAGATAGCTTAGTGAGTAAGGTAATTACTTGTTTCTCTTGTAAATCTCATGTTTGAATTGAAATGGAAATGTGATTTGAGTGTATAGATGCTGGAAATGTGATGAACATGTAATAGACTCATGTATAATTGGTGGAATTGATCTCAAAATTGTTAGATGACATGTTAGGTTGCATTACATGTTGAATTGTTGTGATTATATGCTGGAAATTTGAAATTGGATGTTAATGTAAGAATTGAATGGTTAGAACTTGTAATTAAGCTATGGAATTAATGAATTGATAATGATCATGTTTAGATAATGTAAATTGGATGTTAAACAAGCTATATTGTTAGCAACCAATGCTGTAAATGAAGGAATGGTGTAACAAAACTAGGTTGCTGGAAATTTCAAATTGGATGTTAATGTAAGAATTGCATGGTTAGAACTTGTAATTGAGCTATGGAATTAATGAATTGATAATTATCATGT
The DNA here is from genome assembly GCA_019671005.1 of Hibiscus mutabilis. Lineage (NCBI taxonomy): Eukaryota > Viridiplantae > Streptophyta > Magnoliopsida > Malvales > Malvaceae > Hibiscus > Hibiscus mutabilis. The sequence continues at coordinate 49,941,911 of CM033714.1, forward strand.
TTAGATAATGTAAATTGGATGTTAAAAAAGCTAAATTGTTAGCAACCAATGCTGTAAATGAAGGATAAAAGTATGAACATAGTCATATAGCCTAGAAACTGTTTTAGTAAGAACCTACTGTGTAAACATGCAAAATTAAGCTTTGTAACCACGTTTCTCTATTTTGGATGCCTTGATTAATGAATTAACATTGACTAAACATGTTTAGGATGCCATATGAAATGAATTATATGGCCAACACATTGGTTAAAATGAATTTAAGGAGTTAAAATGTGGACAGGTGCAATCTGCCCAGAATTGCTCTGTTATGGGCAGTCACTTTTAAAATTCACCAAAACTTGTATAGATCAAATTCATCGCTGAAATTTTAATGACATGATCCTTAGTATGTCTACTTTCATAAGGTGAAAACATAACTGAAAACTGGGTCCTATGCTGGAAACTGTAAATAGGAATAGTTGGACAGTGCAAACTGTCTAGGCAATGTAAATGCCCTATCTTTGAATAATAAACTGTATTAATTGGCTAATAAATAAAATGCAAGTCGACCATGGTCTTAAAAACAATTTTGTTATCTTTCAAACGGTATAAATTAATCAAAATTTCGACATATGATTTGAATGATATGCCTGTTTATGCATGTAGTGTGCAAGCTGCCAGGCAACAAAAGTTAAGCTAGTTGGAAACTGTTTTGTACACAATTTTATTGGACTATTTTGTAACAGTTTGGGATAATTAGATCCTGCCTAGTATTGTTTATTGAAATGTTGACAGAATTGTATGTATATGTTTATTGTATTGAAATAACCTTGCTGCCATGTTGAATTGTCTTGTGTATACATATTGATGAGTGTGTTTAATATTGAATTTGCTAGAGCAAGGAGTGAACTTGGTGGAAGGAGAAAAGGGAAATCATCCAAAGTCTAAGAACAAAGGAATAGCTATACAAGACAATTGCTAGCTTGCTTGGATTGTATTGTAAGTGTAGTTACCTCTAGGGTTAGGACTAGGTCCTAACAAATGTATTTTATTACATTCTTGACATGATAATGAATCTAAGCATGAACTTGACATAATAAGGGAAGGATGATTAAAGAAACACAAGAAACTTATCCTAATATTTAATACATGTCTATTTCGAAATGTTTATGCATGATTAGTGATAGCTTGGATGCTTGTATGTGCTATGATGCAACATGATTGAATGCTAAAGTCTTGTTTGAGAAATGATGTTATCTCATTTTGATGAAATGGATCTTGAAACCACTTGATTTGTGAGTTAAGGCTCAATAGCCTAAGGGCTTAACATGAAATGAACTTGAACTTGATAACATGAATAAATGGTAAATTGAATAACCTTGGTAGCTCGTTGGACTACGTAGAAGGGCATGCCTTAGAGTCTATAGCTCATTGTGTATGGGTGGACTACGGTCCAGGGCTAAGGCCCCTATTTGGCGACAGACGGATGGTACATATGTGGTCTTTAGCGACAATAGGATGGTTTACCAGCACTACGGTGCATCTTGTGGCGATAGTTGGTTGGAGACTCGATTACCCATACAAACTAAGTACCAAGAGGGTTGTTTAATGAAATAACAAATGTAATAACAATTCAAATATACATGATACTTGTCTTGTATGCTAAGAAATGTATGTTTGGTTGCTTTGCTAGCCTTGTTCATTGTTTGTTTTGTTTTAGTTCGAATGATTGTTTCTTCTTGCTTGATAATTGCCGAATACTTTGGATGATTATTGAAGTCAAGTATGATTGTGTAATGCTTGTATTGTCCTTGCCTTGTCTATGTCTTGCTTAGTTCGATTGTCATACCTTGTCTTGTCCTTGCTTCCTTGCTAAGTAACACTCTCGAACTGAGTTACTACTAGCCCGAGTAGGGGGTGTTACATATTAATTGGTAATCAGAGCTTTAGGTTTTGTAAATTCTAGGACTAAATCGGGCTATCATGCATCATATAGGATACTCTTGCCACCTAGGAGACTTGTATTGAATAGCTTGTGTCTTTCTTATTAAACCAAACCCCTAATTCTTCTATTTGAATGTAGAATTTCTGAAACAAGTCTAGGTTGGGATAATGAAAGTCTTGAAGGATCCTCAAATGAAGGAGATAGTGTGAGGATAGAGCAGAATCCTCCTCAACAACAAGCTCAAAACCGAGCTCAAGCTGCTGCTCAACAGGAAGCTCCTATTATCAATCCTGTGCAGCAAGAATGTCTTCTAAGTATGAAGGAGATGTTCAATCATCTTGTATTTGCTTTAAAACAATATCATCCTATTGCTCCTACTATTCTTGTGCCAAACCGAGCCCCAACTGACAAACTGGCTCAACATCGGGCTTATACCTTCACTGGCACCAATAAAGCGAACCCAGAAGTAGCTAAGTACTGGTTAGAAGCCTCTACTCGAATCCTTAGCAAGCAATTACCTTGTCCCGATGAGCACAAGCTCGAATATGCTATAGCTTTGTTGGCAGATGAAGCTTTAAGCTGGTAGGAAACTACTACACTAACTGCCATTGCAGAAGCTGTGACGTGGAAATTCTTCCTTGATTAATTCAGGAAGAAGTATATCAGTGAACAATATCTGGCCGAGCACCATAAACGTTTCTTGTACCTCAAGCTAGGGGGGCGACCTATTGAACAGTACGTGAGTGGCTTCTCCAAGTATTGCAAATATGGGTCAGAATATTTCATAACCGAAGCTGATAAATTAAGTCCTATTTTCACTGCCCTGGGTATCATTGACTTCCAGAATTTGGTGAATTGGGTTATAGCAACCGAGGCAAAGATGAAGGCCTCGGAGAAACGTAAGAGTGGAAACTCCTAGAAAGATAAACGATCCAGAAATGATGGCAAGCCACACTGGCAGTCAAAGAAAGCTAAACACTCTAAAGATCACTCTTCAAATTATACTCATGTCTAGAAGAGCAATTATATACCGAAACCTCAATCGGTAATCAAATCCTCATCCCCAATCATCTCTATTGATAGTACGGGGAATTCTGGTAAAGATATTCAGTATTCTACTTGCAAGTTCAGTCAGAAGCACCACACCAAGCAGTGTAGAAAACAATCCAATCTCTGTTTCTTATGTGGAGCCTCTGATCACTATATTAGGGATTGTCCCCAGAATCCCAATAAGGTTCCAAGTCGAACTCCTAGAAATGCTAGCTCAGCTCTATCCAATCGAAACAAGGGTCCTAAACAAGCCCAATCTAGAAATTAAGGGAGAGGCAAGGGGAACCATTTGATTGCCTCTACTCACCAAGAATCTCGAGCCCCTGCTCGAATCTATCATATCCAAGGATTGGAATATGAAGAAGCACCTGATGTCATAGCAGGTACCGTTAAGCTAAATTCAACTCTTGTTTATACTTTAATAGACTCGAGATCCACTCATTCTTTCATATGCTCATCTTTCATTGTCAAATTGAACTTGAAGCCTGAAGTTGTAAAATAAAGCCTTGTAGTATCGAATCCAATAGGGGGAATTACAAATATAAGCCTAATCTATAAAGAATGCCCTTTGTACATTCGAAACATTCCCTTTTATGTTGATCTATATTTACTCCCAACATGTGAATTCGATCTAGTGCTAGGACTAGATTGATTAAGCAAACATGAAGCCTAGGTTGATTGCTTAAATAGGAGACTGTATCTTCAGTGTTTAAGAAAAGAATCAATCCTCCTAATTTATAGAAAACCAACTTCAATCTTTGCTGGTATGGTATTACAAGATGAATTTGAATTCAGCTTACCTAGTATGCCAATCATGTCTGAATTTATTGATGTTTTTCCCGAGGAACTAACTGGTCTCACTCTAATCAGAGAAGTAGAGTTCGGGATTGAAGTTCCACCTATAACAACTCTGGTGTCCATGACTCCATATCAAATGGCACCTGTTGAATTGAAGGAACTTAAGAAGCAACTCCAAGAGCTACAAGATAAAGGCTTTATTCGGCCTAGCTCATCTCTTGGGGTGCACCACTCCTGTTCGTGAAGAAGAAAGACGGGACCATGAGACTCTGTACTAATTATAGACAATTGAAAAAGCTTATTATTAAGAATCGATATCCTTTTCCTAGAATAGAAGATATCTTTGATCAACTCAAAGATGCTTTGGTATTCTCTAAGATCGACCTTCAATCAGGATACTATCAAATGAGGGTAAAGGAAGAAGACGTGCCCAAAACGACCGTTCATACTTGATATGGCCACTATGAATTTCTCATAATGTCATTCGGGCTAACGAATGCTCCGGCTACTTTCATGGATCTCATGAATCGAGGGTTCAACCACTATATCGACAAGTTCATGGTAATCTTCATTGATGACATCATAGTTTACTCTTGGAACAAGAAAGAACACTCCGAACATCTCATAATTGTATTGCAAACTCTTCGAGAGCGTCAATTGTTCGCAAAGTTCTCTAAATGTGAATTCTGGCTAAACGAAGTCTCTTTCCTTGGCCACGTCATCTCTGCCGAAGGAATTAAAGTAGACCTGAAGAAAATTCAATCCATCCTGGATTGGAGACCTCCGAGGAATGTTAGTGAAATCATAAGCTTTCACGATTTTAGGGTATTATTGGTGATTTGTCAAAGGATTCTCATCCATTGTAGTAAGTTTGACAAAGTTAACCCGAAAGGATACACCTTATGTTTGCTCTGGAAACCAACAATGAAGCTTCAATCAACTTAGGCAAGCCCTAGCTCGTGCTCCAATTCTTATCCAACCAAAATCGGGCAAGGAGTACATTGTTTAAAGTGATGCATCTCATCTATGGCTAGGATGTGTTCTAATGCAAGTTGGAAAAGTGATTGCTTATGCTTCAAGGCAAGGCAATCAAACCATACGAGTCAAACTATCCAACACAGGATCTAGAATTGGCAGCTATCATATTCACACTCAAAGTCTGGAGACATTACTTGTATGGGGAGAAATGTAACCTATTTCGATATCACAAGAGTCTCAAATATCTCCTGACTCAGAAAGATTTGAATTTGAGACATAGAAGATGGCTAGAATTGCTTAAAGACTACGATTTGGTTATCGACTACCATCCGGGGAATGCAAACGTGGTTGCTAATGCCCTTAGTCGTAAACCATACTGTAAACCCCTAAATGTAAATTCTAGTATATTTCAATCAGAATTTGAACTTACTTGAATCACAAGTAACCATTCAAACACCTTACTTGTTTTGCAAGTAACTACTCAAAATTTTCCTTAATGATCCTGTGTATTCTTTGTAGCTATTCCGCTATCAATGCTCATTTCGTTTATAAAAAGGACATAAATTTTTATCTGAACTTCAAGTTCAATCCAGCTTAATCTCGATAATTAAAAAGCTCCATCAAACTAATGTCGATCTTCAGAAAATCATATCCAAGTTAGACTCTGAGTCAAATTTTGACTTCTCCCTTAATTCAAATGGATTCCTCTATTTCAAGGATAGAGTGTGTGTTCCTAACAATGAGGAACTAAGACAAGAAATGCTACAAGAAGCTCACCAAAGCTCATTCTCGATTCACCCGGGATCTCTTAATATGTACAAGGATCTAAAGCCACTATATTGGTGGCCGGGTATAAAATCGGCTATCACAGACTTTGTATCGAAGTGCCTGACTTGTGAAAGAGTTAAAGCTAAACATCGAGCTCCTACTAGATTACTTCAGCCAATCGAATTCCCTCAGTGGAAATGGGATCGTATTACAATGGATTTCGTTAGTGGTCTTCCTTCTACTCTAAGAAATAACGATGTTGTATGGGTGATTGTTGATAGATTCACAAAGTCTACTCATTTCATCCATGTTCGAAAGAACATGAGCTTGGATACCTTAGCGAGCTATACATCTGTGAAGTGATTCGATTACACGGCATACCTACAGCTATCATCTCCGATCGAGATCCCAGATTTGCTTATCGATTTTGGAAGTCTCTACAAAAAGCTCTTGGGACCAACATAAATCTAAGTACAGCCTTCCATCCTCAGTCTGATGGACAAACTGAAAGGATTATTCAAGTACTAGAAGACATGCTTCGTGCTTGTGTTATAGAGTTTGGGAAGAACTAGGAGAAATCTCTACCTCTAGTAGAGTTTGCTTACAAGAATATCTATCAAGCATCTATTCAGATGGGCAAAATTCGAAGCTCTATACCGGAGGAAGTGTAGAACTCCATTATGTTGGTCTGAATTAGGGGAAAACAAAGCGCTAAGGCCTCAATTGCTTCGGGAAACCGAAGAGCAAGTGAAAATCATTCATGGTCGATTGAAGGTAGCCTTCAATAGACAAAAGGCGTATGCAGATTTAAAACTGAGAGACATTCAACATAATGTTGGAGACAAGGTTTTTCTCAAAGTCTCTCCTTTGAAGAAAGTCCTTCGATTTGGAAGAAAAGGGAAACCCAGTCCCCGATTCATGGGTCCATTCGAAATCACTAAAAGAATTGGACCAGTGGCCTATCGATTAGCTCTCCCTGGAGAATTCGATAGAATCCACAATGTATTCCTCGTATCTATGCTCAGAAAATACATATCAAATCCATCCCATATCCTTGAACCGGAAGAAGTTGAGTTGAACCCTGACCTGTCTACGAAGAAGAGCCTGTCCAGGTTCTTGATCGGGAAGTAAGAAAGCTTAGGAACAAGATTGTTCCTCTTGTCAAGGTCTTGTGGAGAAACCACAAGATAGAAGAAGCTACTTTGGAATATGAAGAAATCATGAAGAAGCAATATCTCCATCTATTCGATTCAGGTAAATTCGAGGACGAATTTATTTTATGGGGGAGAATTGTAACACCCTAAATCCTAGCCTAGAAGTATTGAAACCAATTGCTTAAGTTGATAGGTTAATTGAACCTAGAATTTAAGCTAAATTGATTAGTTAAGCATCTAATTGAAAGAATGAAAGAACAATGTGACCAAATTAAGGTGACCAACTTGTAAACTCTAGCAATTTTAAAGAATGCATGCTAAAGTTTCAATATTCCATAGTTGCCCTTGATTAAGTTAATATTAGGGATAAATTAAGGGACATATTGGACATTTCACAAATCCAATAACTTGGAATAGATTATTGTCATCATCTTCTTCATTACACTAGTGCCGAATTCAAGAAGAGAAAAGAAAGAAAGGAAAGCTTGAGGTAGAAAGCTTGAATCCATGCCCTGCAACCTTGATTTAACTCCAAATTAAGTCTAGATAGCTTAGTGAATAAGGTAATTACTTGTTTCTCTTGTAAATTTCATGTTTGAATTGAAATGGAAATGTGATTTGAGTGTATAGATGTTGGAAATGTGATGAACATGTAATAGACTCATGTATAATTGTAGGAATTGATCTCAAAATTGTTAGATGACATGTTAGGTTGCATTACATGTTGAATTGTTGTGGTTATACGCTGGAAATTATGTGTAGGGAATGGTGTAACAAAACTAGGTTGCGGGAAATTTGAAATTGGATGTTAATGTAAGAATTGAATGGTTAGAACTTGTAACTGAGCTATGGAATTAATGAATTGATCATGATCATGTTTAGATAATGTAAATTGGATGTTAAACAAGCTAAATTGTTAGCAACCAATGCTGGAAATGAAGGATAAAAGTATGAACATAGTCATATAGCCTGAAATTGTTTTAGTAAGAACCTATTGTGTAAACATGCAAAATTAAGCTTTGTAACCAAGTTGCTCTGTTTTGGCTGCCTTGATTAAAGAATTAACATTGACTAAACATGTTTAGGATGCCATATGAAATGAATTATAGGGCCAAAACATTGATTAGAATGAATTTAAGGAGTTAAAATATGGATGGGTGCAATCTGCCCAGAATTGCTCTGTTCTGGGCAGTCAATTTGAAAATTCACCAAAATTTGTATAGATCAAATTAAGTGATGAAATTTTAATGACATGATCCTTAGCATGTCTACTTTCATAAGGTGAAAACATAACTGAAAACTGGGTCCTATGCTGGAAACTATAAATAGGAATAGCTGGACAGTGCAAACTGTATAGGCAGTGTAAATGCCCTATCTTTGAACAATAAACTGTATTAATTGGTTAAGAACTAAAATGCAAGTATACCATGGACTTAAATACAATTTTTTTATCTTTCCAACGGTATAAATTAATCAAAATTCCGACATAGGAAATGAAAGATATGCCTATTTAAGCAAGTAGTGTGCAAGCTGCCAGGCAGCAGCAGTTAAGTTTAGTTGGAAACTGTTTTGTACACAGCTTTATTGGACTGTTTTGTAACAGTTTGGGATAATTAGATCCTGCCTAGTCTTGTTTATTGAAATGTTGACAGAATTGTATGTATATGTTTATATGTATTGAAATAACATTGCTGCCATGATGAATTGTCTTGTGCATACATATTGATGAGTGTGTTTAATCATGAATTTGCTAGAGTAAGGAGTGAACTTGGTGGAAGGAGAAAAGGGGAATCATCCAAAGGCTAAGAACAAAGGATTAGGTATACAAGACAATTGCTAGCTTGCTTGGTTTGTATTGTGAGTGTAGTTACCTCTAGGGTTAGGACTAGGTCCTAACCAATGTATTTTATTACATTCTTGACATGATTATGAATCTAAGCATGAACTTGACATAAACAGGGGAAGGATGATTAAAGAAAGACATGAAACTTTATCCTAGTATTGAATACATGTCTATTTCTGAAATATTTATGCATGATTAGTGATAGCTTGGATGCTTGTACGTGCTTGGATGCAACATGATTGAATGCTAAAGACTTGTTTGAGATATGATGTTATCTCATTTTGATGAAATGGATCTTGAAACCACTTGACTTGTGAGCTAAGGCTCAATAGCCTAAGGGCTTAACATGAAATGATCTTGCTTGACATGAATATTATCTTGAACTTGATAACTTGAATAAATGGTAAATTGAACAACCTTGGTAGCTAGTTGGACTACGTAGAAGGGCATGCCTTAGAGTCTAGAGCTCATTGTGTACGGGTGGACTACGGTCCAGGGCTAAGGACCCTATTTGGCATTGCACGGAGGGTACATATGTGGTCTTTGACGACAGTAGGAGGGTTTACAACCACTACGGTGCATCTTGAGGTGACAGTTGGTTGGAGACTCGATTACCTATACAAACTAAGTACCAAGGGGGTTGTTTAATGAAATAATAAATGTAATAACAATTCAAATATACATGATACTTGTCTTGTATGCTAAGAAATGTATGTTTGGTTGCTTTGCTAACCTTATTCATTGTTTATTTTGTTTTAGTTCGAATGATTGTTTCTTCTTGCTTGATAATTGCCGAATACTTTGGACGAGTATTGAAGTCAAGTATGATTGTGTAATGCTTGTATTGTCCTTTCCTTGTCTGTGTCTTGCTTGGTTCGATTGTCATACCTTGTCTTGTCCTTGCTTGCTTTTAAGTAACGCTCCCGAACTGAGTTACTACTAGCCCGGGTATGGGGTGTTACATATTAATTGGTAATCAAAGCTTTAGGTTTAGTCAATTCTAGGACTAAACCGGGCTATCATGCATCATATAGGATACTTGTGCCACCTAGGAGACTTGTATTGAATAGCATGTGTCTTTTTTATTAAACCTAACCCCTAATTATTCTATTTGAATGTAGAATTTCTGAAACAAGACTTGTTCGGGATAATGAAAGTCCTGAAGGATCCTCAAATGAAGGAGATAGTGGGAGGATGGAGCAGAATCCTCCTCAACAACAAGCTCAAAACCAAGCTCAAGCTGCTGCTCAATAGGAAGCTCCTGTTATCAATCTTGTGCAGCAATAATGTCTTCTAAGTATGAAGGAGATGTTCAATCATCTTGTATCTGCTTTAAAACAATATCAACCTATTGCTCCTACTGTTGGTGTGCCAAACCAAGCCCTAATTGACAAACCGGCTCAACATCGGGCTTATACCTTCACTGGCTCCGATGAAGCGAACCTAGAAGTAGCTGAGTACTGGCTAGAAGCCACTAATCGAATCCTTACCAAGCAATTACCTTGTTTTGATCAGCACAAGCTTGAATATGCTATAGCTTTGTTCGCAGACGAAGCTTTAAGCTGGTGGGAAACTACTACACTGACTGCCCATGTAGAAGCTGTGACGTGGAAATTCTTGTACCTCAAGCAAGGGGGCTGACCTATTGAACAGTACGTGAGTGACTTCTGCAAATATTGCAAATATGGGTCAGAATATATGAAAACTGAAGCAGATAAATGTTGGATGTTTATTAATGGACTGAATGATGAATTAAGTCCTATTTTCACTGCCCTGGGTATCACCGACTTCCAAAATTTGGTGAACAGGGTTATAGCAACCGAGGAAAAGATGAAGGCCTTAGAGAAACGTAAGACTAGAAACTCCTGGAAAGATAAACGATCCAGAAATGATGACAAGCCACTCTGGCAGTCAAAGAAAGCTAAACACTCTAAAGATCACTCTTCAAATTATACTTATGTCCAGAAGAGCAGTTATATACCAAACATCAATTGGTAATCAAATCCTCATCCTCAATCATCTCTCATTGATAGTACGGGAATTTTCGTAAAGCTATTTAGTATTCTACTTGCAAGTTTCTGTTAGAAGCACCACATCAAGGTCGCGTAACACAATCCAATATGTGTTTCTTATGTGGAGCCTCTGATCACTATATTAGGGATTGTCCCCAAAATCTTAATAAGGTTCCAAGTCGAACTCCTAGAAATGCTAGCTCAGCTCTCTCCAATCGAAACAAGGGCCCTAAACAAGCCAGTCTGGAAATCAAGGGAGAGGCAAGGGGAACCATTCGAATGCCCCTACTCACCAAGAATCTCGAGCCCATGCTCGAATCTATCATATCCGAGGATTGGAATATGAAGAAGCACCTGATGTCATAGCAGGTACCGTTAAGCTAAATTTAACTCTTGTTTATGCTTTAATAGACTCTGGATCCACTCATTCTTTCATATGCTCATCTTTAATTGTCAAATTGAACTTGAAGCCTGAAATTGTAAAACAAATCCATTTAGTATCGAATCCAATAGGGGGAATTACAAATATAAGCCTAATCTGTAAAGAATGCCTTTTGTACATTCGAAACATTCCCTTTTATGTTGATTTATATGTACTCCCAACATGTGAATTTGATCTAGTGCTAGGACTAGATTGGTTAAGCAAACATGAAGGCTAGGTAGATTGCTTAAATAGGAGACTGTATCTTTGGGGTTTAGGAAAAGAATCAATCCTCCTAATTGATAGAAAATCAACTTGAATCTTTGTTGGTATGGTACTACAAGATAAATTTAAATTTTGCATACCTAGTATGCCAATAGTGTCTGAATTTATTGATGTTTTTCTCGAGAAACTACTTGGTCTCCCTGTAATCAGAGAAGTAGAGTTTGGGATTGAAGTTCCACCTGAAACAACTCTAGTGTCCATCACTCCATATCGAATGGCACCTGTTGAATTTAAGGAACTAAAGAAGCAACTTCATGAGCTACAAGATAAAGGCTTTACTCGGTATTGATTATAGACAATTGAACGAGCTTACGATTAAGAATTTATATCCTTTTCCTAGAATAGAAGATCTCTTCGATCAACTCAAAGATGCTTTGGTATTCTCTAAGATCGACCTTCAATCAGGATACTATCAAATGAGGGTAAAAGAAGAAGACGTGCCCAAAATGACCGTTCGTACTTGATATGGCCACTTTGAATTTCTCGTAATGCCATTCGGGCTAATGAATGCTCCGGCTACTTTCATGGATCTCATTAATCGAAGGTTCAAGCCCTATCTCGACAAGTTCATGGTCGTCTTCATTGATGACATCCTAGTTTACTCCCGGAAGAAGGAAGAACACTCTGAACATCTCAAAATCATATTGCAAACTCTTCGAGAACGTCAATTATTCGCAAAGTTCTCTAAATGTGAATTCTAGCTAAACGAAGTCTCTTTCCTTGGCCGTGTCATCTCTGCAGAAGGAATTAAAGTAGACCCGAAGAAAATTCAATCCATCCTATATTGGAGACCTCCGAGGAATGTTAGTGAAATCATAAGCTTTCTCGGTTTAGCCAGGTATTACCAGTTATTTGTCAAAGGATTCTCATCCATTGCCGCAAGTTTGACAAAGTTAACCCGAAAGGATACACCTTATGTTTGGTCGGAAAGCCAACAATGAAGCTTCGATCAACTTAGGCAAGCCCTAACTCATGCTCTAGTTCTTATCCAACCAGAATCGGGCAAGGAGTACACTGTTTACAGTGGTGCATCTCATCTAGGGCTAGGATGTGTTCTAATGCGAGGTGGAAAAGTCGTTGCTTATGCTTCAAGGCAATTGAAACCACACGAGTCAAACTATCAACACACGATCTAGAATTGGCAGCTATCATATTCCCACTCAAAATATGGAGACATTACTTGTATGGGGAGAAATGTAACTTGTTCACAGACCACAAGAGTCTCAAATATCTCCTGACTCAGAAAGATTTGAATCTGAGACAAAGAAGATGGGTAGAATTGCTTAAAGACTACGATTTGGTTATCGACTACCATCCGAGGAATGCAAACGTGGTTGCTGATGCCCTTAGTCGTAAACCATACTCGGGTAAAGCCCTAAATCTAAATTCTAGTATATTTCAATCACATTTGAACTTACTTGAATCACAAGTAACCATTTGAACACCTTACTTGTTTTGCAAGTAACTACTCAAAATTTTCCTTAATGATCTGTGTATTCTTTGTAGCTATTCCGGCTATCAATGCTCATTTCGTTTATCCAAAGGACAAAAATTTTGTCCGAACTTCAAGTTCAATCTAGCTTAATCTCGAGAATTAAAGAGCTCCAGCAAACTGATCCCAATCTTTAGAAGATCATATCCAAGTTAGACTCTGAGTCAAATTTTAACTTCTCCCTTAAGTCAAATGGACTCCTCTATTTCAAGGATAGAGTGTGTGTTCCTAACAATGAGGAATTAAGACAAGAAATGTTACAAGAAGCTCACTAAATCTCATTCTCGATTCACCCGGGATCTGTTAAGATGTACAAGGATCTAAAGCCACTATACTGGTGGCCAGGTATGATCGGCTATCACAAACTTCGTATCGAAGTGCCTGACTTGTCAAAGAGTTAAAGTCGAACATCGAGTTCCTACTGGATTACTTTAGCCAATCAAATTCCCTCCGTAGAAATGGGATCGTATTGCAATGGATTTTGTTAGTGTCTTAATTCTACTCCAAGAAAGAACGATGTTGTATGGGTGATTGTTGATAGATTCACAAAGTCGACTCATTTCATCCATGTTCAAAAGAACATGAGCTTGGATACCTTAGCCGAGCTATACATCCGTGAACTGATTCGATTACACGGCGTACCTACAGCTATCATCTCTGATCGAGCTCCCAGATTAGCTTCGCGATTTTGGAAGTCTCTACAGAAAGCTCTTGGGACCAAAGTAAATCTAAGTACAGCTTTCCATCCTCAGTCTGATGGACAATCTGAAAGGATTATTCAAGTACTAGAAGACATGTTTCGTGCTTGTGTTATAGAGTTTGGGAAGAATTGGGAGAAATCTCTACCCCTAATAGAGTTTGCTTACAACAATAGCTATCAAGCATCTATTCAGATGGCACCATTCAAAGCTCTATATAGGAGGAAGTGTAGAACTCCCTTATGTTGGTCTGAATTGTGGGAAAACAAAGTGCTAGGGCCTCAATTGCTTTGGGAAACCGAATAGCAAGTGAAAATTATTCATGATCGATTGAAGGCAGCCTTCAATCGACAAAAGGCGTATGCATATTTAAAACGGAGTGACATTCAACATAATGTTGGAGACAAGGTTTTTCTCAATGTCTCCCCTTGGAAGAAAGTCATTTGATTTGGAAGAAAATGGAAACTCAGTCCCCGATTCATTGGTTCATTCAAAATCACTAAAAGAATTTGACAGTGGCCTATCGATTAGCTCTCCCTGGAGAATTCAATAGAATCCACAATGTATTCCACATATCTATGCTTAGAAGATATAGATCAGATCCATCCCATATCCTTGAACCAGAAGAAGTTGAGTTGAACCCTGACTTGTCCTACGAAGAAGAGCCTATCTAGATTCTTGATCGGAAAGTAAGAAAGCTTAGGAACAAGATTGTTCCCTCTTGTCAAGGTCTTGTGGAGAAACCACAAGATACAAGAAGCTACTTGGGAATCTAAAGAAATCATGAAGAAGCAATATCCCCATCTATTCGATTCAAAAGTAAATTCGAGGACGAATTTATTTTAGGGGAGAATTGTAACACCGTAAATCCAAGCCTAGAAGTATTGAAACCAATTCCTTAAGTTGATAGGTTAATTGAACCTATAATTTAAGCTAAATTGATTAGTCAAGGATCTAATTGAAGAATGAAAGAACAATGTGACCAAATTAAGGTGACCAACTTGTAAACTCTAGCAATTTTAAAGAATGCATGCTAAAGTTTCAATATTCCATAGTTGCCCTTGATTAAGTTAATATTAAGGATAAATTAAGGGACATATTGGACATTTCACAAATCTAATAACTTGGATTAGATGATTGTCATCATCTTCTTCATTACACTAAAAGGAATTCAAGAAGAGAAATGAGAGAAATGAGAGCTTGAGGGAGAAAGCTTGAATCCATGCCCTACAACCTTGATTTAGCTCCAAACTAAGTCTAGATAGCTTAGTGAGTAAGGTAATTACATGTTTCTCTTGGAAATTTCATGTTTGAATTGTTTGAATTGAAATAGAAATGTGATTTGAGTGTATGGATCTTTGAAATGTGATGAACATGTAATAGACTCATGTATAATTGTTGGAATTGATCTCAAAATTGATAGATGACATGTTAGGTTGCATTACATGTTGAATTGTTGTGGTTATATGCTGGAAATTATGTGTAAGGAATGGTGTAACAAAACTAGGTTGCTGGAAATTTGAAATTGGATGTTAATGTAAGAATTGAATGGTTAGAACTTGTAATTCAGCTATGCAATTAATGAATTGATCAGGATCATGTTTAGACAATGTAAAATGGATGTTAAACAAGTAAATTGTTATCAACCAATGCTGAAAATGAAGGATAAAAGTATGAACATTGTCATATAGCCTATAAACTGCTTTTTAGTAAGAACCTATTGTGTAAATATAAAAATTAAGCTTTGTAACCAAGCTTTGACATAATTGTATGTATATGTTTATATGTATTGAAATAACCTTGTTGCCATGTTGAATTGTCTTGTGTATACATATTGATGAGTGTGTTTAATCATGAATTTGCTAGAGCAAGGAGTGAACTTGGTGGAAGGATAAAAGGAAATCATCTGAAGGCTAAAAACAAAGGAATAGCTACAAAAGACAATTGCTAGCTTGCTTGGATTGTATTTTGAGTGTAGTTACCTCTAGGGAAATCATCTAAAGTCATGTTTGAGATATGATGTTATCTTATTTTGATGAAATGGATCTTGAAACCACTTGACTTGTGAGCTAAGGTTCAATAGCCTAAGGGCTTAACATGAAATGGTCTTGCTTGACATGAATATGATCTTGAGCTTGATAACTTGAATAAATGGTAAATCAAACAACCTTGGTAGCTAGTTGGACTACGTAGAAGGGCATGCCTTAGAGTTTAGAGCTCATTGTGTACGGGTGGACTACGGTCCAGGGCTAAGGACCCTATTTGGCGATAGACGGAGGGTATGTATGTGGTCTTTGGCGACAATAAGAGGGTTTACCAGCACTACGGTGCATCTTATGGTGACAGTTGGTTGGAGACTCGATTACCTATACAAACTAAATACCAAGGGTTGTTTAATGAAATAACAAAGGTAATAACAATTCAAATATACATGACAAGCTTCTGCACCGGGTGGAAACTACCACAATCGACCATCATGGTGAAGTTTCGTGGATGTGGAAATTTTGTACCTTCACAAGGGGGTCGACTTCATTGAACAAGACGTGAGTGACTTCGCAAATATTGCAAATATGGGTCGTAATATATGAAAATCAAGCAGATAAATGTTGGGATGTTTGTCAAATGACCAATGATGAATTAAGTCCTATTTTCATCGCCTGTATCACCGAATTTCCAAAATTTAAAAGAATTGTATATAGCAACCGAGGAAAAGTATTAAAGGCCTTAGAGAATGTAAGATTTAAACTCCCGGAAAGATAACCGTAAATTTACGATACACTGGCAACAAAGAAAGCTAAACACTCTAAAGATCACTCTTCAAATTATACTTATACTGTAAGAGCAAATATATACCGAAACATCAATTGGTAATCAAATCCTCATCCTCAATTATCTCTGCTGATAGTAATGGGAATTCTGCAAAGCTATTTAGTATTCTACTTGCAAGTTCTCGTTGGGCACCACATCAAGTGTTATGCATCACAATCCAATGGAAGGCTTTTAAGGGAGCCTCTCGATCACTATAATAGGGATTGTCCCCAAAATCTTAATAAGGTTCCAAGTCGAACTCCTAGAAATGCTAGCTCACTTCCAATCGAAACAAGGGTCCTAAACAAGCCCAATCTAGAAATTAAGGGAGAGGCAAGGGAACCATTTGATTGCCTCTACTCACCAAGAATCTCGAGCCCATGCTCGAATCTATCATATCCGAGGATTGAATATGAAGAAGCACTGATGTCATAGCGGTACCGTTAAGCTAAATTTAACTCTTGTTTATGCTTAATAGACTCGATCCACTCATTCTTTCATATGCTCATCTTTAATTGTCAAATTGAACTTGAAGCCCGAAATTAAAACAAATCCATTTAGTATCGAATCCAATAGGGGAATTACAAATATAAGCCTAATCTATAAAGAATGCCCTTTGTACATTCGAAACATTCCTTTTATGTTGATCTATATTTACTCCCAACATGTGAATTTGATCTAGTGCTAGGACTAGATTGATTAAGCAAACATGAAGGCTAGGTAGATTGCTTAAATAGAGACTGTATCTTGGGGTTTAGGAAAAGAATCAATCCTCCTAATTGATAGAAAATCAACTTGAATCTTTGTTGGTATGGTACTACAAGATAAATTTAAATTTTGCATACCTAGTATGCCAATAGTGTCCGAATTTAATATGTTTTCTTGAGAAACTACTATCTCCCCCGTAATTGCAGGCGAGAGTTTGGGATTGAAGTTCCACTGAACAACTCTAAAAATCAATTACCCATATCAATGGCACCTGTTGAATTTAAGGAACCAAAGAAGTAATCTCATGAGCTACAAGATAAAGGCTTTACTCTGCATTGATTATGCATACCTGAACGAAAGCCATTTATTAAGAATTTATATCCTTTTCCTAGAATAGAAGATATCTTTGATCAACTCAAAGATGCTTTGGTATTCTCTAAGATCGACCTTCAATCGTGATACTATCAAATGAGGGTAAAAGAAGAAGACGTGCCCAAAATGACCGCTCTGCATTTGATATGGCCACTTTGAATTTCTCGTAATGCCATTCGCCAGCCGAATGCCCGCTACTTTCATGGATCTCATTAATCGAAGGTTCAAGCCCTATCTCGACAAGTTCATGGTAATCTTCATTGATGACATCATAGTTTACTCTTGGAACAAGAAAGAACACCTGAACATCAGCACCAGGCTGCAAACCTTCAGAGCGCCAATTGTCTTGTGTTCTCAAAATGTGAATTTCACAAACTAAGTCTTTCCTTCGGCCACAGCCATCTCCGCCAAGGAATTAAAGTAGACCCAAGAAAATTCAATCCATCCTATATTGAGACTCCGAGGGAATGTTAGTGAAACTATGAAGCTTGGCTGGATTAAATGAATATTATGCATTCTGTCAGCGACTTTATCCCATTGTAGTAAGTTTGACAAAGTTAACGAAAGGATTCTTGCTTTTGTTTGGTCGGAGAACCAACAACAATCTTCAATCAACTTAAACAAACCGCGACTCATGCACGGGTTCCTTATCAACCGGGAGTGGTAAAATTCTGTCATGATGATGCATCTCTGTTCAAGAACTAGGATGTGTCCCTATATTGCAAGATGGAAAAGTGGTAACATGCTTCAAGGCAATGAAACCACCACAGTCAAACTATCCAACACATGATCTAAGTGTGACTATCATGTTTTCTCTCAAAATATGGAACACTACTTATGGGTGAAGTACCAATCTCTTATAGGCCCTAAGAGTCTCAAGAATCTCCTAACTCGTAAAGATTTGAATCTGGGGAAAGAAGATGGCTTGAATTGCCAAAAGACTATGATTTAGTTATCGACTACCATCCGGAAAAAGAAACGAAAATCGACGCCTTAGTTGCAGACCATACTGCAAACTCCAAACCTAAATTCTAGTATATTCTCAATCAAATTTGAACTTACTTGAATTATAAGTAACTATTCTAACACTTACTTATTTTGCAAGTAACCACTGAAATTTTCCCTTAATGATCCCGTATCTTGTAGCTACTCCGCTATCAATGCTCATTTCGCTTATCCAAACGATGGAAATTTTTGTCTGAACTTCCAAGTTCAATCCAAATTAACTTTAGAATTAAAGAACTCAACAAATTAATCAGATCTTCAAAGATCGTATCCAAGCTATGAACTCATAGTCTAATTCTTCTCCCTTGAGTCAAAATGGACTCCTCTATTTCAAGGATAGAGTAGCGGTTCCTAATAACGAAGAACTAAGGAAAGAAATGTTACATGAAGCTCACCAAAGCTCATTCTCGGATTCACCCAGGATCCAAGTAAGATATACAAGGATAACTTTGGCAAAACAATGAAAAGTGAAACTCTTAAGAAATGAGGGTTGGTTCACCGCGGTAAAGCCAAACATCGAGCTCCTAATAGATTATTTCAACACCCACCCTCAAGGAAATGATCGTGATTACAATGGATTTCGTTAGTGGTCTTCCTTCTACTCTAAGAAATAACGATGTTGTATGGGTGATTGTTGATAGATTCACAAAGTCTACTCATTTCATCCATGTTCGAAAGAACATGAGCTTGGATACCTTAGTGAGCTATACATACGTGGTGATTCGATTACACGGCATACTCTCGACTATCATCTCCGATCGAGATCCCAGATTTGCTTATCGATTTTGGAAGTCTCTACAAAAAGCTCTTGGATCAATATGACCCAAGTACAGCTTCCATCCTCACCCGATGGACAAACGAAAGGATTATTCAAGTACTAGAAGACATGCTTCGTGTTTGTGTTATAGAGTTTGGGAAGAACTAGGAGAAATCTCTACCTCTAGTAGAGTTTGCTTACAAGAATATCTATCAAGCATCTATTCAGATGGGCAAATTGAAGCTCTAATCAAGAAATCATGAAGAAGCAATATCCCCATCTTTTCAATTCAAGTAAATTCGAGGACGATTTTATTTTAACGAGAGAATTGTAACACCCTAAATCCTAGCCTAGAAGTTTTGAAACCAATTGCTTAAGTTGATAGGTTAATTTAACCTAGAATTTAAGCTAAATTGATTAGTCAAGGATCTAATTGAAAGAATGAAAGAACAATGTGACCAAATTAAGGTGACAAACTTGTAAACTCTAGCAATTTTAAAGAATGCATGCTAAAATTTCAATATTCCATAGTTGCCCTTGATTAAATTAATATTAAGGATAAATTAAGGGACATATTGGACATTTCAAAAATCAATAACTTGGATTAGATGATTGTCATCATCTTCTTCATTACACTAGTGTTGCGAATTCAAGAAGAGAAAAGAGAGAAAGGAAAGATTGAGGGAGAAAGCTTGAATCTATGCCCTACAACCTTGATTTAGCTCCAAATTAAGTCTAGATAGCTTAGTGAGTAATTAAGCTTGAATCCATGCCCTACAACCTTGATTTAGCTCCAAATTAAGTCTAGATAGCTTAGTGAGTAAGGTAATTACTTGTTTCTCTTGTAAATCTCATGTTTGAATTGAAATGGAAATGTGATTTGAGTGTATAGATGCTGGAAATGTGATGAACATGTAATAGACTCATGTATAATTGTTGGAATTGATCTCAAAATTGTTAGATGACATGTTAGGTTGCATTACATGTTGAATTGTTGTGATTATATGCTGGAAAAAATTGGATGTTAAAGAATTGAATGGTTAGAACAAAACTATGAATTGATAATGATCATGTTTAGATAATGTAAATTGGATGTTAAACAATTATATTGTTAGCAACCAATGCTGTAAATGAATGGTGTAACAAAACTAGGTTGCTGGAAATTTCAAATTGATGTTAATGTTTAGTTAGAACTTGTAAATTGAGCTATGGAATTAATGAATTGATAATTATCATGTTTAGATAATGTAAATTGGATGTTAAAAAGCTAAATTGTTAGCAACCAATGCTGTAAATGAAGGATAAAAGTATGAACATAGTCATATAGCCTAGAAACTGTTTTAGTAAGAACCTACTGTGTAAACATGCAAAATTAAGCTTTGTAACCACGTTTCTCTATTTTGGATGCCTTGATTAATGAATTAACATTGACTAAACATGTTTAGGATGCCATATGAAATGAATTATATGGCCAAACACATTGGTTAAAATGAATTTAAGGAGTTAAAATGTGGACAGGTGCAATCTGCCCAGAATTGCTCTGTTATGGGCAGTCACTTTTAAAATTCACCAAAACTTGTATAGATCAAATTCATCGCTGAAATTTTAATGACATGATCCTTAGTATGTCTACTTTCATAAGGTGAAAACATAACTGAAAACTGGGTCCTATGCTGGAAACTGTAAATAGGAATAGTTGGACAGTGCAAACTGTCTAGGCAATGTAAATGCCCTATCTTTGAATAATAAACTGTATTAATTGGCTAATAAATAAAATGCAAGTCGACCATGGTCTTAAAAACAATTTTGTTATCTTTCAAACGGTATAAATTAATCAAAATTTCGACATATGATTTGAATGATATGCCTGTTTATGCATGTAGTGTGCAAGCTGCCAGGCAACAAAAGTTAAGCTAGTTGGAAACTGTTTTGTACACAATTTTATTGGACTATTTTGTAACAGTTTGGGATAATTAGATCCTGCCTAGTATTGTTTATTGAAATGTTGACAGAATTGTATGTATATGTTTATTGTATTGAAATAACCTTGCTGCCATGTTGAATTGTCTTGTGTATACATATTGATGAGTGTGTTTAATATTGAATTTGCTAGAGCAAGGAGTGAACTTGGTGGAAGGAGAAAAGGGAAATCATCCAAAGTCTAAGAACAAAGGAATAGCTATACAAGACAATTGCTAGCTTGCTTGGATTGTATTGTAAGTGTAGTTACCTCTAGGGTTAGGACTAGGTCCTAACAAATGTATTTTATTACATTCTTGACATGATAATGAATCTAAGCATGAACTTGACATAATAAGGGAAGGATGATTAAAGAAACACAAGAAACTTATCCTAATATTTAATACATGTCTATTTCGAAATGTTTATGCATGATTAGTGATAGCTTGGATGCTTGTATGTGCTATGATGCAACATGATTGAATGCTAAAGTCTTGTTTGAGAAATGATGTTATCTCATTTTGATGAAATGGATCTTGAAACCACTTGATTTGTGAGTTAAGGCTCAATAGCCTAAGGGCTTAACATGAAATGAACTTGAACTTGATAACATGAATAAATGGTAAATTGAATAACCTTGGTAGCTCGTTGGACTACGTAGAAGGGCATGCCTTAGAGTCTATAGCTCATTGTGTATGGGTGGACTACGGTCGGGCTAAGGCCCCTATTTGGCGCACAGACGGATGGTACATATGTGGTCTTTAGCGACAATAGGATGGTTTACCAGCACTACGGTGCATCTTGTGGCGATAGTTGGTTGGAGACTCGATTACCCATACAAACTAAGTACCAAGAGGGTTGTTTAATGAAATAACAAATGTAATAACAATTCAAATATACATGATACTTGTCTTGTATGCTAAGAAATGTATGTTTGGTTGCTTTGCTAGCCTTGTTCATTGTTTGTTTTGTTTTAGTTCGAATGATTGTTTCTTCTTGCTTGATAATTGCCGAATACTTTGGATGATTATTGAAGTCAAGTATGATTGTGTAATGCTTGTATTGTCCTTGCCTTGTCTATGTCTTGCTTAGTTCGATTGTCATACCTTGTCTTGTCCTTGCTTCCTTGCTAAGTAACACTCTCGACTGAGTTACTACTAGCCCAGTAGGGGTGTTACATATTAATTGGTAATCAGAGCTTTAGGTTTTGTAAATTCTAGGACTAAATCGGGCTATCATGCATCATATAGGATACTCTTGCCACCTAGGAGACTTGTATTGAATAGCTTGTGTCTTTCTTATTAAACCAAACCCCTAATTCTTCTATTTGAATGTAGAATTTCTGAAACAAGTCTAGGTTGGGATAATGAAAGTCTTGAAGGATCCTCAAATGAAGGAGATAGTGTGAGGATAGAGCAGAATCCTCCTCAACAACAAGCTCAAAACCGAGCTCAAGCTGCTGCTCAACAGGAAGCTCCTATTATCAATCCTGTGCAGCAAGAATGTCTTCTAAGTATGAAGGAGATGTTCAATCATCTTGTATTTGCTTTAAAACAATATCATCCTATTGCTCCTACTATTCTTGTGCCAAACCGAGCCCCAACCGACAAATTGGCTCAACATCGGGCTTATACCTTCACTTGGCACCAATAAAGCGAACCCAGTAGCTAAGTAACTGTTAGAAGCCTCTACTCGAATCCTTAGCAAGCAATTACCTTGTCCCGATGAGCACAAGCTCGAATATGCTATAGCTTTGTTTGAGATGAAGCTTTAAGCTGGTAGGAAACTACTACACTAATCGCCATTGTTTTGAGGCGTGGCGGAAATTCTTCCTTGATTAATTCAGGAAGAAGTATATCAGTGAACAATATCTGGCCGAGCACCATAAACGTTTCTTGTACCTCAAGCTAGGGGGGCGACCTATTGAACAGTACGTGAGTGGCTTCTCCAAGTATTGCAAATATGGGTCAGAATATTTCATAACCGAAGCTGATAAATTAAGTCCTATTTTCACCGTACAGGTATCATTGACTAAATTTGGTGAATTGGGTTATAGCAACCGAGGCAAAGATGAAGGCCTCGGAGAAACGTAAGAGTGGAAACTCCTAGAAAGATAAACGATCCAGAAATGATGGCAAGCCACACTGGCAGTCAAAGAAAGCTAAACACTCTAAAGATCACTCTTCAAATTATACTCATGTCTAGAAGAGCAATTATATACCGAAACCTCAATCGGTAATCAAATCCTCATCCCCAATCATCTCTATTGATAGTACGGGGAATTCTGGTAAAGATATTCAGTATTCTACTTGCAAGTTCAGTCAGAAGCACCACACCAAGCATTGTAGAAAACAATCCAATCTCTGTTTCTTATGTGGAGCCTCTGATCACTATATTAGGGATTGTCCCCAGAATCCCAATAAGGTTCCAAGTCGAACTCCTAGAAATGCTAGCTCAGCTCTATCCAATCGAAACAAGGGTCCTAAACAAGCCCAATCTAGAAATTAAGGGAGAGGCAAGGGGAACCATTTGATTGCCTCTACTCACCAAGAATCTCGAGCCACCTCGAGATCTATCATATCCAAGGATTGGAATATGAAGAAGCACACCGATGTCATAGCAGTACCGTTAAGCTAAATTCAACTCTTGTTTATACTTTAATAGACTCGAGATCCACTCATTCTTTCATATGCTCATCTTTCATTGTCAAATTGAACTTGAAGCCTAAAAGTTGTAAAATAAAGCCTTGTAGTATCGAATCCAATAGGGGGAATTACAAATATAAGCCTAATCTATAAAGAATGCCCTTTGTACATTCGAAACATTCCCTTTTATGTTGATCTATATTTACTCCCAACATGTGAATTCGATCTAGTGCTAGGACTAGATTGATTAAGCAAACATGAAGCCTAGGTTGATTGCTTAAATAGGAGACTGTATCTTCAGTGTTTAAGAAAAGAATCAATCCTCCTAATTTATAGAAAACCAACTTCAATCTTTGCTGGTATGGTATTACAAGATGAATTTGAATTCAGCTTACCTAGTATGCCAATCATGTCCGAATTTATTGATGTTTTTCCCGAGGAACTAACTGGTCTCACTCTAATGAGAAGTAGAGTTCGGGATTGAAGTTCCACCTATAACAACTCTGGTGTCCATGACTCCATATCAAATGGCTTTGTTGAATTGAAGGAACTTAAGAAGCAACTCCAAGAGCTACAAGATAAAGGCTTTATTCGCCTAGCTCATCTCTTGGGGTGCACCACTCCTGTTCGTGAAGAAGAAAGACGGGACCATGAGACTCTGTACTAATTATAGACAATTGAAAAAGCTTATTATTAAGAATCGATATCCTTTTCCTAGAATAGAAGATATCTTTGATCAACTCAAAGATGCTTTGGTATTCTCTAAGATCGACCTTCAATCAGGATACTATCAAATGAGGGTAAAGGAAGAAGACGTGCCCAAAACGACCGTTCATACTTGATATGGCCACTATGAATTTCTCATAATGTCATTCGGGCTAACGAATGCTCCGGCTACTTTCATGGATCTCATGAATCGAGGGTTCAACCACTATATCGACAAGTTCATGGTAATCTTCATTGATGACATCATAGTTTACTCTTGGAACAAGAAAGAACACTCCGAACATCTCATAATTGTATTGCAAACTCTTCGAGAGCGTCAATTGTTCGCAAAGTTCTCTAAATGTGAATTCTGGCTAAACGAAGTCTCTTTCCTTGGCCACGTCATCTCTGCCGAAGGAATTAAAGTAGACCTGAAGAAAATTCAATCCATCCTGGATTGGAGACCTCCGAGGAATGTTAGTGAAATCATAAGCTTTCACGATTTAGCCGGGTATTATTGGTGATTTGTCAAAGGATTCTCATCCATTGTAGTAAGTTTGACAAAGTTAACCCGAAAGGATACACCTTATGTTTGCTCTGGAAACCAACAATGAAGCTTCAATCAACTTAGGCAAGCCCTAGCTCGTGCTCCAATTCTTATCCAACCAAAATCGGGCAAGGAGTACATTGTTTACAGTGATGCATCTCATCTATGGCTAGGATGTGTTCTAATGCAAGTTGGAAAAGTGATTGCTTATGCTTCAAGGCAACTGAAACCATACGAGTCAAACTATCCAACACAGGATCTAGAATTGGCAGCTATCATATTCACACTCAAAGTCTGGAGACATTACTTGTATGGGGAGAAATGTAACCTATTTCGATATCACAAGAGTCTCAAATATCTCCTGACTCAGAAAGATTTGAATTTGAGACATAGAAGATGGCTAGAATTGCTTAAAGACTACGATTTGGTTATCGACTACCATCCGGGGAATGCAAACGTGGTTGCTAATGCCCTTAGTCGTAAACCATACTCGGGTAAACCCCTAAATGTAAATTCTAGTATATTTCAATCAGAATTTGAACTTACTTGAATCACAAGTAACCATTCAAACACCTTACTTGTTTTGCAAGTAACTACTCAAAATTTTCCTTAATGATCCTGTGTATTCTTTGTAGCTATTCCGGCTATCAATGCTCATTTCCGTTTATAAAAAGGACATAAATTTTTATCTGAACTTCAAGTTCAATCCAGCTTAATCTCGATAATTAAAAAGCTCCATCAAACTAATGTCGATCTTCAGAAAATCATATCCAAGTTAGACTCTGAGTCAAATTTTGACTTCTCCCTTAATTCAAATGGATTCCTCTATTTCAAGGATAGAGTGTGTGTTCCTAACAATGAGGAACTAAGACAAGAAATGCTACAAGAAGCTCACCAAAGCTCATTCTCGATTCACCCGGGATCTCTTAATATGTACAAGGATCTAAAGCCACTATATTGGTGGCCGGGTATAAAATCGGCTATCACAGACTTTGTATCGAAGTGCCTGACTTGTGAAAGAGTTAAAGCTAAACATCGAGCTCCTACTAGATTACTTCACCAATCGAATTCCCTCGGTGGAAATGGGATCGTATTACAATGGATTTCGTTAGTGGTCTTCCTTCTACTCTAAGAAATAACGATGTTGTATGGGTGATTGTTGATAGATTCACAAAGTCTACTCATTTCATCCATGTTCGAAAGAACATGAGCTTGGATACCTTAGCGAGCTATACATCTGTGAAGTGATTCGATTACACGGCATACCTACAGCTATCATCTCCGATCGAGATCCCAGATTTGCTTATCGATTTTGGAAGTCTCTACAAAAGCTCTTGGGACCAACATAAATCTAAGTACAGCCTTCCATCCTCGGTCGATGGACAAACTGAAAGGATTATTCAAGTACTAGAAGACATGCTTCGTGCTTGTGTTATAGAGTTTGGGAAGAACTAGGAGAAATCTCTACCTCTAGTAGAGTTTGCTTACAAGAATATCTATCAAGCATCTATTCAGATGGGCAAAATTCGAAGCTCTATACCGGAGGAAGTGTAGAACTCCATTATGTTGGTCTGAATTAGGGGAAAACAAAGCGCTAAGGCCTCAATTGCTTCGGGAAACCGAAGAGCAAGTGAAAATCATTCATGGTCGATTGAAGGTAGCCTTCAATAGACAAAAGGCGTATGCAGATTTAAAACTGAGAGACATTCAACATAATGTTGGAGACAAGGTTTTTCTCAAAGTCTCTCCTTTGAAGAAAGTCCTTCGATTTGGAAGAAAAGGGAAACCCAGTCCCCGATTCATGGGTCCATTCAAATCACTAAAAGAATTGGACCGGTGGCCTATCGATTAGCTCTCCTGGAGAATTCGATAGAATCCACAATGTATTCCTCGTATCTATGCTCAGAAAATACATATCAAATCCATCCCATATCCTTGAACCGGAAGAAGTTGAGTTGAACCCTGACCTGTCTACGAAGAAGAGCCTGTCCAGGTTCTTGATCGGGAAGTAAGAAAGCTTAGGAACAAGATTGTTCCTCTTGTCAAGGTCTTGTGGAGAAACCACAAGATAGAAGAAGCTACTTTGGAATATGAAGAAATCATGAAGAAGCAATATCTCCATCTATTCGATTCAGGTAAATTCGAGGACTAATTTATTTTATGGGGAGAATTGTAACACCCTAAATCCTAGCCTAGAAGTATTGAAACCAATTGCTTAAGTTGATAGGTTAATTGAACCTAGAATTTAAGCTAAATTGATTAGTTAAGCATCTAATTGAAAGAATGAAAGAACAATGTGACCAAATTAAGGTGACCAACTTGTAAACTCTAGCAATTTTAAAGAATGCATGCTAAAGTTTCAATATTCCATAGTTGCCCTTGATTAAGTTAATATTAGGGATAAATTAAGGGACATATTGGACATTTCACAAATCCAATAACTTGGAATAGATTATTGTCATCATCTTCTTCATTACACTAGTGCCGAATTCAAGAAGAGAAAAGAAAGAAAGGAAAGCTTGAGGTAGAAAGCTTGAATCCATGCCCTGCAACCTTGATTTAACTCCAAATTAAGTCTAGATAGCTTAGTGAATAAGGTAATTACTTGTTTCTCTTGTAAATTTCATGTTTGAATTGAAATGGAAATGTGATTTGAGTGTATAGATGTTGGAAATGTGATGAACATGTAATAGACTCATGTATAATTGTAGGAATTGATCTCAAAATTGTTAGATGACATGTTAGGTTGCATTACATGTTGAATTGTTGTGGTTATACGCTGGAAATTATGTGTAGGGAATGGTGTAACAAAACTAGGTTATGGGAAATTTGAAATTGGATGTTAATGTAAGAATTGAATGGTTAGAACTTGTAACTGAGCTATGGAATTAATGAATTGATCATGATCATGTTTAGATAATGTAAATTGGATGTTAAACAAGCTAAATTGTTAGCAACCAATGCTGGAAATGAAGGATAAAAGTATGAACATAGTCATATAGCCTGAAATTGTTTTAGTAAGAACCTATTGTGTAAACATGCAAAATTAAGCTTTGTAACCAAGTTGCTCTGTTTTGGCTGCCTTGATTAAAGAATTAACATTGACTAAACATGTTTAGGATGCCATATGAAATGAATTATAGGGCCAAAACATTGATTAGAATGAATTTAAGGAGTTAAAATATGGATGGGTGCAATCTGCCCAGAATTGCTCTGTTCTGGGCAGTCAATTTGAAAATTCACCAAAATTTGTATAGATCAAATTAAGTGATGAAATTTTAATGACATGATCCTTAGCATGTCTACTTTCATAAGGTGAAAACATAACTGAAAACTGGGTCCTATGCTGGAAACTATAAATAGGAATAGCTGGACAGTGCAAACTGTATAGGCAGTGTAAATGCCCTATCTTTGAACAATAAACTGTATTAATTGGTTAAGAACTAAAATGCAAGTATACCATGGACTTAAATACAATTTTTTTATCTTTCCAACGGTATAAATTAATCAAAATTCCGACATAGGAAATGAAAGATATGCCTATTTAAGCAAGTAGTGTGCAAGCTGCCAGGCAGCAGCAGTTAAGCTAGTTGGAAACTGTTTTGTACACAGCTTTATTGGACTGTTTTGTAACAGTTTGGGATAATTAGATCCTGCCTAGTCTTGTTTATTGAAATGTTGACAGAATTGTATGTATATGTTTATATGTATTGAAATAACATTGCTGCCATGATGAATTGTCTTGTGCATACATATTGATGAGTGTGTTTAATCATGAATTTGCTAGAGTAAGGAGTGAACTTGGTGGAAGGAGAAAAGGGGAATCATCCAAAGGCTAAGAACAAAGGATTAGGTATACAAGACAATTGCTAGCTTGCTTGGTTTGTATTGTGAGTGTAGTTACCTCTAGGGTTAGGACTAGGTCCTAACCAATGTATTTTATTACATTCTTGACATGATTATGAATCTAAGCATGAACTTGACATAAACAGGGGAAGGATGATTAAAGAAAGACATGAAACTTTATCCTAGTATTGAATACATGTCTATTTCGAAATATTTATGCATGATTAGTGATAGCTTGGATGCTTGTACGTGCTTGGATGCAACATGATTGAATGCTAAAGACTTGTTTGAGATATGATGTTATCTCATTTTGATGAAATGGATCTTGAAACCACTTGACTTGTGAGCTAAGGCTCAATAGCCTAAGGGCTTAACATGAAATGATCTTGCTTGACATGAATATTATCTTGAACTTGATAACTTGAATAAATGGTAAATTGAACAACCTTGGTAGCTAGTTGGACTACGTAGAAGGGCATGCCTTAGAGTCTAGAGCTCATTGTGTACGGGTGGACTACGGTCCAGGGCTAAGGACCCTATTTGGCGACAGACGGAGGGTACATATGTGGTCTTTGACGACAGTAGGAGGGTTTACAACCACTACGGTGCATCTTGAGGTGACAGTTGGTTGGAGACTCGATTACCTATACAAACTAAGTACCAAGGGGGTTGTTTAATGAAATAATAAATGTAATAACAATTCAAATATACATGATACTTGTCTTGTATGCTAAGAAATGTATGTTTGGTTGCTTTGCTAACCTTATTCATTGTTTATTTTGTTTTAGTTCGAATGATTGTTTCTTCTTGCTTGATAATTGCCGAATACTTTGGACGAGTATTGAAGTCAAGTATGATTGTGTAATGCTTGTATTGTCCTTTCCTTGTCTGTGTCTTGCTTGGTTCGATTGTCATACCTTGTCTTGTCCTTGCTTGCTTTTAAGTAACGCTCCCGAACTGAGTTACTACTAGCCCGGGTATGGGGTGTTACATATTAATTGGTAATCAAAGCTTTAGGTTTAGTCAATTCTAGGACTAAACCGGGCTATCATGCATCATATAGGATACTTGTGCCACCTAGAGACTTGTATTGAATAGCATGTGTCTTTTTATTAAACCTAACCCCTAATTATTCTATTTGAATGTAGAATTTCTGAAACAAGACTTGTTCGGGATAATGAAAGTCTGAAGGATCCTCAAATGAAGGAGATAGTGGGAGGATGGAGCAGAATCCTCCTCAACAACAAGCTCAAAACCAAGCTCAAGCTGCTGCTCAATAGGAAGCTCCTGTTATCAATCTTGTGCAGCAATAATGTCTTCTAAGTATGAAGGAGATGTTCAATCATCTTGTATCTGCTTTAAAACAATATCAACCTATTGCTCCCTACTGTTGGTGTGCCAAACCAAGCCCTAATTGACAAACCGGCTCAACATCGGGCTTATACCTTCACCGCTCCGATGAAGCGAACCTAGAAGTAGTGAGCATCGGCTAGAAGCCACTAATCGAATCCTTACCAAGCAATTACCTTGTTTTGATCAGCACAAGCTTGAATATGCTATAGCTTTGTTCGCACGAAGCTTTAAGCTGGTGGGAAACTACTACACCGATTGCCCATGTAGAAAGCTGTGGACGTGGAAATTCTTGTACCTCAAGCAAGGGGCTGACCTATTGAACGAAGACGTGAGTGACTTCTCGCAAATATTGCAAATATGGGTGAGAATATATGAAAAATCAAGCAGATAAATGTTGGATGTTTATTAATGGACTGAATGATGAATTAAGTCCTATTTTCACTGCCCTGGGTATCACCGACTTCCAAAATTTGGTGAACAGGGTTATAGCAACCGAGGAAAAGATGAAGGCCTTAGAGAAACGTAAGACTAGAAACTCCTGGAAAGATAAACGATCCAGAAATGATGACAAGCCACTCTGGCAGTCAAAGAAAGCTAAACACTCTAAAGATCACTCTTCAAATTATACTTATGTCCAGAAGAGCAGTTATATACCGAAACATCAATTGGTAATCAAATCCTCATCCTCAATCATCTCTGTTGATAGTACGGGGAATTCTGGTAAAGCTATTTAGTATTCTACTTGCAAGTTCTGTTAGAAGCACCACACTGGGCAGTGCAGAACACAATCCAATATGTGTTTCTTATGTGGAGCCTCTGATCACTATATTAGGGATTGTCCCCAAAATCTTAATAAGGTTCCAAGTCGAACTCCTAGAAATGCTAGCTCAGCTCTCTCCAATCGAAACAAGGGCCCTAAACAAGCCAGTCTGGAAATCAAGGGAGAGGCAAGGGGAACCATTCGAATGCCCCTACTCACCAAGAATCTCGAGCCCATGCTCGAATCTATCATATCCGAGGATTGGAATATGAAGAAGCACCTGATGTCATAGCAGGTACCGTTAAGCTAAATTTAACTCTTGTTTATGCTTTAATAGACTCTGGATCCACTCATTCTTTCATATGCTCATCTTTAATTGTCAAATTGAACTTGAAGCCTGAAATTGTAAAACAAATCCATTTAGTATCGAATCCAATAGGGGGAATTACAAATATAAGCCTAATCTGTAAAGAATGCCTTTTGTACATTCGAAACATTCCCTTTTATGTTGATTTATATGTACTCCCAACATGTGAATTTGATCTAGTGCTAGGACTAGATTGGTTAAGCAAACATGAAGGCTAGGTAGATTGCTTAAATAGGAGACTGTATCTTTGGGGTTTAGGAAAAGAATCAATCCTCCTAATTGATAGAAAATCAACTTGAATCTTTGTTGGTATGGTACTACAAGATAAATTTAAATTTTGCATACCTAGTATGCCAATAGTGTCTGAATTTATTGATGTTTTTTCGAGAAACTACTTGGTCTCCTGTAATCAGAGAAGTAGAGTTTGGGATTGAAGTTCCACCTGAAACAACTCTAGTGTCCATCACTCCATATCGAATGGCACCTGTTGAATTTAAGGAACTAAAGAAGCAACTTCATGAGCTACAAGATAAAGGCTTTACTCGGTATTGATTATAGACAATTGAACGAGCTTACGATTAAGAATTTATATCCTTTTCCTAGAATAGAAGATCTCTTCGATCAACTCAAAGATGCTTTGGTATTCTCTAAGATCGACCTTCAATCGGATACTATCAAATGAGGGTAAAAGAAGAAGACGTGCCCAAAATGACCGTTCGTACTTGATATGGCCACTTTGAATTTCTCGTAATGCCATTCGGGCTAATGAATGCTCCGGCTACTTTCATGGATCTCATTAATCGAAGGTTCAAGCCCTATCTCGACAAGTTCATGGTCGTCTTCATTGATGACATCCTAGTTTACTCCCGGAAGAAGGAAGAACACTGAACATCTCAAAATCATATTGCAAACTCTTCGAGAACGTCAATTATTCGCAAAGTTCTCTAAATGTGAATTCTAGCTAAACGAAGTCTCTTTCCTTGGCCGTGTCATCTCTGCAGAAGGAATTAAAGTAGACCCGAAGAAAATTCAATCCATCCTATATTGGAGACCTCCGAGGAATGTTAGTGAAATCATAAGCTTTCTCGGTTTAGCCAGGTATTACCAGTTATTTGTCAAAGGATTCTCATCCATTGCCGCAAGTTTGACAAAGTTAACCCGAAAGGATACACCTTATGTTTGGTCGGAAAGCCAACAATGAAGCTTCGATCAACTTAGGCAAGCCCTAACTCATGCTCTAGTTCTTATCCAACCAGAATCGGGCAAGGAGTACACTGTTTACAGTGGTGCATCTCATCTAGGGCTAGGATGTGTTCTAATGCGAGGTGGAAAAGTCGTTGCTTATGCTTCAAGGCAATTGAAACCACACGAGTCAAACTATCAACACACGATCTAGAATTGGCAGCTATCATATTCCCACTCAAAATATGGAGACATTACTTGTATGGGGAGAAATGTAACTTGTTCACAGACCACAAGAGTCTCAAATATCTCCTGACTCAGAAAGATTTGAATCTGAGACAAAGAAGATGGGTAGAATTGCTTAAAGACTACGATTTGGTTATCGACTACCATCCGAGGAATGCAAACGTGGTTGCTGATGCCCTTAGTCGTAAACCATACTCGGGTAAAGCCCTAAATCTAAATTCTAGTATATTTCAATCACATTTGAACTTACTTGAATCACAAGTAACCATTTGAACACCTTACTTGTTTTGCAAGTAACTACTCAAAATTTTCCTTAATGATCCTGTGTATTCTTTGTAGCTATTCCGGCTATCAATGCTCATTTCCGTTTATCCAAAGGACAAAAATTCTTGTCTGAACTTCAAGTTCAATCTAGCTTAATCTCGAGAATTAAAGAGCTCCAGCAAACTGATCCCAATCTTTAGAAGATCATATCCAAGTTAGACTCTGAGTCAAATTTTAACTTCTCCCTTAAGTCAAATGGACTCCTCTATTTCAAGGATAGAGTGTGTGTTCCTAACAATGAGGAATTAAGACAAGAAATGTTACAAGAAGCTCACTAAATCTCATTCTCGATTCACCCGGGATCTGTTAAGATGTACAAGGATCTAAAGCCACTATACTGGTGGCGGTATGATCGGCTATCACAAACTTCGTATCGAAGTGCGACTTGTCAAAGAGTTAAAGTCGAACATCGAGTTCCTTTGGATTACTTTAGCCAATCAAATTCCTCCGTAGAAATGGGATCGTATTGCAATGGATTTTGTTAGTGTCTTAATTCTACTCCAAGAAAGAACGATGTTGTATGGGTGATTGTTGATAGATTCACAAAGTCGACTCATTTCATCCATGTTCAAAAGAACATGAGCTTGGATACCTTAGCCGAGCTATACATCCGTGAACTGATTCGATTACACGGCGTACCTACAGCTATCATCTCTGATCGAGCTCCCAGATTAGCTTCGCGATTTTGGAAGTCTCTACAGAAAGCTCTTGGGACCAAAGTAAATCTAAGTCTGACTTTCCATCCTCGGTCGATGGACAATCTGAAAAGGATTATTCAAGTACTAGAAGACATGTTTCGTGCTTGTGTTATAGAGTTTGGGAAGAATTGGGAGAAATCTCTACCCCTAATAGAGTTTGCTTACAACAATAGCTATCAAGCATCTATTCAGATGGCACCATTCAAAGCTCTATATAGGAGGAAGTGTAGAACTCCCTTATGTTGGTCTGAATTGTGGGAAAACAAAGTGCTAGGGCCTCAATTGCTTTGGGAAACCGAATAGCAAGTGAAAATTATTCATGATCGATTGAAGGCAGCCTTCAATCGACAAAAGGCGTATGCATATTTAAAACGGAGTGACATTCAACATAATGTTGGAGACAAGGTTTTTCTCAATGTCTCCCCTTGGAAGAAAGTCATTTGATTTGGAAGAAAATGGAAACTCAGTCCCCGATTCATTGGTTCATTCAAAATCACTAAAAGAATTTGACCAGTGGCCTATCGATTAGCTCTCCCTGGAGAATTCAATAGAATCCACAATGTATTCCACATATCTATGCTTAGAAGATATAGATCAGATCCATCCCATATCCTTGAACCAGAAGAAGTTGAGTTGAACCCTGACTTGTCCTACGAAGAAGAGCCTATCTAGATTCTTGATCGGAAAGTAAGAAAGCTTAGGAACAAGATTGTTCCTCTTGTCAAGGTCTTGTGGAGAAACCACAAGATACAAGAAGCTACTTGGGAATCTAAAGAAATCATGAAGAAGCAATATCCCCATCTATTCGATTCAAGTAAATTCGAGGACGAATTTATTTTAGGGGGAGAATTGTAACACCGTAAATCCAAGCCTAGAAGTATTGAAACCAATTCCTTAAGTTGATAGGTTAATTGAACCTATAATTTAAGCTAAATTGATTAGTCAAGGATCTAATTGAAGAATGAAAGAACAATGTGACCAAATTAAGGTGACCAACTTGTAAACTCTAGCAATTTTAAAGAATGCATGCTAAAGTTTCAATATTCCATAGTTGCCCTTGATTAAGTTAATATTAAGGATAAATTAAGGGACATATTGGACATTTCACAAATCTAATAACTTGGATTAGATGATTGTCATCATCTTCTTCATTACACTAGTGCCGAATTCAAGAAGAGAAATGAGAGAAATGAGAGCTTGAGGGAGAAAGCTTGAATCCATGCCCTACAACCTTGATTTAGCTCCAAACTAAGTCTAGATAGCTTAGTGAGTAAGGTAATTACATGTTTCTCTTGGAAATTTCATGTTTGAATTGTTTGAATTGAAATAGAAATGTGATTTGAGTGTATGGATGCTGGAAATGTGATGAACATGTAATAGACTCATGTATAATTGTTGGAATTGATCTCAAAATTGATAGATGACATGTTAGGTTGCATTACATGTTGAATTGTTGTGGTTATATGCTGGAAATTATGTGTAAGGAATGGTGTAACAAAACTAGGTTGCTGGAAATTTGAAATTGGATGTTAATGTAAGAATTGAATGGTTAGAACTTGTAATTCAGCTATGCAATTAATGAATTGATCAGGATCATGTTTAGACAATGTAAAATGGATGTTAAACAAGTAAATTGTTATCAACCAATGCTGAAAATGAAGGATAAAAGTATGAACATTGTCATATAGCCTATAAACTGTTTTAGTAAGAACCTATTGTGTAAATATAAAAAATTAAGCTTTGTAACCAAGCTTTGACATAATTGTATGTATATGTTTATATGTATTGAAATAACCTTGTTGCCATGTTGAATTGTCTTGTGTATACATATTGATGAGTGTGTTTAATCATGAATTTGCTAGAGCAAGGAGTGAACTTGGTGGAAGGATAAAAGGGAAATCATCTGAAGGCTAAAAACAAAGGAATAGCTACAAAAGACAATTGCTAGCTTGCTTGGATTGTATTTTGAGTGTAGTTACCTCTAGGGAAATCATCTAAAGTCATGTTTGAGATATGATGTTATCTTATTTTGATGAAATGGATCTTGAAACCACTTGACTTGTGAGCTAAGGTTCAATAGCCTAAGGGCTTAACATGAAATGGTCTTGCTTGACATGAATATGATCTTGAGCTTGATAACTTGAATAAATGGTAAATCAAACAACCTTGGTAGCTAGTTGGACTACGTAGAAGGGCATGCCTTAGAGTTTAGAGCTCATTGTGTACGGGTGGACTACGGTCCAGGGCTAAGGACCCTATTTGGCGATAGACGGAGGGTATGTATGTGGTCTTTGGCGACAATAAGAGGGTTTACCAGCACTACGGTGCATCTTATGGTGACAGTTGGTTGGAGACTCGATTACCTATACAAACTAAATACCAAGGGGGTTGTTTAATGAAATAACAAAGGTAATAACAATTCAAATATACATGATACTTGTATTGGATGCTAAGAAATGTATGTTTGGGTACTTTGCTAGCCTTGTTCATTGATTGTTTTGTTTTAGTTTGAATGATTGTTTCTTCTTGCTTGATAATTGCCGAATACTTCGGATGATTATTGAAGTCAAGTATTATTGTGTAATGCTTGTATTGTCCTTGCCTTGTCTATGTCTTGCTTGGTTCGAATGTCATACATGTCTTGTCCTTGCCTCCTTTTTAAGTAACGCTCCCGAACTGAGTTACTACTAGCCTGGGTAGGGGGTGTTACAAATCCATTGCCAATTTATGCAATTTTTAACTTAAAGACGGGGCAATTTACAACACTGGACAGTTTGCACTGTCCCTAGTGTTTCTTTTCTACAATTCATTCTACAATCCATAATCCAGTTCTGTTTTCTCCTAATGAATTTAGACATGTTAAGGCACTGCCCATAAAATTTTCAGCCTTAAATTCCATTTATGCAATTTATGGTGATTTTTCAAACTTACTGCCCAGAACAAAGTTTTATAGGCAGATTACACTAGGTTAAGCTTCTAGCTTCGTAATCCATTTAAACAAGATTCTAACGTTATAATTCAACTTATTTTTCATATTCCTACATGTCTAGGTCAGTCTAATTCACCTAGCAATGTGATAAAAACAGTGCAGAATATACAATTAAGCATGTTTACACATTTTTATCTAGCGAAACAGTCCCTAATCGAAACTAGTTTCAACCATGATTCCTATTTTCAATTTCCAACATCTAGGATAGCATTTCACCATCAATTTGGCTATTGACAACATCAATTTCTCTTACTCATTCGAATGGCATATCAATTTCATGGATTAATCAATCAATTGAACTTCTTAACTAGTTCTTAGCATCAACTCACTAATCATTCATCAATTTCATGTAATTCAAGCAAGAACCCTAAATATACATGCATCATTTGAATCTATAATGCATTAAAGAAGAGATCTTACCTTCCTAACAAGATAATATGAATGCTAGCTATTTCAATTTCTCCAAATTTCAACCTTGCATCAATGAACATGGATTTTTCTCTCTCAAGTTCTTTTCTCTCTATTTTGTTCATATGGTTCAGCCAAAGGAGGAAGATGGTGATAGATCATGAATTAATTCCTCCCTAAAATGACTAATTTGTCCTTAATTATTCACTAATTAATGACATGTGTAGGGGTATTCTAGAAATGTATGAATTTTGCATGCATTCCTTCAATTTGTTGTCTGTTTTATTTTGGTCACTTATACATTAGGTCACTACTTTTTCTTTTATAACATTGCAGTCCTTATTAACTAGATCTAGTATCTTGCTTTCAATCAATTAGGGATCAAATGAAAGCTTGTAGTAACTTCTTTTATACTAGTTTTGAGGATATTACAGTACTTTAGTAAAAGTACCTTATAATATGAAAACTGGTTGAAAACTTGAGATATAATTGAATTCTTTATTGGATCTTGAAATGTAAGATAGAAAGTGGTCTTTAGTAGATGCATTTCTTGTGATTAAAAGTGGTTGGCATGTTATGAAATGTTTGCCATGATTTGTATGCTTTATATATATGAACTAGAACTTTAGTCTCTTGAATGATAACCTAACTCTGGGCAAGGAAAATATGTCTAAGTTGGAAATACTATAAAATTTAGGATGAATATCATTGAACCTTTCTACATTTGTTGATCAAAAGGGTGACATAATGAGAATAAGTATAGAATAAGAATGATTCACAATTGTGCATGAACATTGGATCATGGCTACACTCAATCGAGTAGATGGATGAAAATGTGTGACATGCAAGAATTGAGAGCATGCTTGACAAGAAAGAACAATGGTTATACTATGTGGTATTTCGATCATAGTTTTATACTAATTTTTTGAGATAATAATCCATGACTTTTGAATACTTTAATATTGATAAGCTAATAAGAATTGAACTATAATGACCATAAGTGAGTATAACTATACTAATTAAACCAGAAACTACGTCCACTTTTGAATTTAGTTTGAAATAATCTGTTTCGGTTTATGCTTGATCAAGATTTATGATTGTTGAAGTATAATTGAGGAGTGAGTCCTATTTATGATTCTTTTCGATTGGAATGTGAAAATCAATGGAAAAATTACAATTAATTTGTGTACATGTTTGATAGGATGAGAAGTAATCTATAATTCATTCAATAATGTGATAAGTTCCTTTGTGATAATTGAAAAGAAATGCAATAAGAGTTTCACATGTTGTGAATTTCAGCCTTGAACAAAATGGCAATAAGCCTTGAGGGCATGATAATATGATTATTGAGCTATGCTCACTTGTTATAAGAAAGATGCTTTAAATATGAAAGCCTTGGTTTCAAGTCAGTCATAGGTATAGTTGGCATGCCACAGAGTCCATCGAGCTCGCTAGTTAGACTACGGTCCTGGACTATGGTCCCTTGTTGTTAAAGATCAAATGATCTATTGGTACTTTGTGTACCCTTGTTTGTTACTGTTTGTATAGGATTCATGTACCTAGACAGTACATTCGATCTTCAAGGCTATGTTGATAAGAAATTATGGAATCTACAATGAAATGATTTAAAGAATATTGGAATAACTTGAGTAACAAGTATAGCTTATGTTCTTGAATTCAAATCATTCATTTGAGAAATTAACAAGGTTGTAATGGTACATGATATCTTGCTGAGAGTACGGTGTATCATTGCTTATGAATAATATAACAATCATGTATATAAACGGTGAATTAATATGTGTCTTACTTTTTACTAATAGCTTCTTATTTGAGTTATTGACATATATGATTGGTGTGATTGTTGAGTGGAATGAATCGAATAGTGTCTTATAAATTAAGTAAATGTGAGAAGATATTATATGATACAACTAATGCTTGATGATTAAGTGATTTAGGTATGGTTATACTTATTAAGAGGAAATCCAGAAAACTATAAGTTATGAATGAATTGTAGTAGTTATTTGTTTGATAAGTAATCATATATCATTTGAATTTCGGAACCCTTTAGGACTAGATATGTTGGTTAATGATTAAGCTCAACTTGTTTCAATTATAATGTGCGCATGACTTAAGTTGCTTGATTTCATGAATATGTGTGAATCAATTGTTTAAATGACACGTTTGTATATAAGCCTACCATGCAAACTTTTGGGAAATAAGTTAAGGATGGTTTAGCAATTAGTCTTAAAGATGACCATATGCTTACTTAAGCTTAAGGGTGTATGTTTCGGCTTAGAGAACCATGCTAATGGATAAATTTACAATTCTTGCAATCGTTACTTCTAATTACCTCACTAAGCTTATGCTTACTGATTTGTTTTGATACATTTCAAGTTAAATGTTGC
This sequence comes from Hibiscus mutabilis, assembly GCA_019671005.1. NCBI lineage: Eukaryota > Viridiplantae > Streptophyta > Magnoliopsida > Malvales > Malvaceae > Hibiscus > Hibiscus mutabilis. The sequence continues at coordinate 49,981,418 of CM033714.1, forward strand.
TTCCAGATGTCTTAAGAGCTTGGACGTTGTCACAAGGACAAAATGCATGGTTGTAAGAATTTATGGTACTCCTAGAGGGTGGCACATAAATTGTTGTGTTTGCATTGTGCATTTATTTTGCTTTTGGGCTTATTATGTATATAAGCCTAGTAAGCATCTAAAGTTTTGTAAAGGTCCTTATAATATTCTATGCTTGATTTTATGACTGTTAGATGCCTTTGAATACTTCGATAGAAAGCTAGGAATTAATCGAAAGATACGTATATATAAATATATACTATAATCTAAAATTTGGGTAACTGAAATGTTAGTCTTAAGGGAATGGATACTTAACATCCGATAAATTGTTAATAGCTAAGTTGGTCATATGTTGGATGAATAATGTATATAGGTTCTTGCGCATTTAATTGTTAAGATGTTAGGTTATTATATGAAGGTATGTTTATAAACACACATCTTGATCGTAGAGTTCTAATATGAATTCATGCACCTAAGCTATGTTTGAATAAAAAGAATTGATAGTAGATCTTGGATGCTTGCCCGTAGAATAAACTAGGGCCTTGATATTACTATATGGGAAATGGCAATTTTTGGAATAAGTTTTGTATATGATCATTGTGAAACTTAATTTTGTAACCTGATCAGAATCACATCTTGGCTTCTAGAAGTAAATTGTTTTTTTAATAAGATGAGAGTATGCCATGATCTTATCTAGTAAGATGTTGTGTTAATGCCTGTTCATTTATTTATACATGACCAATGATTGATACTAAGCAAGCCTAATAAGATAGAAAGATTTAAGTTACTCCAACTTTCGCTAAGAATATTGTTTTAAGTTCTGATCTTTTTAGTGTTTTGATCAAAAGTCTCAGAAGTTTGTTTAGTAATACGTTCTATGTTGGTCTTCTTTCTAGGCCGGGTAGAGAGTGTTACAATTATTCAATCAGCAAGGATGTAATTCGAACACTACACTTACAACCTCACATATATATATCATACGAATGAATCAATAAATTCATGACATAATTTTAACCCTCCATTAACTTCTAACAACAACATAATTCATGGAATTTGAAATCAAAACCTATGATAAACTTTAAATTATAAGATAGAAAAGGATGCTTACTTATGTTTTGAGTTACTTGATCAAAGATTCAAAAACCTTTCATCCACCAAGCTTAAATCCTTAAACTTTTATGGCCAATTTCATTTTCTCGCCCTCTCTCTAATGCTTCGGCTGGTTGGGAGGAAGAAGGAGATGGTAACCAACATTTTGGTTATCTTCCACCTTTGGCCAAGACCCCCTATGTAACACCCCCTACCCGGTCTAGGAGATAGACCAGACTAGTGAGTGTTACTAAACAAACATAGCCAAAACAATAGACAATCATGCGAACATTAAGTCATTTTAGTGATGACAAATATTTTTCTTTGTCATTTTAGGAACTATAAATTTAGTTTTGTTTTCCTAGATTATAAAATGTGACTAGGTTTGAAAATTTATCATTTAGAGCACATCTCAAAATTTACCAACTTAATATTTTACACGACATGCAAAAGAGATAAATAATCTAATCCTCAAGCAAAAACTAATCTTTTGATATCTTTTAATCACTGTTCAAAACAAGACCAATATTGTCTAAATTATTTTATTAATACCTAAAAAATTTAGCTCATACCTAAAATTCATTCGGCCTTTTTAAATAAAACATCCTTGCATATCAAGCCTTATCTATCTAAGATGCAAGACTTTCATCATACATGTGTTTATCATTAAACATATTCTAACAATATTTTAATAAACATATGCCTTATAAGACGTATCCTCCATCACTAGGATCCTAGCAAGTATGCTTCCACCATTCCCTACTTGATTACAATATAAATAATAATCTGGCAAGTTAAGTCACGTTATTTATTCCCATTTATTCGAAATAGTATCATTTGACCTTAGCAATTTAACCGAATCATTGGTTAATTCGATCTCCAAAATATAAATAAATTGGTGCTTTAAAATCTTAAAGATTCGTAGATAAGATCAAATCGTTAGACCTATTCTTGATTTAAGAGACTCTTTTTACAGGCTTGAAATAATAATATACAACCAAATAGAATAATTGCTAGCAAAGCTCAGAACTTAACAACCATATACATGCAATTTTAATCATGTGCCACCTTACTAGGAGATTTAACAAACTTACAAAGCTTGCCTTTTTTATGCGTGTGATCTTGATCAAGCTCCGGGACAAGGGATCACTACAAAACCTGAAATCAATAACATAATTTGTCCAATAAGTAATCACATAGTGAGGTAGCTTAATCAATCAATAAGTAAATTAGAAACTTTAAGGCGTAACCCTATTCCATCATCAGGACTGCCAGGTTTAGGTAAGTACCAGACTTGATCGATTGAACTTATTATATACTTAGAGTTCGAACATGTCCATAACTTTAATACTAACAAATCCATGAACGACAACTTGAACACTCATAATTCAATGCATCTTCCATATCTTTAGTTTGTTTCAATCATAGACTTAATTTACAAGTAAATAAACTCTCATTATTTCATACATGGGTTCGAAAAGTAGATTAATAAAATCATAAGTCTTCAAGCCTACATTCGTATACCTCAAGTCCTTAATGCCTAGAATTTAATTAAATTTCTTTTATTATTGTCTTTCAATTTTTTTTGGGGTTATTTACCACTTATTATTGGACCAACATTAGAGCCGAATTCCTCACATCAATAATAGTCAAGATGTATCATATTTACCTCCTACTTATCGCGCAAGCAAACCATCTCTTATAACTTGTTTAAAGCTTATTCTACGAGAAATCACTTATCATATTCGATAACTAAATAAACAAAATTACAAGTATGTCACTTGTTTAATCTCTTAAGCATGTGTTTCTTGTCGCAGAAGATATCAAATTAACATCTTATTAACATGTATGTCATCTCTCATGAATTACCAACTTAGCATCTCAGAACTTGTATTACTTATTTCCTAAGTTATCAAACATAACATCTCAATGACCTAAAATACTTATTACTCCAATATTCAATGTAGCATTTCAAGCATGTATCACTTGTTATCTAATTTATCAAACATAGCATTACAAAACATGTATGGTATTATTTTTTAACAAGATACTATCTAATATGTGTCAAGGCATTCGAACCAAACATGTATATCTATGAACACGACATTCAACAATTATATAAGTCAATAACTCAATCAAGTGTATATATATATATATATATATATATATATATATAAACATATCCGAACATAACACGTAAGGAAATTAAATCTAGAAGCAAAGTAAGTACGATTCTATTCTTGTTCAATCAAATAGGCAGCTATGCTTATTGACTTGGGTTGTTTTGATGAATGTAGATGAAATTAACTATTAAATATGTTGTTAGATGATTGAATTGTTGTAGGATTATGTAAATTTGGAGAATGAACACTAGGTATTATGCTGGAAATTATGTGTAAGTGATGGTGTAACAAAATTAGGTTGCTGGAAATTTGGAATGAGATGTTGTTGTAAGAATTGAATTGTTAGAACATGTAATTGAGCTATGGAACTAATGAATTGAGTATGATCATGATTAGATAATGTAATTAAGGTGTTGAACAAGATAAATTGTTAGTAACCAATTATGGAAAAGAAAGATAAAAGTATGAACAACGTCATATAGCCTAGAAACTATTTTAGTAAGAACAAATTGTGTAAACATGCAAAATTAAGCAACTTAACCAACTTACTCTGTTTTGGCCACCTTGAAAAATGAATTAAAATTGATTAAACATGTTTAGTATTTCATATGAAATGAATTATAGGGCCAAAACATTGGTTAAAATGAATTTAAGGAATTAAAATGTGAATAGATGCAATCTGCCCAAAATTGCCCTGTTATGGGCAGTAACTTTGAAAATTCACCAAAATTTGTATAGATCAATTTCAGTGATGAAATTTTAGTGACATGATCCTTAGTATGTCTACTTTCATTAGGTGAAAAGAGAACTGAATTCTGGGTTCTATGCTGGAAACTGTAATTAGAAATAACTGGACAGTGCAAACTGTCCAGACAGTGTAAATGCCCTATCTTTCAACAATAAACTGTACTAATTGGATAAGAACTAAAATGCAAGCCTTATATGGTCATAAAGACATTTTTTCTAGATTTCCAATGGTGTAAATTAATCTAAATTCTGACGTACAGATTAAAAGATATGATCATTTAAAGGGATAATGTGCAAACTGGCAGACAACAGTGTCCTGGGCAGTTTGGGACGGTTTTTGCATCTAGAAGCAAACTGTTTCCAAAACAGTTTTGGGACATTGTAACCTGTCCAGTTATGTTCTAAAATGAGGTAATGATAATATAGAGATGAACAAGTAATAAATGCTTAAAAGAAGGCATAAAAACAGTAGCTAAATGTTAGGTACAAATGTGGTAACACTATTACTATATATGTGTGACATTATGTGCATGTTTTGATGAATTATGTGTGTTATGCTTGCTAGACAAAGGGCAGCAAGTTGTGGAAGAGGGAGAAAAGAGTGAACATCCCAAAGCAAGAGGCAAAGGGATTTGGATACAAGACAAGTGATTAGCTAGGAGTATTGTGAGTGTAACCATCCTTAGGGTTGGGACTTAGGTCCTAACCAATCTTGCTATTGTATTAATTCAATGACATTGCCATGTAACATGACCTAATACATATCTGGCTAATTAAGGGAAGAATAATATGACTGACAACTTGTTTGATGCCATGTTCTACTTGTTTACTTGATTGTTAAGCAAATGAGATGAAATGCTTGACATGTTGCATTACTTATGCCAAAGGTAAGAAATGGCATGCTTGCTTGGAGAATAAGGTACGAACATTGAATACATATGAATGTGTTTGTGATTGATATGCATGACTTGTTTGAAATGAAATAAACAATGGTACCACCTTGTGTTCAAGCCATTCGAATGGCATGGATAAACTTGTCTTGGAAGTTATGACTCTATAAGCCTATGGGCTTGGCCTTTGAATGTCATAATCATGTCTTGATTAATGAATTGTATAAAGCTTGAATGAAATTGATAATCAAACAACCTTTGTAGCTAGTTTGCATAGATAGGAGGGCATGCCTTAGAATCTTGAGCTCATATTAGCACTACGGTGCATATTGGCATGACAGAGCATATTGGCACTACGGTGCATATTGGCACGACTGTGGATTTTGGCACCACGGTGCATATTGGCACTTTTGTGCCTATTGGCACTTCGGTGAATATTGTTGAAGATTTGATTATCTATTGAACTAAATACCAAGGGTGTTATAAGATGAACTAATAACTTTAAATGAACATTGTTTGCCTTAAATGTGTGATGTGAACATTACTTGGGTTGTAAGATTATTGAATGAACATCCTTGTCTTGAAAGATAACACCTGAATAATGGTTTAACTTGTTATTTTCCATGAAAGAAATGCATAGATGATGTTATTGTGCAAGAATGTCTACTTGGTAATTGGTGTTTTTGATTGCTTGTCTTCTAAGCAATAACTCGAATAGCATGAAGGATGCTGCTATGTTGAATGTGTGATATGTGAAGCTTGCCTATGTTTACCCCATAAATTCGAATAGTATATGGCTTGTAGTGATGATATTGATTCCTTGAAATACTTGTACTATTGGATAAGTAAACTTGGAAATTGGCTAGACTTAGTGTTGCATCACTAAGTACATAACTTGTACTTACCACTCTACTCTTCATTCTTCCCATAACAGATTAAGGAAACTTTCAAGAGGATATCTTGAGCTTGAAGCAACGTTCTGAAGCAAGCTTGAAAGTATGATTTCATACTCTTTGTATGCTCCTGGTTTGGTGGCACTAGAACTTGTAATAGTTAACTTTGATCATGCATTTTGTTGTGTGTTTATGACTAGTATATGTATTATTATTTTATGGGCCTATCTTGTAACCAACATGGGTGACTTGAACTATGTATGTAACTATGTTGATATGTATATAAATAAGTAAGATGCTACGCAAATTGTGAAAGAAATTCAATGATTGTTGGAACCTTGTATCATTCGAATACTAGACCAATATTGTATGATCATGCATTTTTTCTTATGGCCATTGGTATGATTCGACAATTCTTGAATTGGAGTAAGGTATGTATTGAACATGCATATGTAGTTACATGAAATTAAAGATACCTATAAAAGCTACTTGATTAATTAACTTGAAAATGAAATGAAATGGACCATTCTTGTATATGCTATGGCTATTCGAATGATAGAGGATGCCTTGTATTGATCATGTTGATTGGTTAAATAAGTAGTATCTTGATATGCAACTAAGCTAATTGAAAGAATATGGAATGGTAAATTGTAATATGATAGTGGTAACTTAGGATATAAGTATGAAATGAAACAAATTAGCACCTAATTAGCATGCCAATTGTGTTTGTTTTGATTAAAGTGGATTACTTGTATGTCTTATATTGTTGTGTTTGGGTTACTTGCGTCGCAAGTTATCTATATCGAGGTTACTTGTTCGACAAGTAACCTATCTCTTGCTTTGTTCTCACCTTGGTAATGCTCCTGAACCGGATTATGGCTAACCCGAGGATAGGGTGTTACATTTATTGGTAATTAGAGCTTTTTAGTCGTTTCTAAGACTAAACTATGCTTACTTGCATCAATTGTATGCCAAGATCTCCAAATGTGAATTCTGGTTACCAGAAGTTTCTTTCCTCAGCCACGTTATTTCCACTAAAGGAATCAAAGTCGATCCAAGCAAGATTCAGTCTATTCTAAATTGGAGACCTCTGAAGAATGTAAGCGAGGTCCGAAGCTTTCTCGGTTTAGCCAGGTATTATAGAAGGTTTGTTAAGGGCTTTTCCTCCATTGCCGCAAGCCTTACTAAGCTTACCCACAAAGATACACCTTTCTGTTTGGTCGGAGAACCAACAATGAAGCTTTGATCAACTTAAGAAAGCTCTGACTCATGCCCCGGTACTTATCCAACTAGAATCGGGCAAAGAATTCACTGTTTACAGTGATGCTTCTCATCTAGGACTCGGTTGTGTCTTGGTGCAAGGTGGGAACGTAATTGCTTACGCTTCAAGGTAGTTGAAGCCACATGAGTCTAATTATCCAACGCACGATCTGGAACTAGCAGATGTCGTGTTTGCTCTCAAGATATGGAGACACTATCTATACGGAGAGAAATGCAATCTATTTACCGATCACAAAAGTCTGAAATACCTCATAACTCAGAAGGACTTGAATCTGAGGCAAAGGTGATGGCTCGAATTACTTAAGGATTACAATTTGGTTATCGTCTACCATCCGGGGGAAGCAAACATAGTTGATGACGCCCTTAGTCGCAGACCATACTCGGGTAACTCCTAAATCTAGAATTATGATTAAATTCATTCGAATCGTGCCTTCTCTTATTTTGCAAACAATAAATCTAGACCTTTCTTAAGCTACAAGTTACCATTCAAACACTCCTTGAAAAGTAAACTACCATTCAAATATGAATTGTACCTAAAATACATGTAACCATTGAAATTGAGTCTTTCTTAGCATGCAAGAAAGCATTCGAATAGTGCCTTGTTCTTCAAGAAACAATTCAAACAGTGCCTTGCATTGCAAGAAATTTATTGAAAATCATTCTAATGACCTTGTTAATTCTTTCGTAGCTATTACGGCTATCAATGCTCATTTCCGACTATCCAAGGTCTGAAAATTCTTGTTTGAACCTTCAAGTTCAATCAAATATAGTCTCGAGGATCAAACAACTTCAGCAAGTTGGTCCAGATCTTCAGAAGATCATGTCTAAGCCTACTTCTGAGTCTAGCTCTGACTTCTCCCCAAGTCAAATGGACTCTTCTATTTCAAAGATAGAGCTTGTTTTCCTAATAACGAACAATTGAAGCGGGAAATGTTGCAAGAAGCACATCAAATTTCATTCTCGATCCACCCTAGATTGGTTAACTGGTGGCCAGGCATGAAATCTGCAATCACGAACTTCGTATCCAAGTGCTTAACTTGTCAAAGAGTTAGAGCCGAGCATCAAGTCCCTACTAGACTGCTCCTACCTATTGAACTTCCCCAATGGAAGTGGGATCAAATTAATATTGACTTTGTCACTGGTCTTTCTTCTACTCCAAGAAAGAATGATGCTGTATGGGTGATTGTTGATAGATTCACTAAATCTACTCACTGCATCCTTGTTCTTATGAACATGAGCTTGGAAACCCTTGCCGAGTAGTACATCCGTGAAGTGATTCGGTTACACGGTGTACCTACAGCCATTATCTCCATCGCGACCCTCGATTCGCTTCTCGATTTCAGAATTCTCTGCAGAAAGCTATAGGAGCTAAAGTACATCTTAGTACAACCTTTCATCCTCAATCGGATGGCCAATCTGAGAGAATCATTCAAGTGCTAGAAGATATGCTACGAGCTTGTGTTGTCGACTTCGGGAAGAATTGGGAGAAATCCCTACCTCTTGTAGAGGTTGCCTACAACAATAGCTATCAATCGTCTATTCAAATGGCACCATTTGAAGCTCTATATGGTAGAAGATGTAGAACTCCTCTATGCTAGTCTGAATTGGGAGAGAACAAGATTCTAGGACCTCAATTGCTTTGAGAAACTGAAGAACAAATCAAGATCATTCACGATCGATTGAAGGTAGCTTTCTATAGACAGAAAGCTGACTTGAAAAAGAGAGATATCTAGTATGCTATAGGAGATAAAGTCTTCCTAAAAGTCTCACCTTGGAAGAAAGTGCTCAGATTTGGAAGAAAAGGGAAGCTCAGTCCCTGATACATCGGACCATTTGAAGTTGTTGAAAGAATTGGTCCAATGGCCTATCGACTAGCTCTTCCTAGAGAGTTCGATATAATACACAATGTCTTCCACGTTTCAATGCTTAGAAGTATCAATCTGATCCTTCACACATCCTTGAGCCTGAAGAAGTAGAATTGAATCCCGATTTGTCCTACGAAGAAGAACCTATTCAGATTCTTGACCGGGAAGTAAGGAAACATCGGAACAAGATTGTTTCCCTTGTTAAGATCTTATGGAGAAACCATAAGGTGGAAGAAGCTACCTGGAATCTGAAGAAGTTATGAGGAAGCAATATCCTCACCTATTCGATTCAGGTAAATTCGAGGACGAATTTAATTTAAGGGGGAGGGGAGAATTGTAACACCCCTAAATAGGGCTTAGAATGTTACCACTATTTAGAATTCCTAAATAGTTAAATCATCTTGAATTAAGTAAAGTCAATTAAGGGTTGAATTGAATAATTAACAAATATAAATGCCAAATTAAAGGGCTTAATTAGAAGAATGAATGAAATAAGTGATCAGTTTAGAATGACCTAGTTGAATTAAATGAGAAAGATGATGATTGCATGCTAAACTCTTTAATTCCCCTAATTCCCTTGATTAAGTTAAGAGTAAGGATTAATTAAAGGACATTTTGGACATTTCATAAATCCATTAAGATGTATGTCATCTTCATCCATTCTCTCATTTTGCCGAAATTGAAGAGGAAATTAGGGAGGGAGAGAGATTGAGAGATCGGCCATTGATGAAGGGAAATTATGCTTGCATGTATAGGATTTTGTAAGGAAATTAAAGCTAGAAGCAAAGTAAGTATGATTCTATTATTGTTCAATCGAATAGGCAGCTATATTGACTTGGGCTATTTTGATGAATGTAGATGAAATTAACTATTGAATATGTTGTTAGATGATTGAATTGTTGTAGGATTATGTAAATTTGGAGAATGAACACTAGGTATTATGCTGGAAATTATGTGTAAGTGATGGTGTAACAAAATTAGGTTGCTGGAAATTTGAAATGAGATGTTGTAAGAATTGAATTGTTAGAACATGTAATTGAGCTATGGAACTAATGATTTGAGTATGATCATGATTAGATAATGTAATTAAATTGTTGAACAAGCTAAATTGTTAGTAACCAATGCTGGAAAAAAAGATAAAAGTATGAACAGAGTCATATAGCCTAGAAACTATTTTAGTAAGAACAAATTGTGTAAACATGCAAAATTAAGCTAATTTGTGTAAAAAATTTTGGCCACCTTGAGAAATTAATTAAAATTGATTACACATGTTTAGGATTTCATATGAAATGAATTATAGGGCCAAAACATTGGTTAAAATGAATTTAAGGAATTAAAATGTGAATAGGTGCAATCTGCCCAGAATTGCTCCGTTCTGGGAACTAATTTTGAAAATTCACCAAAATTTGTATAGATCAAATTCATGGATGAAATTTTAGTGACATGATCCTTAGTATGTCTACTTTCATTAGGTAAAAACAGAACTGAATTATGGGTTATATGCTGGACACTGTAATTAGAAATAGTTGGATAGTGCAAACTGTCCAGACAGTGTAAATGCCCTATCTTTGAACAATCAACTTTATTAATTGGATAAGAACTAAAATGCACGCCTTATATGGTCATAAATACAATTTTATTAGCTTTCCAACGGTGTAAATTAATCGAAATTCTGACGTACAGATTAAAAGATATGATCATTTAAAGGGACAGTGTGCAAACTGTCAGGCAACAGTGTTCTGGGCAGTTTGGGACTGTTTTTAAACCTAGAAGCAAACTATTTCCAAAACAGTTATGGGACATTGTAATATGTCCAGTTATGTCCTAAAATGAGGTAATAAAAATTTAGAGGAACAAGTAAGAAATGCTTAAAAGAAAGCATAAAAACAGTAGCTAAATGTTAGGTACAAATGTGGTAACATTGTTACTAAATATGTGTGACATTATGTGCATATTGGCACTACGGTGCATATTGGCACTACGGTGCATATTGGCATTTTGGTGCATATTGTTGAAGATTTGATTATCTAGTAAACTACTTACCAAGGGTAGTATAAGATGACTTAATAATTCAAATGAACATTGTTTCCTTAGATGTGTGATATGAACATTGCTTGAATTGCAAGATACTTGAATAAACTTCCTTGCTTTGAAAGATGACACATGAATGGTTGCATAACTAGTTACTTCTCATGGAAGAAATGTATAAATGATGACTTTGTGTAAGAATGCCTATTTGGTAATTGAAGTATTGGTCGCTTGTCTTCTAAGCAAGATGTTTGAATGGTATGCTATAATTATATGGTGGATGTTGCTATGTTGAAAATGTGATAAGTGAAATTTGCATATGATTATCCTATTCATTCGAATGGATTATGTTATGTAGAAATGATCTTGGTTCTTTGAAATACATGAAAACTTGGATATGTATACTTGAAATTGGCTAGACTTAGTGTTACCTCACTAAGTACATAACTTGTACTTAACACTCTACTCTCCATTTTTCCTATAACAGATTAAAGATACTTCAAGAGGATATCTTGGGTTTGAAGCAGCACCTTTGAGCAAGCTTGAAAGTATGATTTCATACTCTTTGTATACTCCTAGTTTGATGGCACTAGATCTTGTAATAGGTAGCTTTGATCATGCATTTGGATATGTGTTTAAGACTAGAATGTGTAGTGTTTTGTTGGGCCTATCATGTAATCAAGTTTGATGACTTTAAGCGATGTATATAACTATGTTGGTATGTGTATATAAGTATATGTTGCGCAAGTTGTGAAAATTATACAATGATGTTTGGATCTTGTTTCATTCGAATGATAGATAAGAATGGTATGATCATGCATTGTTTCCTATGGCTATTTTCATAATTCAGCTATGTTGAGTTTGAGTGTAAGGTACGTTTAAGCATGCATTAACCATGTACTAACTAGGTATTCCATGAAATTGTATGACATGATTGTAAAGAATCAAATGAATTGTAACTAGAGATTACCCTATAGTTCGAATGGTGTATGCAAATGTAATAAGATGTAAGTTAGATGCTTTGTATTGATCTAGTTAATTGATTGATAAGTAGTAACTTGAGATGCAAGTAAGCTAATTGAAATAAGTTAAGTAACCTCTTTGTATCAATTGAATAGAATATAATATAATTTGTAATATGAATGAAAGTTTAATCATGTTTAATAGTAACCTATTGTGAAGTATGCCACACTTGAGTTTGTTGTTTGAATAATGTATGTGATTTGAATGAAATGGTAATATGATAATGGTAACTTAGGTTATAAGAATGAAATGGAACAAATTGGTACCTAAGTTAGCATGCTATGTATGTTGGTTTGTTTAATGTGGACTGCTTGTATGCCTTGAAATGTTTGGATTGGGCATTACTTGCATTGCAAGTTAAGTATTCTGAGGTTACTTGTTTGAAAAGTAACCTATCTATTGCATTGCTTTCATTCTGGTAACGCTCCAGAGCTAGGTTACAACTAACCCGAGGATGGGGTGTTACATATAATCTACCTCGATAATTACACTATTTATGCTTTATTTGATACGGGATCAACCCATTCATTCATAAGATCTCCTTTAATTGAAAAGCTTAAATTGAAGCCTTAATATGTTAGTTGTAGCTTAATTGCTACCAATCCTTTAGGAGACAATGTAATAGTGAACCAAATATATAAGGATTACCCTTTGTTTATTCAGGGCATCCCTTTCCTAGCCAACCTATTGTATTGCCTTTTGTTGAGTTCGATCTCATTCTGGGATTAGATTGGTTAGGGAGGCATCAAGCCTGCGTAGACTGGCAAAAGTGAAAATTATTTCTCCGTGGTTTAGGAGAAAAGACGATTACATTAATCAATAAGCAACCTGTACGCATTTTTGCTACCATGATTAAAAGTGATGAAATTGAATTCGGTGTAAATTCATTCCCTGTTGTTTCTGACTTCCCTAATGTTGTTCCTAAGGAATTGTTAGGATTGCCCCTATTTAGGAAGTCGAATTCAAGATTGAAGTTCAACCCGAGAGTGATCCAGTGTCTATCGCTCCATATCGAATGGCCCCTATTGAACTCGAAGAGCTTAAGCAACAATTGCAAGAGCTTTAAGACAAGGGCTTCATCCAACCCAGCTTTTCACTCTACGGAGCACCCTTATTGTTTGTTAAGAAGAAAGACGAGTCGATGAGGCTATGTATCGATTATCGTCAGCTAAACCTGCTCACTATCAAGAACAAGTATCCATTGCCAAGGATAGAGGACTTGTTCGATCAATTCAAGGATTCCAAAGTCTTCTCCAAGATCGATTTGTGATCGGGGTACTATCAAATGAGAATACAAGACTCAGATGTACCCAAAATGACTTTCAGGACTCGTTATGGTCACTACGAGTTCCTAGTTATGCCTTTCTGCTTAATTAATGCTCCAGCGACTTTCATGGACTTAATGAACCGAGTGTTCAAACCCTATTTGGAAAAATTTGTGGTTGTCTTTATCAACGATATTCTCGTCTACTCGAAGGACAAGGAAGAACATGCTAACCACCTTCGAATTGTACTCCAAACACTGAAAGAGAATCGACTATATGCCAAATTGAGCAAATGCAAGTTCTAGCACTCGAAAGTATCCTTCCTTGGCCATGCTATCTCAGCCGAAGGGATAAAGGTTGATCCTAAGAAGATTCAAACCGTCATCGAATAGAGACACCCAAGAAATGTTAGCGAGGTTAGGAGTTTTCTCAGTTTAGCCAGGTATTACCGAAGATTCGTGAAAGGGTTCTCGATTCTTGCAGCTCTATTGACTCGACTCCTCCGAAAGAACGTTCCATTTAAATGGTTTGAGGACCAGCAGAGGAGCTTCGATCAATTGAAGCAAGTCCTAACACAAGCTCCTATTCTAATCCAACCTGAACCGGGGAAAGACTTTACAGTCTTCAGTGATGCTTCCCACCTTGGTTTAGGGTGTGCATTGATGCAAGACAACAAAGTCATTGCCTATGTTTCTCGGCAACTCAAGCCACACGAATTTAACTATCCAATACAAGACTTGGAACTAGCTGTGGTCGTGTTTGCTTTAAACATTTGGAGACATTATCTATATGGAGAGAAATGTCAATTATTTACGGATCATCAGAGTTTAAAATACATCCTAACTCATAAAGAGTTAAATCTTTGACAGAAAAGATGGGTGGAACTACTAAAAGACTATGACCTTATCATTGATTACCACCAGGGCAAGGCAAATGTTGTGGCTGATGCGCTCAGTCGCAAACATTCAATTGGTAAGATTGAATACGAATTTCCAACATTGTTTATCCCTCTATTCGAATGGATGATATGAAATCCACTAATCGAAACCCTTTTATTGTAGCTTCAACTACTTTCAATGGCCATTTTAACATCCTAAAGAACCAGAGATATGTGGCAGAACTTCAAGTTCAGTCCGACTTGAATTTAAGGATCAAAGTGCTTCAACAAAATAATCCCCAACTTCAGAAGATATTGAAAGAGATTGATTCCAAACCGAGCACCGAATTCTCACTTCGATCAAATGGTTTGCTATACTTCAAGAATCAGGTTTGTGTACCCAATGATCCAATCCTTAATCGGGAAATGCTTCAAGAAGAACGTAGTAGTCCTTTTTCAATACATCCAGGAGTGATCAAGATGTATAAGGACTTAACGTAACACCCCAAATTCTAGTCTAGAAGTATTGGAATAAAATTGTATAACTTTATAGCTTAATTGAATTAAGAATTAAGCTAAACTGAATAGTTAAGGGCCTAATTGAAAGAATGAATGAAATAAGTGACCAAATTAGAATGACTATATCGAATTAAAGAAGAAAGATTGAGATTGCATGATAAATATCATGAATCTCTTATTTTCCTTGACTAATTACAAGATTAGTGACTAATCAAGGGACAAATTAGACAAAACACAATTCCAATAACAAGGAATTGTTGTTGTCATCATCTTCATTATTTCCTATGTTGACCGAAACTTAGAGAGAAAGGGAGAGTGAGAGAAAGCTTGGAAATTAGGCATTAAAGAAAGGATTTTAGCTTGCATGCATAGGAAATTTTCAAAGAAATTAAGCAAGAAGCAAAGTAAGTATAGTTCTTCTTGTGATTAATTGAATAGGCAACTATCTTGTTGAAATTGGACTGTTTTTGATGATTATTGATGGAATTAGACTTTGAATATGTTGTTACGTGATTATATGGTTGCTGAATCATGCAAAATTGAAGAATGAAACTAGGTACAAGGCTGTAAATTATGTGTTCATGCTAGTGTAACAAACCTAGGTTGCTGGAAATTGTATTGTGATGTTAAAATGGAAATTGAATGATTTGAGTATGAAATTAAGCTAAGGAAATAATGAATTGAAGATGATAATGAATAGGAAATGTAAAGAAGAGGTTAAACAAATTGAATTGTAGGTAAAAAATGCTGCAAATGAAGGATAAGAACATGAACATAGTTATATAATCTAGAAACTGTTTTGTGGTATTGAAATTGAGTAAACATATAAGATTAAGCTTTGTAATCAACTTGCCCTGTAGGTAAACAGTGCTGAAAATGAAAGATTAAGCCTTGTTTATTGAACTAACATGAACCTAACATGTTTATAATGTCATATGAAATGAATTATAGGGCCAAGACATTGGTTAAAATGGATTAAAGGCATTAAAATGTGAATAGATTCAATCTGCCCAGAATTGCTCTGTTTTGGGCAGTCACTTTGAAAATTCACCAAAAATTGTATAGTTTGAATTCATGGCTGAAATTTTAATGACATGATCCTTAGAATGTCTATTTTCATCATGTGAAAACAGAACTGAAAACTGTAAATAGGTATTGCTGGACAGTGTAAATTGTCCAGGCAGTGTAAATACTCTGTCTTTGAACAATTAACTGTATTAATTGGCTGTGAACAAAAATGCAAGTCTATTATGGTCTTATATGAAATTTTATAAGCTTTTCAACGGTGTATAGAAATCGATATCCCGACGTACGGATTAAAAGATATGGCCATTTTAAGGGACAGTGTGCAAACTGCCAAGCAGTAGTGTCTTGGGTGGTTTGGGACTGTTTTTGCACCTAGTTGTAAACTGCTTCCAAAACAGTTTTGGGACATTGTAATCTGTCCAATTATGTATTAAAATGAAGTAATAACAATGTGAAGATGAATTGGTATGAAATGCTTAAAAAGAAGCATAAAACAGTAGCTAAATGTTAGGTAAAATGTAGTAACATTGCTACTTTGATTGTACGACTTTATGTGCTTGTTTTGATGATATGTGCATATGTTATGCTTGCTAGATCAAGGGCAGCAGATTGGGGAAGAAGATGATAGGAGTGGACATCCCAAAGGTATAGGCAAAGTGATTTGGATCCAAGATAGTTGAATTGCTAGGAGTATTGTGAGTGTAACTATCCTAGGGTTGGGACTTCGGTCCTAACCAACCTTGTTATTGCTTAAATGAAATGCTAATGCCATGTAACATGACTTAAAGAATATTTGGCTAGTTAAGGGGGGGAATGAAATGTATGATAACATGATTGATGTCATGATCTTTGTGTTTACTTGGGTGTTAAGCAATTATGATCAAATGCTTGTCATGTGCATTGCTTATGCCTAAGGTATGAATTGGCATTCTTGCTTGGAGAATAAGGTACGCACAATGCATACATATGCTTGTTTTTGTGAATGTATACATGGCTAATTGAACCGAATGCTATGGATAGTTATGTATTGGGAGTTAAGACTCCATAAGCATAAGGGCTTGGCCTTTGAATGGCATAATGATGTATTGAATCATGAAATGTATAAAGCTTAAATGAAATGGATAATCAACAACCTTGGTATCTAGTTTGATAGATAGGAGGGCATGCCTTAGAATATTGAGCTCATATTGGCACTATATTGCATATTGGCACTACGGCATATTGGCACTACGGTGCATATTGGCACGACGGTGCATATTAGCACTACAGTGCATATTGGCACTTCAGTGCATATTGGCACTTCGGTGCATATTGTTAAGATTTGATTATCTAGTAAGCCACTTACCAAGGAGATTGTAAATGGACTTAATAAATCAAATGAACATTGCTTGTGTTGTAAGAAAGTTGTATGAACTTCATTGGTTTGAAAGATGACACATGAATAGTTGCTAAACTTGTTTCTTGTCATGGAAGAAATGTATGTTGATGGTTTTATGTGTAAATGCCTAATCGATGCTTGTAACATTGGTTGCTTGTCACTTAAGATAGATGTTCGAATGGTACATGAGTTTCATGAGGAATGAAGCTATGTTGATTGTGTAAAATGTGAAGCTTTCTTATGTTCTCCTATGCAATTCGAGTAGCAAGTATCATGTATTGATGGTCTTGATGCTTGAATTACATGTAAACTTGGACTAATATGCTTTGAAAAAAATGGACTAGATTTAGTGTTACCTCACTAAGTACATATCTTGTACTTACCACTCTATTCTTCATTCTTCCCATAACAGATTAAAGAATACTCTAAGAGGATATCTTGGGTTTAAAGCAACACTTGAGGCAAGCTTGAAAGTATGAATTCATACTCTTTGTATACTCCTAGTTTGGTGGCACTAGATTTTGTAATAGTTAGTTTTGGACATGCATTTGAACATGTGTTTATGACTAGTATGTGTATTGTTTTGATGGGCCTAACATGTAGTCAATTTGGATGACTTAATACTATGTTTGAACTTAAGTAATGTATATATGAAATGGAAGTTGCGCATATGGTGATTGAAATCCAATGTTTGATGGAATTATGTATGATTCTAATATAGAACCAATGTGTGATGAAATCTTGTCTAAATTGAATGCCAAACCTATGTTGTATGTTCATGCATTTACTCCTATATCCGTTGACATGATTCAGCAATATGGAGACTAAGGCTAAGGTATGTCAAGCATGCATTATCAATGTACTAATCAAGTATGCTATGTAATGTGATAACTTGATTGTAAAGAAACCATATGCAATATGATTAAGATCCCAAGTTGATTCGAATGGAAGCATGAATGTGTAATAAGACATAAGTTAGATGCTTTGCGCATCAAGGAAAGTATCCCGAGGTTACTTGTTCGATAAGTAACCTATCAATCGCTTTGTTTTGTTCATGTAACGCTTTAGAACTGGGTTACGGCTAACCCGGGGATGGGGTGTTACATTTATTGGAATCAGAGCTTTTTTGTTGTTTTGATAAGCTCGTTTGCATCATATAGGATATGTGCCACCTGGGAGACTTGATATAAGCTTGTGATGTTGCTTAAATGTGTAAATGTGATAACTAAGACTCTATTTGTTCTGATTGAACTATAATGTCAGAAACAAGATTGGGTCGCGATAATGAAAGTCTCGTAGGCTCCTCGAATGAAGGAGAAAGTGTAAGAATGGAACAGAATCCACCTCAACAGCAAGCTCAACATCGAGCTCAGGCTACTGCTCAACAGGAAACTCCTGCTATCAATCCTGTGCAGCAAGAATGTCTTACGAGTATGAAATAGATGTTCAATCATCTCGTAACTACCCTTAAACAAGAACATCCTATTACTCCTACTGTTACTGTGCCAAACCGAGCCCCTATTGACAAGTTGGCTCAGCATCGAGCATATACCTTCACTGGCACTGATGAGGCTAATCTGGAAGTAGCTGAGTACTAGTTAGAGGTCACTACTCGCATTTTGACGAAACAATTGCCATGTCCCGACGGACATAAACTCGAATGTGCCATTGCTCTGTTGGCAGACGAAGCACTAAGCTGGTGGGAAACCACTACTCTGACTGCTCCTGCATAATCTATTACTTGGAAATTCTTCATTGATGAATTCAAGAAGAAGTATATCAACAAACAATATCTGGCCGAGCGCCGAAAATGATTTTTGTATCTCAAACAAGCTGGATGACCTATCGAGCAATATGTGAGCAACTTTTGCAAGTATTGCAAGTATGGGTCAGAGTATATCAAAACTGAGGCTGACATGTGCCAAGTGTTTATCAACGGGTTAAATGATGAATTAATCTCGATATTCACTACTCTAGGTATTACCGACTTCCAGAATTTGGTAAACCAGGCCATTCCTACTGAGGTGAAGATGAAAGCCTTGGAAAGACGCAAGAGCGGACACTCTTGGAAAGACAAACGACCTAGGAATGATGATACGCCACACTGGCAATCAAAGAAGTCCAAACATTCTAAGGGACACTATTTGAACTATACCCCTAATCAGAATAGTGGTTACATTCCGAAACCTTAAATTATTGTTAAGGCTTCAGCCCCTGTTGTTTCTGTTGATAGCATAAGGAATCAGGCTAAAGCTACTCAATATCCACTTTGCAGGTTCCGTCAGAAGCATCATACTGGCCAGTGCCGAGTTCAATAGAATTTATGCTTCTTATGTGGAGCCTCTAATCATTACATCGAGATTGTCCTCAGAATCCCAACAAGGCTTCGAATCGAGCTTCTGCAATTGCTTGCTCATCTCATTCAAATCGAAATAAGGCACCCAGACAAGCTCAATTCAAGAATTGGGGGAAACAGAAGGGCCCCTATTCGAAAGCTCAGACTCACCAAGAATCTCAAGCCCCTGCTCGAATGTACCATATTCGTGGTAAAGATGATGAAGAAGCTCCCGATGTTATTGTAGGTACCATTGAGTTAAATTCCAGTCCTGCTTATGTTTTAATTGATTTAGGGTCTACCCATTCATTTGTTTGTTCTGCCTTGATCAACAAGTTACAATTGGAACCTGAAATAATGGAATCCAATCTTGTAGTTTCGAATCCATTAGGGGAAAACACCCATTAACTTGCACCACAAGCAAGTTCCCTTGACCATTCAAAATATCCTATTTCCTATTGATCTATATGTACTACCTTATTGTGAATTTGATTTGATACTGGTTTAGATTGGTTAAGTAAACACGAGGACTGGGTAGATTGCCAAAACCAGAGATTATATCTCCGGGGTTTAGGGAAAGAATCCATTCTCTTAATAGACAAGAAACCAACTTCAATCTTTGCTAAGATGATTCTTCAAGATGAAATTGAAATTGGTTTGCCTAGCATGCCTGTCGTTTCTGAATTCACTGATGTTTCTCCCGAGGAACTCCCTAGTGTTCCTCCAACCCGAGAAGTAGAGTTCGGGATAGAAGTTCAGCCTGGAACAGCTCCGGTGTCCATTACACCCTATAGAATGGAACCTGATGAGTTGAAAGAATAAAAGAAGTAACTTCAGGAGTTGCAAGATAAAGGTTTCATACGGCCTAACACTTCTCCTTGGGGTGCACCGGTTTTGTTTGTAAAGAAGAAATACAAGACTATGCGGCTTTGTATTGATTACCGTTAGTTAACAGGCTCACCATCAAGAATCGGTATCTCCTGCCCAAAATTAAAGATCTTTTCGATTAACTTAGGGATGTTTCCATATTCTCTAAGATTGACCTTCGATCGGGGTACTATCAGATGAAAGTAAAAGAACAGGATGTACCCAAGACAACCTTTCGTACTCGATATGGCCACTTTGAATTCCTCGTAATGCCATTCGGGTTAACGAATTCTGCGGCTACCTTCATAGATCTTATGAATCGGGTATTCAAGCCCTATCTTGACAAGTTCATGCTCATATTCATCGATGACATTCTGGAGTACTCTCTAAATAAGGAGGAACATGCTGATTACCTCCGAATTGTCTTGCAAACACTCCAAGAACATCAATTGTATGCCAAGCTCTACAAATGTGAATTCTAGTTACCAGAAGTTTCTTTCCTTGGCCACGTTATCTCGTCTGAAGGAATTAATGTCGATCCGAGCAAGATTCAGTCTATTCTGAATTAGAGACCTCCAAAGAATGTAAGTGAGGTCCGAAGCTTTCTCGGTTTAGCTGGGTATGATAGAAGATTTGTTAAAGGCATTTCCTCTATTGCTGCAAGTCTTACTAAGCTTACTCGTAAAGATACACCTTTTGTTTGGTCGGAGAACCAACAACGAAGCTTTGATCAACTTAAGCAATCTTTGAATCAT
This sequence comes from Hibiscus mutabilis, assembly GCA_019671005.1. NCBI lineage: Eukaryota > Viridiplantae > Streptophyta > Magnoliopsida > Malvales > Malvaceae > Hibiscus > Hibiscus mutabilis. Next base: position 50,002,397 of record CM033714.1, read on the forward strand.
GCCCCGATACTCATCCAACCAGAATCAGGCAACAAATTTACTGTTTATAGTGATGCTTCTCATCTAGGACTCGATTGTGTCTTGGTGCAAGATGGGAAATTGCTTACGATTCAAGGCAACTGAAGCCACACTAGTCTAATTATCCAACACACGATCTGGAACTAGAAGCTATCGTGTTTGCTCTCAAGATATGGAGACGCTATCTATACGGGGAGAAATGCAATCTATTTACCGATCATAAAAGTCTCAAGTACCTCATGACACAAAATGATTTGAATTTGAGACAAAGGAGATGGCTCAAATTACTTAAAGATTACGATCTGGTTATCGACTATCATCCAGGGAAAGCAAACGTAGTTGCTGATGCCCTTAGTCGTAGACCATACTCGGGTAATTCCTAAATCTAGAATTTTGATTAAATTCATTTGATTTATGCCTTCTATTGTTTTGCAAATAATGAATTTAGAGCTTTTTTAAGCTACAAGTCACTATTCGAACATTTCTTGAAATACAAGTAACCCATTCGATTAAAAATTTTGCCTAAAATACTTGTAAATATTGAATTCGAATCTTTCTTAGCTTGTAAGAAAGCATTCGAACAATGCCTTGTTCTTTAAGGAACAATTTGAACAATGCCTTGCACTGTAAGTAATCTATTGAAAATCATTCTAATGACTTTGTTAATGTTTTTGTAGCTACTATGGCTACCAATGCTCATTTTTGACAATCCAAGAGCCGAAATTTTTTGTTTGAACTCCAAGTTCAATCTGATTTCATCTCGAGAATTAAAGAACTCCAACAAGTTGATCCAGATCTTCAGAAGAACGTGTCTAAGCTTACTTATGAGTCAACTTCTGACTTCTCCCTAAAGTCAAATGGACTACTCTATTTCAAGGATAGAGTTTGTGTTCCTAACAATGAGGAACTAAGACAAGAAATGTTACAAGAAGCACACCAAAGTTCTTTCTCGATTCACCCTGGATCGGTTAAGATGTATAAGGACCTGAAGCCACTATACTGGTGGCTTGACATGAAGTCTGCAATCACGAACTTTGTATCGAAATGCCTGACATGTCAAAGAGTCAAAACTGAGCATCAAGTCCCTAATGGATTGCTTCAACCTATTGAACTCCCTCAGTGGAAGTGGGATCAAATTTCCATGGTTTTTGTCACCGGTCTTCCTTCTACTCCAAGAAAGAATGATGATGTGTGGGTGATTGTTGATAGATTCACTAAATATACTTACTTCATCCCTGTTCGTATGAACATGAACTTTGAAACCCTTGCCGAAATATACATTCGTGAAGTGATTTGATTACACGATGTACCTACAGCAATTATCTCCGATCGTGACCCTCGATTCGCTTCTCGATTCTAGAATTCTCTACAGAAAGCTCTAGGAGCTAAAGTACATCATAGTACGGCCTTTCATCCTCAATTGGATGGCCAATCTGAGAGAATCATTCAAGTGTTAGAAGATATGCTACGGGCTTGTATTATTGACTTCGGGAATAATTGGGAGAAATCTCTATCTCTTGTGGAGTTTGCCTACAACAATAGCTACCAACCTTCCATTCAAATGGCACCATTTGAAGCTCTTTATGGTAGAAGATGTAGAACTCCCTTATGCTGGTCTAAATTGGGAGAAAACGAAGTATTGGGACCTCAATTGCTTCGGGAAACCAAAGACCAAATCAAGATCATTCATGATCGGTTAAAGGCATCTTTTGATAGACAGAAAGCGTATGCTAATCTGAAAAGAAGAGATATTCAGTATGCTATTGGAGACAAAGTCTTCTTAAAAAGGTCTCACGTTGGAAGAAAGTGCTCAGATTTGGAATAAAAGGGAAGTTTAGTCCCCAATACATCGGACCTTTTGAAGTTATTGAAAGAATTGGTCTAGTGGGCTATCGATTAGCTCTTCCTATAGAATTCGATAGAATACATAATGTCTTCCATGTTTCAATGCTCAGAAGGTATCGATCTGATCCTTCACACATTCTTGAGCCAGAAGAAGTTGAATTGAATCCCGATTTGTCCTACAAAGAAGAACCTATTCAGATTCTTGACCGGGAAGTAAGAAAGCTTCGGAACAAGATTGTTCCTCTTGTTAAGATCTTATGGAGAAAGCATAAGGTGGAAGAAGCTACCTGGGAATCTGAAGAAGTCATGAGGAAGCAATATCCTCACCTATTCGATTCATGTAAATTCGAGGACGAATTTAATTTAAGGGGGAGAATTGTAACACCCCAAATTCTAGTCTAGAAGTATTGGAATAAAATTGTATAAGTTGATAGCTTAATTGAATTAAGAATTAAGCTAAATTGAATAGTTAAGGGCCTAGTTGAAAGAATGAATGAAATAAGTGACCAAATTAGAATGACTATATCGAATTAAAGAAGAAAGATTGAGATTGCATGATAAATATCATGAATCACTTATTTTCCTTGACTAATTACAACATTAGTGACTAGTCAAAGGACAAATTAGACAAAACACAATTCCAATAACAAGGAATTGTTGTTGTCATCTTCTTCATTATTTCCTATGTTGGCCGAAACTTAGAGAGAAAGGGAGAGTGAATCAGCCATTAAAGAAAGGATTTTAGCTTGCATGCATAGGAAATTTTCAAGGAAATTAAGCAAGAAGCAAAGTAAGTATAGTTCTTCTTGTGATTAATTAAATAGCCAACTATCTTGTTGAAATTAGACTATTTTTTATGATTATTGATGGAATTAGACTTTGAATATGTTGTTAGGTGATTATATGGTTGTTGAATCATGCAAAATTGAAGAATGAAACTAGGTACAAGGCTGGAAATTACGTGTTCATGCTAGTGTAACAAACCTAGCTTGCTGGAAATTGTATTGTGATGTTAAAATGGAAATTGAATGATTTGAATATGAAATTGAGCTAAGGAAATAATGCATTGATGATGATCATGAATAGGTAATGTAAAGAAGAGGTTAAACAAATTGAACTGTAGGTAAACAATGCTGGAAATTAAGGATAAGAACATGAACATAGTTATATAATCTAGAAACTGTTTTGCGGTATTGAAATTGAGTAAACATGCAAGATTAAGCTTTGTAATCAACTTGCCCAGTTTTGAAAGCCTTGTTTAATGAACTAACATGGACCTAAAATGTTTAGAATGTCATATGAAATGAATTATAGGGCCAAGACATTGGTTAAAATTGATTAAAGGCATTAAAATGTGAATAGATGCAATCTGCCCAGAATTGCTCTGTTCTGGGCAGTCACTTTGAAAATTCACCAAAAACTGTATAGTTTGAATTCAGGGCTGAAATTTTAATGAAATGATCCTTAGAATGTCTATTTTTATTAGGTGAAAACAGAAATGAAAACTGGGTCCTATACTGAAAACTGTAAATAGGTATTGCTGGACAGTGCAAGCTGTCCAGGTAGTGTAAATACCCTATCTTTGAACAATAAACTGTATTAATTGGCTGTGAAATAAAATGCAAGTCTATTATGGTATTATAGGAAATTTTTTAAGATTTCCAACGTTGTATTGCAATCAAAATTCTGACGTACGAATTAAAATATATGTCCATTTTAAGGGACAGTGTGCAAACTGCCAGACAGTAGTGTCCTGGACAGTTTGGAACTATTTTTGCACCTAGTAAGAAACTGTTTCCGAAACAGTTTTGGGACATTGTAATCTATCCAATTATGTATTAAAATGATGTAATAGCAATGTGAAGATTAATTGGTATGAAATGCTTTAAAAGAAGCATAAAAACAGTAGCTAAATGTTAGGTAAAATGTAGTAACATTGCTACTTTGATTGTATAACTTTATGTGCTTGTTTTGATGATATGTGCATATGTTATGCTTGCTAGATCAAGGGCAGCAGATTGGGGAAGAAGAGGATAGGAATGGACATCCCAAAGCTAGAGGCAAAGGGATTTGGATCCAAGATAGTTGAATTGCTAGGAGTATTGTGAGAGTAACTATCCTAGGGTTGGGACTTAGGTCCTAACCAACCTTGTTATTGCTTAAATGAAATGCTAATGCCATGTAACATGACTTAAAGAATATTTGGCTAATTAAGGGAAGAATGAAATGTATGATAACATGATTGAGCAATTATGATCAAATGCTTATCATGTGCATTGCTTATGCCTAAGGTATGAATTGCCATGCTTGCTTGGAGAATAAGGTACGCAAAATGCATACATATGCTTGTGTTTGTGAAGGTATACATGGCTGATTGAATTGAATGCTATGGATAGTTATGTATTGGGAGTTAAGACTCCATAAGGCTAAGGGCTAGGCCTTTGAATGGCATAATGATGTATTGAATCATGAAATGTATAAAGCTTTAATGAAATGGATAATCAACAACCTTGGTAGCTAGTTTGATAGATAGAAGAGCATGCCTTAGAATTTTGAGCTCATATTGACACTATGGTGCATATTGGCACGACGGTGCATATTGGCACGACAGTGCATATTGGCACCTCGGTGCATATTAGCACTTCTGTGCATATTGTTAAGATTTGATTATCTAGTAAGCTACTTACCAAGGAGGTTGTAAAAGGACTTAATAAATCAAATGAACATTGCTTGGATTGTAAGAAAGTTGTATGAACTTCATTGCTTTGAAAGATGACACATGAATAGTTGCTAAACTTGTTTTTTGTTATGGAAGAAATATATGTTGATGGCTTTATGTGTAAATGCCTAATCGATGCTTGTAACATTGGTTGCTTGTCACTTAAGATAGATGTTCGAATGGTACATGAGTTTCATGATGAATGAAGCTATGTTGATTGTGTAAAATGTGAAGCTTGCTTATGTTCTGCTATGCTATTCGAATAGCAAGTATCATGTATTGATGGTCTTGATGCTTGAATTACATGTAAACTTGGACTGATATGCTTTGAAAAAAACGGACTAGATTTAGTGTTACCTCACTAAGTACATATCTTGTACTTATCACTCTACTATTCATTCTTCTCATAACAGATTAAAGAATACTTCAAGAGGATATCTTGGGTTTGAAGCAACACTTAAGGCAAGCTTGATAGTATGAATTCATACTCTTTGTATACTCCTAGTTTGGTGGCAGTAGATTTTGTAATAGTTAGCTTTGGAAAAGCATTTGAACATGTTTTTATGACTAGTATGTGTATTGTTTTGATGGGCCTAACATGTAATGAATTTGGATGACTTAATACTATGTTTGAACTTAAGTGATGTATATATGAAATGGAAGGTGCATATATGGTGATCGAAATCCAATGTTTGATGAAATTATGCATGATTCTAATATAGAACCAATGTGTGATGAAATCTTGTCTAAATTGAATGCTAAACCTATGTTGTGTGTTCATGCATTTACTCCTATATCCATTGACATGATTCAGCAATATAGAGACTAAGGCTAAGGTATGTCAAGCATGCATTATCAATGTACTAATCAAGTATGCTATGTAATGTGATAACTTGATTGTAAAGAAACAATATGCAATATGATTAAGATGCCAAGTTGATTCGAATGGAAGCATGAATGTGTAATAAGACATAAGTTAGATGCTTTGTGTTAATCATGTTAATTGGTTGTTTAGATAGTAACTTAAGGTGCAAGTAAGCTAGTTCAAGCATGTTTAGTGAATCCCCTAGAGCTGTTCGAATAGGGTATATAGAATTAAAATAAGAATGAAAAATGAGATCATGTTTGATAGTAACTTAATGTAATGTATAACACATTTGAATTGTTGTTTGAATGAATGTATGCAGTTTGAATGGAATGTTAATATGACAATGGTAACTTAGATTATAAGTAAAGAATGAAGCAAAATGGTACTCAAATTTGTATGCTATATATGATGTGGCTTTGCCTAAAGTGAATTGATGTATTGTTTGTATGTTTGAAAGGTTTTGATTGGGTTACTTGCGCATCAAGGCAAGTATCCCGAGGTTACTTGTTCAACAAGTAACCTATCAATCATTTTGTTTTGTTCAGGAAACGCTCTAGAACCGGGTTACGGCTAACCCGGGGATGGAGTGTTACACTTAAAGGAAGTATATTGGTGGCCGGGATTGAAGTTTAATATTGTTGACTTCGTATCAAAGTGCCTCATTGGCTAGAAGGTGAAAGCCGAACACCAACTACCTATTGGACTCCTACAACCCATCGAATTGCCTCAGTTGAAGTGGGAGTGCATAACAATGGACTTCGTATCGAGACTACCTTTATCACCGAGGGAAAGTGATGCTATTTGGGTGATCGTTGATAGGGTAATCCAAGTGCTTGAAGACATGCTTCGAGCTTGTATTTTCGACTTCGGTAAAGACTGGGAGAAATCTCTACCACTATCCGAGTTTGCCTACAACAAAAGCCATAAAGCTTCTATCAAAATGGCCCCATTCGAAGCATTGTATGGCAAGAGATGTAGAACTCCCCCATGCAGGTCTAAATTGGGGGAAAACAAGGTCTTAGGACCTGAATTGCTTCGTGAAACCGAAAATCAAGTTCGGGTGATCCATAGTAGACTAAAAGTGGCATTTGGTAGGAAAAAAGGGCTTATGCCAACCTCAAGAGAATAAACATTGAATATCAAGTGGGAGATTACGTATTCTTGAAGGTATCTCCTTGGAGGAAAATCCTCAGATTTGGGAAGAAGGGTAAACTAAGCCCTCGATTCATCAGACCCTTCGAAGTCTTAGAAAAGATCGGTCCAGTTGCTTACAAGCTATCACTCCCTACTGAATTCAATAGAATCCACAACATCATCCATGTATCGATGTTGAGGAAATATCGATTAGATCCATCACATGTTTTAGAACCTGATGAGGTGGAACTTAATCCGGATTTATCGTACAATGAAAAGCCAATTCAAATACTTGATAAAAAAGTCAAGAGACTTCACAATAATATTGTGCCATTGGTGAAAGTTCTATGGAAGAACCACAATGTAAAAGAAGCCACTTGGAAACCCGAAGCAACGATGAGAAAGTAGTACCCTCATCTATTCCTCTCAGATAAATTCAAGGACGAAATTCTTTAAGGGGGAGAGAATTGTAATATCCTCAAAACTAGTATAAAGGAAGTTACTACAATTCCTTCATTTAATCCCTAATTGATTGAAAGTGAGGTACTAGGTCTAGTTAATAAGGACTAGAATGCTATAAATGAAAAAGTGGTAACCTAAATTATAAGTGACCAAACCAAAACAAATAACAAAGTGAAGGAATGCATGCTAAATTCTTATATTCCTAAATCCCCTACACATGTCATTAATTAGTGGATAATTAAGGGCAAATTAGTCATTTTGGGATAGTTAATTGATGATCTATTATCATCTTCTTCTCCCTAGTGCCGAATAGATGAACAAAAATTGGAGAGAAAGGAGTTGAGTGAGAAAACTCCATGTTCATAGATTCAAGCTTGAAATTTGGAAGAATTGGAGTTGCTAGCATTTAGAATATCTTGATAGGAAGGTAAAATATCTTCCTTAATGCATTATAAAATCAAATGATGCATGTAGACTTTAAGTTCTTGCTTGAATTACATGAATTGGATGATTAGTTAGTGAATTGATGCCATGAATTAGTTAAGAAGTTCAATTGATTGATCAATCCATGAAATTGGGAGTGCCATTCGAATGAGTAGGAGAAATTGATGTTGTCATTAACCAAATTAGAATGGATGATTGATATGTGAATTGAAATTATTGTTGCTGGAAATTCTAGTGAGATGATGTCTTATTGAACCAATTTCAAAATATTGCTCAATTCCCCTGTTTTTATAGGTTTGACACATAACTGGACTGACTTAGACATGTATGAATGAGTATATGTGTTGAACAATCATGTTAGAATGCCTATCTAAGTGATTAATGAAGCTAGAATATAGCTTAAGGAAATTTGTCTAGAAGACTCTATTTCGGGCAATAAGTTTAAAAAATTGTAGAAAATCACATAGACCAAATTATAGAATTAATATTATATGTACATAATCATGAGTATGTTTAGTTTCGTATGCAACAAACGGAATCGAATACCGAGTTATAAAATAGTTTGTATATATTAATCTCTAAGGATAGTGCAAACTGTCTTGTGTCATAGTTTGGTCTATGTTTAAACAAAAAACTGTATTAATTCACTATGAAAAAAATGCAAGGCCTATATGGTTAGAAGGAAAATAAAGTTAGCTTTCTAACGGTGTAACCGGTTCAAAATTCTGACGTACGGAATAAAAGATATGAACACTTAAGCAAGTAGTGCACATGCTGTCAGGCAACAAAAGTCTTTATGTTTTGAATTGAATGCTTGAGTGTATGGAGTCACATAATGACTCAAATGATTACTGGATTTTACCTAATACAGTATGCATTGTATGAATGATAGATCAAGTGGATATTGAGGAGAAAGGGGTTCACATAGATCAGCAAGCTAGTAGAGGAAAAGGGATTTCAATTCGGGAACGTCAATAGCTCAGAAAATTCCTGTGAGTGTAGTTTAAGGTTTGGAGAGGGCGGTAACCTCACCAAGTCTATTTATGATTTGAATTAATTATCGATTCTTAGTATAAATTGTGTAATGAGCTTGCTATGGAGCATTAGCAAGGTAAGTGCTATTTTGAGATGTTTTGAGTGGTTACTTGTTTGAGAAGCATGCTTGAATTGAAATTGATTGCCATGATATGCTTCTTGCTTAATTGAACTATATTGAAATGAAGCATGTTTGTTATAGTTAGAAGTAACTCAATTCATTGTTTAATGATATATTGATTGACATACCCTCATTGACTATTGGAATATTGATATTGGTATTGGCTTTGAACCTTATTCGATTGAAAAGGGATATTGGCACTAAATGTGCACATTGAATCGAATCATGCTTGAAATTGAATGAAAATGATAACTATTGTAAGCCTCGGTCTCGAGTCGGATGTAGATATAGTTGGCATGCCATAGAGTCCATAGAGCTCATTATCGGGGTGGACTACGGTCTTGGACATTGTTCCCTAATTGGTGACAGTAGGAGGGAAGTATTGTTATTGGTCATTGCCGACAGTAGGAGGGATTTGACCGATACTTTGTACCATATTGACTATTGTTATTGGCGACAGTTTGGTTGGGGACTCGAGTATATAGACTGAGTAATCGATTTTCAAGGCTATACTTAAAATGAACTTATGTACATTGAATCTATTGTTACATTGAATTGCATTGATTGATAGTAAAGGAAAATGGATTGCAATGAAATATGGATATTGAGACATTGCTTGAACATTTCTTATATGAGATTGCTTGAGTTTGAGACATTGATTGTGTTCAGATGACATGTTATGCCTATTGTTATTCGAATTGGATGATTGAGCATGTCTAAATTTCAAACCTTGTATTGATATTAGATTGAAAATTTAGCAAAAGTATCTAGTATTGTTTACATTGTTTCGAATGGTTCCTTATTGATAGGGGAACCATACCATCTATTAGATGGTTCGTAGTTGAGACTTATTGTATTGATTGCCTTGAAACTTGAACTCACTCACAAAGCTTTGCTTATTCAAGTCTCTTTTCTATGATTCAGGTTGATATTGGATCCTATCCCGAAGTGTAGGCTCGTACAAGTCACATTTTTCTTGAAAGAGTATGTTTCCATCTTGTTATAGTTATCCTAGGATGGTGGCACCGAAGGCATGTATATTCGTGATTACTTAGTTATGGTTTGTATAAATTAACTTAATCTATGATCGATAAAGAGTATTGTATGTAAATATGAGTATGTATACACTTAATTAAGCTTGAATGCTTGCTAGCCTAATGTTAGATTCCCATGGATGGATTATGCGTGTAATGGTTTGATTAGATCTATAGAAATTGGCTAGTTAACAACAAGTAAATGTAGTAACTTACATGTTTAGACATGAACCACTTTGGTCACTTATTGTCCTAGTCGAATGAAGTACATAACATTGAAAGCATGTATGTTTGAATATGGTCACATAGGTAATTGATGTAAATCACCTATTGGTATGCATAATAGCTACATTGAATGCTAAAATTTTCTATTGTTTTCCATCTAGTCGAATGGTTGCTTGAAGAACAAGTAAGTCCTAAATGGTATTGATCATGATAACTAATTGCATTATGGGTCCTAATATATCTAATAAGTGCATCATTCATTATCTATTGGGTCCTCACCTATTCGAATACTTGCTTAATGAGCAAGAAAGACTTAAAACGAATTGAACTCACTAGCTTTAATTGAATGGATCATTGATTCTAATTGTGGTAACTTACCTAATCCTACTAGGGTGGTTAGAGTATGTTACAGGCATAACATGCATTTCACGTATAATCAATCACATAGCATTTGTAGATTGGTACTTACCTTATCATCCAAGCTTAGAAGCACTCGCATGACTTAATTCAATAGTCGAACAAAGCAAAAATAAAATAAATTAAATGACATGCTCGGGATAGTTTCAATCTGTCCCGAGACATTAAACTACACTCACACTTTAATCCAAGCTAAGCATGTTCTTGAATCACTATTTCCTTTTCTTCTTTCTACAATATTATCATCCTTGGACCTTGTCTCCCCAACAAGATCATGGTCTATTATAATAACATCACAAACACACACAACAAAATCTATTATATTGTGTTATAGGCAAAACCATATATCCTAGTACTCTAAAACAACCCCAATTATATATGTATATACATGTATGTATGTGTAACAGTCCAAAACACTTTAAGCACCCCAAGTATTCATAACAGTCCATAATATCTTTAAGCACCCAAAAACAGCCCATAATTTACAGACATATGACAATGTCCTCACAAAACTAGCCATGACATCTTTAGGTACTCTAAAACAGTCTTTATCATTTAAGTATATTGTCAAACAGTTCCAAATATCTATATACATTACATTCATTCAAAGCAATTCGCCTATTGATCATGTATGATCAAAATAAGACAATTATACTTAGTTTTATTTTGACATGACAGAACAGTTTACTATATAATTGTAATACTCCTTCAATGCTTATTACACAGCCTGTAATACCCTAAACTATAGCCTAGAAGTTTTGGGACTAGTAACTTGATTTGCTAGTTCAATTGAATTTAATCCTAAGGTAATTAGGATGAGTAAGGACCTAAATGAAAGAAATTGAAAGAATTGTGACCCAATTAAGATGACTAAACCGAATTAAATAAGAAAGTTAAAGCTTGCATGCTAAAATTCTTATTTCCTTGAATGCCCTTGATTAATCCTATAGTTGATGACTAATTAAGGACAAAATAGTAAATTCCTAAATCCACTAAGTTATATCATTTTCTTCAATTTTCTTACTAGCTGAATTGAGAGAAGAGAAATATGAGAGAGAGTTTGAGAGAAAACTCCTTTGAAGGAGCTTGAAAGCTTACATGGGGTATCGTCCTTCATAGAAATTAAAGCTAGAAAGCATTGTAAGTGATTCTAGTGCTAATTACCTTGATTTGAATTGTGAATTGCTTGTTGAATGTGTATATTTGTGAATTGAGTCTAGATCAAAGCTTGATAGGTTGGTATATTGAAAGTGAACATGTTAGCATGCATGAGAACAATAGCTAACATGAACCTTAGATTTGGGGTATGGTTCGAATGGCATATAAAGTGAAACCTAGATTTAATTGAATGAAGTAATTGCTGGAAAAACATGAATAGGAAATGAATTGGATCATTAAACAATTAGAAATGGTGTCTAAATGCCGAAAATGGACCTAGTAACTAAACTAGTCACACTTGTTGCTATAAATTGACTAGGGACTGTTTTGAATAAATCATTGACTTCGGGGTTGAAATGGATAATATTAAATGCTGGAAAATTTAGTTAAAAACAGTGGAAAGGTTAAAATGAATGCTGTATAGCTCGAATTGCATGATTTGTAGCTAAATGGATTGATTATAGTGTAATTGGCAGAATTAGTGAAATATGGACTGTTCTGGAAAAACTGTTAATTTAAGGACTGAAATAGATTATTTTGGGACCAATATTTACTGGTAAAAACAGGGTAATTAAGGTCTAAAAGGACTAAATTTAATGGAATAAGGGTCATAGGCTAATTAGCTTACTAAAGTGGACTTAAGTGTAATCTAGGCAGTTTTGAAACTGTAAATTGACCCGACTTTAACTAAAAAACTCTATTGATGTAGAAGGGCTAAAAATATGAGCCATATATTTATGGATAGATAATTAAGTTAACTTTCCAACGGTATAAACGGATTTAAATTCTGACGTGTATATTAAAAGATATAGACAATTTAGTGAAGAGTGTACAACCTGCCAGAAAACAGTTTTGGTGTTTGTAATAGCATGTATACTTGAAATGGAATGCATGTGTGAATTGAGTTTGATTTGGTTCTAATACATGCTTACATTAGTTGAATACTAGATTAAGAAAATGATAGAAAGGATGCATAAGTATCTGGATGTGAATGAGGATTTGGGTATCCCTTAACTTCGGGATACAAGGTGAGTGTAGCTTTACTTAGGGTTAGGACTTAGGTCTTAACCAATTACATTTGTTACCTTGTTGATATGGAAATTTCATAAAATGAACCTAAATTCTATTCGGAAAATGTATAAGGGAAGAATGCTTAAATGGAAATTGGATTTATGAGATATGCTTGATGTAATTCTGGCCATGCAAATGAACTACGTGACCATTGTTTGAATTTACTTGAATTCTTGAATGCTTCTTGATATGTCTAGGATAAACATGCTTGATAACCTAAAACATGAATATATGTACTTGACAATACCAGAATGATACGAATCACTTGAGCTAAGACTCTAATTAACTTAAGGGCGATCATAACCTTGAAGAATAAGGCTTGAACTTGAATGTGTTTGACTATTAAATACTTAAACTTGGATAAGCTTGATACTTAAGTGATTGTGATTTAAACATTTGATTGACTACATGACCTTGCTTGATAGCTAATGGACATTTAAATTGAATATACACTTGGAACTATTGAATGCTGGATATGTAAATAACTTGATACTAAAGCTAGACTATGAAACAAATGCTTAATAAGACCATTCGAATACTACATGAATGGTTAAGAAAAATTATTGCTTGATACCTAAAGAAAATGAATGAAACGTGCTACCCTATCTTGAATGGCTTGTTCCAATTGCTTGAAGGTTTGAGTGACCTTACTTGATGCTTGAAATTCTAGATCACTTGTAAAATGAACTAAGGTTCACATGGCTTAAAGGCTTAAAATGAATTTGCTCTTGATGTGCTTGATGCTTAATCACTTGATGTGTGATTGCTTGAAAATAAAAGATTCAACAAGCCCTTGGTTGCTAATCGGTTTTAGGTAGAACGACATGCCTTAGAGTCTGGAGTTCGACTTGTTAGGTACTTTGTGTACCATCTTGCTTGGTGTTATAGACACCTTCTTGTTAGATGCCTTGGGCATCATCTTGCTAGGTACTTTGTGTACCCACTTGTGTGGTGTTGAGGATAGCTTATTGTTTAGGTACTTTGTGTACCCACTTGTGTGGTGTTGAGGACACCTTCTTGTTTAGGTACTTTGTGTACCCACTTGCTAGGTATTTTGTGTACCCACTTGAGACTTGATTACCTAGTCCTACTATCTACCAAGGCAAAACAAGAATAAATGAACTTGAAACAAAGACTTGTAATCATGAATGAAGAGTGATCAAACTTGATTCTTCATAATGAAATGGTAAAGTAATGAATTCATAAAAGTAAAATGGTAAACATGTTAACTTGAATTGCATGTTAGTTGAAAGATAGGTAATAAGGTATATGGTCACCTTGTTCGAATGGATGTGATGTCCTTCTTGCTTGATTTGTTTGATCTTTGCTAAACAATGGTTACTTGAAATGGTTACTTGCTTGTAATCGAATGATGCTAGATGAACTAGCTAGGACTTGACTTTGCTTGATTAAAGCTTAACATGGTTAAACTTGATTAAAATAAACAAAACATGTCAATAAGATAAAGATTGAGCCAAACTAAACTTGAATGAATATTTATGCTCATGTTTCTCGACAATGACTTGTAAAGTAAGGAATATACATGGTTGAATTGATAAACTTGATAATCTAAGCTTGCTTGTAACTTGAAAACATGCATGGTAATATAAGGCACCTATTCAAAGGAAATCACATGATTGCTTACTTGAAGTTGTGTAATTCTTGTGGTTGTGATCTTTGCTTGATTGGTGTAGTGTAGAACTTAAATTGAAATGTTTGATCTTGTGGTGCTAAGAGCTATTCGAATAGTACCTTGTGGATTATCTAAGATTTGCTAAAATTGAATTGAAGCCTAAATAAGTTATTCTTGAAATAAAGACCCTAAAATTTGAAAAGAAGTAAGTGAATTAAATTCACCACCATTGAATATGCTACTTGATTTGCTTGAATTGTTAGAACAAAGTGCCTGAAATGAAATTGTGCTTGGACTAGATCTAAAATGAATTAGAAGTCTAGATTTAACATAAGGGATTATTCATGCTAGTTTAATGGATTAAAATGAACCATAAATACATGTAATTGAATTGGCTAAGACTAGATGATGGACTGCTCAAATAGTAAATTAAAGGAATGTTGTTGATCGAATGGATTAATTCGAACATAGTAATATGAAGTCCTATTTTAATCCCATTAATAGGTAATTTGGACTGACTTAGACTAGTAGGAATACGTGTATATGTTTTATAATAATGTTAGAAGCATGGTTTAGGTAAATGAAGCTAAAATCAAGTCTAGTGAAATCTGCCCAGAAAACTCCGTTCTGGGCAACAAATTTGAAAAATCACCATAAATTGTGTAGGTCGAATTAAGGACTGAAATTTATATGGATTGAACCTTAATATGTCTATTTTCATTAGGAGAAAACATAATTGAATTTTGATTTGTGAGCTGGAATCTGGAAATGAAAACCTATGGACAGTTTGCACTGTCAAGAAATGCAATTGCCCTGTCTTTGAACTAAAAACTGTATTAATTGGAAATACATTAAAATGAAAGGTCTAAACAGTTGTGAAGAGGGTTAAGTAAGCTTTCAAACGGTGTAATCTAATTGAAATTTCGACGTACGGAGTGAAAATTATGTATGTTTAAGTAAACAGTGCACAAGCTGTCTGGCAGTAGTAGTCTAGGTGATTTGGATAGTTTTGTAAATTGTATTGTAAACGGTTTGGACAGTTTTGGTTACTGCCCTAAATGTACTCTTGACCTTGAATAGTGAATCACCTTATATAATTATACTTGAAACCATGACAAGAGCTAACTAATATCAAATACTAGGCTTAACCAAATAGTCTAATAAGTTTACATGCTATGGAGTAAAGGAAATGATTTGAGTGATGTATATAAGCAAAAGGTCAATTAAGACACTTGATAATGGAAGGTATGACTACTTTTTACTCGAAAGATAAGTTAAAGTATAAATGAATCTAAATTAAATAGGAAGGTTTGATTGTCTAGTTTGGTGGCCTAAATCGAATGAAATGATTTAACACTTGATGGGTTCCTAGTTTTGGAATATGAGTTGCTTGTTGAATGTGTAAGGTAAACCCTTGAATTGAACCCCTTGATCATTGTGTGATTGTATACTCAATTGATGATTGAACTCTAGGTTATGCTTCAAACTAACTTGATTAAGCGGTAATTGAATTAAAGACCCTAAACGTGATAATCTACTAGTTCTAGATACTGCCTCACTAAGTACATTATGTACTTACCACTCTTGTTTGCATTCTTCCCAAACCTCAGGTTAAAATCATCCCGATCAATAACTTGACCTCGAAGTTATCTATCATGGACCCGGAGCAAGGCTTGCTATGCTTGAAGTTTGACTTTGTAACTATTTTAAAGCACTCCTAGATGGTGGTTTAGATTTGTGTCTAGACTTGTTAAGTTCATGCATTTGGCTTGTATATGTATATGAGATGGTCGTTGGTAATGTTCTAAACTTATCTTGTATTCGAATCACGTTAAATACTTGCTTGTTTCAATTTGGCTAAGAACTTAGAGACCATGAATTTGTTTAATTGATTCTTGGTAATTTGATTAGTGGTCCATTCGAATAAGATTAAGATTCAAGTTTGTTTACTTAATTCAAATGTAATGCCTTAGAAGTTTGAGCTTAGTCTAAATGGACTGGACATGTTAATAATTTAATGGGTTGTGATGAATTTGATTGTAACACCCCAAATTCTAGCCTAGAAGCATTGGAATTAAATTGTATAAGTTGATAGCTTAATTGAATTTAGAATTAAGCTAAATTTATTAGTTAAGGGCCTAATTGAAAGAATGTATGAAAATCAAACTATAAGGATCAATTTGAATTCAAGGAGAAAGATAAGGCTTGCATGATAAATATCATGAATCTCTTATTCTCCCTTGACTAATTACATGATTAGTAGCTAATTAAGGGATAGATTAGTAACTTCCTAATTCCATTAATGTGGATAACCACAATGCCATCATCTTCTTCATTTCATTATGTTGGCCGAAAGTTTGAGAGAAAGGAGAGTGAGAGAAAGGTTGGAAAATTCAGCCATTGAAGAAGAAATTTAGCTTGCATGTATAGGAATTTTTCATTGAAATTAAGCAAGAAGCAAAGTAAGTGTGATTCTTCATGTGTTTAATTGAATAAGCAACTATATTGTTGAAATTGGACTGATTTTGATGATTATAGATGGAATTAGATATTGAATGTGTTGTTGGATGATTGAATGGTTGTTGAATTATACAAATTTGAAGAATGAACATTAGGTACAAAGCTGAAGTCATGTGTTTGTGATAGAGTAAAAAACATAGGTTGCTGGAAAATTGTATTGTGTTGTTAAAGTGAGAATTGAATGATTAAAACATAAAATTGAACTTGGAATTAGTGAATTGATGATGATCATGAATAGGTAATGTTTACAAGGTGTTAAACAAATTGAATTGTTAGCAAACAATTCTAGAAATGGAAGATAAAAGCATGAACATAGTTATGTAACATAAAAACTGTTTTGTGGAATTGAAATTGAGTAAACATGCAAGATTAGGCTTTATAATCAACCTACTCTGTTTTGGCATCTTTGAATAATGAATTGACATGGAATTAACATGTTTAAGATGACATATGAAATGAATTATAGGGCCAAGACATTGGTTAAAATGAATTAAAGGCATTAAAATGTGATTAGATGCAATCTGCCCAGAATTGCTCTGTTCTGGGTAGTCACTTTGAAAATTCACCAAAAATTGTATAGAAATGTTATGTTTAAACATCTTTGAATAATGAATTGGCATGGAATTAACATGTTTAAGATGACATGATTCGGCTAAGTTGATTTTGAGGCTAACGTATGTTTAAGCATACATTATCAATGTACTAGTCAAGTATGCTATGAAATGTTATGTTTGATTGAAATAGGAAACAAATGAAATGTGATGACTTGAATGCAAAGAAACAATTGAATTGTAATTAGAGATTACCATTGATGTCCGAATAGATGCTTGAAAATGTAAAGGATTGTAAGTTGGATGCTTTGTAATGATCATGTTGAAAGACTGAATAAGTAGTTTCTTAAGATGCAAGCTAGTTAAAGTAAGTTTAATGGTCACCTAGTGTATTATAATAAGATGCATGAAATTGTAATAAGGATGAAAGTTGTATCATGTATGATAGTAGCTTAAAGTGAAGTTTGCCACACTTGTGTTTGTTGTTTGAATAGTGTATGTTATTTGAATGAAATGGTAATATGACAATAATAACTTAGGTTATAAGTAAAGAATGAAACAAAATGGTACATAAATTTGTATGCTATGTTTGTTGGTTTGCTTAATAAGTATTGTATGACTTGTATTGAAAGGTTTAGAGTTTGTTACTTGCGCATCAAGGCCAGTATTCCGAGGTTACTTGTTGACAAGTAACCTATCATTTGCTTTGCTTTTTTTCTGGTAACGCTCCCGAATCGGGTTACGGCTTACCCGGGGATGGGGTGTTACATTTATTGGTATTTGGTAGATTCTATAAGCGCATTTGCATCATATAGGATATTGTGCCGCCTATGAGATTTGATATAAGCTTGTGTTGTTGCATAAATGTGTAAATGTGATAACTAAAACTCTATTTGTTCTGATTGAACTAAAATGTCAGAAACAAGAATGGGTCGGGATAATGAAAGTCCCGTAGGCTCCTCGAACGAAGGAGATAGTGTGAGGATGAAACAGAATCCTCCTCAATAGCAAGCTCAACATCGATCTCAGACTACTGCTCAATAGAAAGCTCATACTATCAATCCTGTGCAGCAAGAATGTCTTACAAGTATGAAAGAGATGTTCAATCATCTCGTAACTGCCCTAAAACAAGATCATCCCACTCCTAATGATGTTATTGTGCCAAACCGATCCCATATTGACAAGCTGGCTCAGCATCGAGCATATACCTTCATTGGCACTGATGAGGCTAATCTGGAAGTAGCCGAGTATTGGTTAGAGCCCACTACTCGTATTCTGACAAAACAATTGCCGTGTCTTGATAAACATAAACTCGAGTGTTCCATCGCTCTGTTGGCAGATGAAGCATTGAGCGGGTGGGAAACCACTACCCTGACCGCTCCTGCAGAGTCTATTACTTGGAAGTTCTTCATCTATGAGTTCAGAAAGAAATATATTAGCGAACAATATCTGGCCGAACGCCAAAAGCGATTCCTGTATCTTAAACAAGCTGGCTGACCTATCTGGTAATACGTGAGCGGCTTTTGCAAGTATTACAAGTATGGTTCTGAATATATTAAAACTGAGGCCGACAAGTGCCGAATGTTCATCGACGGGTTAAATGATGAATTAAGCTCGATATTCACTGCCTTGGGTATTATCGACTTCTAGAATCTGGTAAACCGGGCCATTGCTACTGAGGCGAAGATGAAAGCCTCAGAAAGACGCAATAGCATACACTCCTGGAAAGATAAACGACCCAGGAACGATGATAAGCCACACTGCAATCAAAGAAGTCCAAACATTCCAAGGGACACTCTTCGAACTATACCCCTAATCAGAAGAGTGGTTACATTCCGAAACCTCAAACGGTTGTAAAGACTTTAGCCCTATTGTTTCTGTTGATAGCACGGGGAATCAGGCTAAAGACACTCAATATCCTCTTTGCAAGTTCTGTCAGAAACATCATACTGGCCAGTGTAGAGTTTAACAAAATTTATGCTTTTCATGTGGAGCCTCTAATCATTATATTCGGGATTGTCCTCAGAATCCCAACAAGGCTTCGAATCGAGCTTCTGCAATTGCTAGCTTAGCTCCTCCTAACCGAAACAAAACACCAGAGAAGCTCAATTCGGGAATCAGGGGATATAGAAGGGCCCCTATTCGAATGCTCCAACTAATAAGGAGTCTCGAGCCCCTGCTCGTATGTATCACATTCGTGGTAAAAGATGATGAAAAAGATCCCGATGTTATTGCAGGTACCGTTGAGTTAGATTCCAGTCCTGCTTATGCTTTAATTGATTCGGGGTTTACCCATTCATTTGTTTATTTTGCCTTGATCAACAAGTTAAAATTGAAACCCGAAATTATTGAATCAAACCTTGAATTTCGAATCCATTAGGGGGAAAACACCCATTAACTTGCACCACAAGCAAGCTCCCTTGACCATTCAAAATATCCCATTTCCTATTGATCTATATGTACTACCTTATTGTGAATTTGACTTGATTTTGGGGATAGATTGGTTAAGTAAACACGAGGCCTGGGTAGATTGCCAAAATCGGAGATTGTATCTCTTGGTTTAGGGAAATAATCCATTCTCTTAATAGACAAGAAACCAACTTCAATCTTTGCTAAGATGATTCTCCAAGATGAAATTGACTTCGGTTTGCCTAGCAAGCCTGTTGTTTCTGAATTCACTAATGTTTTTCCTGAGGAACTCCCTAGTGTTCCTCCAATCCGAGAAGTAGAGTTCGGGATAGAAGTTCAGCCTAGAATAGCTCCGGTGTCCATTACACCCTATAGAATGGCACCTGTTGAGTTGAAAGAATTAAACAAGCAACTTCATGAATTACAAGATAAAATTTTCATACGGCCTAGCACTTCTCCTTGGGGTGCACCGATTTTGTTTGTAAAGAAGAAAGACGGAACTATGCAGCTTTGTATTGATTACCGTCAGTTAAACAAGCTTACTATCAAGAATCAGTATTGCCTGCCCAGAATTGAAGATCTTTTTGATCAACTTAGGGATGCTGTCGTATTCTCTAAGATTGACCTTAGATCGGGGTACTATAAAATGAAAGTGAAATAACAAGATGTACCTAAGACAACCTTTCGTACTCGATATGGCCACTTCGAATTCCTCGTAATGCCATTTGGGTTAACAAATGATCTGGCTGCTTTCATGGATCTCATGAATCAAGTATTCAAGCCCTATCTTGACAAGTTCGTGGTCGTATTCATTGACAACATTCTGGTGTACTCTCAGAATAATGCAGAACATGCTGAACACCTCCGAATTGTCTTGCAAACACTTCAAGAACATCAATTGTATGCCAAGTTCTCCAAATGTGAATTCTGGTTACCAGAAGTTTCTTTCCTTAGCCACATGATCTCGGCTAAAGGAATCAACGTGGATCCAAGTAAGATTCAGTCTATTCTAAATTGGAGACCTCCGAAGAATGTAAGTGAGGTACGAAGCTTTCTCGGTTTAGCCGGGTATTACACAAGATTTGTTAAAGGCTTTTCCTCTATTGTCGCAAGTCTTACCAAGCTTACTCGCAGAGATTCACCTTTTGTTTGGTCAGAAAGCCAACAACGAAGTTTTTATCAACTTAAGCAAGCTCTGACTCATGCCGCGGTACTCATCCAACCAGAATTGGACAAAGAATTCATTGTTTACAATGATGCTTCTCATATAGGACTCAGTTGTGTCCTGATGCAAGATGGGAAAGTAATTGCTTACGCTTCAAGGCAATTGAAGCCACACGAGTCTAATTATCCAACACACGATCTAGAACTAGCCGCTATCGTGTTTGTTCTCAAGATATGGAGACACTATCTATACAGAGAGAAATCCAATCTATTTACCGATCACAAAAGTCTAAAGTATCTCCTAACTCATAAGGACTTGAATCTGAGGCAACGAAGATGGATCGAATTACTTAAGGATTACGACTTGGTTATCGACTACCATATGGGGAAAGCAAACGTAGTTGCTTACGCCCTTAGTCACAGACCATACTCTAGAATTTTGATTAAATTTAATTGAATTATGCCTTCTATTTTTTTTGCAAACAATGAATTTAGAACTTTCTTAAGCTACATGTTACTATTCAAACATTTCTTGAAATACAGGTAACCCATTCGAATGAGAATTAAGCCTAAAATACTTGTAACCATTGAAAACCAAATCTTTCTTAGCTTGTAAGAAAAGATTCGAACAATGCCTTGTGATACAATAAACTATTCAAACAGTGCCTTGCACCGCAAGAAATGTTTTGAAAATCATTCTAATGACTTTGTTAATGCTTTCATAGCTAATACGGCTATCAATGCTCATTTCTGACTATCCAAGGGCCATAAATTTTTATCTGAACTTCAAGTTCAATCTGACTTCATCTCGAGAATTAAAGAACTCCAACATGTTGACCCAGATCTTCAGAAGATCATGTCTAAGCTCACTTTTGAGTATAGCTTCGACTTCTCCCTAAAGTCAAATAGACTCCTCTATTTCAAGGATAGAGTTTATGTTCCTAACAATGAGGAACTAAGACAAGAAATGTTAAAAGAAGCTCACCAATGTTCTTTCCCGATCCACCCTGGATCGGTTAAGATG
This sequence comes from Hibiscus mutabilis, assembly GCA_019671005.1. NCBI lineage: Eukaryota > Viridiplantae > Streptophyta > Magnoliopsida > Malvales > Malvaceae > Hibiscus > Hibiscus mutabilis. Next base: position 50,024,249 of record CM033714.1, read on the forward strand.
TATAAGGACCTAAAGCCACTATACTGGTGGCCAGACATGAAATCTGTCACTGGGCTCCCTACTGAGCATCAAGTCCCTACTGGACTACTTCAACCTATTGAACTTCCTCAGTGGAAGTGGGATCGTATTACCATGAACTTTGTCACTGGTCTCTCTTCTACACCAAGAAACAATGATGTTGTTTAGGTGATTGTTGATAGATTCACTAAATCTACTCACTCCATCCCTATTCGTATGAACATGAGCTTGGAAACCCTTGTCGAGCTGTACATTCGTGAAGTTACACGGTGTACCTACAACAATTATCTCTGATCGTGACCCCCGATTCGCTTCTCGATTTTGGAATTCTTTGCAAAAAGCTGTAGGAGCTAAAGTAATTCTTAGTACGACCTTTCATCCTCAATCGGATGGCCAATTTGAGAGAATCATTCAAGTGTTAGAAGATATGCTACGGTTTGTGTTATTGAATTCGGGAAGAATTGGGAGAAATCCCTACCTCTGGTAGAGTTTGCCTACAACAATATCTATCAATCTTCTATTCAAATGGCACCATTTGAAGCTCTATATGGTAGAAGATGTAGAACTCCCTTATGATAGTTTGAATTGGGAGAAAACAAAGTATTGGGACCTCAATTGCTTCGGGAAACCAAAGAACAAAACAAGCTCATTCACGATAGATTAAAGGCAGCTTTCGATAGATAGAAAGCGTATGCTGACTTGAAAAGAAGAGATATTCAGTATTCTATTGGAGACAAAGTCTTCCTAAAGGTCTCACCTTGGAAGAAGGGCTCAGATTTGGAAGAAAAGGGAAGCTCAGTCCTCGATAAATCGGACCATTTGAAGTTATTGAAAAAAATGGTCAAGTGGCCTATCGATTAGCTCTTCCAAGAGAAATCGATAGAATACGTAATGTCTTCCATGTTTCAATGCTCATAAGGTATCGATCTAATCCTTCACACATTCTTGAGCCAGAAGAAGTTGAATTGAATCCTGATTTGTCCTACGAAGAAAAACCTATTCAGATTCTTGATCGGGAAGTAAGAAAGCTTTGGAACAAGATTGTTCCTCCTGTTAAAATCTTATGGAGAAATCATAAGGTGGAAGAAGGTACCTGGGAATCTGAAGAAGTCATGAGGAAGCAATATCCTCACCTATTCGATTTAGGTAAATTCGAGGACAAATTTAATTTAAGGGGGGAGAATTGTAACACCCCAATTATAGCCTAGAAGTATTGGAATTAAATTGTATAAGTTGATAGCTTAATTGAATTTAGAATTAAGCTAAATTTATTAGTTAAGGGCAAAACTGAAAGAATGTATGAAACAAGTGATCAAATTATAAGGATCAATTTCAATTCAAGGAGAAACATAAGGCTTGCATGATAAATATCATGAATCTCTTATTTGCCCTTGACTAATTACATGATTTGTAACTAATTAAGGGATACATTAGTAACTTCCTAATTCCACTAATGTGGATAACCACAATACCATCATCTTCTTCATTTCATTATGTTGGCCGAAAGTTTGAGAGAAATAAGAGTGAGAGAAAGCTTGGAAAATTCAGCTATTGAAGAAGAAATTTAGCTTGCATGTATAGGAATTTTTCATTGAAATCAAGCAAGAAGCAAAGTAAGTATGATTCTTCTTGTGTTTAATTGAATAAGCAAATATATTTGTTGAAATTGGACTGATTTTGATGATTATAGATGGAATTAGATATTGAATGTGTTGTTAGATGATTTAATGGTTGTTGAATTATACAAATTTGAAGAATGAACATTAGGTGCAAAGCTGAAATCATGTGTTTGTGATAGAGTAACAAACATAGGTTGCTGGAAAATTGTATTGTGTTGTTAAAGTGAGAATTGAATGATTAGAACATAAAATTGAGCTATGGAATTAATGAATCGATGATGATCATGAATAGATAATGTTTATAAGGTGTTAAACAAATTGAATTGTTAGCAAACAATGCCAGAAATGGAAGATAAAAGCATGAACATAGTTATGTAACATAGAAACTGTTTTGTTGAATTGAAATTGAGTAAACATGCAAGATTAGGCTTTATAATCAACCTACTCTATTTTGGAAGCTTTGAATAATGAATTAACATGGACTTAACATGTTTAGGATGACATATGAAATGAATTATAGGGCCAAGACATTGGTTAAAATGAATTAAAGGCATTATAATGTGATTATATGCAATCTGCCCATACTTGCTCTGTTCTGGGCAGTCACTTAGAAAATTCACCAAAATTTGTATAGATTGAATTCAGATCTGAAATTTTACTGAAATGATCCTTAGAATGTCTATTTTCATTAGGTGAAAACAGAACTGAAAACTAGGTCCTATACTAAAAACTGTAAATAGGAATTGCTGGACAATGCAAACTGTCCTGGCAGTGTAAATGCCCTGTATTTGAACAATAAATTGTATTAATTGGTTAAGAAATAAAATTCAAGTCTTACATGGTCTTATAGGAATTTTTTCATCTTTCCAAAGGTGTATAGCAATCGAAATTCCGACGTACGGATTAAAAGATATGGCCATTTTAAGAGACAGTGTGCAAAATGCCATGCAGCAGTGTCCTGGGCAGTTTGGGACTGTTTTTGCACCTAGTAATAAACTGTTTCGAAAACAGTTTTGGGACATTGTAACCTGTCCAATTATGTCTTAAAATGAAGTAATAACAATATGGATTTGAATTGGTAAAAAATGCTTAAAAAGAAGCATAAAAACAGTAGCTAAATGTTAGGTAAAATGTGATAACATTGCTACTATGATTGTGTGATATTGTGTTAGTTTTGATGAAATGTGTATATGTTATGCTTGCTAGATCAAGGGCAGCAGATTGGGGAAGAAGAGGATAGGAGTGGACATCCCAAAGCTAGAGGCAAAGGGATTTGGATCCAAGATGGTTGAATTGCTAGGAGTATTGTGAGTATTGGGACTAGGTCCTAACCAACAACTTAAAGAGGCTCAAGCTCGCTCATCAAACAAAACTCCACAAAAAGATCAAGACGAACTCAGTGGCAAAGCCTCCGATGCTAAACCAGGAATTGCCATAGCAACCAGCGATAAGCATGTCTCGGCAACCGGCGATAAGGATGCCTCGGCAACCAATGATAGGCACTCCACGGCAACCCCAGTTGACAATGCCTCGGCAACTCCAGTTGCCCCGGGAATGCCATCAATCAGGTTTCAGACCAATGAAATATCCGACTTCCACCACCATTCCCACAAAGGTTAAAGCAAAAAAAGCAAGAATATCAATTCAAGAAGTTTCTTGATATCCTAAAGTAAGTCCACATCAACTTGCCATTGGTGGAAGCAATTGAACAAATGCAGAACTATGCCAAGTTTCTTAAAGACAATGTGTCCAAGAGAACAAGGCTAGGAGAGTTTGAAACAATTGCCGCAACAGAGGGATGCATGGCCATGTTGCACAATCGTATGCCACCTAAGTTGGAGGATCCCGAAAGTTTCACAATACCCTGTTCTATTGGAAACCACTATGTCGGGAAATCATTATGCGACCTTGGGGCTAGCATAAATTTGATGCCTAAATCAGTTTTCCAGAAACTAGGAATCTGGAAGGCAAGACCTACAACAGTTATGCTACAGCTAGCCGACAGATCCTATGTGCATCCAGAGGGAAAAATCGAAGACATACTGGTAAAAGTTGATAAATTTATTTTTCCCGCTGACTTTATTGTTTTGGATTGAGAAGCAGATGGGCATGCACCTATCATTCTCGGGAGACCATTCCTAGAAACAAGGAGAACCTTGATCGATGTTGAAAAAAGAGAACTCACAATGAGGGTTAATGACCAGCAAGTTAAACTAAATGTGTTCCAAACACTAAGGCATGTCGATGATCCAGAAGAATGCCAACTTCTTCATGGCACGACAGAGTTTAACTTCGACAAGGAATTTAGTTGCCTCGGCAAATACATTGCCGATCAAGAGGAACCTGAGGAGTATGAAGAACCGGTCGATGAGGAACAACAAGAAGAGGCAAATTAGCTAGTTAATCGACCAGGTACATACTTTGAACCACTGGATTACTCAGGTAAGGAAGGTAAGCTCGAAAAACCCTCTATTGAACAACCACCGATTCTTGAGTTGAAACAATTGCCAGAGCAACTAAAATATGCATACTTAGGAACCGATAATACATTGCCTGTAATTATTTCTTCTAAGTTACAGCCTGAGTAGGAAAAGAAGCTGATCAAAATGTTGAAGCTACACAAAAAGGCAATAGGATGGACAATTGCCGACTTGAAGGGAATTAGACCGGCAGTGTGCATGCACAAGATTTTGTACTCACAATACTCCCCAAGCTAGTTAGTCTCGAAAGACTATTCCTTTTTGCTTGTCCCTTGAATGCTCGACTTTAGATCCTTCTCCAAATTCCTCTCCTTGCTCTAGTAAATCACATAGATAGAATAAGGCCAAAACATGAAATCACAAAATCATTCAACATGACAGCAAGGCTAATCGATTATATATACAAAACAGATAGCATATATGCACATTACCAACCTGCCTACATTCCGTATTAAGGCAAAATAGGGCAGCAATTAAACTGTCCCAAAACTGTTTGCAAAACAATTTACAAAACTGCCACAATACCTAAACTGCTGCTACTAGGCAGCATGTACTGTGTTCACTTAAACATGCATAACTTTCATTCCGTATGTCGGAATTTCAATTAGTTTACACCGTTGGAAAGCTAACTTAATTTTCTTTCTAACCATATAGGCCTTGAATTTTAATCCTTTGCCAATTAATACAGTTTTTAACTTAAAGACAGGGAAATTTACAACACTGGACAGTTTGCACTATCCCTAGTGTTTCTTTTCTACAATTCATTCTATAATCCAGAATTTAGTTCTATTTTCTCGTAATGAGTTTAGACATGTTAAGGCACCTTCCATAAAATTTTCAGCCTTAAATTCCATTTATATAATTTATGGTGATTTTGCAAAGTTATTGTCCAGAATTGAGTTTTCTGGGCATATTACACTAGGTTAAGCTTCTAGCTTCATAATTCATTTAAACAAGATTCTAACATTATAATTCAACTTATTTTCATATTCCTGCATGTCTACGTCAGTCCAATTCACCTAGAAATGTGATCAAAACAGGGCAACATATACAATTAAGCATGTTTACACATTTTTATCTAGCAAAAACAGTCCCTAATCGAAACTAGTTTTGACCATGATCCCTATTTTCAATTTCCAGCATCTAGCATAGAATTTCACCATCAATTTAGCTATTGACAACATCAATTTCTCCTACTCATTCGAATGACATATCAATTTCATGGGTTAATCAATCAATTTCGCTAATCATTCATCAATTTCATGTAATTCAAGCAAGAAACCTAAATCTACATGCATCATTTGAATCTATAATGCATTAAAGAATAGATTTTACCTTCGTAACAAGATAATATGAATGCTAGCAATTCCAATTTCTCCAAATTTCAAGCTTGCATCAATGAACATGGAGTTTTCTCTCTAAATTTCTCTTCTCTCTATTTTGTTCATATGGTTCGGCTAAAGGAGGAAGATGATGATAGATCATCAATTAATTCCTCCCTAAAATGACTAATTTGTCCTTTATTTTTCACTAATTAATGACATTTGTAGGGGCATTCTAGGAATGTATGAATTTTGCATGCATTCCTTCAATTTGTTGTTTGTTTTAGTTTGGTCCTTATACATTAGGTTACTACTTTTTCTTTTATAACATTTTAGTCTCCTTATTAACTAGATCTAGTATCTTGCTTTCAATCAATTAGGGATCAAATGAAAGCATTGTAGTAACTTCTTTCATACTAGTTTTGAGGATATTACAGTACTTTAGTAAAAGTACCTTATAATATGAAAACTGGTTGAAAACTTGAGATATAATTGAATTCTTTACTGGATCTTGAAATGTAAGATAGAAAGTGGTCCTTAGTAGATGCCTTGCTTGTGATTAAATGTGGTTGGCATGTTATGAAATGTTTTCCATGATTTGTATGCTTTATATATATGAACTAGAACTTTAGTCTCATGAATGAGAACCTAACTCTAGGCAAGGAAAATATGTCTAAGATGGAAATACTATAAAATTTAGCATGAATATCATTGAACCTTTCTACATTCGTTGATCAAAAGGGTGAAATAATGAGAATAAGTATAGAATAATAATGATTCACAATTGTGCATGAACATTGGATCATGGCTACATTCAATCGATTAGATGGATGAAAATGTGTGACATGCAAGAATTGAGAGCATGCTTGACAAGAAAGAACAATGGTTATACTATGTGGTATTTCGATCATAGTTTTATACTAAAATTTTGAGATAATAATCCGTGACTTTCGAATACTTTTGTAACACCCCATCCCCGGGTTAGCCGTAACCCAGTTCCAGAGCATTACCAAAACGGATGCAAAGCAATAGATAGGTTACTTGTTAAACAAGTAACCTCGGGATACTTAACTTGCAACGCAAGTAACCCCAAACCAAACATTACAAGACATACAATTCATACAAACAATCCACATTAAGCAAACCAACATACATAGCATACTAATTTAGGTATCACTTTGTTTCATTTCATACTTATAACCTAAGTTACCATTATCATATTACCGTTCCATTCAATTCACATACATCATTCAAACAACAAACTCAAGCGTGGCATACTTCACTTTAAGATATTATTAAACATGGTTCAACTTTCTTTCTTACTACAATTCTGAGTACCATATTCGAATAACACTAGGTGGTCACTAAGCATTTCTAAACTAGCTTACTTGCATCTCAAGAAACTACTTATTCAACCAATTAGCATGATTAATACAAGCATCCAACTTACAATCTTATTACACATTCATGCATCTATTCGAACAACATGGTAATCCCTAATCACATTTTATTTGATTCTTTACAATCAAATCATCACATTTCATAGCATATTTGGTTTATACATTGTTAATGCATGCTTAAACATACCTTAGCCTCAATCTTGTCATTGTCGATTCATGCTAATAGACATAGGAATAAATGCATGATCATACACATTGGTATAACATTCAAATGAAACAAGATTCAACCATCATTGTATAATTTCATAATTTGCGCAGCTTCTTACTCATATATATACATATCATCATGGTTCAAACATAATATTTAAGTCATCCAAGTTATTTGCAAGATAGGCCCATTAAAACATTACACATACAAGTCTTAAACACATATTCAAATGCATGATCAAGGCTACCTATTACAAGATCTAGTGCCACAAAACTAGGAGTATACAAAGAGTATGAATTCATACTTTCAAGCTTGCCTCAAGTGTTGCTTCAAACCCAAGATATCCTCTTGAAGTATCTTTAATCTGTTATGGGATGAATGAAAAGTAGAGTGGTAAGTACAAGTTATGTACTTAGTGAGGTAACACTAAGTCTAGCCAATTTCAAAGAATATAAGTCCAAGTTTTCATGTATTTCAAAGAATCAAGACAATCTCTACAAAACACATGATATTAGAATGAATAGGGTAACTTAGGCAGTCTTTACGTATCACATTTTCAACATAGAAACATCCACCATAATCTTAGCATACCATTCAAACATCTTCCTTAGAAGACAAGCAACCAATATTTCATTTACCAAGTAGGCATTCATACACAAGGTCATCATCTATACATTCCTTTCATGAAAAGTATACTAGTTTTGCAACCATTCATATGTCATCTTCCAATGCAAGGAAGTTCATTCAAGTTTCTTACAATACAAACAATGATCATATCACACATCTAAGCAAACATTGTTCATTTGAATTATTAAGTCATCTTATAACACCATTGGTAAGTAGCTTACTAGATAATCAAATCTTAACAATATGCACCGAAGTGCCAATATGCACCGTAGTGCCAATATGCACCGTCGTGCCAATATGTACCATCATACCAATATGCACCGTAGTGCCAATATGAGCTCAAGATTCTAAGGAATGCCTTCCTATCTATCAAACTAGCTACCAAGGTTGTTGATTATCCATTTCATTTAAGCTTTATACATTTCATGATCCAATACAAGATTATGCCGTTTAATGGCCAAGCCCTTAGGCTTATGGAGTCTTAACTCCCAATACTAAACTATCCATGTCATTCAAATAGCATGAATACAAAGTAGTATCCTTGTTCAATTCATTTCAATCATCCATGTATAACATTCACAAACACATGCATATGTATGCAATGTGCGTACCTTATTCTCCAAACAAGCATGCCATTTCTTACCTTTGGCATAAGCAATGCAACATGACAAGCATTCAATTTCATTTGCTTAACACCCAAGTAAACACATAGATCATGGCATCAAACAAGTTATCATACATTTCATTCTTCCCTTAATTATCCAAATATGCTTTAGGTCATGTTACATGGCAATAACATTGAATTAAAACAATAACAAGGTTGTTTAGGACCTAGTCCCAACCCTAAGGATAGTTACACCCACAATACTCCTAGCAATTCAGTTGTCTTGAATCCAAATCCCTTTGCCTCTAGCTTTGGGATGTCCACTCCTATCCTCTTCTTCCCCAACTTGTTGTCCTTGGTCTAGCAAGCATAGCACATATACGTATCATCAAAACAAGCACAAAATATCACACAATCACAATAGCAATGTTACCACATTTGTACCTAATATTTAGCTACTGTTTTTATGCTTCCTTTTAAGCATTTCTTACTAGTTCATTTCCATATTGTTATTACTTCATTTTAAGACATAACTGGGTAGGTTACAATGTCCCAAAACTGTTTTGGAAACAGTTTGCTACTAGGTGCAAAAACAGTCCCAAACTGCCCAGGACACTGCTGTCTGGCAGTTTGTACACTGTCCCTTTAAATGGCCATATCATTTAATCCGTACGTCGGAATTTCAATTGCTATACACCGTTGGAAATCTAACAAAATTGTCTATAAGGCCAATATATACTATCATTTTATTTCTTAGCCAATTAATACAGTTTATTATTCAAAGACAGGGCATTTACACTGCCTGGACTATTCGCACTGTCCAACAATTCCTATTTACAGTTTCCAGAATAGGACCCAGTTTTCAATTCTGTTTTCACCTAATGAAAGTAGACATACTAAGTATCATGTCATTAAAATTTCAGCCCTGAATTTGATCTATACAATATTTGGTGAATTTTCAAAGTGAATACCCAGAAAAGAGCAATTATGGGTAGATTGCACCTATTCACATGTGATATCCTAAACATGTTGAGTCAATGTTAATCCATTATTCAAGGCAGCCAAAACAGCGTAAGTTGGTTACAATGCCTAATTTTGCATGTTTACTCAATTTCAATTCAATAAAATAGTTTCTATGTTACAAGACTATGTTCATACTTTTATCTTTCATTTCCAGAATTGTTTGCTAACAATTCAATTTGTTTAACACCTTCTTTACAATATCTAATCATGATCATAATCAATTCATTAATTCCGTAGCTCAATTTTAAGTTTTAATCACTCGATTCTCACTTCAACATCACAATTCAATTTTCCAGCAACGTAGCTTTGTTACACTATCACAAACACATGATTTCCAGCATTGTACCTAGTTTTCATTCTTCAATTTGCATGATTCTACAACCATTTAATCATGTAATCACATATTCAATAGCTAATTTCATCTAACATCATCAAAACAATCCAATTCAACAAATATAGTTTCCTATTCAATTGAACATAATTAGAAAATACTTACTTTGCTTCCTAGTTCAATTTCAGTGAAAAATCACTACACATGCAAGCTTAATTTTCCTCTTCAATGGCTTATTTTCAAGCTCTCTTTCTCTCAATTTTCCTCTGTCTATTTCGACCAAATGAAATGAAAAAGATGATGACAATGTGGTTATCCACATTAGTGGATTTGTGAAGTTACTAAACTATCCTTAATTAGTTTTTAATCATATAATAGTTAAGGACAATTAAGAGAATCGTGGAATTTATCATGCAAGCCTCATCTTTCTTACTTAAATCAAATTGGTCCTTTGTAATTTGATCACTTATTTCATTTATTCTTCCAATTAGGCCCTTAACTAATCAATTTAGCTTAATTCTAAATTCAATTAAACTATCAACTTATTCAATTTGGTTCCAATACTTCTAAGCTAGGATTTGGGATGTTACAACTTTAATATTGATAAGCTAATTAGAATTGAACTATAATGACCATAAGTGAGTATAACTCTACTAACTGAACCAGAAACTACATCCACTTTTGAATTTAGTTTGAAATAATCTGTTTCGGTTATGCTTGATCAAGATTTATGATTGTTGAAGTATAATTGAGGAGTGAGTCCTATTTATGATTCTTTTCGATTGGAATGTGCAAATCAATGGAAAAATTACAATTAATTTGTGTATGTGATGAGTTCCTTTGTCATAATTGAGAAGAAATGCAATAAGAATTTAACATGTGGTGAATTTCAGCCTTGAACAAATTGGCAATAAGCCTTGAGGGCATGATAATATGATTATTGAGCTATGCTCACTTGCTATACGAAAGATGCTTTAAATATGAAAGCCTTGGTTTCAAGAGAGTCGTAGGTATAGTTGGCATGCCACAAAGTCCGTCAAGCTCGCTAGTTAGACTACGGTCCTGGACTATGGTCCCATGTTGTTAAAGATCAAAGGATCTATTGGTACTTTGTGTACCCTTGTTTGTTATTGATTGTATGGGATTTGTGTACCTAGACTGTACATTCGATCTTCAAGGCTATGTTGATAAGAAATTATGGAATCTACAATGAAATCATTTAAAGAATACTGGAATAACTTGAGTAACAAGTATATCTCATGTTCTTAAATTCGAATCATTCATTTGAGAAATTAACAAGGTTGTAATGGTACATGATATCTTGCTGAGAGTACGGTGTATCATTGCTTATGAATACTCTTACAACCATGTATATAAATGGTGACTTAATATGTGTCTTACTTTTTACTAATAGCTTCTTATTTAAGTTATTGACATATATGATTGGTGTGATTGTTGATTGGAATGAATCAAATAATGTCTTGTAAATTAAGTAAATGTGAGAAGATATGATATGATACAACTAATGCTTGATGATTAAGTGATTTAGGTATGGTTATACTTATTAAGAGGAAATCCAGAAAACTATAAGTTATGAATAAATTGTAGTAATTACTTGTTTGATAAGTAATCATATATCATTCAAATTTTGGAACCCTTTAGGACTAGATATGTTGGTTGATGATTAAGCTCAACTTGTTTCAATTATAATGTGCGCATGACTTAAGTTGCTTGATTTCATGAATATGTGTGAATCAATTGTTTAAATACCACATTTGTATATAAGCCTACCATGCAAACTTTTGGGAAATAAGTTAAGGATGGTTCATCAATTAGTCTTAAAGATGACCATATGCTTACTCAAGCTTAAGGGTGTATGTTTCAGCTTAGAGACCCATGCTAAGGGATAAATTTACAATTCATGCAATTGTTACTTCTAATTACCTCACTAAGCTTATGTTTACTGATTTGTTTTGATACATTTCAAGTTAAATGTTCTTTCCGGATGTCTTAAGAGCTTGGACATGATCACAAGGACAAAAATGTATGGTTGTATGAATTTATGGTACTCCTAGAGGGTGGCACATAAATTGTTGAGTTTGCATTGTGCATTTATTTTCCTTTTGGGCTTATTATGTATATAAGCCTACAAAGCATCTAAAGTTCTGTAAAGGTCCTTATAATATTCTATGCTTGATTTTATGACTGTTAAATGCCTTTGAATACTTAGATAAAAAGCTAGGAATTAATTGAAAGATACGTGTATATATATATATATACTATAATCTAAATTTTGGGTAACTGGAATGTTAATCTTAAGGGAATAAATATTTAACATCTGATAAAATTGGTAATAACTTAGTTGGTCATATGTTGGATGAATAATGTATATAGGTTCGTGCACATTTAATTGTTAAGATGTTGGGTTATTATATGAAGGTATGTTTATAAACACACATCTTAATCGTTGTTTGAATAAAAAAAATTGATAGTAGATCGTGGATGCTTGCCCACAAAATAAACTAAGGCCTTCATATTACTATATGGGAAATGGCACGTTTTGGAATAAGTTTTGTATATCTAATTGTGAAACTTAATTTTGTAACCTGATCGGAATCACATATTGGTTTCTTGAAGTAAATTGTTTTTTAAATAAGATGAGAGTATGCCATGATCTTATCTAATAAGATGTTGTGTTAATGACTGTTCATTTATTTATACATGACCAATGATTGATACTAAGCATTCCTAATAAGATAAAAAAGATTTAAGTTACTCCAACTTTTGCTAAGAATATTCCTAATCATTTTAGAGTTTTGATCAAAAGTCTCAGAAGTTTGTTTAGTAATACGTTCTACGCTGGTCTTCCCTCTAGGCCGGGTAGAGGGTGTTACAATTATTCAATCAACAACAATGTAATTCGAACACTACACTTACAACCTCACATATATATATCATACGAATGAAGAAAGAAATTTGTAACGCCCTATCCCCGGGTTAGCCGTAATCCGGTTCATGAGCGTTACCGGAACGGAAATGAAGCGATAGATAGCTTACTTGTCGAACAAGTAACCACAGGATACTTGCCTTGATGCATAAGTAACCCAAACTAAACCTTTCAAAACATTCAATACATCAAGCAAAGCCACATTAAGCAGCCAAACAACATTCATAACACACAATTTTAGGTACCATTTTGTTTCATTCTTTACTTATAACTTAAGTTACCATTATCTTGTTTCTATTCTATACAATTTGCATACATTCTTCTAACAATAAACATAAGCATGGCTTACATCACTTTAAGTTTCTATTAGACATGCTTTAACTTTCAATCCAATTACAAATTTCATGCACCTTATTCAAATACATTAGAGAATTTGCTAAACATGTCTTAACTAACTTACTTGCACCTTAAGTTACTATCTAAATAACCAAATAACATGATCAACACAAAGTATCTAACTTATCCTCACACATTCATTCGAACATGACCATTACAAGCATCCAACATACATCTTGTTACACATCCTTACATCCATTCGAACAACATGAAATCATATTCCTATTTCATTTGTTTCTTTACAATCAAGACATCTCATTTCATAGCATATTTGATAACTACTTTGTTAATGCATGCTTAACATACCTTAGCCTTGATCTTGACTTTTTCGAATTATGTCAATGGATATAGGAGCAAATGCATGAACATACAACATAGATTTAGCATTCAAATTAGACAAGATTTCATCACACATTGGTTCTACATTAGAATCATACATAATTTCATCCAACATTGAGTTTCATAACAATCTGCGCAGCATCTACTTCTTTTATATACATTTCATCTTAGTTCAAACATAGTTTTAAGTCAACCAAATAGATTACATAGTAGGCCCATTCAAAACATTACAAAACTAGTCTTAAACATATACTCAAATGAATGATCCAGTCTAGCTATTACAAAATCTAGTGCCACCAAACTAGAAGTATACAAAGAGTATGAATTCATACTTTTAAGCTTGCCTCAAGTGTTGCTTCAAACCCAAGATATCCTCTTGAAGTATTCTTTAATCTGTTATGGGAAGAATGAAGAGTAGAGTGGTAAGTACAAGTTGTGTACTTAGTGAGGTAACACTAAGTCTAGTCAATTTTCAAAGCATAAGTCCAAGTTTACATGTAATCCAAGAATCAAGAACATTAATACAAGGCACATGCTATTTCGAATTGCATAGGTATCTTAGACAATCTTTACATATCATACAATCAACATGAACATCATCATGGTTTCCATAAGCCATTCTAAAAACATGCTTGGAAGACAAGCAATCAAACATTCAATCCTTTAAGTAGGCATTTATACATAAAACCATCAACATATATTTCTTTCATGACAAGAAACAAGTTTAGCAACTATTCGTGTGTCATCTTTCAAGCAATGAAGTTCATACATCTTTCCTACAATACAAGCAATGTTCATTAAGTCATCTTTCAACCTTCCTTGGTAAGTAGCTTACTAGATAATCAAATCTTATCAATATGCACCGAAGTGCCAATACGCACCATAGTGCCAATATGCACCGTCATGCCAATATGCATCGTAGTGCCATTATGCACCGTAGTGACAATATGAGCTCAAGATTCTAAGGCATGCCCTCTTATCTATCAAACTAGCTACCAAGGTTGTTGATTATCCATTTCATTTAAGCTTTATACATTTCTTGATTCAATATAACATTATGCCACTCAAAGGCCAAGCCCTTAGGCTTATGGAGTTTTAACTCCCAATACATAACTATCCATAGCATTCGAATCAATCAGCCATGTATAACATTCACAAACACAAGCATATGTATGCATCGTGCGTACCTTATTCTCCAAGCTAACATGCCAATTCATACCTTAGGCATAAGCAATGCACATGACAAGCATTTGATCATAATTGCTTAACACCCAAGTAAACACAAAGGTCAAGGAATCAATCATGTTACATACATTTCATTCTTCCCTTAATTAGCCAAATATACTTTAAGTCATGTTACATGGCATTAACATTTCATTTAAGCAATAACAAGGTTGGTTAGGACCTCAGTCCCAACCCTAAGGTTAGTTACACTCACAATACTCCTAGCAATTCAACTATCTTGGATCCAAATCCCTTTGCCTCTAGCTTTGGGATGTCCACTCCTATCCTCTTCTTCCCCAATCTACTGCCCTTGGTCTAGCAAGCAAAGCACATACACATATCATCACAACAAGCACAATATCACACAATCATAGTAGCAATGTTACTACATTTTACCTAACATTTAGCTACTGTTTTTATGCTTCTTTTTAAGAATTCATACCAATTCAATCTTCAAACTGTTATTAATTCATTTTAATACATAATTGGACAGATTACAATGTCCCAAAACTGTTTTGGAAACAGTTTCTCACTAGGTGCAAAAACAGACCCAAACTGCCCAGGACACTACTGCCTGGCAATTTGAACACTGTCCCTTAAAATGGCCATATCTTTTAATCCGTAGGTCGGAATTTCGATTTCTATACACCTTTGGAAGGATTACAAAATTTACTATAATAAAATAATAGACTTGCATTTTTTTTCACAACCAATTAATACAGTTTATTGTTCAAAGACAGGGCATTTACACTGCCTGGACAGTTTGCACTGTCTAGCAATACCTATTTACAGTTTTCAGTATAGGACCCAGTTTTCGGTTCTGTTTTCACCTAATGAAAAAAGACATTCTAAGGATCATGTCATTAAAATTTCATCCTTGAATTCAAACTATACAATATTTGGTGAAGTTTCAAAGTGACTGCCCATAACAGAGCAATTTTGGACAGATTGCATGTAGTCACATTTTAATGCTTTTAATTTATTTGAACCAATGTCTTGGCCCTATAATTCATTCATATGACATTCTAAACATGTTAGGTCCATGTTAGTTCATTAGAAAAGGCTGTCAAAATAGGGCAAGTTGATTACAAAGCCTAATCTTGCATGTTTACTCAATTTCAATACCACAAAACAGTTTCTATGTTACTTAACTATGTTCATGGTTTTATCTTCAATTTCCAGCATTGTTTGCTTCTAATTCAATTTGTTTAACCTCTTCTTTACATTACCTATTCATGATCACCATCAATTCATTATTTCCTTGGCTCAATTTCATATTCAAGTCATTAAATTTCCACTTTAACAACACAATACAATTTCCAGCAACCTAGGTTTATTTCACGAGCATGAACACATAATTTCCAGCCTTGTACCTAGGTTTATTTCACGAGCATGAACACAATACAATTTCCAGCAACCTAGGTTTATTCCATATAATCACCTAACAACATATTCAAAGTCTAATTCCATCAATAATCATCAAAAACAGTCCAATTTCAAGAAAATAGTTGCCTAATCAATTAAACACAAGAAGAAGTAAACTTACTTTGCTTCTTGCTTAAATTCAATGAAAATTTCCTATACATACAAGCTTAAAATCCTTCTTCAATGGTGAATTTCCATGCTTTCTCTCACTCTCCCTTTCTCTCTAAGTTTCGGCCAAACAAGTGATAATGGGAAAGATGACAACAACAATTCCATGTTATTGGAATTGTGTTTTGTCTAAATTGTCCCTTGATTAGTTACTAATCATGTGATTAGTCAAGGGCAAATAAGAGATTCATGATATTTAACATGCAATCTCAATCTTTCTCTTTTAATTCATTGTAGTCATTTTAATTTTGTCACTTATTTCATTCATTCTTTCAATTAGGCCCTTAACTATTCAATTTAGCTTAATTCTTAATTCAATTAAGCTATCAACTTATACAATTTTAACTCCAATACTTCTACACTAGAATTTGGGGTGTTACAATTCTCCCCCCTTAAATTAAATTCGTCCTCGAATTTACCTGAATCGAATAGGTGAGGATATTGCTTCCTCATGACTTCTTCAGATTCCCAGTTAGCTTCTTCCACCTTATGATTTCTCCATAAGATCTTAACAAGAGGAACAATCTTGTTCCGAAGCTTTCTTAATTCCCGGTCAAGAATTTGAATAGGTTCTTCTTCGTATGACAAATCGGGATTCAATTCAACTTCTTCTGGCTCAAGAAAGTGTGAAGGGTCAGATCAATACCTTCTGAGCATTGAAACATGGATGACATTATGCACTCTATCGAATTCTCTGGGAAGAACTAATCGATGGGACACTGGACCAATTCATTCAATAACTTCGAATGGTCTGATGTATCGGGGACTGAGCTTCCCTTTTCTTCCAAATCTGAACACTTTCTTCCAAGGTGAGACTTTTAGGAAGACTTTGTTTCCAATTAAATATCTCTTCTTTTCAAATCAGCATACGCTTTCTGTCTATCGAAAGCTGCCTTTAACCGATCATGAATGATCTTGATTTGTTCTTTGGTTTCCCGAAGCAATTGAGGTCCCAATACTTTGTTTTCTCCCAATTCATACCAGCATAAGGGAGTTCTAAATCTTCTACCATATAGAGCTTCAAATGGTTCCATTTGAATAGAAGATTGGTAGCTATTGTTGTAGGCAAACTCCACAAGAGATAGAGATTTCTCCCAATTCTTCATGAAGTCAATAACACAAGCCCATAGCATATCTTCTAACACTTGAATAATTCTCTCAGATTAGCCATCCGATTGAGGATGAAAGGCCGTACTAAGATGTACTTTAGCTCCTAGAGCTTTCTATAGAGAATTCCAGAATCGAGAAGCAAATCGAGGATCACAATAAGAGATAATTTTTGTAGGTACACCGTGTAACCAAATCACTTCACGATGTACATCTCGGCAAGGGTTTCCAAGCTCATGTTCACACGAACAAGGATGAAGTGAGTACATTTAGTGAATCTATCAACAATCACCCATACAACATCATTATTTCTTGGAGTAGAAAGAAGATCGGTGACAAAATCCATGGTAATTCGATCCCACTTCCACTGAGGGAGTTCAATAGGTTGAAGCAATCCAGTAGGGACTTGATGCTCGGTTTTGACTCTTTGACATGTCGGGCATTTCGATACGAAGTCCGTGATTGCAGACTTCATGCCAGGCCACCAGTATAGTGGCTTCAGGTCCTTATACATCTTAACCGATCCAGGGTGGATCAAGAAAGAACTTTGGTGTGCTTCTTGTAACATTTCTTGTCTTAATTCCTCATTGTTAGGAACACAAACTCTATCCTTGAAATAGAGTAATCCATTTGACTTTAGGGAGAAGTCGGAACTTGACTGAGAAGTAAGCTTAGAATGATCTTCTAAAGATCTGGATCTTCTTGTTGGAGTTCTTTAATTCTCGAGATGAAATCAGATTGAACTTGGAGTTGAGACAAAAATTTCGGCTCTTGGATAGTTAGAAATGAGCATTGATAGCCATAGTAGCTACAAAAACATTAACAAAGTCATTAGAATGATTTCCAATGGATTAGCTGCAGTGCAAGGCACTGTTCGAATTGTTTCTAGGAGAACAAGGCATTGTTCAAATGCTTTCTTACAACCTAAGAAAGATTCGATTTCAATAGTTACAAGTATTTTAGGCAAAATTCTTAATCGAATGGGTTACTTGTATTTCAAGAAATGTTCAAATAGTGACTTGTAGCTTAAGAAAGCTCTAAATTCATTATTTGCAAAACAAGAGAAGGCATAATTCAATTAAAGTTAATTAGAATTCTAGATTTAGGAATTACCTGAATATGGTATGCGACTAAGGGCGTCAGCAACTACGTTTGCTTTCCTCGGATGGTAGTCGATAACCAAATCGTAATCTTTAAGTAATTCGAGCCATCTCCTTTGTCTCAAATTCAAATCTTTTTGTGTCAGGAGGTACTTAAGACTTTTGTGATCGGTAAATAGATTGCATTTCTCCCTTTACAGATAGTGTCTCCATATCTTGAGAGCAAACACGATAGCTGCTAGTTCCAGATCGTGTGTTGGATAATTAGACTCGTCTGGCTTCAATTACCTTGAAGCGTAAGCAATTACTTTCCAATCTTGCATCAGGACACAACCGAGTCCTAGATGAGAATCATCACCGTAAACAGTGAATTCTTTGCCCGATTTTGGTTGGACAAGTACCAGAGCATGAGTCAAAGATTGCTTTAGTTGATCAAAGCTTCATTGTTGGTTCTCCGACCAAACAAAAGGCGTATCTTTACGAGTAAGCTTAGTGAGACTTGCAGCAATAGAGGAAAAGCCTTTGACAAATCTTCTGTAATATCAGGCTAAACCGAGAAAGCTTCGGACCTCGCTTATATTCTTCGGAGGTCTCCAATTTAGAATAGACTGAATCTTGCTCAGATCTACTTTAATTCCTTCAGCTGAGATAACATGGCCAAGAAAATAAACTTCTGGTAACCAAAATTCACATTTGGAGAACTTGGCATACAATTGATGTTCTCGGAGTGTTTGCAAGACAATTCGGAGGTGTTCAGTATGTTCCTCCTTATTCTGAGAGTACACCAGAATGTCATAAATGAATATAACCATTAACTTGTCGAGATAGGGCTTGAATACCCGATTCATTAGATCCATGAAAGTAGCCGAAGCATTCGTTAACCCAAATGGAATTACGAGGAATTCGAAGTGGCCATAACGAGTACAAAAGGCTATCTTAGGCATGTCTTGTTCTTTTACTTTCATCTGATAGTACCCCGATCGAAGGTCGATCTTAAAGAATACGACAACATCCCTAAGTTGATCGAAAAGATCTTCAATTCTGGGTAGGGGATACCGATTATTGATGGTGAGCTTGTTTAACTGAAGGTAATTAATACAAAGCTGTATAGTTCCGTCTTTCTTCTTGACAAACAAAATCGGTGCACCCCAAGGAGAAGTGCTAGGCCGTATGAAACCTTTATCTTGCAACTCCTGAAGTTGCTTCTTTAATTCTTTCAACTCAACAGGTGGCATTCTATAGGGTGTAATGGACACCGAAGCTGTTCAAAACTGAACTTCTATCCCGAACTCTACTTCTCAGGTTGAAGGGACACCAAGGAGTTCCTCGGGAAAAACATCAATGAATTCAGAACCAACAAGCATGCTAGGCAAACCGAATTCAATTTCATCTTGAATGATCATCTTAGCAAAGATGGGAGTTTGTTTCTTGTCTATTAAAAGAATGGATTCTTTCCCTAAACCCAGAGATACAATATCTGATTTTGGCAATCTACCCAGGCCTCGTGTTTACTTAACCAATCTAACCCCAATATCAAGTCAAATTCACAATATGGTAATACATAAAGATCAATGGGAAAGGGTATGTTTCGAATGGTCAAGGGAGCTTGCTTGTGGCGCAAGTTAATGGCCATTTGTCCCCCTATTGGATTCAATTATTTCAGGTTTCAATTTTAACTTGCTGATCAAGGTAGAACAAACAAATGAATGGGTAGACCCCAAATCAATTAAAGCATAAGTAAGACTAGAATTTAATTCAACAGTGCATGTAATAACATCGGGAGCTTCTTCATCATCTTTACTACGAATATGGTACATCAGGGGCTCGAGACTCCTGATGAGTTGGAGCTTTCGAATAGGGGCCCTTCTATTTCCTCTGATTCCCGTACTGAGCTTGTTTGGGTGCCTTATTTTGATTTGAAGGATTTGAGCTAGCAATTGCAAAAGCTCGATTCGAAACATTGTTAGGATTATGAGGACAATCCCGAATGTAATGATCAGAGGCTCCACATGAGAAGCATAAATTCTGTTGAACTCGGCACTGGCCAGTATGATGCTTCTGACAGAACTTGTAAAGTGGATATTGAGTAGCTTTAGCCTGATTCCCCGTGCTATCAACAGAAATAACCGAGGCTGAAGTCTTTACAAACATTTGAGGTTTTGGAATGTAACCACTATTCTGATTATGTGCATAGTTCAAAGAGTGTCCCTTGGAATGTTTGGACTTCTTTGATTGCCAGTGTGGCTTATATCATCATTTCTGGGTCGTTTGTCTTTCCAAGAGTGTCTGCTCTTGCATCTTTTCGAGGCTTTCATCTTCGGCTCAGTAGCAATGGCTCGGTTTGCCAAAATTTTGAAGTCGATAATACCCAGTGAAGTGAATATCGAGTTTAATTCATCATTTAACCCGTCAATAAACATTCGGCACTTGTCAGCCTCGGCTTTGATATATTCTGACCCATACTTGCAATACTTGCAAAAGTCGCTCACATATTGCTCGATAGGTAAGCCAGCTTGTTTAAGATACATAAATCGTTTTCAGCGCTCGGACAAATACTGTTCGCTAATATACTTCTTCTTGAATTCATCAATGAAGAACTTCCAAGTAATAGATTCTACAGGAGTAGTTAGAGTAGTGGTTTCCCACCAGCTTAGTGCTTTGTCTGTCAACAGAGCGATGGCACGTTAAAGTTTATGTTCATCAGGACATGGCAACGGTTTCGTCAAAATACGAGAAGTGGCCTCTAACCAGTACTCGGTTACTTCTGGATTAGCTTCATCGGTGCCAGTGAAGGTATATGCCCGATGTTGAGCCAACTTGTCAATAGGGGCTCAGTTTGGCACAGTAACAGTAGGAGCAACATGATGTTCTTGTTTAAGGGAAGTTACGAGGTGATTGAACATCTCTTTCATAATCGTAAGACATTCTTGCTACACATGGTTGATAGAAAGAGCTTCCTATTGAGCAGCAGGCTGAGCTCGATGTTGAGCTTACTATTGAGGAGGATTCTATTCCATCCCCACACAATCTCCTTTGTTTGAGGAGCCTACGGGACTTTCATTATCCCGACCCAATCTTGTTTCTGACATTCTAGTTCAATCAGAACAAATAGAGTCTTAGTTATCACATTTACACATTTAAGCAACATTACAAGCTTATATCAAGTCTCCTAGGTGGCACATATCCTATATGATGCAAATGAGCTTATCGAATCAACCAAAAAGCTCTAATTACCAATAAATGTAACACCCCATCCCCGGGTTAGTCGTAACCCGGTTCGGGAGCGTTACCAGAACGAAAACAAAGCGATGGATAGGTTACTTGTCGAACAAGTAACCCCGGGATACTTGCCTTGATGCGCAAGTAACCCAAACTAAACCTTTCAAAACATTCAATACAATCAAGCAAGGCCACATTAAGCAACCAAACAACATTCATAACATACAATTTTAGGTACCATTTTGTTTCATTCTTTACTTATAACTTAAGTTACCATTATGTTTCTATTCTATACAATTTGCATACATTCTTCTAACAATAAACATAAGCATGGCTTACATCACTTTAAGTTACTATTAGACATGATTTAACTTTCAATCCAATTACAAATTTCATACACCTTATTCGAATACATTAGAGAATTTGCTAAACATGTCTTAACTAACTTACTTGCACCTTAAGTTACTATATAAATAACCAATTAACTATAGTGATGTCCGTTTTCGCTAAAAACCGAAGTGTTCGACATGCTTATGGTTTTTCAGATATAAAAATGTTTATTACGTAGGGGTTTTAAAAAACCGCGTTTTATTTAGAAATTGGAGTCGCCACCGGCCACTTAGGTAGGTCGGACACCAAAAACCAAAGATTTGAAAACTATTGGGTTCGGGAGTCGGTTACCGATGGGGAAGGATTAGCACCCCCACACCGCCCAAAATTGGTACTTTAATAATTACCGTTTTATTAATATTAAACTTTCCAGATTAAAGTGACGATTAAATTGAAATTTGGTTATAAGTGCGAGTAAATTTTAAAGGCCCCGTCATCCGAGAGTAAACGCCCAACCACCATCACTACGCCTGATACTGGCCCCGTTTACGCTCGGATAAAAGGGCACCGCATTGACATTATACATTTCGATATGCAATCTTAGTGAGCAAAATATAAAAATATGGAAAATAATTCAAATACAATAAAGATAAATATTAACATAATAAAATACTAATCTAACATAAATAAATTACTAATCTAAAACAAGCATATATATACTACGAACAAAAGAATTAACAAACAAAAAAAGCATGATATCACAAAAAACGAAACAAACAAGAAACATGCTATCATGTGGGCATGACACACAAATAAAAATAAAATATATAAAAGGCATATATACGAACAAACTAAATTAAAACACGAAGGCATGAAATCATAAAGAACATATGTTGAAAACATAAATACACATGTAATACGAGAAAAACGTACATAAAAGCATGAAAAAACATACTAAAAAAGCAAACATACTTAAAGAGAATAAAACATACTAAAACATTTAGAATACGAGTAAAGAAGCTAAAGGCCACATTAACCTAATGATAGAAAAAAAACGAGCTTGAAATAAAGAGGTGACAAGAACATATATAACACATATGTAAAAAAAACCACAAAACATTTTAATGCAAAACACTATAAAAAACACCTTTCATCCAACCTTTGGACCCTTTTTCATTTTTTACCGATTATAACATTTCCCAAATCCTCTGTATTTTGAAACCCAAAGCCCCAGACACTCAACCATTTCCCAAACACGATGGTGGTTGGCCATTCCGGCCGCCGTACGCCACCTCCGGCCACCATCCCAAAAACCTGCAAACGAAGCGTACTCACTTTTAGAAACCAAAGACCAACTTAGATTTCAAAAAACAAATACCCTTTGCCTTAATCTAGGGAAACCGAAACTGTTTTTTAAAAAATAACCCCACTTTTAAAAAATGTCACCGTCAGATTCACCCTACACGGTTCTAAAGTACCAAGTGGCTTATCACCGGATAGTGACTACGGCGAAGGTAGACCCTTAACCCCTTTTTGTATTTTTTATGTTTTATTTCTGTATTCGAAAGACATGCATATAGAAAAAAAGAGAGAAAGAAAGTACCACTTGAAACTTTTGGGGTTTTTTTTTGAAACTGGATTCCCCCCTTTACAAATGTTTAGTTGGATACATATATCCATTTTTTTGATTTGGTAGGGATAATACATAAAGTACATATTCGATTTGATTTTATACTGACAAATCCCCCTTTTTTTGCTTTGTTTGTATGTCCGGTGGTTGAGCCGGTAAGGGTAATGTGTATGGCGGCAGATGGAGCATGATGGTGGTTTCGGCCAGGTGTGCTCCTGGCCGTTGGATCAGATCTGATCCAACGGTTAGGATTTCCTAAAGATCGACGGCCCTGATGAATTATGGAGGGTGACGTGGTGGTCCCGGATCATGCCACGTGGCATGGGAAAACGAACAGCCCCGGGGTGACTTACACACGCGCCAGTTGGATCATCTTAGTGTCATCTGGACCGTTGGATCAAATCTTGATCCAACGGTTGGGAGGATGACGGCTGCAAGGAAAAGATAGGATATTAGATAGGGTTTTAGGGTTTTTACAATATTGGGTCAGGCCAAAATGGGCCTTGTAAATTATATTATATTTTTTTGGGTTTTTTTGTAAAATTATGTGGACTTGGACTGTTATTATAAATGGGTTATATATTTTAGATCTGTTTTTTTTTAATTTAAACCTAATAGTAATAATAATAATAATAATAATAATAATACTATAATAATAACATATACACATATATAATTTATCTACATATAACCATACATGCAAATTAACATATATCATATAACATTCAAACACACATATACATATATTTGCTCACACACCTCATTAATATAAGTATACACACATTATACATACTACAAACATACATAGTACATGCACATACAAACCACATATACGACATACACCCAAGTACATATATAAACTATTAAAACGTACGTGACATGTGACACGCATACACCGTACATAGTATGTATAATATGCATGCGCTTACACATATTTTATTCACATTAATCACATATATAGTAAACATATAATATAACATGTATACATGCAATAATAACACCTTATTAATTATTATACTAATATTTAATAATATTTACAAACCGGATAAAAATGAGTGATTACATTAACATGATCAACACAAAGTATCTAACTTATCCTAATACATTCATTCGAACATGACCATTACAAGCATCCAACATACATCTTGTTACACATCCTTACATCCATTCGAACAACATGAAATCATATTCCTATTTCATTTGTTTCTTTACAATCAAGACATCTCATTTCATAGCATATTTGATAATTACTTTGTTAATGCATGATTAACATACCTTAGCCTTGATCTTGTCCTTGCCGAATTATGTCAATGTATATAGGAGCAAATGCATGAACATACAACATAGATTTAGCATTCAAATTAGACAAGATTTCATCACACATTGGTTATACATTAGAATCATACATAATTTCATCCAACATTGAATTTCATAACAATTTGCGTAGCATCTACTTCTTATATATACATATCATCTTAGTTCAAACATAGTTTTAAGTCAACCAAATAGATTACATAGTAGGGAAATTCAAAACATTACAAAACTAGTGTTAAACATATACTAAAATGCATGATCTAGGCTAGCTATTACAAAATCTAGTGCCACCAAACTAAGAGTATACAAAGAGTATGAATTCATTCTTTTAAGCTTGCCTCAAGTGTTGTTTAAACCCAAGATATCCTCTTGAAGTATTCTTTAATCTGTTATGGGAAGAATGAGGAGTATAGTGGTAAGTACAAGTTGTGTACTTAGTGAGGTAACACTAAGTCTAGTCAATTTTCAAAGCATAAGTCCAAGTTTACATGTAATCCAAGAATCAAGAACATCAATACAAGGCACAAGCTATTTCGAATTGCATAGGTATCCTAGACAATCTTTACATATCATACAATCAACATGAACATCATCATGGTTTCTATAAGCCATTCGAGCAACATGCTTGGAAGACAAGCAATCAAACATTCAATCCTTTAAGTAGGCATTTATACATAAAACCATCAACATATATTTCTTTCATGACAAGAAACAAGTTTAGCAACTATTCATGTGTCATCTTTCAAGCAATGAAGTTCATACAACTTTCTTACAATACAAGCAATGTTCATTAAGTCATCTTTCAACCTTCCTTGGTAAGTAGCTTACTAGATAATCAAATCTTATCAATATACACCGAAATGCCAATATGCATCGAAGTGCCAATATGCACCGTAGTGCCAAAATGCACCGAAGTACCAATATACACCGAAGTGCCAATATGCACCGTAGTGCCAATATACACCATCGTGCCAATATGTACCCTCGTGCCAATAAGCACCGTAGTGCCAATACGAGCTCAAGATTCTAAGGCATTCCCTCCTATCAATCAAACTAGCTACCAAGGTTGTTGATTATCCATTTCATTTAAGCTTTATACATTTCTTGATTCAATATAACATTATGCCATTCAAAGGCCAAGCCCTTAGGCTTATGTAGTTTTAACTCCCAATACATAACTATCCATAGCATTCGAATCAATCAGCCATGTATAACATTCGCAAACACAAGCATATGTATGCATTGTGCGTACCTTATTCTCCAAGCTAGCATGCCAATTCATACCTTAGGCATAAGCAATGCACATGACAAGCATTTGATCATAATTGCTTAACACCCAAGTAAACACAAAGATCATGGCATCAAACATGTTATCATGCATTTCATTCTTCCCTTAATTAGCCAAATATACTTGAAGTCATGTTACATGCCATTAATATTTCATTTAAGCAATAACAAGGCTGGTTAGGACCTAAGTCCCAAACCTAAGGTTAGTTACACTCACAATACTCCTAGGAATTCAACTATCTTGGATCCAAATCCCTTTGCCTCTAGCTTTGGGATGTCCACTCCTAACCTCTTCTTCCCTAATCTGCTGCCCTTGGACTAGCAAGCAAAGCACATACACATATCATCACAACAAGCACAATATCACACAATCATAGTAGCAATGTTACTACATTTTACCTAACATTTTGCTACTGTTTTTATGCTTCTTTTTAAGAATTTCATACCAATTCAATCTTCAAATTGTTATTACTTCATTTTAATACATAATTGGACAGATTACAATGTCCCAAAACTGTTTTGGAAACAGTTTCTTACTAGGTGCAAAAACAGTCCCAAACTGCCCAGGACACTGCTGCCTGGCAGTTTGCACACTGTCCCTTAAAATGGCCATATCTTTTAATCCGTACGTAAGAATTTCGATTTCTATACACCGTTGGAAAGCTTAAAAAGTTTCCTATAAGACCATAATAGACTTGCATTTTAGTTCACAGCCAATTAATACAGTTTATTGTTCAAGGACAGGGCATTTATACTGCCTGGACAGTTTGCACTGTCCAGCAATACCTATTTACAGTTTTCAGTATAGGACCCAGTCTTCAGTTCTGTTTTCGCCTAATAAAAATAGACATTCTAAGGATCATGTCATAAAAATTTCAGCTCTGAATTCATGCTATACTATTTTTGGTGAATTTTCAAAGTGACTGCCCAGAACAGAGGAATTCTGGGCAGATTGCATCTAGTCACATTTTAATGCCTTTAATTCATTTGAACCAATGTCTTAGCCCTAGAATTCATTTCATATGAAATTCTAAACATTTTAGGTCCATGTTAGTTCATTAGACAAGGCTCTCAAAATAGGGCAAGTTGATTACAAAGCCTAATCTTTCATGTTTACTCAATTTCAATACCACATAACAGTTTCTATGTTACTTAACTATGTTCATACTTTTATCTTCAATTTACAGCATTGTTTGCATCTAATTCAATTTGTTTACCCTCTTCTTTACATTACCTATTCATGATCATCATCAATTCATTATTTCCTTAGCTCAATTTCATATTCAAGTCATTCAATTTCCACTTTAACAACACAATACAATTTCCAGCAACCTAGGTTTATTTCACTAGCATGAACACATAATTTCCGGCCTTGTACCTAGTTTCATTCTTCAATTTAGCATGATTCAACTACCATATAATCACCTAACAACATATTCAAAGTCTAATTCCATCAATAATCATCAAAAACATTCCAATTTCAGCAAGATAGTTATCTAGTCAATTAAACACAAGAAGAACTATACTTACTTTGCTTCTTGCTTAAATTCAATGAAAATTTCCTATACATGCATGCCTAAAATCCATCTTCAATGGTGAATTTCCAAGCTTTCTCTCACTCTTCCTTTCTCTCTAAGTTTTGGCCAAACAAGTGATAATGGGAAAGATGACAACAACAATTCCATGTTATTGGAATTGTGTTTTGTCTAAATTGTCCCTTGATTAGTTACTAATCATGTGATTAGTCAAGGGCAAATAAGATATTCGTGATATTTAACATGCAATCTCAATCTTTCTCTTTTAATTCATTGTAGTCATTCTAATTTTGTCACTTATTTCATTCATTCTTTCAATTAGGCCCTTAACTATTAAATTTAGCTTAATTCTTAATTCAATTAAGATATCGACTTATACAATTTTAACTCCAATACTTCTACACTAGAATTTGGGGTGTTACAATTCTCCCCCCCTTAAATTAAATTCGTCCTCGAATTTACCTGAATCGAATAGGTGAGGATATTGCTTCCTCATGACTTCTTCAGATTCCCATGTAGCTTCTTCCACCTTATGATTTCTCCACAAGATCTTAACAAGAGGAACAATCTTGTTCCGAAGCTTTCTTACTTCCCGTTCAAGAATCTGAATAGGTTCTCCTTCGTAGGACAAATCGGGATCCAATTCAACTTCTTCTGGCTCAAGAATGTGTGAAGGATCAGATCGATATCTTCTGAGCATTGAAACATGGAAGACATTATGTAATCTATCGAATTCTTTGGGAATAGCTAATCGATAGGCCACTGGACCAATTCTTTCAATAACTTCGAATGGTCTGATGTATCGGGGACTGAGCTTTTAGGAAGACTTTGTCTGCAATAGCATACTGAATATCTCTTCTTTCCAAATCAGCATACGCTTTCTGTCTATCGAAAAATGCCTTTAACCGATCATGAATGGTCTTGATTTGTTCTTCGGTTTCCCGAAGCAATTGAGGTCCCAATACTTTGTTTTCTCCCAATTCAGACCAACATAAGGGAGTTCTACATCTTCTACCACATAGAGCTTCAAATGGTGCCATTTGAATAGAAGACTTGGTCAGGATAATGAAAGTCTCGTAGGCTCCACGAATGTAGGAGATAATATTTCGAGATGAAGCTTGAAATTGTTAAGCAAAGTCTTGTAGTTTTGAACCCAATAGGCGGAATTACATCCATTAACTTCCTTTGCAAGGAATGTTCTATAGTCATTCGAAACATACCCTTTCCTATTGATTTATATGTATAGCCAAATTGTGAGTTTGATCTAGTGTTAGGACTAGATTTGTTAAGTAAACATGAAGTTTGGATAGATTGTCAAAATAGGAGACTTTATCTCCAGGGTTTAGGAAGGAATCAATCCTCCTAATGATAGAAACCCGACCTCAATCTTTACTGCCGTGACTATGCAATATGAATTTGAATTCGGCATAGCTCTGCACCCCAGGGAGCACCCGTATTGTTCTTTAAGAAGAAGGATTGGATGGTGAGGCTATGCATCGATTATTGTCAGCTAAACCAGCTTTCAGGACTCGTTATGGTCACTACGAGTTCCTAGTTATGCCCTTTGGGCTAACCAGTGCTCCAGTCCTGTTCGTGAAAAAGAAAGAAGAGGCTATACGGCTTTGTATTAATTACCGTCAATTAAAAAACTCACTATCAAGAATCGGTATCCCCTACCTAGAATTGAAGATCTTTTTGATCAACTCAGGGATGTTGTCGTATTCTCTAAGATCGACCTTAGACTGGGTACTATCAAATGAAAGTGAAAGAACAAGGTGTACCCAAGATAGCCTTTCGTACTCGTTATGGCCACTTCGAATTCCTCATAATGCCATTCGGGTTAACAAATGCTCTGGCTACTTTCATGGATCTTATGAATCGGGTATTCAAGCCCTATCTCGATAAATTTGCGGATGTCTTCATCGACAACATCCTGGTGTACTCTCATAATAAGGAGGAACATGCTGAACACCTCTGATTGTCTTACAAACACTCCGAAAACATCAATTGTATGTTATGTTCTCCAAATGTGAATTCTGGTTACCAGAAGTTTCTTTCCTCAGCCATGTTATCTCAGTTGAAGGAATTAAAGACGGTCCGAGCAATATTCAGTCTATTCTAAATTGGAGACCTCTGAAGAATGTCAGCGAGGTCCGAAGCTTTCTCGGTTTAGCCAGGTATTACAGAAGATTTGTTAAAGGCTTTCCTCTATTGCTACAAGTCTTACTAAGCTTACTCACAAAGATACGCCTTTCGTTTGGTCGGAGAGCCAACAACGAAGCTTCGATCAACTTAAGCAAGCTCTGACTCATGCCCCGGTTCTCATCCAACCAGAATCAGGCAAGGAATTCACAGTTTACAGTGATGGTTCTCATCTAGGACTCGGTTGTGTCCTGATGCAAGATGGGAAAATAATTGCTTACGCTTCAAGGCAACTGAAGCCACACGAGTCTAATTATCCAACACATGATCTGGAACTAGCAGCTATCGTGTTTGCTCTCAAGATATGGAGACACTATCTATACGTAGAGAAATGCAATCTATTTATCGATCACAAAAGTCTCAAATACCTCCTAACTCAGAAGGACATGAATCAGAGACAAAAGAGATGGCTCGAATTACTTAAAGATTACGACTTGGTTATCGACTACCATTCAGGGAAAGCAAACGTAGTTGCTAATGCCCTTAGTTGTAGACCATACTTGGGTAACTCCTAAATCAAGAATTTTGATTAAATTTATTTGAATCATGCCTTATCTTGTTTTGCAAACAATGAATTTAGAGTTTCCTTAAGCTACAAGTTACTATTCAAACATTCCTTGAAATACAAGTAACCAATTCGAATAAGAATTGTGTCTAAAGTACTTGTACCCATTGAAATTGAGTCTTTCTTAGCTTGTAAGAAAGAATTTGAACAATGCCTTGTGAAACAAGAAACAATTTGAATAGTGTCTTGCATTGCAAGAAATCTATTAAAAATCATTCTAATGACCTTGTTAATTCTTTCGTAGCTAATATGGCTATCAATGCTCATTTTCGACTATCCAAGGGCCAGAATTGTCTAAACTTCAAGTTCAATCCGATTTCATCTTGAGAATTAAAGAACTCCAACAAGTTGATCTAGATCTTCAAAAGATCATATCTAAGCTTGCTTCTGAGTCTAGCTCTGACTTCTCCCTCAAGACAAATGGACTCATCTATTTCAAAGATAGAGTTTGTGTTCCTAACAATGAGGAATTGAGACAAGAAATGTTAAAAAAAGCTCATCAAAGTTCTTTCTCGATCCACCCTGGATCAGTTAAGATGTATAAGGACCTAAAGCCACAATAAAGGTGGACAAGCATGAAATCTGCAATCACAGACTTTGTATCCAAGTGCTTAACTTGTCAAAGAGTTAAAGCCAAGCATCAAGTCCCTACTGGACTGATCCAACCTATTGAACTTCCCAGTGGAAGTGAGATCGAATTACTATGGACTTTGTCACCGGTCTTCTTTCTACTCTAAGAAAGAATGATGTTGTATGGGTGATTGTTGATAGATTCACTAAATCTACTCACGTTATCCCTGTTCGTATGAACGTGAGCTTGGAAACTCTTGTTGAGTTGTACATTTGTGAAGTGATTCGGTTACACGGTGTACCTACAACAATCATCTCTGATCGTGACCCTCGATTTGCTTCTCAATTTTGGAATTCTCTGTAGAAAGCTCTAGGAGGTAAAGTACATCTTAGTACGACCTTTCGTCCTAAATCGAATGGCCAATCTGAGAGAATCACTCAAGTGTTAGAAGATATGCTACGAGCTTGTGTTATTGATTTCAGGAAGAATTGGGAGAAATCTCTACCTCTTGTAGAGTTTGCCTACAACAATAGCTATCAATCTTCTATTCGAACGGCACCATTTGAAGTTCTATATGGTAGAAGATGTAGAACTCCCTTATGCTGGTCTGAATTGGGAGAAAACAAAGCATTGGGACCTCAATTGCTTCGGGAAACTGAAGAACAAATCAATATCATTCATGATCGATTGAAGGTAGCTTTTGATAGACAGAAAGCGTATGCTGACTTCAAAAGGAGAGATATTCAGTATGCTATTGGAGACAAAGTCTTCCTAAAGGTCTCAACTTGGAAGAAAGTGCTCAGATTTGGAAGAAAAGGGAAGCTCAGTCCCTGATACATCGGACCATTTGAAGTTATTGAAAGAATTGGTCCAGTGGCCTATCGATTAGCTCTTCCTAAAGAATTCTATAGAATACACAATGTCTTCCATGTTTCAATGCTCAAAAGGTATCGATCTGATCCTTCACACATTCTCGAAACTCAAGAAGTAGAATTGAATCCTGATTTGTCCTACGAAGAAGAACCTATTTAGATTCTTGTCCAGGAAGTAAGAAAGCTTCGGAACAAGATTGTTCCCCTTGTTAAGATCTTATGGAGAAATCTTAAGGTGGAAGAAGCAACCTGGGAATCTAAAGAAGTCATGTGGAAGCGATATCCTCACCTATTTGATTCGGGTAAATTCGAGGATGAATTTAATTTAGGGGGAGAATTGTAACACCCCAAATCCTAGCTTAGAAGTATTGGAACCAAATTGCATAAGTTGATAACTTAATTGAATTTAGAATTAAGCTAAAATGATTAGTTAAAGGTCTAATTGAAAGAATGAATGAAATAAGTGATCAAATTACATAAGTAAGAAAGATGAAGCTTGCATGATAAATTTCATGATTCTCTCAATTGCCCGTGACTAATTATATGATTAGTTACTAACTAAGGTTAGTTTGGTAAAATCCTAATTCCACTAATGTGGATATCCACATTGCCATCATCTTCTTCATTTTCATTATACCGATTGAAGAAGAAAAGAAAGAGAGAAAGGAAGGTTGAGAGGGAAACCTTGAGAAATAAGCTATTTAAGCATGAATTAAGCTTGCATGTGTAGAGATTTTTCATTGAAATTGAGCTAGGAAGCAAAGTAAGTATGATTCTACTTGTGTTCAATTGAATAGGCAATTATACTTATGGAATTGGACTGTTTTGATGATGTTGGATGAAATTAGCTATTGAATATGTGATTCGATGGTTAAATGGTTGTAGAATCATGTAAATTTGAAGAATGAACAATATGTACTCTGCTGGAAATTATGTGTTTATGATAGTGTAACAAAGCTAGGTTGCTGGAAAATTGAAATGTGGTGTTGAAGTGAGAATTAAATGATTAGAACTTAAAATTGAGCTATGGAATTAATGAATTTATTATGATCATGATTAGATTTTGTAAAGAAGGTGTTAAACAAATTGAATTGTTACAAAAAATGCTGGAAATGAAGGATAAAAGTATGAATATAGTCTTGTAACATAGAAACTGTTTTGTTGAATTGAAATTGAGTAAACATGCAAAATTAGGCATTATAACCAACTTACTCTATTTTGGATGCCTTGATTAATGGATTAAAATTGACTCAACATGTTTAGGATATCATATGAAATGAATTATAGGGCCAAAACATTGGTTAAAATTAATTTAAGGCATTAAAATGTGTTTAGGTGCAATCTACCCAGAATTGTTCTATTCTGGGCAATCACTTTGAAAATTCACCAAATATTGTATAGATCAAATTCAGGGCTGAAATTTTAAGGACATGATCCTTAGTATGTAAACTTTCATTAGGTGAAAACATAGCTGAAAACTGGGTCCTATGCTGGAAACTGTAAATAGGAATTGCTGGAGAGTGCAAACTGTCCAGGCAGTGTAAATGCCCTATCTTTGAACGATAAACTGTATTAATTGGATAAGAATTAAAATACAAGTATATTATTGTCTTATAGAAAATTTTGTTTTTTTCCAACGGTGCATAGTAATCGAAATTCCGACGTACATATTAAAAGATATGGCCATTTAAAGGGACAGTGTACAAACTGACAGGGAGCAGTGTCCTGGGCAGTTTGGGACTGTTTTTGCGCCTAGTAGCAAACTGTTTCCAAAACAGTTTTGGGACATTGTAACCTGTCCAGTTATGTCTTAAAATTAAGTAATAACAATATGGAAATGAACTAGTAAGAAATGCTTAAAAGGAAGCATAAAAACAGTAGCTAAATGTTAGGTACAAATGTGGTAACATTGGTACAATGATTGTGTGATATTATGTGCTTGTTTTGATGATATGTACATGTTCTATGCTTGCTAGACCAAGGATAACAAGTTGGTGAAGAAGAGGATAGGAGTGGACATCCCAAAACTAGAGGCAAAAGGATTTGGATTCAAGACAATTGAATTGCTATGAGTATTGTGAGTGTAACTATCCTTAGGGTTGGGGCTTAGGTCCTCACAAATCTTACTATTGTTAATTCAATGAAATTGCCATGTAACATGACCTAATGCATATTTGGCTAATTAAGGGAATAATGACATGTATGATAACTTGTTTGATGCCATGATCTATGTGTTACTTGGGTGTTAAGCAAGTGTAATGAAATGTTTGTCATGTTGCATTGCTTATGCCTAAGGTAAGAAATGGCATGCTTGCGTGGAGAATAAGGTACGCACATTGCATTCATATTGGTATGATGGATAATCAACAACCTTGGTAGCTAGTTTGATAGATAGGAGGGCATGCCTTAGAATCTTGAGCTCATATTGGCACTACGGTGCATATTGGCACGACGGTGCATATTGGCACTTCGGTGCATATTGATAAAGATTTGATTATCTAGTAAGCTACATACCAAGGGTGTTATAAGATGACTTAATGAGTCAAATGAACATTTCCTGTATTGTAAGACATTTGAATGAACTTCCTTGCTTTGAAAGATGACTCATGAATGGTTGAATAACTAGTTACTTCTCATGGAAGAACTGTATAAATGATGACTTTGTGTAAGGATGCCTACTTGATTGTTGGAATATTGGTTGCTTGTCTTCTAAGCAAGATGTTCGAATAGCTTATGGTTACATGATGGATGTTGCTATGATTGAATGAGTGATATGTGAAACTTGCATATGTTTTCCTCCTTGCAATTCCAATGGTACATGATTTATGGTGATGGTTTTGATGCTTTGGATTACATGTAAACTTGGATATATATACTTGAAATTGGCTAGACTTAGTGTTACCTCACTAAGTACATAACTTGTACTTACCACTCTACTTTTCATTCTTCCCATAACAGATTAAAGATACTTCAAGAGGATATCTTGGGTTTGAAGCAACACTTTGGTTCAAGCTTGAAAGTATGATTCCATACTCTTTGTATACTCCTAGTTTGGTGGCACTAGAACTTGTAATAGGTAGTCTTGATCATGCATTTTGTGGTGTTGTTAAGACTAGTTTGTGTAATGTTTTGATGGGCCTAACATGTAACCAATTTGGATGATTCAAACAATGTATATAACTTGGTTGATATGTATATATATGTTGGTATAATGCTGCGCATAATATGATAGATTTGCAATGCTTGTTGAACCTTGTATGAATCGAATGCTAGACTAGAATGGTATGATCATGCATTTGTTCTTATGGCTTTTGGAATGATTCGATAATATCTATTGATTAGAGATAAGGTATGATCAAGCATGCATTAACAATGTATTATCTAAGGATGCCATGAAATGTTATGTTTTGATTGAAAAATGAAACAAATGAAATGTGGTTAGGACACACCTTATAGTTTGAATAGGTGAATAGACATGAAATAAGATTGTAAGTTGGATGCTTGTATTGATCATGTTAATTGGTTGAATAAGTAGTTTCTTGAGATGCAAGTAAGCTAGTTAAAACATGCTTAGTGACCACCTAGTATCATTCGAATAAGGTGCATGAAATTGTAATAGGAATGAAAGTTGAATCATGATTAATAGTAACCTATTGTGAAGTATAACACACTTGAGATTGTTGTTTGAATGATGTATGTGATATGAATGGAATGGTAATATGATAATGGTAACTTAGGATATAAGTATGAAATGAAACAAAATGGTACCTAAATTAGTATGCCATGTATGTTGGTTTTGTTTAATGTGGATTGCTTGATTGTATTGTATGACTTGAAAGGTTTAGTTTGGGTTACTTGCACTGCAAGTTAAGTGCACCAAACAAGTAACCTATCTATTGCTTTGTTTTCACTTTGGTAGCGCTTCGGAACTGGGTTACAACTAACCCGGGGATAGGGTGTTACATTTATTGGTAATCACAGCTTTTTAGTCAATTTTAGGACTAAACTAAGCTCATTTGCATCATATAGGATATTGTGCCACCTAAGAGACTTGATATAAGCTTGTATTGTTGCTTAAATGTGTAAATGTACAAACTAAAGCTCTTATTGTTCTGATTGAACTAGAATGTCATAAACAAGACTTGGTCGTGATAATGAAAGTCTTGTAGGCTCCTTGAATGTAGGAGATAATCTTTCAAGATGAAACTTGAAATTGTAAGCAAAGTCTTGTAGTTTCGAACCCAATAGGGGAATTACATCCATTAACTTCCTTTGCAAGGAATGTTCTATAGTCATTCGAAACATACCCATTCCTATTGATTTATATGTATAGCCAAATTGTGAGTTCGATCTAGTGTTAGGACTAGATTGGTTAAGTAAACACGAAGTCTGGATAGATTGTCAAAATAGAATACTTTATCTCTGGGGTTTAGGGAAGGAATCATTCCTCCTAATTGATAGAAAACCAGCCTTAATCTTTACTGCCATGACTATGCAATATGAATTTGAATTCGGCCTAGCTCTGCACCCCAGAGAGCACCCGTATTGTTCTTTAAGAAGAAGGACGAGACAATGAGGCTATGCATCAATTATTGTCAGCTAAACTGGCTTTCATGACTCGTGATTGTCACTACTAGTTCCTAGTTATACCCTTCGGGCTAACCAGTGCTCTAGTCCTGTTCGTGAAAGAGAAAGATGAGACTATGCGGCTTTGTATTGATTACCGTAAGTTAAACAAGCTCACTATCAAGAATCGGTATCCCCCTACCCAGAATTGAAGATCTTTTTGATCAACTCAGGGATGTTGTCCTATTCTCTAAGATCGACCTTAGATCAGGGCACTATCAAATGAAAGTGAAAGAAGAAGATGTACCCAAGACAACCTTTCGTACTCGATATGTCTTCATCGACGACATCCTAGTGTACTCTCGGAATAAGGAGGAACAAGCTAAACACCTCCGAATTGTCTTACAAACACTCCGAGAACATCAATTGTATGCCATGTTCTCCAAATGCGAATTCTGGTTACCAGAAGTTTCTTTCCTCAGCCATGTTATCTCGGCTGAAGGAATTAAAGACGATCCAAGCAAGATTCAATCTATTCTAAATTAGAGACCTCCGAAGAATGTAAGTGAGGTCCGAAGCTTTCTCGGTTTAGCTGGGTATTATAGAAGATTTGTTAAAGGCTTTTCCTCTATTGATGGAAGTCTTACTATGCTTACTCGCAAAGATACACCTTTCCTTTAGTCGGAGAGCCAACAACGAAGCTTCAATCAACTTAAGCAAGCTCTGACTTATGCCTCGGTACTCATCCAACCAGAATCGGGCAAGGAATTAACTGTTTACAGTGATGCTTCTCATCTAGGACTCGGTTGTGTCCTAATGCAAGATGGGAAAGTAAGGCAACTAAGCCACAAGAGTATAATTATCCAACACATGATCTGGAACTAGCAGCTATCGTGTTTGCTCTCAAGATATGGAGACACTATCTATACGGAGAGAAATGCAATCTATTTACCAATCACAAAAGTCTCAAATACCTCCTAACTCAGAAGGACTTGAATCTGAGACAAAAGAGATGGCTCGAATTACTTAAAGATTACGACTTGGTTATCGACTACCTCCGAGGAAAGCACACATAGTTGCTGACGCCCTTAGTCACAGACCATACTCGGGTAACTCCTAAATCTAGAATTTTGATTAAATTCATTTGAATCATGCATTCTCTTTGTTTTGCAAACAATGAATTTAGAGTTACCTTAAGCTACAAGTTACTAATTGAACATTCCTTGAAATACAAGTAACCATTCGAATAAGAATTGTGTCTAAAATACTTGTAA
Organism: Hibiscus mutabilis; assembly: GCA_019671005.1. Taxonomy (NCBI): domain Eukaryota; kingdom Viridiplantae; phylum Streptophyta; class Magnoliopsida; order Malvales; family Malvaceae; genus Hibiscus; species Hibiscus mutabilis. The sequence continues at coordinate 50,061,952 of CM033714.1, forward strand.
CCATTAAAAATGAGTCTTTCTTAGGTTGTAAGAAAGAATTCAAACAATGCCTTCTAGAACAAGAAACAATTTGAATAGTGCCTTGCATTGCAAGAAATCTATTGAAAATCATTCTAATGACCTTGTTAATTCTTTTGTAGCTAATATGGCTATCAATGCTCGTTTTCGAATATCCAAGGGCCAGAAATTTTTGTCTGGACTTGAAGTTCAATCTGATTTCATCTCAAGAATTAAAGAACTCCAACAAGTTGATCCAGATCTTCAGAAGATCATATCTAAGCTTACTTCTAAGTCTAGCCCTGACTTCTCCCTCAAGTCAAATGGCCTCCTTTATTTCAAAGATAGAGTTTGTGTTCCTAACAATGAGGAATTAAGACAAGAAATGTTAAAAGAAGCTCATCAAAGTTCTTTCTCGATCCACCCTAGATCGGTTAAGATGTATAAGGACCTAAAGGCACTATACTGGTGGCCAGGCATGAAATCTGCAATCACGGACTTTGTATCCAAGTGCTTAACTTGTCAAAGAGTCAAAGCTGAGCATCGAGTCCCTACTGGACTGCTCCTACATATTGAACTTCCCAGTGGAAGTGGGATCGAATTACTATGGACTTTGTCACCGATTTTCCTTCTACTCCAAGAAAGAATGATGTTGTATGGGTGATTATTGATAGATTCACTAAATCTACTCACTTTATCCCTGTTCGTATGAACATAAGCTTGGAAACTCTTGCCGAGCTATACATTCGTGAAGTGATTTGGTTACACGGTGTACCTACAGTAATCATCTTCGATCGTGACCCTCGATTTGCTTCTCAATTTTGGAATTCTTTGTAGAAAGCTCTAGGAGCTAAAGTACATCTTATTACGACCTTTCATCCTCAATCGGATGGCCAATCTAAGAGAATCATTCAAGTGTTAGAAGGTATGCTACGAGCTTGTGTTATTGATTTCGGGAAGAATTGGGAGACATCCCTACCTCTTGTAGAGTTTACCTACAACAATAGCTATCAATCTTCTAGTCAAATGGCACCATTTGAAGCTCTATATGGTGGAAGATGTAGAACTCCCTTATGTTGGTCTAAATTAGGAGAAAACAAAGTATTGGGACCTCAATTTCTTTGGGAAACCGAAGAACAAATCAAGATCATTCACGATCATTTGAAGACAGCTTTCGATAGACAGAAAGCGTATGCTGACTTGAAAATGAGATATATTCAGTATGCTATTGGAGACAAAGTCTTCCTAAAGGTCTCACCTAGGAAGAAAGTGCTCAGATTTCGAAGAAAAGGGAAGCTCAGTCCCCGATACATCGTACCATTTGAAGTTATTGAAATAATTGGTCCAGTGGCATATCGATTAGCTGTTCCTAGAGAATTTGATAGAATACACAATGTCTTCCATGTTTCAATGCTCAGAAGGTATCAACCTGATCCTTCACACATTCTCGAACCCGAAGAAGTAGAATTGAATCCGGTTTGTCCTACGAAGAAGAACCTATTCAAATTCTTGACTAGGAAGTAAGGAAGCTTCGTAACAAGAATCTTATGGAGAAATCATAAGGTGGAAGAAGCAACCTGGGAATCTAAATAAGTCATGAGAAAGCAATATCCTCACCTATTTGATTCAGGTAAATTCGAGGATGAATTTAATATAAGGGGGGGAATTGTAACAACCCAAATCCTAGCTTAGAAGTATCGGAACCAAATTGCATAAGTTGATAGCTTAATTGAATTTAGAATTAAGCTAAATTGATTAGTTAAGGGTTTAATTGAAAGAATGAATGAAATAAGTGATCAAATTACAAAGGACCAATTTGAATTAAGTAAGAAATATGAAGCTTGCATGATAAATTTCTTGATTCTCTCAATTACCCTTGACTAATTATATAATTAGTTACTAACTAAGGTTAGTTTAGTAAAATCCTAATTCCACTAATGTGGATATCCACATTGCAATCATCTTCTTCATTTTCAATATACCGATTGAAGAAGAAAAGAAAGAGAGAATGGAAGGTTAAGAGAGAAACCTTGAGAAATCAGCCATTGAAGCATGAATTAAGCTTGCAAGTGTAGAGATTTTTCATTGAAATTGAGCTAGGAAGCGAAGTAAGTATGATTCTACTTGTGTTCAATTGAATAGGCAATTATACTTGCGAAATTGGACTATTTTGATGATGTTAGATGAAATTAGCTATTGAATATGTGATTAGATGATTAAATGGTCGTAGAATCATGTAAATTTGAAGAATGAACACTAGGTACTATGCTAGAAATTATGTGTTTATGATAGTGTAACAAAGCTAGGTTGCTGGAAAATTGAAATGTGGTGTTGAAGTGAGAATTAAATTATTAGAACTTAAAATTCAACTATTGAATTTATGAATTGTGTATGATCATGATTAGATTTTGTAAAGAAGGTGTTAAACAAATTTAATTGTTACAAACAATGCTGGAAATGAAGGATAAAAGTATGAACATAGTCTTGTAACATAGAAACTGTTTTCTTGAATTGAAATTGAGTAAACATGCAAAATTAGGCATTGTAACCAACTTACTCTATTTTGGCTGCCTTAATTAATGGATAAACATTGACTTAACATGTTTAGGATATCATATGAAATGAATTATAGGGCCAAAACATTGGTTAAAATGAATTTAAGGCATTAAAATGTGTTTAGGTGCAATCTGCTCAGAATTGCTCTATTCTGGGCAGTCATTTTGAAAATTCACCAAAAATTGTATAGATCAAATTCAGGGCTGAAATTTTAAGGACATGATCCTTAGTATGTCTACTTTCATTAGGTGAAACTAGAATAGAAAACTGGGTCCTATGTTGGAAACTGTAAATAGGAATTGCTGGACGGTGCAAACTGTCCAAGCAGTGTAAGTGCCCTATCTTTGAACAATAAGCCGTATTAATTGGATAATAATTAAAATACAAGTATATTATGGTCTAATAGATTTTTTTTATCTTTCCAACGGTGTATAGTAATCGAAATTCTGACGTACGAATTAAAAGATATGGCCATTTAAAGGAATAGTGTGCAAACTGCCAGACAACAGTGTCTTGGGTAGTTTGGGACTGTTTTTGCACCTAGTAGCAAACCGTTTCCAAAACAGTTTTGGGACATTGTAACCTGTCCAGTTATGTCTTAAAATGAAGTAATAACAATATGGAAATGAACTAGTAAGAAATGCTTAAAAGGAAGCGTAAAAATAGTAGCTAAATGTTAGGTACAAATGTGGTAACATTGGTACTATGATTGTGTGATATTATGTGCTTGTTTTGATGATATGTATATGTTCTATGCTTGCTAGACCAAGGACAGCAAGTTGGGGAAGAAGAGTATAGGAACGGACATCCCGCAAGTTAAGTACACCGAGGTTACTTGTTCGACAAGTAACCTATCTATTGCTTTGTTTTCGCTTTGGTAGCGCTCTGGAACCGGGTTACGGCTAACCCAGGGATGGGGTGTTACACATACCCTCATTGACTATTGGAATATTGCTTTTGGTATTGGCTTTGAACCCTATTCGATTGAAAGGGGATATTGGCACTAAATGTGCACATTGAATCGAATCATGCCTGAAATTGAATGAAAATGATACTATTGTAAGCCTCAGTCTCGAGTCGGTCGTATATATAGTTGGCATTCCATAATGTCCATAGAGCTCATTATCGGGGTGGACTACGGTCCTGGATATTGTTCCGTAATTGGTGACAGTAGGAGGGAAGTATTGTTATTGGTCATTGCCGACAGTAGGAGGGATTTGACCGATACTTTGTGCCATATTGACTATTGTTATTGGCGACAATTTGGATGGGGACTCGAGTATCTAGACTGAGTAATCGATTCTCAAGGCTATACTTAAAATGAACTTATATCTCATGTACATTGAATCTATTGTTACATTGAATTGCATTGATTGATAGTAAACGAAAATTGATTGCCATGAACTATGTATATTGAGACATTGCTTGAACATTGCATATATGAGATTGCTTGAGTTTGAGACATTGATTGTGTTCAAATGATATGTTATGCCTATTGTTATTCGAATTGGATGATTGAGCATGCCTAAATTTCAAACCTTGTATTGATATTGGATTGAAAATTTAGTAAAAGCATCTAGTATTGTTTACATTGTTTCGAATGGTTCCTTATTGATAGGGGAACCATACCATCTATTAGATGGCTCATAATTGAGTCTTATTGTATTGATTGCCTTGTAACTTTAACTCATTCACTAAGCTTTGCTTATTCAAGTCTCTTTTCTACGATTCAGGTTGATATTGGATCCTATCCCGAAGTCTAGGCTCGTATAGGTCACATTTTGCTTGAAAGAGTATGTTTCCATCTTGTTATAGTTCTCCTAGGATGGTGGCACCTAAGGCATGTATATTCATGATCACTTAGTTATGGTTTGTATAAATTAACTTCATCTATCATCTATAAAGAGTATTGTATGTAAATATGAGTATGTATACACTTAATTAAGCTTGAATGCTTGCTAGCCTAATGTTAGATTCTCATGGATGGATTATGCATGTAATGGTTCGATTAGATCTATAGAAATTGGCTAGTTAACAACAAGTAAATGCAGTAACTTACATGTTTAGACATGAACCACTTTGGTCACTTATTGTCCTAGTCGAATGAAGTACATAACATTGAAAGCATTTATGTTTGAATATGGTCACATTGGTAATTGATGTAAATCACCTATTGGTATGCATAATAGCTACATTGAATGTTGAAATTTTCTATTGTGTTTTCCATCTAGTCGAATGGTTGCTTGAAGAACAAGTAAGTCCTAAATGGTATTGATCATGATAACTAATTGCAATATGGGCCCTAATATATCTAATAGGTGCATCATGCATTGTCTATTGGGTCCTCACCTATTCGAATACTTGCTTAATGAGCAAGAAATACTTAAAATGAATTGAACTCGCTAGCTTTAATTGAATGGATCATTGATTGTAATTGTGGTAACTTACCTAATCCTACTAGGGTGGTTAGAGTATGTTACAGGGCATAACATGCATTTCACGTATAATCAATCACATAGCATTTGTAGATTGGTACTTACCTTATCATCCAAGATTTCATATGACTTAATTCAATAGTCGAACAAACCCAAAATAAAATAAATTAAATGATATGCTCGGGATAGTTTTAGTCTATTCTGAGACTTTAAACTACACTCATAGTTTAATCCAAGCTAAGCATGTTCTTGAATCACGATTTCCTTTTTTTCTTTCTACAATGTTATCATCCTTGGACCTTGTCTCCCCAACTAGATCATGGTCTATTATAATAATAGCACAAACACACACATCAAAATCTATTATATTTTGTTTTAGGCAAAACCATATATCCTAGTACTCTAAAACAACCCCAATTATATATGTATACACATGTGTGTATGTGTAACAGTCCAAAACACTTTAAGCACCCAAGTATTCATAACAATCCATAACATCTTTAAGCACCCAAAAACAACCCATAATATACAGACATATGACCATGTACTCACAAAACTAGCCATGACATCTTTAAGTACTCTAAATCAGTCTTTATCATTTAAGTATATTGTCAAACAGTTCCAAATATCTATATACATTACATTCGTTCAAAGCAATTCGCCTATTGATCATGTATGAGCAAAACAAGACAATTATACTCAGTTTTATTTTGACATAACAAAACAGTTTACTATATAGCCGCAATACTCCTTCAATGCTTATTACACAGCCTTCATAATTTCAAAAACTGTCCTACAAGTTTACCAATTCATTCCTTATTTCATTTCACCAATTTTAGCCCTCTCTAGACTTCTAAAACAATCCAAAAACACAAGTTTACAATCTTATAATCACAAGACAATTCATACCATTTTCTAGTGTCCAAAAACAACACTTAATTATATGTGTTTACTAACATATATAAACAACCCTCAATGGTTCACATATGCTCACAACAAATCCATTTTTCTCTCATCCATTTAAGCATGCTCAAACCTGTCCTTAATGCTTCATATACTTGCCATGATAATCCATAATTGTTATAGACATTTTTCTTACTCCAAAATTGTCCCTATAGAAATTATGCGAACAAAAACAGCTTCACATGCACACACATGCACATATATTTGTCAAAAGACCCTAGATGTTTCTGTAACACCCCTAACTCGGCTTAAGAGTAAACCGGACTAGGTAGTGTTAGGGAACAAACGTTCAAACAAACATGCATTGAGGAGTAACCAGAAAATTAGGGAAATTTAAAAACTTTTAGACATATGAAAGGTCTAACTTTGTCTTTAATCATGTACATAAACTTACAGGCATTAAACAATATACTCCAATCGCTAAATCGTAAAATGTCCTTAACTTAGGTACAACAGCTCACAAGATTAATACATATTTCTATATAACACATCAAATTTCTTTTCGTTTAAGTACTTTATTAATCTTAGACCAATTAAAACCGCGTCTATCACAAACCATTTCTAAAACATAACAATCAACGTTTTGAGGTTAATTACGAACATAGAATACCACAGATTAAGAATCTTTATACTTAAAAGTGCTTAGAATCTTTTAGCTCCATTAGAACCTATTCTTAAGTACTTACCTTGAAGCACTTACCTCACTCCAAGCTAGCATTTGCAACATAATTATAGCCGAACAATCGAACAAAATAGAAATTTCGTATGAAGGTGCTCGAATCCTTAACCAAAACTTGCTACTTATCCAATCCCTCCCTTGTAACACCTCTTCTCGGTCTGGTAGAGAACCGGGTCAGAAAGTGTTATCGGGAATGGAATCGAAGATCGAATTCAGAATTGGGGTTAAATTTAAAACCATTCGAAATAAAAGGGCTAAAATGTGAAAGTTAGAAATTAGTGATCCTAATCCAAATTCTTTCTTACAGGCTTGTCATTAGACTCTCTAATTATTAACCTGTGAAGTTTCGTTGTTATCAAATATCTCTTACCTATCCATTTAAACCGTATAATTATTAGTGGCCAATCTGTAATTCTTTTAAAATTGTCTCTTAAGCCTTTTAACAGAATTAACTGACATCGTACCGATACACTAAGGCCTGTATCGATACGCAATGTTGAATTTCACAATTTCCAGGTTTGAGGTCAATGACCTTGTACCGATACGTCTATACCCGTATCGATACACGTTGACTTGGTTTGACCCGTGTAAATGGACCCCTCGAATTTTCATTTCAAGCAAAAAGATGGGGATACAGTCTTTACATAGTCTCCTCGGGTTCCCATATTGCCTCTTCAACAAAATGGCTTCGCCACAAACTTTCACTAAGGGCACAGTCTTGTCACGAAGCCTCTTGGTCTCTCGTAGGAGGATCTGAACAGGTTCTTCCTCATACATCAAATTAGATTAAATCTCCATAGATTTCGGTTTGATCACATGGGAAGGATCTGATCGGTACTTGCATAGCATAGACACATGGAAAACATTGTGAATCCGACTTAACTCCTCGGGGAGGGCCAATCGGTAAGCAACAAGTCCAACCTTTTCAATCACCTCGAATGGACCAATGAAGCGGGGACTTAGCTTTCCTTTCCTTCTGAAACAAAGGATCTTCTTCCACTGAGATACCTTGAGGAAGGCTTTTTCACCAACCTCGTACTAAATATCTCTCCTGCCCAAATCAGCATAGGACTTGTGCCGGTCGAAAGCATCCTTAAGCCATTCACGATTAATGGTGGTCGTTTCTTCGGTTTCCCAAAGTAAGTCAGGACCTAGCATCTTTCCTTCACCAAGTTCAGTCCAACAAAGAGGGCTTCTACACCTCCTTCCATAGAGCTTCATACAGAGCCATTTGAATTAAAGTCTGGTAACTATTTTTGCAAGAAAACTCGACCAAGGGTAGGGATTTCTCCCACGTCTTCCCGAAGTCAATGACACAGGCTCTGAGCATATCTTCTAGAATCTACAAGGAAGAATCATGGTTGATACAAACACTTATTCACATAACTTAGAGAAAGGTTTAGAGTTACCTGAATAACTCATTCAGATTGGCCGTCAGTTTGAGGATGGAAAGCAGTGCTAAGATGCACTCGCGTTCCCAAGGCCTCGTGTAAAGTCCTCCAAAACCGAGACGTAAATCGTGGGTCACGATCGTAGATGATAGATACCGAAATTTTGAGTAAACGAATAACTTCACGGATGTACAACTCCGCGAGCTTAGGCAAGCTGAAACCCATTCTTACTGGAAGGAAATGAGCAGACTTGGTGAATCGGTCCACAATGACCCAAATGGCATCATTTTTCTTCGTAGTCAAGGGTATACCACTTACAAAGTCCATCGTGATACGCTTCCATTTCCATTACGGAAGTTCAATGGGCTGTAGAAGACCCATAGATACCTTGTGCTCGGCTTTGACCCGTTGGCAAGTCAAACACCTAGCTACGTTGTCCGTGATTTCATTCTTTATACCGGACCACCAATAGATCTCCTTCAGACCTTTGTACATTTTGATAGCTCTAGAGTGAACAGAGAAAGGGCTAGAATGAGCTTCACTTAGGATTTGGTTCAGAAGATCATCATCATCGGGAACACAAATACAGCTACAGAAACACAATAATCCTTCAGAGTTCAAAGCAAGGTCAGGATCTGAGCTATCCTTGACCTTAGCAATAAAGGGTTGCAACTCTTCATCAGTTTCTTGGAGTGCCTTAATTCGAGATACAATGGTGGAGTGAACTCTCAGCTCAGCTAACAATTTGCCATGCTTTCTGAGTCGAAAATGAGCATTCAATCATCTCGGAGAAAAAGTGGGCTTCTGACTAAGAGTGTCAGCCACCACATTGGCCTTACCGGGATGGTAGTCAATGACTAAATCATAATCTTTCAACAATTCTATACATCGACGCTGGCGAAGGTTTAAATCTTTCTGAGTTAAGAGATATTTTAGGCTTTTGTGATCAGTCTAGAGATAACACTCCTCTCAGTAAAGATAATGCCGCTAAATCTTCAAAGCAAGCACAACTGCGGCAAGTTCTTGATCATGAGTCGGATAGTTCAACTCGTGAGGCTTGAGTTGACACGAGGCATAAGCTATGACTTTGCCTTCTTGCATCAGAACACAGCCTAATCCCAGGTGGGATGCATCACTGTACACAGTAAAGTCTTTGCCCGACTTGGGTTTCACTAACACAGGGGCATGAGTAAGGACTTGCTTGAGCTGGTCGAAACTCCTTTGCTGATCAACAGTCCACACAAAAGGAGTATCCTTGCGGATAAGCTTCGTTAAGGGTGCTGCAAGCAATGAGAATCCCTTAACGAATCTACGGTAATAACCTGCAAGACTCAAAACACTACGAACTTCTCTCACATTCTTCGGAGGAGTCCAATCAAGGATTGCTTGAATATTCTTTCGGTCTACCTAGATTCTCACAAATGAGATTACATGACCAAGGAAGGATACCTTAGATAACCAGAATTCACATTTACTGAACTTAGCATAGAGTTGTTTCTCCTGAAGGGTCTGAAGCACAATCCGGAGATGTTCTTCATGGGAAGTTGAGCCCTTAGAATAGAACATAATGTCGTCTATAAAGACAACCACAAACTTATCGAGATAGGTCTAGAATATACGATTCATCAGGTCCATGATGGCTGCAGGCGCATTCGTGAAGGCATCACCAGAAATTCATAGTGACCATATCTGGTGCGAAAAGGCAGTCTTTGAAACGTCAGACTCCTTTACTAGCATTTGCTAGTATCCGGACCGAAGATATATCTTGGAAAATATAGAAGCACCCTTCAACAGATAAAAGAGGTCATCTATCCTCGGAAGTGGGTACTTGTTCTTAATCGTCACTTTATTCAATTGATGATAGTCAATGCATAGACACATCGATCCATCCTTCTTCTTAATGAATAAAATCGATGCTCCCCAGGGTGAGGAACTCGGTCAGATGAATCCTTTATCTTGAAGGTCTTAAATTTGAGCTTTTAACTCCTTCAACTCCATCGGAGCCATTCTATACGAAGTAGTGGAGACCGGAATAGTTCCAGGTTGTACTTTTATCTAGAATTCTACTTCACGGGTAGGAGGGAGTCCCAGAAGTTCATCAGGGAAAACAACTGAAAATTCCTTCACAACTGAAACATCTTCAAGCTTCAAATCTTTCTTGGACTCTATGGCATATATGACTATTTTTAGGCTCGGGTTCGGACTTCATCAAGGTTATGCTCTCCTTACCGAGTCCATGGAGATATAATTTCTTCTTTGAGCAATCCACCCAGGCTTGGTGTTCAGCTAGCCAATCGAGGCCTAGTATGAGATCGAACTCATGGAAAGGCAAGGCCATCAAGTTGGCCGGAAATGGAATCCCTTGGATCCTTAGGGGACAAGCTCTATTGATTGTTCGAATAGCCACGTTGTCTATTACTGGGTTAGAGACAATAACCTTAGAAGTAACTGGTTCAGATTCTAGAGCATACTTTTTTAATCAACGGTTCACTAATAAAGGGATACATAGAGCCTGAACGTGTTTCTATTGCAACACGTCTATCGTTAGGCGTAGACATTTTCAGATCTAATCATACAAAAAGAATTTAAATCGTGTAAGTTGCAAGTCATAGATAACATATACAGATAAACTCCTAAGTGGCATATTCAAATGCAGACTCATAACGAATGCCTGTTTAGTCCTAGAATCGACTAAACCTAGGCTTTGAAACCACAATTGTAACACCCCCTTCTCGATCTGGTAGAGAACCAGGTCAGAAAGTGTTATCGGGAATGAAATCGGAGATCAAATTTGGAATTGGGGTTAAATTTAAAACCTTTCGAACTAAAGGGGCTAAAATGTGAACCTTACAAATTAGTGATCCTAATCCTAATTCTTTCTTAATGTCTTGTAATTAGACTCTCCAATTATTAGTGACCAACATGTAATTCCTTTAAAACCGTTTCCTAAGACTTTTAACATAATTAACTGACACCGTACCAATACACTAAGGCCTGTATCGATACGCTATGTTGAATTTTACAATTTCCAAGTTACAGGTCAATGACCTCGTACCGATACGTCTATGCCCGTATCGATACACGCTGACTTGTTTGACTCGTTTCGGTACACCTAAGGCCGTATCGATGCAATTAAATTTTCAGGCTTTACTGTCCAACTACGTATCGATACACTCCCTAGTGTATCGATACTCCCTGCTTCACCAAATACCAAATATGCAAGGTCGTATTGGTACAGGCTTCCCTGTATCCATACGCCTAGCCTGTAATGACAGGTTTTATCTGGTTTTTATCTGATTTGACTCCCCAAATGTTGTCCAATTATTACCAAATTTTACCAGCACGCCTAAAATCCATTAGTCTACTATCATACCAGATTTTATAGCATTTCAAATCCATTTACCTAGTTTTCACTTTAGGCTCATTTTAGGCTCTTTTAGCAAACTTTACATTCTCAAAACATTTCATTTCATGCATACATCACTAGGTTATTACAAGGATAATTCACAATCATCAAAATGCTCATACAAAACATGTTCGGACCATATGCCACTTCACTAGGAGTTTATAGCAAACGATACCATACGTATAAGGTGAAGATGTGACTTGCAACTGCAGCAACACGATCGTAGCTTGGAAACGTTTAAGGTCCTGAAAAAATGCATGAGACACACATGTTAGGCTTACATATCCTAGTGAGGTAGTCATAACGAATACAATGAATAATTCATATTATGTATGACATGATGATCAAGTAATCCACATAAGCATAGTTCCATTTACACAATTTCATTCTCATTTTACACATTCACATACTTTCATATTTTCATGTCAAAGTTCATAAAACACATAGAATTTCCATTAGGTACCATTGGATACGCGGATTCCCCTTTACGACTGTAACACCCCCTGCCCTGGGCTAGTAGCAAACTGGCTCGGGAGCGTTACCAAGCAAGGACAAGGACAAGGCAAGCAATACAAGAACAAGAATAAACAAGGCAAGCAAGCAATACAAGCAAGGATAAGGCAAGGATTGATAACTCATCCCTACTAGATGAGTTACTTAACTAGCAAGCAACCAAGTAATCAATTCTTATCATGTAAGAAAACTCACATTTGATTTCAAGTCATCATAGGCATTCGAATAGATCATTGAGTTGTTTCCTTTCATGCTTACATTATAGGTTACTACATCAACATTACAACTAACTTTACTTTATCCCTATCATTGGAATGACCCTAGGTGTGCAATATAATTTCATTTCATTTCATTGTTCCTTAGTTTGTTACATATAACATTACATAGCTAGATTATTAAACATGATCATATTAACATACAATTGCATGTAACTAGTTTCCCAACACCTATAGACCATTTGGCAATCATCTATACAAACATACATAACACTTACAACAAGGTATGATCATACACATGTGACCATATAATTTCCAAGACAATTGAATGGAAGACAAGCAAGCATGGTTCGATTCATACTACTTTCAATTCAAGCAAGACATGAAGCATTTCATGCTATTCATTCAATCATATACATGAACACTAAGCAAGGCATTCGAATGGTTCAATATACACTAGATCAAACACTTGATCATACCATTTGTAATCTCATATATGTGCAGCAAAATCATTCCATTACATGTAATCTAAGTTCAATACAACTTGTTTCTCATTTGTTAATCAAGATCATAAACATAGTAGGCCCATACAAGGAAAATATATACAAGTTTCAAGAATTCCAAAATGCATGATCAAGCTAAACTCTATACAATCTAGTGCCACCAATCTAGGAGATATACAAAACAAGTATGAAACCATACTTTAGGCAATGCTTGTGTGACTTGCTTTTAACTCAAGAAATCAGGCTTCAAGATCAAGCAACACTCTTATCCTTTATCCTGTAGTTGGGAAGAATGAAAACGAGAGTGGTAAGTACAAGAATGTACTTAGTGAGGTAGTAACTAGTTCTAACCATTTGTTATGTCAAGTTATGTGTAAATTGAACAGGAATGGACCTAGCTAAGGTTTTCAAGCATTAGAGTAATCCTAGCTAAGGATTATAGCATTCGGCTAGTATAGGATACAAGAAACATGGAATCATACTTCATGCTTTCTTATCAAGAATCAAGCAAATCATACTTGCATAACAAGAAATCAAGAAGTCAGGCTTACATGATAAGTAACATACAATCAATGGCTTACATGTCAAGTAACATTCAATTCATGGCTTTCAAGACAAGTAACATTCATTTCATGTCTTTCAAGACAAGTAACATTCATTTCATGTCTTTCAAGACAAGTAACATGTGATGCAGGATTGTTATTTCATTTGTTATCAATTAAAAACCCCCTTGGTACTTAGTTTGCATAGGTAATCGAGTCTCCAACCAACTGTCACCACAAGATGCACCGTAGTACTGCTCAACCCTCCTATTGTCGCCAAAGACCACATACGTACCCTCCGTCTGTCACCAAATAGGGGCCTTAGCCCTGAACTGTAGTCCACCCTGACACAATTAGCTCTAGACTTTAAGGCATGCCCTTCTACCTAGTCCAACTAGCTACCAAGGTTGTTCGATTATAGCCTTTTATTCAAGTATTTAAAATTCAAGATCATGTCAAGTAGCTAGTTCATTATGCATTAGGCCCTTAGGCCAATTGAGCCATAGCTCACATAACACGTAATTCTCATGTGTTCATTTCATCAAGATGCGATAATATCTCAAGCAAGTTCTTTAGCATTTGATCACATGCATCATGACACATACAAGCACCAATGTCACCACTTAAACATGCTTAGCATTCGAATAAAACATGTATTCAATATGTGATCAAATTTCATGCATTACTAGTCATTCTTCCCTTATTAAGTCAAGTCCATATTAGGTTCATTTAAGCATTTCAAGAATATAAACAAGCATGCATTGGTTAGGACCTAGTCCTAACCCTAGAGATAACTACACTCACAATACTCCAAGCTTAGCTAGTCTCGGATCCACACTCCTTTGTTCTTGGCTTTAGGATGTTCCACTTTTTCCTCATCCACCAAGTTCACTCTTGGTTCTAACACATTAAAAGTAAACACATATTAAAACAAGTTCACAAAGTCATTCAATCAAGGCAATGTTACAAGTACATAACATACACAATTTTGGCAGCATGTTCATATACATTCTTCACTACACTTAACCACACTTATCTATACTCTAATTCATGTAAAAGAGGGTAGAACCAATGCCCCAAAACTGTTTACAATACAGTTTACAAATTGCCACAAAACAGTGTACAATTACCTAAACTGTTGTTAGTAGGCAGCATGTAGTCTGTTCACTTAAACATGCATAACTTTCATTCAGTACGTCGGAATTTCAATTGGTTTACACCGTTGGAAAGCTAAATTAATTGTATTTATAACTATATAATCCTTGAATTTTATTTCTTTGCCAATTAATACAGTTTTTAACTTAAAGATAGGGCAATTTGCTACACTTGAGTGTTTGCACTATCCCTAGTGTTTCTTATCTACAATTCAGTATACAATCCAGAATCCAGTTCTGTTTTATCCTAATGATTTTATACATGTCAAGGTACTATCCATAACGTTTTCAGCCTTAAATTCACTTTATACAATTTTTGGGGATTTTTTAAAGTTACTGCCCAGAACAGAGTATTTTGGGCAGATTACACTAGGTTGAGTTTCTAGTTTCATAGCTCATTTTAACAAGGTTGTAACATTGTAATTCAATTCATTTTTCATGTTCTTACATGTCTAGGTTAGTCTAATTCACCAGCAATGTGCTTAAAACAGGGCATTATCATGTTGAATCCAATTTGATCTATCTGATCAACATTATACATCCAATTCATCAATTGAGCAGTCCATTACCTAGTTTAACTAATCCAATTAGGTGCTTTCACATTTCCAGCAACTTATTTACTCAAATCAATTCATCTACCAACATGATCAATTCAGGGCATTACATTCAAATCGCATTTTACACATTTTCACTAGTAAAAATAGTCCCTAATCAAACTGTTTTCAACCATATATACTTTCATTAGCAATTTAGCTACTAGCATTCAAAATTTCTAGTACTATGAGAAGCTAAGATCATCATAACTTGCATAACAATCATCTTAATCAATCTAAACAACAAGGACATCATCATTTCAATATTCAAGCAATCTATAACATGTAGAGTCAAGCATTATACCTTCTCTAAGCTAAATTGATCAAGGCTAAAACAAAAAGCATGAATTTGGAGGTGATCTTATGAAGCTTTTCCTTCCCCTTTATCTCTCAAGCATTTTTGGCCATGGAGGATGAATTAGGGAGGAAGATGACAATATGTCTGTTCATTATTCTCCCTTAGCCGTGAGTCATCCTCCAAATTGGCACATGTTCTCATCAAATGAGAACATGTGTCAAGGCCTCCATTTTTAATTCCATTTGCAAGAAATCTTTATAATTTTGCATGCTCACATTTCCATCCTTCCGCTTAAGCCTTCTAGTTTTAATTTCAATTCAATTTGGTTCTAATTTCACTTAATTGATCTTAAGGATGGCCAATGTTCTTTCTTCTTTAAATTGATTAGATCGTGTATTCAATTAGCCTATAGTTTAGATTGTGGTAACTTTCCTAGGCCAATTTTAGGGTGTTACAAGGCTAACATATCGGAAGTAGGTCGTAGCCTTGAGTCGTAGCTCTGGAAACATATCCCTTACACAATCCATCCTTATTTCCCCCACATATAGGCCATAGCCCCGGATCGTAGTCCATCCCTTACTTATACGAGCTCAAATAATCCTATGGCATGCCAATTGTATCCAATGTCCATTATTTCACAAAGATCACACATTTCATATTCTCTTTCAATTCATATTATATCAAATATCAAAACAAGCCTTAGCTCCACAACACATATCATATTCATATCAAATCCCTAAATCACATGCTTGGCATATTATAACCATATTTTCACATATCAAAATAGTGTGAGGCACTTAACAGATTTACGAATCGAATCCAACATAGTAGCTCTACATGAGCCTTAGATCAAATGCAACATAATCACAAATAATGCATAGAGGATGGCACCATGCCTACCCCTTGACACAACTACACTCAGCTTAAGGTACGAAGGCTTCTAGGATTCTCGAATAGTGATTCCTTTGTTCTTGGCTTTGATTGGGGTCGATGGATCGTTTTCTCCTTGTTTTGAGCTAGGAAAGAAAATAGGAATCATTATAACCAATTGACAATATAACTTAGGCCTAGCTTAAGATTTTGAATCGAAATTAAACTTCCATCTTACATGGGATTCAATAATCGAAAGAGGGCTTTGCCTTACCCGATGGATAGCTTCACAATGTTACCTTCAATTTGAAGAAAAGATGAGCTTAGGATGACTAAAGAGAGGGGTGTGAGCTTAGCTTAAGGTAGAGTAACAATGGAGGTGTTAGCTTGTTGGGAGACAAAGCTTAAGTTTAGCTTCCGAGAAGATTAAAACAATTGAAGAAAACTCTTTTCTTCACTTATTAAAAGGGATTTAATATCTTAATGGCAGCCCACCTCCCTTGTGGCCAATAAGGAGATTTCCTCCTATTGAGGTTTTGCTTAACCCGAAGCCCAGTTTCCCCACAAGTAGGCTAATGGCTCAATTGCTTGTGAATTCTAATGAATTCACGTGGGTTTAGGCAAGCATAGAGGTGACTCACTACCTTACATCTCCTCCTCATCAAAACGACATCATTTTTTTCCAAAACAGGGGACTCGTATCAATACGCTTCTACCCGTATCGGTATGCTCCCGCTAAAATCATAAAGTTAGTTATTGACTGTTAGGCCGTATTGATACTCATATGGGCGTATTGATACAACTAACTCAGATTTGCATATTGGGCTTCGAATTTCATACAAGGGGTCCATTTACACGCACATAACACCAAAATGAGGTTCCATTACAACAAGAGTGGTACAAAGGTCAATATCTTACAACATTATCACGTCGGTTTCGAAATTTCCAATCACAGGAGCCCAATTTCAACTAGGTCAGTTTTCGGGATATGACATCCCTAGCTTCTTCTTGGTCTAAGTATAACAAGAATATAACTATGTTTTGGAATCTGTAATACCCCATAATAGGACTTAGAATTATTAAAGAATAATTCGATTATAGTTTGTGTGAATAAAAAATTTGTTAAATAAATTGATTATGAAGCTAGGACTTGAATGGAAGTTATAAACTATTTTAGGGTCAATTTTAAATGACCTAATAGAATTAGACTTAAACTTCAAGATTTGTATGCTAATGATTTTATGAGTTGGTGGGCATGCACACATGTCACTTATAATATAAGGCATGTCTGTAAGGGGGGCTTGGATGAATTCGGAAAATGGATTAGGAGAAACAACAACAATCATCTTCCCCACATATCTCTCCCATGACCGAACCCCCCTAAAAAGTGAGAGAAAGAAGATTAAGTCTTGTTAATCAAGTTAAGTTCCTTCATTTGCCGAGTAGATTTTACAAGGTAAGCATCGACTTCCTTCTTTATTTTAGCTTTCATTTTTGTGATTATTGTGAAGACTTTCATGTGCTTGGTGTGTTGGAAATTTAGGGAGGTAAATAAGATTAGAGTTTTATGAATGATGACTTCTATATATCTATCCATGGCCTTTTGTAATTAGATTGTAAATTGTTTGATATGGAGTTATAGAATATGTTAAAAACGGAGAACATGTATGATCGAACTAACCATGAGTTAATTGCTTAAGATGATCTGGATTGTATAAGGAGGATCATGATGTGTTTGAAGTTCAAATTGGATTTCTCGAGTATGTATATAGAGAGAAGGAAAATGGAAGCCGAATTTCTAAGAGAATGTTTAAGATTTTGCTGTTATGTAATGTGAATGTACGTATATGTGTGTTTATAGTTATATGCAATATCGAACCTAAGAATTTGGACAAATGTGTGTGGTCAAATTAGTGATTAAAAGAACTAAATTTGTGGTTAAGAAACATAGAAAAATTTGTTTTGTCAATGTAACACCCACACCCCAGCTTAGGAGTAAACCGAATTAGAAGGTGTTACGAAGCAAACAAAACAATCATTTCTATAAACTAATCACAAAATTGATGAACATGCATTTGAAAATATGGGTAAATTAAAAACTTTTATAGGTTTTCTTGCTAGGAAAAATCTTTGACATGACACTTAGTCAAGACTTAATCTAATTATTTATTCCTTCAGTACCCGAAACCTAAACATTAGATCCCACAAGATGATGACATCGAATCGAAACACCCAAAGCTTAATTCATGTATGACTTATTGAAATTATTAAGCTCTAAGAGTTTAAATCGCCCTTTACTGTATAACAATCCAATTGACCTATGTCTAAGGATCCTAACTAGCGATTAAACATCCAAGCACGCATTGTTATTCTTATTTCTATCATAAATATAGATTCTAACAATACCTATCAATCAGGCATTCATAACCATTTCAAAAGGCAAGGAACCATAACTAATAGTTATAGAGGCCCTTTTACAACATTGATCACTTATATAGCATAGCTAAACATACACATACACAAGATGCTCTTGATTCATAATGACTATATTCTAAACATGTGCCACCACTTAGGAAAACATAAGAAATTACAAGCGTACTTCATGTCAATTGTGATCTCGTCCGAGCTCAAAAGATAAATCAGAAGCTTGGTTACACTGCAAGGCATCAAGAAAAAGGGGTAAGATTATTCTTAGTGAGATAGTTAAGACCTAATAAAATAGGAACCTATTTCCATTCTTTTTACTTTCTAAGGTTTATCAATCGGGCAAGCATTTAAGCTTGGACTTTAAATTCAATTTGTTCAATTTAACTTTCTCTACAGGTAAGGATATTTTCACAAGCTATTTTTATATAAATAATTAAATGAAGTTCATTCACCCCTATAAAGACATAACCTCCAACACGGAATAGACACTAATTAACAGAAACTTAATTATTTCTGATCCATACCACTTAATCGATCTATTCAGTTAGATTCGTATATGTTTTGTTAAAGAGTACTTTTTATTCGAAGAATCTCTCAAGCAATATTTATTACATAATTTTCTAGTAGGATGAGCATTAATTTTAGCCGAAATTAATGGAGACGAACTCCAAAGCCCAATAAATTCAGATTTGGTTAATAAGTATTATGTTTGAAGAAGAAAGATAAAAGAAAAGAAAAGAAAAAGAGAAAGAGAAAGAGAAAAAGAAAAAGAAAAAGAGAAAGAAAAAAAAAGAAAAAGAAAAAAAGAGAAAGAGAAAAAGAAAAAGAGAAAGAATAAAAAAGAAAAAAAGAGAAAAAAAAAAAGAAAAGAAAATGGGGGTTCAAAATGAAAATCCGCAAAGGGCGTTTTGAAACCAAAGGATGATCTGAGCTGAAAACCCGTAAAGGGCGGCTCAGACAATTTGTTAAATAGGACCTTCCTCGGGGATTGGCCTGGGAACTTCATATCTTTCCGCATGATCATTATCTTCAGGATCTACTCAGCATAGTGAACATTCAAGGCATCTTATGATGACATGTCAGGAGGAGTTTTGATTTCTGATATCTAAATACCTATCCCTTTCTTTATAATTTCTTTTTGTGTTTGCCACAACACTAATAAAATTTTGGTTGTATAGACCTTTTCTTTCCTTCTTTGACATCTTTCCATGAAGCATCTTGCATTGAAATAAGAATTAAAACTTGACATCACTTGAAATATACATAAGATTTTTTAGCATTACTTTGAAAATTGTCTAGAAGGGTATTGGAACTATGAGGTATTCAATGGTCAAATTTAGAGCTTAGGACGTAAAAAGCAGCAAAACTTATAAGGAAATTCAAGATGGAAATAGGTTTTTCTACAAACCTCTACGGAAAATCCTCAGATGCTTTGCCATTACTCTAAGGCATCATGTTGCAAAACATAGATGCTTACACAAGATAAGTTGTCTTATACAATAATGAGAACAATTTTATAGACATTGGAGGAAATAACCAAGGATATGAGACAATGGAAGAATAGCAGGATTCTAGGAAGCCTGTCACTAAACATTGATGTATCAACTACAATGACAACTTGACAAAGGCTAAAAGAGTGTTGAAGAATATGAGGATGAAGTCAGTCCTTCCAACCAGGAGTACAAGATAACTGGATTGAGTGAGCAAATGTGCAAAGATCATATGAAGCAAGGAAGTGCTAAGAATGAGAATGGTAAAACAGAAGTGATGGAGATGACTATCTATGATTATTTACTCTATCATCGAAGCATACAGTTGCAATTTTCAGATGATTTCTCATGCATTAATGATGGGAAACTGATTCATTCCCCATATCCACACGGAGTTTTGCTCTTAGGTGTTCTAGCAATAAAGAACTCCCCTGTTTGAAAAATCAAGGCAGAAGTCGCAAGAAAAGATAAATGTATTGTCTAAAGTAATGTTGAATCCATGATGTGGTATGGCTGATGAAGGGGTTAAGAGTGTACAATAGTGAAGATTGTTTTCCAAGGAATAGATGATGGAATTTTAACAACAAGAAATTGGTGAAGCCAACTAGTATTGATGGATGAGCTATTGCAAACTTTCTTAGTGCAAAGCCATTCGGTGTAGAGAAATAAAAAGAAGTCATACTATTTTTGCTGATGGATGGGCCAAAACCGACACTCACCATCTGTTGCCAGAGTTGAGAAAATGTTTGAGATGATATAATTAGAGTTTCCCAGTGCTTCATAGTTCTCATATGTGTTTATTAGGAAAATTGTTAAGAAAAAGAGCAAAGAAATAGGATATGCATTCATGACTAGGCATCCCCAGGGGCATATGCATCTTGATTGGATCATTTTGAATTGTTTTGACAGGTTTTAGAACACTCTTATTCATCCAAGCATATGGAGGATGAAGTCATCTTTTAAACCTTCTTATATATTAAAGCATAAGGAGAATAGAACATGCCTATCCGTTCGGGCATTTCGAGAATGGAACCCACCTATCTAGTCAGGCGTGATGAGAATAGAACCCGCCTATCCGTTTGGGCATTTGGAGAATGATATCTGCTTATCTATTAAAGAATGAGGAGAATAGAACCTGCTTATCTATTTGGGCATTTGGAGAATGGAACCCGCCTATCTATTCAGGCATGAGGAGAATAGAACCCGCCTATCCGTTCGGGCATTTGGATAATGGAATCTGCTTATCCATTCAAGCATGAGGAGAATAGAACTTGTTCATTCGTTCGGGCATTTGGAGAATGGAACCCGCTTATCTATTCAAGCGCAAGGAGAATAGAACCTACTTATATATTCGAGCATAAGGAGAATAGAACTTGCCTATCCGTTCGAGCATTTGAAGAATGAAACATGCTTATCAATTCGAGCACAAGGAGAATAGAACTTGCCTATCTGTTCGGGTATTTGGAGAATGGAACTTGCTTATCTATTCGAGAGTAAGAAGAATAGAACCTGCCAGTCATTTCAGGCATTGACAGTTTGATAATTGGTGAAAATCAGTGTCTTATGTTCTTTGCTCTATCCCTGTTTAACCGAAATGACCAAAGAGGGGCAGCTGTTGTCACTTGTTTTCACCTTCGTTTTAGTTGTTATATTAATTTAGTATTGTTGTAGTGTTATACTAATAATATAGTTAAGTGACATTGATAACATAGCTAATATATTATAGTTGTAAATATTAATGTTAGTGTTAGAATTATTTTTGATATATTATAATTAGTATAGTTGTCATATGTTAGTATTAACATAGGTTATATATTTTAGTATCCTATTTAGTAGTTAATATAATAAGTTATCAAAACCCAAAAAATATAAAATAGATAGCCCATTTAATATAAAAATATCTATTAGATTAAATAGAGTCCATCAATTAAAAAAACATGCCCATGCATTATACAAAATGGACGGTTATCCCAATTATAACCCAAAGAAAGAAACCCTAATCCTGTCTTCTTTCTTTGCAGAGTCGAAAGGAGGCCGTTGGATCAATCTGAGATCAAACGGCGTAGATCGCACCAGCTGGGGATGATATAGCGCCTCAACTACACAGTCGTTCGATTAGGATGCAATCCAACGGCTTAGAGCGCTTCGGGATGTATCACACGGATCATCACTCGCACGTGGCAGCCACGCGCACAACGTTTTAGCTTCGGCCAGTCACTTCATCTTCTCTGACGCTCCACTCGCTCTGATTGTTGCTTGCCAGTGCCATTCGAGTCACCAAAAACACACAAACATAAGAACATAAAGGATTAAATCCCTAAATTGGGGTAGAGCAATTCAAGATAAAACCAACAGGGATTAAATCCCTAATTCAAAACCCTAGCTGGAAAAATCATAAGCAAAATAAGAAAGGATAGCCCCTAATATGAAGCCTTGGCGAGAATCAAGCTACAATCGGATATGCAAAAGGCAAAATCAGAACCAAAAGGGAAAAGGTTAATCCCTAAATTGAAGCCTCTGGCAAAGATCAAGCAATTCGAGATAATCCAAGGAAGAAATTAGGGATTCAGGCTTAAAATTTAAGCAATTCTTGTACTATATAAACCTCTTTGTAATTCATGTAAACAACAACAACAATGCCATAAGAAATCACACATAGCAATTACAGTAAGCATACTAGCATTCAGAAATTGTAGGAGCAAGCAATTTGTAATCAGAGTTTAGAAGCAATGAAGAGAAGCAAGTTCTGGTAATTTTTTATCTATTTACTTTTCGCTTTGGATTAAATAAAGAAGAAAAGGGTTGTTTTTACCTTGTTTTTTTGTTTGAAACGCCGGGGAGATTTGGTTTTGATGTAAATCCGGTGGAAAAACGTGATTTTGAGGTCGCCAAAATTTGGAAAAATCTGTGTTTTTTGGAAATTTTGCCGCCAGCACAGCGGATGTTCATCATGTTCATAAAATGATGAACACGATGATCACGACAGAGAAAATTATAAGAGCCGGTTTTCATCCATTTGGGGGAGAAGTTATGAAATGAAATCTGTTATAATATTTAGTATATATACTAACCCATTTGACCTGACCCGAACCCGACAATAACCGGCGCCCTTTTATCCGGTTCTTACACCGCAACCCCTTTATTTTCAATTGTTTCAATTTCGTCCTTTTTCCTTTCAATTTGGCACCAAATTTAAAATTATTTTCAAATTAACTTCCACATTTTTACTTTCTTTCAAATTAATCCCTAATTCAGATTTTCTATTTTAAAAAGATAAAAATCCAATCCCTTTTCCTTTATTTAATCTTATCAATTGCTTAGTTATTTAATTTAATTTAAGTAATTAGTTATTTCTTTATGCCTTTTATGTATATATTTGTATGTATGTTAAACTACAATAGAAACTTGTATGTTGTAAAACTTTCTTCATTCTCAATAAAACACACTTAATTACATTTTAACTTAATAATTAAAATAAATGTAGATATTTCTTTAGGTCTTAAACACTAAATTCTAAAAGACTTTAACACACTTAATCTTTTCTATGGTCTGTTTTAAAAAGTGAAAACTTAATTAATGTGGTGTCTTATCAAACGGGAATGACGGGTTAGCGCTAAGAGTGTTGGTGGTGATTAAAGTTCATTTCTCAGGCGATAAGGCCATTAAAATAGATTTACATTCATTTTGCGGACAAATAAATCAAAATTTTGTGAACTTGCATATTCTAGTTTTAGAAATGCCTTTTTGAAATCAATTAGGTACCAATTTTTGGGCGTTGTGGGGGTGCTAACCCTTCCCCATACGAAACCGACCCCCGAACCTATTTTCTCTTGTTTTTGTAGACCAAAAATGTTATTTTGATAAATAAAATATTTCATTAAAATAACCCTTGTTTTAAAACGTGATCCAAACACACTTTTAAAAAAAAGATTGGTGGCGACTCCGTGATTTTATAAAGTTTTCCTAAACCTCAAAACCTTCCTAAAAAGGGTTGCAACATGTTCAACTACCGGTAATCAATGCATAACCTCATGGAACAGTCCTTCTTCTTCTTTAGAAAGAGAACCAGAGCTCCCCAGGGCGAGGAACTCGGTTGAATGAAACCTTTATCAAGCAAATCTTGAATCTAGATCTTTATTTTTTCAGCTCAACGACTGCCATTCAATAAGGTGCGATGGACACTGGAGTAATTCCAGGTTGTATGTTGATGCCAAATTCAACCTCACGAATTGGAGGTAACCCCGAGAGTTCATCAGGGATGACATCAGGAAATTTGCACACAGTGTCAACATCCGATAATTGTGGTCCATTATCAACCTCAATTGTCAAAGCATACAAGTATAGATTCATAGAATTCATCAACATAATGCTCTCCTTGCTAAGGCCTCGAAGATACAATCTTTTTATTACAATCCACCCATTCTTGATGCTCACTAAGCCAATCCAAACCCAGTATCACATCAAACTCGTGGATTAGTAAAGCCAACAAATCAACCACGAAAGGAATCCCTTGAATCACCACAGGGCAATTCTTACATACAAAATTTATGGTGACACAATCACCAAGTGGATTAGTTACAAAGATCTTCGATGCTATAGGTTTACTAATCATTCTGTTTCTTAACCAATTAAGTGCTTATGAAAGAGTGAGTAGAGCCAGGGTCAATCAATGCATATAAAGGATGAGAATACAATTCAATGGTACCTGCAATAACATCAGGCTCATCTTCCTCCTCCCTACTCCTCACATGATACATATGTGCAGAAGTCTTGGATTCTTGCTTGCTTGGTGCCTTGCCAGAGCCACTGGGTCTCCCTGTAGCTCTTGATGAACCTTGCCTTGACCCTTTACCTCGAAAGAATTGGGCAGAGGTTGCAATATTTGCCGGTGTAGCCATAGACTTGGTTGCACCCAAAGGACAATCACGGATGAAATGACCCTAGTCACCACAATAGAAAAGGCTCCAGACTGCTTGCGACACTGACCTGTAGGGTGTCGCTTCTGGCAGTAATTGCAAACTAGGTTCTTTGTGTTTCAGTTGGAGCCTTCGGTACTTTCAACTGAAACTGTCTTGGCAAAAGATTGGGTCACCGTTTGAGGTTTCTCGATATTCCCAGAACAGGAAGGTTGGGAATACACATTTTGCTTGGGGCCTTGATTCTTACTCTTTTTATTCCACCCGAGAGGTCAGGAATAATCCTAAACCTCTTTTTCTGTAATATCCTCAAAACTAGTATAAAGGAAGTTACTACAATGCCTTCATTTAATCCATAATTAATTGAAATTAAGGTACTAGGTCTAGTTAATAAGGACTAGAATGCTATAAATAAAAAACTGGTGACCTAAATTATAAGTGACCAAACCAAAACAAATAACAAAGTGAAGGAATGCATGCTAAATTCTTATATTCCTAAATGCCCATACACATGTCATTAATTAGTGGATAATCAAGGGCAAAATAGTAATTTTGGGAGTGTTAATTGATGATCCATTATCATCTTCTTCTTCATAATGCCAAAAATATGAACAAAAATTAGAGAGAAAGAAATTGAGTGAGAAAACTCCATGTTCATAGATTCAAGCTTGAAATTCAGAAGAATTGGAGTTGCTAGCATTAATATTTTCTTGATAGGAAGGTAAAATCTCTTCCTTAATGCATTATAGATTCAAATGATGCATGTAGATTTTAAGTTCTTCCTTGAATTGGATAATTAGTTAGTGAATTGAAGCCATGAATTAGTTAAGAAGTTCAGTTGATTGATCAATCCAATAGTGTCATTTGAATGAGTAGGAGAAATTGATGTTGTCAATAACCAAATTGATGGTGAAATTTTATGATAGTTGCTGGAGAAAGTTGGATGATGAATAGAATGAATGATTGATATGTGAATTGAAATTCTTGTTGCTGGAAATTCTAGGGAGTTGATGTCTTAATGAACCAATTTGAAAATGTTGCTTAATTGCCCTATTTTTATAGGTTTGACACATAATTGGACTGACTTAGACATGTATGAATGAGTATAGATGTTGAACAATCATGTTAGAACCCTTCTCTAAGTGATTAATGAAGATAGAATCTAGCTTAAGGAAATCTATCCAGAAGACTCTGTTTTGGGCAGTGAGTTTAAAAATTTGTAGAAAATCACATAGACCAAATTAGGGAATAAATCTTATATGTACAGAATCATGTGTATGTCTAGTTTCGTATGCAACAAATGGAATCGAATTCCGAGTTATAAAACAGTTTGTAGAGACTAATCTCTAAGGACAGTGCAAATTGTCCAGTGGCATAATTTGGTCTGTGTTTAAATAAAACTGTATTAATTCACTATGAATAAAAAATGCAAGGCCTATATGATTAGAAAGACAATTAAGTTAGCTTTCTAAAGATGTAAATGGTTTGAAATTCCGACGTACGAAATAAAAGATATGAACATTTAAGCAACTAGTGCACATGCTGCCAGGCAGCAACAATCTTGATGTATTGAATTGAATGCTTGAGTGTATCTCACATAATGACTCAAATGGTTGCTGGATTTTACCTAATACACTATCATTGTATAAATGATAGATCAAGTGGATATTGAGGAGAAATGGGTTCACTTAGATCAGCAAGCTAGTAAAGGGAAATAGATTTCGATCCAGGAACGTCAATAGCTCAAAAAATTACTGTGAGTGTAGTTTAAAGTTTGGAGAGGGCGGTAACCTCTCCAAGTCCTTTTTTGATTTAAATTTCTTATTTATTCTTAGTATAAATTGTGTGATGAGCTTGCTATGGAGCATTAGCAAGGTAAGTGCTCTATTGAGTGGTTACTTGATTGAGAAGCATACTTGAATTACAATTGATTGCCATGATATGCTTCTTGCTTAATTGATCTATATTGAAATGAAGCATGTTTGTTATATTTAGAAGTAACTCAATTCATTGTTTAATGACATATTGATTGACATACCTTCATTGACTATTGGAATATTGATATTGGTATTGGCTTTGAACCCTATTCGATTGAAAGGGGGATATTGGCACAAAATGTGTACATTGAATTGAATCATGCTTGAAATTGAATGAAAGTGATAACTATTGTAAGCCTTGGTCTCGAGTCGGTCATAGATATAGTTGGCATGCCATAGAGTCGATAGAGCTCATTATCGAGGTAGACTACGGTCCGGGACATTGTTCCTTAATTGGTGACAGTAGAAGGGAAGTATTGTTATTGGTCATTGGCGACAGTAGGAGGGATTTGACTAGTACTTTGTACCATATTGACTATTCGTATTGGCGACAGTTTGGTTGGGGACTCGAGTATCTAGACTGAGTAATCGATTCTCAAGGCTATACTTAAAATGAACTTATATCTCATGTACATTGAATCTATTGCGACATCAAATTGCATTGATTGATAGTAAAGGAAAATTGTATGCCAAGAGGTATTGATATTGAGACATTGCTTGAGTTCGAAACATTGATTGTGTTCAAATGACATGTTATGCCTAATGTTAATCGAATTGGATGATTGAGCATGTCTATATTTCAAGCCTTGTATTAATATTGGATTGAAAATTAAGCAAATGCATCTAGTAATGTTTATAGAGTTTCGAATGGTTCCTTATTGATGGGGGAACCATACCATCTATTAGATAGTTTGTAGTTGAGACTTATTGTATTGATTGACTTGTAACATGAAACTCACTCACTAAGCTCTGCTTATCCAAGTCTCTTTTATATGATTCAGGTTGATATTGGATCCTATCCCGAAGTCTAGGCTCGTACAAGTCACATTTTGCTTGAAATAGTATGTTTCCATCTTGTTATAGTTCTCCTAGGATGGTGGCACCTAAGGCATGTATATTCATGACCACTTAGTTATGGTTTGTACAAATTAACTTCATCTATGATCTATAAAGAGTATGGTATGTATATATGAGCATGTATGCATTTTTTTTTTAGCTTGAATGCTTGTTAGCCTAATGTTAGATTTCCCATGGTTGAATTATGCATGTAATGGTTGAATAGATCTATTGAAGTTGGCTAGTTAACAATAAGTAAATGTAGTAATCTACATGTTTAGACATGAACCGCTTTGATCACTGAAGGTACTGGCCGAATGATGTATATAACATTGAAAGCTTGTATGTTTGATTAAAGTCACTTAAGTAAATGATGTAATCACCTATTGGTATGTTGTAACACCCTAAAAATGGGCCTAGTATAATTATATAAGTAGTTTTAAATTACATCTTGCTACCTTTTATAATTAGTGATTTTCTCATCAATACAAGTGACTAATTTAGGAGCATTTAAGAAGGGAGTGACCGAAACAACAAGGGCCAATTAGTAACATAATTAAGATGTTAGTATTGCATGCAAAATGGAATTCCTAGGTGGGGCATTACACTTGTCATGGGGGGAGATATTGGTGATCCTTTGAACCGGCATGTAGGAGAAACAACTCCTTGACTCTTCCCCATCCTAAAAAATGGAAAAGAAAACAAGAGGAGAGAGGCTGAAACACCATAAAAGGAAGGAGAAAAACTCTCGATTATGGAAGGACTAGGCAGAAACTTGATAGAATCTTGAAGCCTATTTTGTTAAAAAACTAAAGGAAGGTAAGATTGCCTTCCTATTACTCTCGCATGTTAAATTGGTTTGATCATCTATGAATTTGTGAATTGATTGATGCGTGTATGAGTCTTTGAATCGGAAATCTTGTGCATTGATAGGTGGATTCAACTATTTGAAAATGATTATGTAGATAATTAGAGAGCATGAATGTTCTTATTTTAACACTCCTTGGCCGGGTTACTCCTAACCTGGGTAAGGAGTGTTACAGTAAATTGGTCAAGTGCATCTTTTGCTTGATATGGTTCGAACAGATTGAAGTGTATATGTAGGAAAATATCCTAATTTAGTGATAGGTTGTAAATAAGCTAAACATTGAATTTAAAGGCATTAAGTTGAGTTCTTAAACCGAGTAAAATGGATTATGAAATGAGTAAAATGTTATTGTGCAAATTCTTGTGCTTATATGTACTATATGGATGAGTTGCTTGGACAAATAAATCGAGTTGTGGACTGTTGATTGGGTGATATTATAGGCTAGAAATGAGATACCCATAGGTGTATGTTGCTGATTTGGAATGTATGTGTGATTTAATTGATGTGATATTAGATTGCTTGAACTCGTAATGTGCCTTGAGATATAAGAGTAATTCTTACCGAATTCCTTATAATGAATCACCCTCTCTAATATGTGTAAAGCCTTGTATAAAGCATAATATGATCTAAAAATGCATGATTCGTTAATAATTTTAAAAGTGAGTTTTGATATGAGGATATAGTCCTAAGGAAAATATTGAGCATGTTTGGTGGACATATAAGTAAGTATGTTCGATTAATGATCACTTGTGTTATAAATGGGATATTTGCTAATAAAGTAATTGGGCAATTGAATTAATTAAAATAATGTTTGTTCATGAATTATGAAACCTAGAAAGCTTAACAATTTGGTCTTACAATATGTTAAGATTGAAATTAAAGATTAATAGATAATGGCGGTATTTAGTTTGAGACGATAGTAAAGCCAAGAAATAGGTGTTTTGAATAACCAAATAACAATGAACTTAGTTTAAACTGGATTAATGAATGAAATTTAAATGTAGGATTGTGGTAGATAAGGTAATTAACCTTATTAAGGAGTGTTATAGCATATGAAAGTAATGGACTTCAAAATAATAAATCCTGATTAAGGCTTATGATCCAAAAAGTGAATTTTCAATCTAGTTGGAAAGATTTAGGACTTTTGATAAAGCTAAACTGCATTAAGAATAAATCTGATTATTTTGAGAATTTCTAAAGATCTAAGATTATTAAGTGTCTAATAAATTTAGTAATAAACCCCTTTTATAAATTTAGTAATAAACCCCTTTTATAATCGGTGTACCCTTGGAATATCATGTAATACCTTCGTATGTTTAAGCAAAGTTAAGAAATACTTGAATTTGTAAGTTAATGCTGAGTCAAGTATAGGCCTTGGTCAAACAATCGTAAAATTTTAGAAAAATGTCATTGTTCGTAAACTACGTAAAGAAGGGAGTTTGATAACATTAGTGTATGGTGGGTAATAGTCGTTTTAAAAGAAAGGTAGAACACAGCAATTGAAAGTTGGAATTTTTCATGGAATTGAAAGAGTTATTAGAGTAAAACGAATCCCAAGTAATGTATATTTGTAAACATATCTATAACACCCTAAAATTGGCCTAGGAAAGTTACCACAATCTAAACTATAGGCTAATTGAATTCATAAGCTAATCAATTTAAAGAAGAAAGAACATTGGTCATCCTTAAGATCAAATAAGTGAAATTAGAATCAAATTGAATTGAAATTAAAATTAGAAGGTTCAAATGGAAGGATGAAATTGTGATCATGCAAAACTCTATAGTCTGCATGCAAATGGGATTAAAATCAAAGGCCTTGACACATGTTATCAATTGATGAGAACATGTGTCTTGTGAGTAGATGACTCACGGCTAGGAGGAAAGATGAACAAAATAATTGTATCATCCTCTTCCTCCCGTTATCCTCCATGGCCGATTGTTGAAAGAGAAAGGGGAGAGAAAAAGCTTCATAGATCACCCTCAAATTCAAGCTTCTTGATTTAGCCTTGATCAAATTTAGCTTGGAGAAGGTATAGTGCTTGACTCCTACTTGTTATAGGATGCTTGAATCTTGAAATGATGATGTTCTTGTTGCCTAGATTGATTAGGATGATCTTAGCTTCTGATAGTACTAGAAATTTTGAATGCCAGTAACCAATTTGATAAAGGGAATGTATATGATTGAAAACAATGTTGAATTCAGACTGTTTTGATAGTAAAAATGTGTGAACATGCTAAATGTATATAGAATCCTATTTTGATCATGTTGGTAGATGAATTGAGGATTGAATGGAGTAGATAACTTGCTGGAAAATGAGTGCACCTAATTGGATTAGTTAAAACTAGGTAATGGACTGGTCAAATGGTGTAGTAGAAGCATAATGTTGATCAAATAGATCAAATTGGATTTAACATGATAATGACCTGTTTTAAGCACATTGCTAGGTGAATTAGACTGACCTGGACATGTAAGAACATGAAAATGAATTGAATTACAATGTTAGAACCTAGTGTAATCTGCCAGAATGCTCTGTTCTGGGCAGCAACTTTGAAAAATCACCAAAAATTGTATAAAAGGAATTTCAGGCTGAACTTTTTATGGATAGTAACTTGACATGTCTAAAATCATTAGGAGAAAACATAACTGAATTCTGGATTGTATATTGAATTGTAGAGAAGAAACACTAGGGACAATGCAAACCATCCAGTGTAGCAAATTACCCAGTCTTTAAGTTAAAAACTGTATTAATTGAAAAAGAACTAAAATGCAAGGCTGATATATTTATAAAGAAAATTAAGTTATCTTTCCAACGGTGTAAACCATTTGAAATTCTGACGTACGGAATGAACGTTATGCATGTTTAAATGAACAGACTACATGCTGCTTAGTAACAACTATTTCGGTAATTGTACACTGTTTTGTGGCAATTTGTAAACTGTACTGTAAACAGTTTTGGGGCATTGATTCTGCCCTATTTTACATGAATTAGAGTATATATAAGTGTAGTTAAGTGTAGTGAAGAATGTATATGAACATGCTGCCAGAATTGTGTATGTTATGTACTTGTAACATTGTCTTTGATTGAATGACTTTGTGAACTTGTTTTGATATGTGTTTACTTGTAATGTGTTAGAACCAGGAGTGAACTTGGTGGATGAGGAAAAAGTGGAACATCATAAAACCAAGAACAAAGGAGTGTGGATCCAAGACTAGCTAAGCTTGGAGTATTGTGAGTGTAGTTATCTCTAGGGTTAGGACTAGGTCCTAACCAATGCATGCTTGTCTAAATTCTTGAAATGCTTAAATGAACCTAATATGGACTTGACTTAATAAGGGAAGAATGACTAGTAATGCATGAAATTTGATCACATCTTGAATACATGTTTTATTCCAATGTTAAGCTTGTTTAAGAGGTAACATTGGTGCTTGTATGTGTCATGATGCATGTGATCGAATGCTAAAGAACTTGCTTGAGATATTATCTCATCTTGATGAAATGAAAACATGAGAATTACATAATATGTGAGCTATGGTTCAATTGGCCTAAGGGCCTAGCATGAAATGAACTTGCTACTTGACATGATCTTGAACTTGAAATACTTGTATAATGACTATAATCGAACAACCTTGGTAGCTAGTTGAAATACTTGACATGATGACATATAGGCCTTGCATTTTAGTTCTTTGCCAATTAATACAGTTTTTAACTTAAAAATAGGGTAATTTACAACACTGGACAATTTGCACTGTCCTTAATGTTTCTTCTCTACAATTCATTCTACAATCCAGAATTCAGTTATGTTTTCTCCTAATGAATTTAAACATTTCAAGGCATTATCCATAAAAGTTTCAGCCTGAAATTCCTTTTATACAATTTATAATGATTTTTCAAAGTCACTGCCCAAAACAGAGTATTCTGGGCAGATTACACTTGGTTGAGTTTCTAGTTTCATAACTCGTTTTAACAAGGTTCTATCATTGTAATTCAATTCATTTTCATGTTCTTACATGTCTAGGTCAGTATAATTCATCTAGCAATGTGCTTAAAATAGGGCATTATCATTTTAAATTCAAATTGATCTATTTGATCAACATCATTCATCCAATTCACCATTTAAGCAGTCCATTACCTAGTTTTAACTAATCCAATTTGGTGCATTCATTTTCCAGCAAGTTATCTACTCTATCCAATCCTCAATTCATCTACCAACATGATCAAAATAGGGCATTTGAGCAACATTTTCAATTTAATTAATTAGGACATCAATTCACTAGAATTTCCAGCATCTACAGTTTCAATTTACTTTTCAATCATCCATTCCAATCATGATCCAAATTTTCCAGCATCTAGCATAGCATTTCACCATCAATTTAGCTATTGACAACCTCAATTTCTCCTACTCATTCTAATGACACTATCAATTCATGGATTGATCAATCAATTGAACTTCTTAACTAGTTCATAGCATCAATTCACTATATATTCATCAATTTGTAATTCAAGCAAGAACCCTAAATCTACATGCATCATTTGTATCTATAACACATTAAGGAAAAGATTTTACCTTCCTATCAAGATAATATGAATGTTAGCAACTCCAATTTCTCCAATTCCAAGCTTGAATGTATGGTTATGGAGTTTTTCTCACTCAAATTCGTTTCTCTCTCCCTAGTTCATCTACACGGCAAAAAGGGAGAAGAAAATGATAATGGATCATCCATTATCTCCTCCAAATGACTAATTTACCCTTAATGATCCTTTAATTAATGACATGTGTATTGGGCATTTTAGGAATGTATGAATTTTGCATGCATTCCTTCAATTTGTCAATTGTTTTGGTTCGGTCACTTGTATAATAGGTTACTACTTTTTCATTTATAACATTCTAGTCCTTATTATCTAAATCTAGTATCTTGCTTTCAATCAATTAGGGATCAAATGAAAGCATTGTAGTAACTTCTTTATACTAGTTTTGAGGATATTACAGGTTGAGACATAGGGATTGTAATAACTCATAACTGAATACTGATTTGTTTATAATTTCTCTTGCCACTGCTTAAATTGGTAACATCAATCTGGTTGTTAATTGATCTAGTCTTAAGACTGAAGTCGAGAACCCTTTTTATAATGTCATAAACTCAACTGATTGTTATCTTCTTTGATGTCGCCACTTGCTTGTCCATGTGATTTTGTTCATGTTATGTCTATTCCGTTTGGTTGCCTTGTATGTCTAGAATGATCATTCTAACTTATTTAAGTTATATGGTAAATGTTGGGGTCACCTTGTTTCTTCAAGTCAAGGGAAGAACAATAGATAGATTATAAATAAGTAATTGATTTGGTTTCCTTGAATTTAAAAGTCATTTAGTCACTTTGACTAATTGAAAAGTCTGATAAGCATTGTAATTGATCTTGCAATATTAATTGTACAAAAGAGTTGGTAATTATAATTTATGAACAGACTAAAAAGTTGTCGAAGTAGAATGATGGTTCTTATTTACTCGGATTTTAACTTGGAAATCAAGGTGTTTCTCCGTTAAGTTGTTTTGTTTGTGTGTTGTTCCTTTGGTAACACGCCCTAATCTGGTCTATCGACTAAACTGGGTTTGGAGGTCTTACACTATTATTGCCAAAATATCACATATAAACGGGGCATCCTCCGAGCCATAACTCATGGACCGTAGTCCCTGAAACATAGACCTTTGTACCCTGCCAAATTGTCCAAGGTCTTCAATTACTCAGGCAACTTAAGTATTTTATGCATTGAAGCTACGAGGGTATCTTATGTTACAAGTAATCTTGTTTGGTTCTTTACTTAATATATTATTGCAAAAGGTAAGCTTTTAGCTCCTTAGAGTGTGAATTCTTATAACTTTAAGGCTTGATGTTGTTCTTGTATTTTATGCTTTCAAGGGTTAAGGGTCGATACTAATTTAAGGCATATTTCATACACAAATATACCTCAGATCAATAATTATGAACATGATAATAAAGCATACAATGCATTCATGATGAATACCTTAACAAAGTGACTTCAATGCCAAGTATGTAACCCGATCCCATATGCTCTATGTGAGCCTTATGCAAAATGATCATGTGTGATCCATACTTTAACATTTAAGGCAACAAATCTATGGTAGTAAAGATCGAAGTGACTCCGTGTCACCCGAAATAAGTGAAACTACTCTCACCTCTTATCCCGAAGTTATGGGATACCTGAGTCCACAATTTCCTTAGCTTCCACTAACTATTATCTTCTACTCGACCAAATCATGATATGTACCTCAAGCAAAAATAGCAAATCATTATAATTTATCCAAATTCAATCAGCTTACAAACAACCCCTAGACGTAACTATATACATTCAAAAACAGTCCAATTCAAGTATGTGTACACATAGATGCACAAAACAGTTTTCATATTCATGTAGATACACATCAAAATAGTCTAAATTATATGTATTCATGATTACATGTCCAAAACAATCCTCAAACTTCCATATCTACTCATAATTTTCCAGTTGAACATGTATACACAATTTCACATTAAATCAGCCCATATATTATCAATTTCATTCAAATCTGGACAGCCTAAACATGTTTACATAATTTCATATCAAAACAATATATATATTATCGATTTCATTCAAATCTGGATAGGCTAAACATGTTTACATAATTTCATATCAAAACAGTCCATATATTATCAATTTTATTCAAATCTGGACAGCCTAAACATGTTTACATAATTTCATATCGAAACAGTCCATATAGTATCAATTTCATTCAAATCTGGACAGCCTAAACATGTTTACATAATTTCATATCAAAACAGTCCATATATTATCAATTTAAAACAGCCAACATAAGTTCTCATACTCGCAAAACAGCCCACGCACATCATATTCCCAAAACAATTCTAAATTCCTCACATACTTGTAGATACATGTTCAAGCAGTCCATACATGTGATATTGATTATCTTTTTAGTCACAAATCTATCCACCAATTCACATACATACTTTAAGAAAATAGAACACCATTTAAATTCATATTTATACCCTCGAAACAGTCCCTTAATTCCCTATATTTTCAAAAAAGCCCCAAATTAATTCTCTCATTCAAATGTTTTGATTTAGCTAACAATTCTCAAAATCATGTTACAACAATACTAATTCAAGATGGTTTATCAAACACAACATTGAACAAAGCAAAATTTTAGTAGCATATATTTGGTCTTCACACAAACTAAATAATACAATATTCAAGGAATAACTCATTGTTTCTATGGAATTGAAGTGAAGAAAGAGTATTTACCTTCTTCCTTAAGCTGATTGATAAATCTGTTCAAAGAAATTAAACTATTCTAAGCTCTAACTCCTACTTCCGTGGCTATTTTCCAAGTTTTCTATCCTTTCTCTCAAGTAGGGTGCCTTCGGTCACTTGAGGACAAAAGGAAAAAGGATGACAATGGTGGTTATCATCCCAAGCCAAGACTCCCAACACTTGACTCATTCATCAATTGGCACATATTCAAGCCCTCCTTAACTTTTAGTTTACCATGCAATCCTTCATTCTAGATAAACATTCGGTTAGGTCCTTTTTAAAGTGGCTCTCCAAATCAAGCTTATTTCAATTTGGTCATAATTTACCTATTTGGTCTAACAAGTGGAAATTCTATAATAATTTAATTCGAAGATGATGTGACAAACTCCTAGGCTGGTTTTTTTAGGGTACTACAATTATCTACCCCTTAAAAGAGATTAGTCCTCGAATTTCCCATTAAATGAAAGGTTGAGTTCATTATTCTATTTCTCAACTATTACTAGAATTAACAATAGATTCATAACATTACTCTCAGAATATTCCCACATATTCTGAATTGTCAAGACAAAGTAAACATATTGTAACACCCTCAACCCAGTTTGGAAGAAAACCGGAATCGAAGATGTCACTACAAAGAAAATCAGGAAAACTTGAACCAAAAATTTAAAACCTTTCAAAACCCAATAATGTAGGTTAACCAAATTCTTTTTGTTGTTATCATTCGACTCATTATTTCCACAAGAGTAATCTTAATTGTCTCTAAGTTATCAAATTAATAATCAACTTTCAACCATAGAAAACTTTGTGATTACTTGATTCATACAATCATACCTCAAATACAAACATCATTACACTTCTCAAGTTTGTCATATCTCCCAATTCAAATCATTATAGTTTGATGGACATGAATACTACAAGCTTTAACCATAATAATATCATACTATTACAACCTAAGCCACGAGAAACGTTCTACTTACATTAACACAAGAATAGAATTTCATTTACTCAAGCATGTACATGATATAACAAGACATGTAATCTATATATCAATCAACCATTGGAACGTATCCAATGTGTCTTGTCTAACAAGAATTCATTCTAATCACATACCTATTACATCGGGTTAGATATACAAGGTATCAAGGAAGGATGAGTGAGGCCCATTATCTTAGCTTATTCAATTTATTAGTAAATCATGCTCAAATTAACAATACATGAACCATATTGTTGCTTCTAAATTAAAATTAACCATGCGTGGATTTTCAATCCACTTTAGAACATAATTCATCTTGGTTTCATTCAAATCAAAGAGACATACCAAGTTGGTTTACATAGGCTACTCAAGCTTTGAACAAGACTTGGAATTTATAGGATTCCTTACCAATTCAAGGCCTAATCAAAGTAATCGAGTATGGATTCTTTGACCAACTAACATGCAAGATTCTTAGCTTTGATTTCGTAAAAATACATACAAGGTATCAATTTCTCAAAATGTAGACGATTCATTGATCAGTACATTAGTTTAACAATGAGCAACTATGATAATTGATTTAGGACTATCTAAACCAAACAAGTTTTGTAATACCCCTAAATCGGGCCTAGGAATGTTACTACAATTCAATCTAATAAGTTAATAAAACCATGCCCTAATTGAATGAAGCTTAGGGAGCTAATTGAGAGAATTAAATTAAAAGGAAAGGAAATAGGTAACAATTGGTTAGGGACCAAAATATTATAGCCAACAAATTGGAGTGCCAAACTAAAAGGACCATAATAGAATCAAATTACAACCCAAGGAATGCATGGCAATTTAATACTAGTTAGTGGACTTTACACATGTCACCAAATTAATTTGACATGTGGGATTATGGGAGAAGGATTTAGCTATCCACCTAGAGCCATCTTCTTCCCCACTTTGTTATCTAAATCGATTAGAAATTAAAGAGAGAAAGGAGAGAAAGCTTAGTATTCATCCATGGAATATTGAAGAAATACTTGGATTAAGCTTGATTATGATCAAATTGAGTTAGTAGACAACATATTAAGAAGGTAATGAACCATTTCCCTCTTTCATTTCATGTAGTTGAATGTTGATCATGTGCTATTGGTTGCTGGAATTTTAGGAGATTAGTTAGAATTCATGTTTATATGATAGTTAATGTATGTATAATGGTGTACTTGATTTGGGTACAAGTTTATGTGACCAAATAAAATTAAAATACATGCCTAAATGTTCTGTTGTTGTTGGAAAATGAACATGTAAAGATTGTGAAAATGGAAACAAGTGTGGAAATGAATGTAGAAGCTGTATAGGACTGTTTTACTAGATGAAAATGAGTAAATATGCTTAATTGAACAAATTGATCATCATGCCCTATTTTGATTACATTGAAATGCATAATTGGACCGACTAAACATGTAAGGAAATGAATATGAATCGAATTATAATGTTAGAAACCTTGTTTAGATGAATTTGGAAATAAAAAACATAACCTAGAGTAAATCTGCTCAGAATACTCTATTCTGGGCAACAACTTCAAAAATTCACCATAAATTGTATAGGTCGAATTTAGAGCTAAAATTTACATAAAATGAACTTTAATATGTCTGTTTTCATTATGAGAAAACGTAATTGAATTCTGGATTGTG
Source organism: Hibiscus mutabilis (assembly GCA_019671005.1). Taxonomy (NCBI): domain Eukaryota; kingdom Viridiplantae; phylum Streptophyta; class Magnoliopsida; order Malvales; family Malvaceae; genus Hibiscus; species Hibiscus mutabilis. The sequence continues at coordinate 50,100,616 of CM033714.1, forward strand.
AGCAGAATTCTGGAAATGAAAATCCCTGAACAATGCAAACTATCCAGTGATGCAATTTCCATGTATTTGAATTAAAAACTGTATTAATTGGTAGAGTATGATAATGCAAATCCTATACCGTTAGAAAGAGGATTAAGTTAGCTTTCTAACGGTGTAAACAAATTGAAATTCCAACATACGGAATAAAAGTTATGCTTGTTTAAGTGGATAGTGTACAAACTGCCTGACAATAGCAGTCTTGGTACTTTGAGACTGTTTATTTACACAATTTGAGAAACTGTTAGTAACAGTTTTAAGACAGTAAATACTGCCCAGTTCTGCCTTAATATGAAATGTTGGCAGTTTAGAAATAAACATTAAGAAGTATATATGAAAAATGCCATTTGTTTTGTGTATAGGTTATTTATTGACCTTGCTACTATATTGAATGAATATGTGAACAAATTTTGATGTATTTCTTGTGTAATGTATTAGAACCAGCAGTGAACTTGGAAGAGGAAAGGGTGGAGCATCCTAAGGCTAAAAACAAAAGGGGTTTGGATCCAAGACAAGTAGCTAAGCTTGGAGTATTGTGAGTGTAGCTTGACTTAGGGTTAGGACTTAGGTCCTAACCAAATATGCATGTTGTATTCTTGTTATCCTTATATTGATTAAAATGAACTTAATATGAACTTGAACATTCATAAAAGGGAAGACTGGCTAAGCTAAAATTTGTAAATAAACAGAAGCATGAAAAAGGGTAAATTAATTAGAAATGAAAATGTAAACATGTTTGATTTCTTGCCTTGTAAATGAGTTGTTCGAATGATTGCTTGTATGTACTCCATGATGTATATGTTTGATTTCCATGCTTTAGATTGATCATTCAAATGCTTGATGCCTTATAAAGGCCTATGCTAAATGCTTACTTGAGATGTTTGAAATGCTTGTTACTTGAAATGTTTGTTATTCGAAATGCTAGTTACTTGAAATGTCGAAATGCTTGCTTGAAGGACAAGTAATTAGTGATTGTGGAGCGCAGGCTCAATTATCCCAAGGGCTAAGCATGATATTGCTATAACTTGTTTGAATGTGATTCTTGATCACAATTATCTTAACTTGAACATGAAAGCATAAAATTAAGAAACAACAACAAGCTTTAAAGTAAAATAAGAATTATTATGCCACAAGATATACTCTAATGAAAGTTAAAGATTTAAAAGACTTAAGTTGCCTTAAATGGAAGTCCTTGGATACATTGGTATGATGCTTGGCATGAGCCATGGCTCGGGGGGGACTCCCCATTACATGTAATATGTTATTGGCGACATTAGGAGGTAACGGGGAAGTTGAACGGAGATTGGAAACAGTTGGATGGATAGTAAGAAGTATAGGATTCTTGGACCTTTATGGTCAAACACGGACCAATGTCATCCATAACCAATTGTGATCCAAGGCAAACATGTAAAAGATATGAACATTATTGTGAAATCGAATAAGAAATTCAAAGGAAAATCATGAAAGTAAAATGAAATGTTAAAGAAGCTCTTGGTGAGCATATTGTTAAAGGAGCTCCTGGTGAGCATATGAAATATTGAGTTCTTAGTAAGCAAAAGAAGTGCTAAAAGGCATAAACTAAATTAACCAAGTGAAAAACAAATGAAGCATAAAGCTTACTTGAATACTTGAAACGCTTGAAATGAAATTTTGAGTACGTGACTTACTTGACATGTATGATTGAATTGATAAGGTGTATTCTTGAGTACTTGCTACTTGATATGTTTTGAATGTGTTTAATATGTAAACATGATGTGTTGTTGCCATGTACACTTGTACATGGAAATGGGCTGTTTTCATGTGTTTAATATGTAAGCATAATGTGTTCCTGCCATGTACATTTGTACATGGAAATATGGACTATTTTGTGTATAAATGAACAATTATTGGACTGTTTACGATGTCCAATTGTGCGAGCTTGGTTCATGGACTGTTTTGTGTATAAATGAACAATTATTGGACTGTTTTGGATGTCCAATTGTGTGAGCTTGATTCATGGACTGTTTTGTGTATAAATGAACAATTATTGGACTTTTTGGATGTCCAAATGTGTGAGTATGATTCATGGACTGTTTTGTATAGAATAGGGACTGTTTTGACATTGTGAATTATGTGTACATGTTAGATGAGTGAATTGTCTAGGCTAAGTGAAAACATGGACTGTTTTGGCATCATGAATTATGTGTACATGTTATATGGATGAATTGGCTGGATTACATGGAAATACACACAGCTTGATAATATATGAGAACTAAATGAACTATCTTGCACCTGATATGTAATTGCTACTCGACTTGTTAGACACTTGAATTTCTTGAACCTAATATGTATGCTTGAATTAACACATGAGATACCTTAATTTCTTGCCATAAGATTTTTTACTGGAATGGCTTGCTTGATAAGTAATGTGACCATACTTGACTTTGATATGTTATGGATTACATGCTATATGAGAATTAATTGACTTAATATGGATAATGTTGCTTAATCTAAATTGTTTGGGTCAATGTTGCACTCGAATGCAATAGATCCGAAGATACATAATTCATGTTTGATTTCCAAATGCTATGAACTTTAATTGGTCTACTTGACTAATTAAGACTTGATATATATAAAAAAATTGGTTAGAACTAGGGCTACCTCACTAAGTACATAATTGTACTTATCACTCTCTTTTCCTCTCTTCCCAAACCACATGTTTAGAGTGCTTAAGGAGATTGCTTGATTTTGAAGTCAGATTCCTTGAATTTGAAGTAAGTTACAAGCAAGGGCTAAAGTATGAATTCATACTTGTTTTTTATTGCTCCTAGTAGTTGGTGGCACCTAGTCTTGTATATAGTCATGCTAGATCATGCATTTGGTTTGTATTGAAAGTCTGTATATATGTATACATGATTTGGCCTTGAATGTTATCAAAATTGGTTGTTATAACTTGATTACCTGCGCATATATGCGTGAACTCTGGATCGAAATAAAAGCTTGCTAGTCTATATATACTAATCGAGTGCCTCACATGTCTACATGATTAAGTAGCAAGACAATTTTGAATGTAAATTTGGAAATGACTATATCCTAGCCTTGTACGTTGTTCGAATGTCTTAATTGGTTGGAGGAGTAGTAAACATATTGAATTTATCTTCAAAATAAAATAACCAAAGTGGTGACCTAGTGTGAAGAAGAAGAACGTCTTACTTATATGATCGAATGTAATGCCTAAGTTATGTTAATTGTTGAATGATAAGCAGGGCATAGGTATATATACATATATATATGATCCTTGAATGGAAATGTACACTTGTTAGCCTATGCATACAATGTGATTTCCTTACATGCCTACCCAATTTAATATTAGTTAATCTTAAATGCATGAAACTTGAAAGTGGTTAACAACTATAGTAATCTATAATGTAGAGAAGTATGATCACGATTGTATGATTGTTAATGAGTATATATATAGATATGATCATGAATGAAATGGAAATTAAATTGAAAGAAGCATGCTTGGTTGTATGACCATTCAAATGCTATGTGATAACTTGAATGAAAATGTAATAGTAAATAAAGGTGGCAACCTATAATGACATGTGATTACTTGTGTAAAACAAATATGTGCTTGCTTATGAAATAAGATATATATGTCTATTGCTTACTAGTCACTCAACTCATCTAATAGAGATGAGTTTGAAATATTTTAAATTGGCTCGTGTTTCCAACATTCCCGTAACGCTCCTGAGCTGGTTTACTACTAAACTCGTTGCATTGTCATAAGTCTAGTGTGCCACCTAGGAGTTTAAATTTACGTTCTATATTGGTGTCTTGCAACCAATACAATTTTTTTGCTCTGTTTGAGATTCATAATAAGTAAAAGTATTATGATGATCGTACGAGTTTGTTTTCATTAGAGAAATTCGAGGGTGAATTTCTTTTAAGGCAGAGAGAATTGTAATACCCCTAAACCGGGCCTAGGAATGTTACCACAAGTCAAGCTAATAAGTTAATTAAAACCATGCCCTAATTGAATGAAGCTTAGGGAGCTAATTGAGAGAATTAAATTAAAAGGAAAGGAAATAGGTAACAATCGGTTAGGGACCAAAATATTATAGCCAACAAATTGGAATGCCAAACTAAAAGGACCATAATAGAATCAAATTACAACTCAAGGAATGCATGGCAATTTAATACTAGTTAGTGGACTTTACACACGTAGAAGCTGTATAGGACTGTTTTGCTAGATGAAAAATGAGTAAACATGCTTAATTAAACAAATTGATCATCATGCCTTGTTTTGATTATATTGAAATGCATAATTGGACCGACTAAACATGCAAGGAAATGAATATGAATCAAATTATAATGCTAGAAACCTTGTATAAATGAATTTGGAAACAAAAAAACATAACCTAGTGTAACCTACCGAGAATACTCTGTTCTGGGCAGCAACTTCAAAAATTCACCATAAATTGTATAGGTCAAATTTAGAGCTAAAATTTACATGGAATGAACTTTAATATGTCTATTTTCATTATGAGAAAACAGAATTGAATTCTGGATTGTGAGCAGAATTCTGGAAATGAAAATCCCTAAATAGTGCAAACTGTCTAGTGGTGCAATTGCCCTATATTTGAATTAAAAACTGTATTAATTGGCAATGCATGATAATGCAAGGCCTATACTGCTAGAAATAGGAATAAGTTAGCTTTCTAACGGTGTAAACAAATTGAAATTCTGACGTACGTAATAAAAGTTATGCTTGTTTATTTGGACAGTGTACAAACTGCCTGACAGTAGCTGTAACACTCCATCCCTGGGTTATCCGTAACTCGGTTCGGAAGCGCTACCAAAGCGGAAGCTAAGCAATAGATAGGTTACTTGTCGAACAAGTAACCTCGAAACTACTTCCCTTGATGCGCAAGTAACCTAAACCGAACATTTCAATACAAACAATTCATACAAGCAAACCACATTAAGCAACCAACATCATACATAACATGCCAATTTAGGTACCATTTTGTTTCATTTCATACTTATAACCTAAGTTTCTAGCATGTTACCATTCCATTCAAAACACATACATCATCAAACAACAAACACAAGTGTGGCATACTTCACTTTAGGTTACTTCTAGTCATAATTCAATTTTCATTCTTATTTAAATTCCATGTGACTATTCGAATTACACTAAGGGGTTTACTAAACATGCTTTAACTAGCTTACTTGCATCTTAAGGAACTACTTATTCAATCATTCAACATGATCAGTACAAGCATACAATTCCCAATCTTTACAAGTTTAAGCATCCTATTCGAATAGCTAGATGATACCTAAACTTATTAAGTTTGTTTCTTTACAACTAAGACATCTCATTTCATAGCATATTTAGTTTGTACATTGTTAATGCATGCTTAACATACCTTAACCTCAAACTTGATATAACCGAATCATCCGATAGTCATAGGAAACAATATATGATCATACCATTTCTAGTTTAGCATTCGATTCATACAAGGTTCAACAAGCATTGCAATACTAGCATATTATGCGCAGCATCATACCATCTTATATATACAAATCAACCAAGCCACATACATAGTTTGAATCATCCAAATTGATTACATGTTAGGCCCATCAAACATTTCAAAAACTAGTCTTATACACATAATCAAATGCATGATCAAGGCTACCTAATACAAAATCTAGTGCTACCAAACTAGGAGTATACAAAGAGTATGAATTCATACTTTCAAGCTTGCCTCAAGTGTTGCTTCAAACCCAAGATATCCTCTTGAAGTATTCTTTAATCTGTTATGGGATGAATGAAGAGTAGAGTGGTAAGTACAAGAATTAAATCAAAGAAATTAAAAAGGAATCAAAGGAATACATGAATTGCTTGATAAGTAAGCTTGAACACTTGAATTGCTTGACATGTAATACTTGAATCTTGTCTGGTATGATTCACTACTTGGAATGTCTCACGATTTCACTTGAATTGATGATCAATGGATTTGCTTGCTTGCATTCATATTACGTATATGACTTGACTCCATGCCCTTATTCGAATGCTTTGAAATCCTTAGTTAGGATCACATGTCACTTGAAGTAATTGCTACTCAAGTTGTTTGATACTTGAATTTATTGAACCTGATATGTATGCTTGAATTGACACGTGTGATACCTTAATTTCTTGCCATAGGGTTTTGTACTGTAATGACTTGCTTGATAAGTAATGTGACCATACTTGACTTTGATATGTTATGGATTACTTGCTATATGAGAATTGATTGACATAATATGGATAATGTTTCTTAATCTAAATTGTTTGGGTTAATGATGTACTCGAATGCAATAGATTTGAAGATACATGATTCATGCTTGATTTCCAAATGCTATGAACTTTAATAGGTCTACTTGACTAATTAAAACTTGATATATAAAAAAATTGTTAGAACTAGGGCTACCTCACTAAGTACATAATTGTACTTATCACTCTCTTTTCCTCTCCTCCCAAATCACAAGTTTAGAGTGCTTAAGGAGATTGCTTGATTTTGAAGTAGATTCCTTGAACTTGAAGTTACAATCAAGGGCTAAAGTATGAATTCATACTTGTTTTGTATTACTCCTAGTAGTTGGTGGCACCTAGTCCTGTATATAGTCATGATAGATCATGCATTTAGTTTGTATTGAAAGTCTGTATATATGTATACATGATTTGGCCTTGAATGTTACCAAACTTGGCTGTTATAACTTGATTAGTTGAGCATATATGCATGAACTCTGGATCGAAATAAAAGCTTGCTAGTCTATATATACTAATCGAATGCCTCACATGTCTACATGATTAAGTAGCAAGACTTGAATGTAAATTTGGAAATGACTATATCCTATCCTTGTACGTTGTTCGAATGTCTTAATTTGTCGGAGGAGTAGTAAACATCTTGAATTTATCTTCATAATAAAATAACCAAAGTGTTGACTAGTGTGAATATGAAGCGCGTCTTACTTATATGATCGAATGTAATGCCTAAGTTATTTTAATTGTTGAATGATAAGCAGCGCATAGGTATATATTCATATATATATGATCCTTGAATGGAAATGTACACTTGTTAGCCTATGCATACAAAGTGATTTCCTAATTAAGTCTAGATAGCATAGTAAGTAAGGTAACCACTTGTTTTTCTTGTAATTTAATGTTTAAATGGTTGTTTGAATGATATTCTTGTTGTTTTGATGAATTGGGTGGATATTATACATGTGGGGGGCATGCTAGACTCAAATTGAATTTGAAATTGTAATTCCTAGTAACCAAATTGGTATGAGATACATGTATAGTTGCTGGAAAATCTGGAATTATGAACATGATTCAAAACAGTGTTGTTAGGGACTATTTTGGTTATAGAAATTGTGCAAATATGTTAGATGAACTTAGAAACCTGTTTTGATCATGTTACTAGGTAAAGATAAGATTGAATTGAATACATGTGTTGCTGGAAATGTGACTACACCTAATTGAACTAGTTAAATTAGGTAATGGACTGCCTAGTGGATGAATTGATGTACAAATGTGATCAAATAGATCCAAATAGATTAAATAAGATTATTCCCTGTTTTAAGAACATTGCTAGGTAAATTATGATGGCCAATAAATGTATGAACATGGTCATGAATGAAATTGCCACAATAGGACCTTGCTAGAATGAAATAAGGAACTAGAAATGCAACCTAGTGTAATCTGCCCAGAATGTTCTGTTCTGGGCAGTAACTTTGAAAAATCACTAAAAATTGTGTATAATGAATTTAAGGCTGAAATTTTTATGGACAACACCTTGGAATGTCTAAATTCACTAGGAGAAAACAGAGCTAAACCCTGGGTTGTGTACTGAAATGTAGAGTAGAAATACTTGAGGTAGTGCAAACTGCCCAGTAAAGCAGGATGCCCTGTCTTTGAATAAAAAACTGTATTAATTGGCTAAAAACTAAAATGCAAGCCTTATATGTTCATAAATAAATTTTTTTTATCTTTACAACGGTGTAAACCAATTGAAATTCCGTCATACGGAATGAAAGATATGCTTGATTTAGTGACAAGAGTGCAAGCTGCCAGGCAGCAGCTGCATAGGCAAATGCACGCTGTTTTGTGACATTTTACAAACTGTCTTGAAAATAGTTTTAGGCCTTGAAATATGTCTTGTTATACATGAACTAGAATGTAGAAAAGTGAGGTTGAGTAAAAAGGAAATTGTACAAGAGCATGCTGCCCAATATGTGTATGTTATATGCTTGTAGTCTTGTCTTGAATTGAATGAATTGGCTTGATGAATTGTCTGCTAACATGCTCTTTATATGTTTTGTATGATTGGCTGGTTAGAACATGGAGTAGAGGACTTGGTTGAAGAAGATAGGATTGATCAAGTCGAAGGAATAGCAAAGGGGATTGTCATCAAAGATCGATAGCTTAAGCTTGGAGTTTTGTGAGTGTAGTCTTTCTTAGGGTTGGAACTAGTGTTCTAACCAAAATTGCATGTCTAAATACTTGCTTGATGATTGATAACATGAAATGAACTTAAATTATATTTGGTAATATTACATTAAGGGAAGAATTGACTAATTAAAGACTTGACAATTCAATATGCTCTTGAAATTGTTGGTTGCTTGATATTGCTTGAATGTGTACATAATGGAAATACATGAAAACTTGTATAATGATCTTGACCTTGCTATGCTTGTTGCTTAATCACTTGATGTGTGATTGCTTGAAAATAAAAGACTCAACAAGTCCTTGGTTGCTAGTTGGTTTTAGGTAGAATGGCATGCCTTAAAGTCTAGAGCTCATCTTGTTAGGTACTTTATGTACCATCTTGTTTGGTGTTTTGGGCACCTTCTTGTTAGATACCTTGAGTATCATCTTGTTAGGTACTTTGTGTACCCTCTTGTGTGGTGTTTTGGGCACCTTCTTGTTAATACTTTGTGTATCATCTTGTTAGGTACTTTGTGTACCGTCTTGTGACTCGATTACCTAGTCCTACTGTCTACCAAGGCAAAACAAGAAATAATGAACTTGAAACAAAGACTTGTGAACATGATTGAAGAATGAGAAAACTTGACACTTGCTAATGAACTTGTATTGTAATGAAAGTTACATGAATAAGATGATGTATATGCTATCTTGAATTGCTCATTTCTTGAAAGATAAAGCATAAGAAAGAATGCCCTAAACAAATTGGATTAATTGATCTCTACACTTGAAAATGTTTGATTCTTGCTAAACATTGCTTGATGGATTACTAGAACTTGTACTTGGTTAATTGCTTGTACATGTTGGCCGAATGTTTGATATCCTAAATAGGATAATCTTGATGCTTGAAAGACTAGATAAGGTTACTCTTGATGCTTGAAAGACTAGCTAAGATCATCCTTGATGCTTGAAAGCCTTAGCTTGGTCTACACATGATTAAAAGACATAAAACTTGAAATAACAAATGCTTAGACTAGTTACTACCTCACTAAGTACATTTTTGTACTTATCACTCTTGTTTCATTCTTCCCAATCTACAGGTTAAAGGTTTCAAACGTTGCTTGATCTTGAAGCTTGATTCCTTGAGCAAGAAGCACCCTACTCAAGCTTGGTTAAAGTATGATTCCATACTTGTTTTGTATCTCCTAGAATGGTGGCACTAGATGTATATAGACAGTTTGAATATGCATTTGAAAGCTTGTATAATGTCTTGATGGGACTATCTATGTTATGTATATAGTATCACGTATGTAATGAACTTAGATAACATGAAATGAATGGTTGTTGCTACGCATATGATGACTTGAATGAAATGATCAAATGTTTGATTTTAATTACTTGAACCACTCGAAAATTCTAGTTCACATTGATGATTGAATTGAAGGTTGAATGTGATGAACCATGTTGTATGACCAACCATTAGAATGCTTCATGTCTTGTATGAAATTACCATGTTGAAAGTATTGTTGTGTGATTGTTTTTGAGTTTTGGCCGAATGTCTCATGTGGGTATTTCATGTTTTCCGAATGCATGGCAGAAGAATGGGCCTTGAATGATCTAGTTTCATGCTTTGCATGTGTTTGGTGTAATTGGCCGAATGGTTAAGTATTGAAATAGGCTTGAATGGAACTAGATACATGCTATTAAAGGTTAGATAAGTATACGTAGTATGTGTAGGAATGAAATGACTAAATGTATACAAGATAATGAACTTTGAATTGAATTAGAAGCATGTAACACTAAGGTAGTTCAAATAGAATAGGTAACAAAGTATAAGTGTTGTAAAATGAACCATGAAAATAGTAACTTGTAATGTAAGCATGAAAGGAATTTAATCTAATGATATTGTGTAATAGTTGAATGCTTTAGATGAAAATGAAGTTACATATTAGGTTGCTTGCATGAAAAGAAATGTATGGATGGTTGCCTTGCTTAGTTCGAATGCTTTGGGTGGTCTGAAGTCAAATGTGTATTGCTTGTTTGCTAAGGAAGCATGAATGTTAGATTGTTTGTATTGTTTGATTGTCTTGTAATGTTCATTATGTCCTTGCTTGCTTGATAAGTAAGAAACTTAAGAAATGGTTCAAAATTGCCCATATTTTGGTGCCAGCTTATAAGTTATATGCATCAACACCCCTCGCTCCTAACCCGGGTGAGAGGTGTTACATAAAGTGGTAATCAGAGCTAAAGGTTTAGATCCTCAGACTAAACTGAGTCTTCATGCATTATATAGGATTAAATTTTGCCACCTAGGAGTTATATATCAATGTGCTTGTGTTCTTGCTTATCTAACTCCTTCTTGTTTACCATAGTATATCCGAGACAATACTTGCTCGGGACGATGAAAGTCCCCGAGGCTCCTCTAATGAAGGAGGTAGCGTGAGGATGGAACCGAATCCTCCAAGACAATCTGAACCCCAAGAACAGGCTCAACCCCAGCAGGAAGCTCCTGCTATTCAAGTTGTCCAAAGAGAATGTCTCATTAGCATGAAGGAGATGTTCGATCAACTCGTATCGAACCTTAAACAAAATCATCTTGCTGCTGCACCAAGAAGAGCTCCTATTGATAGACTTGCCCAACACCGAGCCTATACTTTTACTGGTGCTAATGAAGAGATGCAGAATACTGGCTAGAACGTACAACTCAAATCCTGACCAAACAATTGCAATGCTCGGATGAGCACAAACTTGAATGTGCCATAGCACTCTTAGTTGATGAAGCCTTGAGTGGTGGGAAACCACAACCCTGATTGCTCCCGCTGACTCGGTCACCTGGGAATTCTTCATTGAAGAATTTAAGAAGAAATACATCAGCGAGCAATATCTAGCTGATCGTCGGAGGCGTTTCTTGTACCTCAAGCAAGCTAATAGGCCCATTGAACAATATGTTGCTGATTTTTGCAAATACTGCAAGTACGGCTCGGAGTATATCAAGACTGAAAAAGATAAGTGCCGGATGTTTATCGATGACTTGAATGATGAGCTAAGTCTGATGTTCACGGCTCTGGGGATTATGGACTTCCAAACTCTGATCAACCGAGCCATTGCAACCGAGGCAAAGATGAAAGCTTCGAAAAGAATAAAGGGTGGTAACAGAAGTGATAAGAAGCACAAACGTGATGATAAGCCCCATTGGCAATCCAAGAAAGCCAAATTTCAAAAACAAAGCTCCTCGACTTATACTCTTGCTCTGAAAAGTAATTATATGCCGAGACCTCAATCGGTGAATAAGCTTTCAGCCCCGGTTATCTTTGTAAGTAGCACAGAAAATTCTGGAAAAGTCCCTACTTGCAAATTTTGCCGAAAGCTCCATTTTGGCCAATGTCGATCTCAATCGAATCTATGCTATGCTTGTGGTGGAGCTGATCATTTCTTTAAGGATTGCCCCCAAAATCCTAACAAAGCTCCAGCTCAATCTCCTGCAAATCCGAGTTCTGCACCATCTAACCGGAACAAAGGTCCGAGACAAGCACAGTCCGGGAAGCAATGCAAAGGGAGAGGCCACTATTCGGCTACTACACATCAAGAATCCTAAGCTCTTGCTCGTATCTATCGCATTTGTGGTAGGGAGGATGAAGAGTCTCCCGATGTGATCGTAGGTACCGTTGAGCTAAACTCAAACCCTGCTTATGCTTTGATTGATTCGGGGTGTACCCATTCCTTTATATGTTCTACCTTGCTTGTTAAGTTAAATATGAAACTTGAACTTGTAAGATCAAGCCTAGTAGTAAAATGGCCATATCTTTTAATTCGTACTTCAGAATTTCGATTGCTATACACCGTTGGAAAGCTAACAAAATTTCCTATCAGACCATGTAAGACTTCAATTTTTATTATTGGTCAATTAATACAGTTTATTGTTCAAAGACAGGGCATTTACACTGCCTGGACAGTTTGCACTGTCCAGCAATTCCTATTTACAGTTTTCAGTATAGGACCCAGTTTTCAATTCTATTTTCACCTAATGAAAATAGACATTCTAAGGATCATGTCATTAAAATTTCAGCCCTGAATTCAAACTATACAGTTTTTGGTGAATTTTCAAAGTGACTGCCTAGAACAGAGCAATTCTGGGCAGATTGCATCTAGTCACATTTTAATGCCTTTAATCCATTTTAACCAATGTCTTAGCCCTATAATTCATTTCATATGACATTCTAAACATGCTAGGTCCATGTTAGTTCATTAAACAAGGCTTCCAAAACAGGGTAAGTTGATTACAAAGCCTAATCTTCCATGTTTATTCAATTTCAATACTACAAAACAGTTTCTAGATTATATAACTATGTTCATGTTCTTATCCTTCATTTCTAGCATTGTTTACCTACAATTCAATTTGTCTAACCTCTTCTTTACATTACTATTCATGATCATCATCAATTCATTATTTCCTTAGCTCAATTTCATATTCAAGTCATTCAATTTCCACTTTATCAACACAATACAATTTCCAGCAACCTAGGTTTGTTACACTAGCATGAACACATAATTTCCACCCTTGTACCTAGTTTCATTCTTAAATTTTGTATGATTCAACAACCATATAATCACCTAACAACATAATCAATGTCTAATTCATCTAACATCATCAAAATCAGTCCAATCCCACAATCATAGTTGCCTATTCAATTAATCACAAGAAGAACTGTACTTACCTTGCTTCTTGCTTAATTTCAATGAAAATTTCCTACACATGCAAGCTTGATTTTTCTCTTCAATGGCTGAATTTTCCAAGCTCTTTTCTCTCAACTTTTCTCTCTCAATTTCGGCTAGAGTGAGAATAATGAAGAAGATGACAACAACAATTCCTTGTTATTGGAATTGTGTTTTATCTAAATTGTCCCTTAATTAGTTACTAATCTTGTAATTAGTTATGGGCAAATAAGAGATTCATGATATTTATCATGCAATCTCAATATTTCTCTTTTAATTCATTGTAGTCATTCTAATTTGGTCACTTATTTCGTTCTTTCTTTCAATTAGGCCATTGACTATTCAATTTAGCTTAATTCTAAATTCAATTAAGCTATCAACTTATGAAATTTAATTCCAATACTTCTAAGCTAGGATTTGGGGCGTTACAATAAATATCTCAACAATTTCTTTTATGGTGGTGCTTTATTTGCCTAATCACGTAACAAACTTTAGAAAGAATAAAAAATATCCATAGGTTAGTTTTCTAAAGACAATATTCTATTATGTCCGGAAAAGAGATAAATGTACCAATTATTATTAAAATAGATCAAATTTAATTAAATCTCATTTGATTGTTTAATGGCAATCACTCATTTAAAATCATGTACTCGATGAGTTTTAACTCGGGTCAAGTTAGGTAGGTGTATAAGATTAGATTCGGTTTATGTCAGGTTAAGTCGTGTTCGAGTCGACTTAGGTCCGGGTGAAAATTGTGTTGATCCCAACTCAAACTCGATTCGGATTCGAGTTGAGTCAATTTCATGTCGGGTCAATACTAGGTTCGGGTCCAAGTTAGTTAATTATCGAGTTCAGATAGATTTCAGGTTGGGTCATTTTGGGCATCATGTCAATTTCAAGCTAGATTTCATTGATTTTGGACCAGGTTTAGTTAAATTATATCAGTTTCGAGTGAAGTCTTGGTCGGTTCTGATATATATTCTCTCAAGTTACAACTCTCGAAAGTTTCAAGTATATATTATAACTTCGTTTTCTTCCTTAAAATAATCACAACTCTCTCAAGTCTCAAATATATATTTAAGTAATTCAACCAATTTGGAACATATGAAGTACTAGTTGTGTTAAAAAATACCCGACCCGGTTGACCCGGCTAGTCGTCCCACCGACTCAAACCTTAAAAATAGTGTAATTCTTTAAACAAAATTAGCTGACTAGGCTGAATATCCGATCCAAGATTTTTTTCCGTGTAGTTGGTGTAACACCACCAAACCCGGCTTAGAAGTAAACTGAGCCAAGAGGTGTTATAAACAAAGACAAACCATCATTTAGCAAACTTAGCACAAAGAGATCAAGCATAACTTCAAAAATTCAGGGAAATTTAAAACTTTTCTTAAACGATATTGTTCAATACATATTTTACCAAGTCAATTATGATTTTATTCCATGAATTACATAATATCATCCAAAGCTAAATGCATGCTTCGACAACTTCATTAACGAACAATCACAAAGGTTCATGACCATACAATATTAATCTTTAACTAATTGTGAATGATCACCAACCAATAACATACCTTACTACATAACCTTCTTATGGTCTAACAATTTTATTTGTAGCTTTTAACAATACTAAACTCCAATTAACTAACCACCATCATGAATTGATATACATTCGATAGAGATCATTGAGTAAGTAGCCTTGTCGTATAAGCATGTTATCCATGTTTAACTTATAAATGTCAGTGCACATTCAATTGGTGATTGCTCCTTAAAGAATTCTTCCTGAAGAAGATGTCACTTGGGAATTCTTCCTTAAAGAATTCAAAAATAAGTATATTAGTGATCAGTATCTTGCTGATCGCAAAAAGAAGTTCTTGTACCTAAAGCAATGAGGGAAATAGATCGAGCAGTATGCTAGCAAGTTTTGCAAATACTGCAAATAAAGCTCATAATTCATAAAGAAAGAAGAGGACAAGTGTAGAATGTTCATAGATGGACTCAATGATGAGTTAGGCCCCATGTTCACTGCTTTGGGAATTACTGACTTCCAAGAACTGGTAAACTGAGTCATAGCTACCGAAGCCAAAATGAAGACTTCGACAAAACGATCGGAGAATCAGTCCCGAGATAACAAAAGATCAAAGGGTTATTATAAGTCTCATTGGCGCAATACGAAACACAAGAACCAAGGAGGAAATTCTTCCAATCAGGGAAATTTCTCTAAGGGTAGCTATATACCCAATACATAAGCTACGTCCAGAGCTTCAATACCTATGGTGTCCTTGGATAGCATCGGGAATACCGGGATGGAGACCCAAATCCCTACTTGCAAGACTTGTCAAAAAAACCATATTGGAGTTTGTAGAAAGCTCACTAATGCTTGTTACTTGTGCGGAGACACGACATACTATGTCAAAGATTGCTCTCAAAATCCAAATAAGTTTCCTTCTCATGTTTCTCACAAGTCGAATCAATCTCCTTCACCCAGGGGAAAAGGGTTCGAAGAAAGCTAACTCGGGAAACTACGAAAAGAGCAAAGGCCAAGGGTTTAATGCTACACATCAAGAGTCTCAGGCACCTGCTCCATTCTATCACATCCGAGGGTGAGAGGACGAGGAGTCTGTTGATGTAATAGCAGGTACAATCTACCTCGATACTTACCCTATTTATTCTTTATTTGATATGGGATCAACCCATTCATTCATAAGATCTCCTTTAATTGAAAAGCTTAAATTGAAGCCTGAATATGTTAGTTGTAGCTTAAATGCTACCAATCCTTTAGGAGACAATGTAATAGTGAACCAAATATGTAAGGATTGCCCTTTGTTTATTCAGGGCATCCCTTTCCTAGCCAACCTATTGTTATTGCCTTTTGTTGAATTCGATCTCATTATGGGATTAGATTGGTTAGGAAGGCATCAAGCTTGGGTAGATTGCCAAAAGAGAAAATTGTTTCTCCGTGGTCTAGGAGAAAAATCCATCACCTTGATCGATAAGAAACCTATTAGCATCTTTACTGCTATGATTAAAAGTGATGAAATTGAATTCGGTGTGACTTCCTTCCCAGTTATTTCTGACTTCCCTGATGTTTTTCCTGAAGAATTACTAAGATTGCCCCCTATTCGGGAAGTCGAACTCAAGATTGAAGTTCAACCCAAGACTGATCCAGTGTCTATCGCTCCATATCAAATGGCCCATATTGAACTCAAAGATCTTAAACAAAAATTGCAAGAGCTTCAAGACAAGGGCTTCATCCGACCCAGCTCTTCACTCTAGGGAGCACCCGTATTGTTCGTTAAGAAGAAGGACGGGTCAATGAGGCTATGTATCGATTATTGTCAGCTAAACCGGCTCACTATCAAGAACAAGTATCCATTGCCGAGGATAGAGGACTTGTTCGATCAATTCAAGGATGCCAAAGTCTTCTCCAAGATTGATTTGCTATCGAGGTACTATCAGATGAGAATACAAGACTCAGATGTACCCAAAGCGGCTTTCAGGACTCGTTGTGGTCACTACAAGTTCCTAGTTATGCCATTCGGGCTAACCAATGCTCCAGCGGCTTTCATGGACTTAATGAACCGAGTGTTCAAACCCTATTTGGATAAATTTGTGGTTGTCTTTATCGATGACATTCTCGTCTACTCGAAGGACAAGGAAGAACATGCTAATCACCTTCGAATTGTACTCCAAACACTAAGAGGGAATCGACTATATGCCAAATTGAGCAAATACGAGTTCTGGCTCTCAGAAGTATCCTTCCTTGGCTATGTTATCTCGGCCGAAGGGATAAAGGTTGATCCTAAGAAAATTCAAACCGTCGTCGAATGGAGACCTCTAAGAAATGTTAGCGAGGTTAGGAGTTTTCTTGATTTAGTCAGGTATTACCGAAGATTCATGAAAAGGTTCTCGATTCTTGCTACTCCATTGACTCGACTCCTTCGAAAGAATGCTCCATTGAAATGGTCTAAGGACTAGTAGAGGAGCTTCAATCAATTGAAGCAAGTCCTAACTCAAGCTCCTATTCTAATCCAACCTGAACCGGGGAAAGACTTTACTGTCTTTAGTGATGCTTCCCACCTCTGTTTAGGGTGTGTATTGATGCAAGACGACAAGGTCATTGCCTATGCTTCTCGAGAACTCAAGCCACATGAATTGAACTATCCAACACTTCGCTTTAAAGATCTGGAGACATTATCTATATAGAGAGAAATGTCGATTATTTATGAATCATCAGACTTTAAAATACATCCTAACTAAGAAGGAGTTAAATCTTCGACAACGAATATGGGTGGAACTACTAAAAGACTATGACCTAATCATTGATTACCACCCGAGCAAGGCAAATGTTGTGGCTGATGCACTCAGTCACAAACATTCAATTGCTTCAACTACTTTCAATGCCCATTTTAAGCTCCTAAAGAACCGGAGATATGTGGCACAACTTCAAGTTCAATCCGACTTGAATTTAAGGATCAAAGAGCTTTAAAAAAATGATCCCAAACTTCAGAAGATATTGAAAGAGATTGATTCCAAACCGAGCACCTAATTCTCACTTCGATCGAATGGTGTGCTCTACTTCAAGAATCAGGTTTGTGTACCCAATGATCCAATCCTTAATAGGGAAATGCTTCAAGAAGCACATAGTAGTCCTTTTTCAATACATCCGGGAGTGATCAAGATGTATAAGGACTTAAAGGAAGTCTATTGGTGGCCGAGATTGAAGGCCAATATTGTTGACTTCGGATCGAAGTGCCTCACTTGCCAGAAGGTAAAGGCTGAACACCAACTACCTAGTGGACTCCCACAACCCATCGAATTGCCTCAATGGAAGTGAGAGTGTATAACAATGGACTTTGTATCGAGATTGCCTTTATCACCAAGGAAAAATGATGTTATTTGGGAGATCGTTGATAGGTTAACCAAATCGGCTCACTAACCAAATCAGCTCGCTTCCTACCTATTCGAATGAGCATGAGCCTCAAACAGCTAGCCGAAATGTACTTGAAAGAAGTGACCAGACTTCACGGTGTTCTTAGATCTATTATATCATATCGAGACTCTCGTTTTACTTCTCGATTATGGAGGGCACTTTAACAAGCTATGGGAACCAAGCTAAACCTTAGCACTGGCTTCCATCCACAAACCGATGGACAATCTGAAAGGGTAATCCAAGTGATTAAAGACATGTTTCGAGCTTGCATTATCGACTTTGGTAAAGACAGGGAGAAATCTCTACCATTAAACGAGTTTGCTTACAACAACAGCCATCAAGCTTCTATCAAAATGGCCTCATTCGAAGCATTGTATGGCAGCAGATGAAGAACTCCCCTATGCTGGTCTGAATTGGGGGAAAACAAGGTCTTAGGACCTGAATTGCTTCGTGAAACCAAAAATCAAGTTCGGGTGAACCATAGTAGACTGAAAGAGGCCTTTGATAGGAAAAAGGCTTATGCCAACCTCAACAGAAGAAACATTGAATATCAAGTGGGAGGTTACGTATTCTTGAAGGTATCTCCTTGGAGGAAAATCCTTAGATTCGGGAAGAAGGGTAAACTAAGCCCTCGATTCATCGGACCCTTCGAAGTCTTAGAGAAGATCAGTCCAGTTGCCTACAAGCTAGCACTCCCTGCTGAATTCAACAGAATCTACAACATCTTCCATGTATCGATGTTGAGGAAATATCGATCGAATCCCTCACATGTTTTAGAACCTGATGAGGTGGAACTTAATCTTGATCTATCGTACGATGAAGAGCCCATTCAAATACTTGATAAAGAAGTCAAGAGACTTCGCAATAAGACTGTGCCATTGGTGGAAGTTCTATGGAAGAATCATAATGTAAAAGAAGCCACTTGGGAACCTGAAGCAACGATGACAAAGCAATACCCTCATCTATTCTTCTCAGGTAAATTCGAGGATGAATTTCTTTAAGGGGGATTGTAATATCCTCAAAACTAGTATAAAGGAAGTTACTACAATGCCTTCATTAAATCTCTAATTAATTGAAAGCAAGGTACTAGGTCTAGTTAATAAGGACTAGAATGCTATAAATGAAAAAGTGGTAACCTAAATTATAAGTCACCAAACCAAAACAAATAACAAAATGAAATAATGCATGCAAATTTCTTATATTCCTAAATACCCCTATACATGTCATTAATTAGTGGATAATCAAGGGCAAATTAGTCATTTTGGGAGGAGTTAATTGATGAACCCATTGTCATCCTCTCCCAAATGGCCGAATAGATGAAACAAAGAAGAGAGAAAGGAATTGAGTGAGAAAACTCCATGTTCATAGATTCAAGCTTGAAATTAGAGGAATTGGAGTTTCTAGCATTCATATTATCTTGAAAGGAAGGCAAAATCTCTTCCTTAATGCATTATAGATTCAAATGATGCATGTAGATTTTAAGTTCTTGCTTGAATTACATGAATTGGATGATTAGTTAGTGAATTGATGCCATGAATTAGTTAAGAAGTTCAATTGATTGATCAATCCATGAAATTGGTAGTGTCATTCGAATGAGTAGGAGAAATTGATGTTTTCAATAACCAAATTGATGGTGAAATGTTATGCTAGTTACTGGAAAATTTTGGATGATGATTAGAATGGATGATTGATATGTGAATTGAAATTCTGTTGCTGGAAATTCTAGGGAGATGATGTCTTATTGAACCAATTTGAAAATTTGCTCAATTGCCCTATTTTTATAGGTTTGACACATAATTGGACTGACTTAGACATGTATGAATGAGTATATATGTTGAACAATCATATTAGAATCCTTGTCTAAGTGATTAATGAAGCTAGAATCTAGCTAAAGGAAAGCTATCCATAATACTCTGTTTTGGGCAGTGAGTTTAAAAATTTGTAGAAAATCACGTAGAACAAATTAGGGAATAAATATTTTATGTACAGAATCATGTGTATGTCTAGCTTCGTATGCAACAAACGGAATCAAATTCAAAGTTATAAAACAGTTTGTAGAGACTAATCTCTAAAGATAGTGCAAATTGTCCAGTGGCATAATTTGGCCTGCCTTTAAATAAAAAACTGTATTAATTAACAACGAATAAAAAGGTAAGGCCCATATGGTTAGAAGGACAATTAATTTAGCTTTCTAACGGTGTAAACGGTTCAAAATTCTGACGTACGGCGTAAATGATATGAACATTTAAGCAAGTAGTACACATGCTGCTAGGCAGCAACAGTCTTGATGTTTGAATTGAATTCTTGAGTGTATGGAGTCACATAATAACTCAAATGGTTGCTGGATTTTACCTAATACACTATGCATTGTATGAATGATAGATCAAGTGGAAATTGAGGAAAAAGGGGCTCACATAGATCAGCAAGCTAGTGGAGGGAAAGGGATTTCAATCCGGGATCGACAATAGCTCAGAAAATTCCTACGAGTGTAGTTTAAAGTTTGGAGAGGGCAGTAACCTCTCCAAGTCCATTTCTGATTGATTGTTAGTATAAATTGTGTAATGGACTTGCTATGGAGCATTAGCAAGGTAAGTGCTCTTTTGAGTGGTTACTTGATTGAGAAGCATGCTTGAATTACAATTGATTGCCATGATATGCTTCTTCCTTAATTGAACTATATTGAAATGAAGCATGTTTGTTATAGTTAGAAGTAACTCCATTCGTTGTTTAATGGCATATTGATTGATACACCTTCATTGACTATTGGAATATTGATATTGGTATTGGCTTTGAACCCTATTCGATTAAAAGGGGATATTGGGACAAAATGTGCACATTGAATCGAATCATGCTTCTATTTGAATGTAAGTGATAACTATTGTAAGCCTTGGTCTCGAGTCGGTATTAGATATAGTTGGCATGCCATAGAGTCTATAGAGCTCATTATTAGGGTGGACTACGGTCCGGGACATTGGTCCCTAATTGGCAATAGTAGAAGGGAAGTATTGTTATTGGTCATTGGTGACAGTATGAGGGATTTGACCGGTACTTTGTACCATATTGACTATTGATATTGGCGACAGTTTGGTTGGGGACTCGAGTATCTAGATTGAGTAATCGATTCTCAAGGCTATACTTAAAATGAATTTATATCTCATGTACATTGAATCTATTGTTACATTGAATTGCATTGATTGATAATAAAGGAAAATTGATTGCCATGAACTATGGATATTGAGACATTGTTTGAACATTGCTTATATGAGATTGCTTGAGTTTGAGACATTGATTGTGTTCAAATGACATGTTATGCCTATTTTTACTCGAATTGGATAATAGAACATGTCTAAATTTCAAACATTGTATTGATATTGGATTGAAAATTTAGCAAAAGCATCTAGTATTTTTTACATTGTTTCGAATGGTTCCTTAATGATAGGGGAACCATACCATCTATTAGATGGTTCGTAGTTGAGACTTATGGTATTGATTGCCTTGTAACTTGAACTCACTAACTAAGCTTTGTTTATTCAAGTCTCTTTTCTACGATTCAGGTTGAGATTGGATTCTATCCCGAAGTCTAGGCTTGTACAAGTCATATTTTGCTTGAAAGAGTATGTTTCCATCTTGTTATAGTTCTCCCAGGATGGTGGCACCTAAGGCATGTATTTTCAGGATCACTTAGTAATGGTGTAACACCCATACCCCAGGTTAGTAGCAAACCGGCTTGGGAGCTTTACCAAGAAAGAACAAGGCATTACACACAAGCACAAGGCAAGAATAGATTAACTCATCCCTATTAGATGAGTTCCTTAACTAACAAGCAACCAAGCATACTTAACTTATCAAGCAAGCAATCCCATATTTTGTTTACAAGACATCATAACAACCCTAATTCGAATAGCCTAAGTGTGCAAACATACTTCTATTTCATTTCAATGTTCCTTAGATTGATACATATAACATTTCATACCTAAATTTACTAACCATGATTGTTGAACATACAGTTGCATGTAACTTGTTTCCAACCAAGCCATACACCAAGCCTATCCATTCGACAATTACCATACAAACACACAAAACACTTACAACAAGGTAAGTTCACTTGATCATTCCATTTGCATATTCACATATACGCAGCAAAGCACCTTTCCATTATATGTAATTTAAGTTCAATACATGTTTCACATTGTCAACCAAGTTCATAACATAGTAGGCCCATTCAAGAACACATATATACAAGTATTCAAGTATTCAAAATGCATGCACTAGTTCACTAGATACAATCTAAGTGCCACCAACTAGGGGAGTACAAAACAAGTATGCATTATACTTTAGCTATGCTTGTGTCTTACTTCGAGCTCAAGAAATTAGGCTTCAAGATCAAGCAATGATCGAATCCTTTATCCTGCGGTCGGGAAGAATGAAAACAAGAGTGATAAGTACAAGAATGTACTTAGTGAGGTAGTAACTAGTTTTAACCATTTATCATGTTATTTAGCCATTTATCAAGTCTACCTAACTAAAGTTTATAAGCATTTCAAGTCAATCAAGAATCACAATCCCTGCTATGACATACAAATGAATGAGTGGATCCTAAGTCTATTAAAGGTTTTAACTTCAATTTTGCAATCAAAGATGAGCATGCAAATGAATGAGTGGATCCTGAGTTTATTAAAGCATAAATAGGATTCGAATTTAGCTCAACGATACCTACTATGACATCGGGTGATTCTTCATCTTCTTTTCCCCAGATATGATAGATTCGAGCACGAGCCTGAGATTATTGGTGGGTAGGGGCATTTGAATGGGGTTCTTTGTTCTTCCCCTAATTTCCAGACTGAGCTTGTCTGGGACCTTTGTTTCGAATAGGAGGAGTTGAGCTAGCATTTGCAGGAGTTCAATTCGGAACCTTGTTAGGATTCTGAGGACAATCCCTGATATAGTGATCGGAGGCTCCACATAAGAAACATAGATTATGTTGAGTTCTACATTGGCCAGTGTGATGCTTCTGGCAGAACTTGCAAGTAGGATATTGAGCAGCTTTACCCGATTCCCCATACTATCAACAGAGATAGATGATCGAGGTTGAAGGCTTGGTTACCGATTGGGGTCTCAGTATGCAATTGCTCTTCTGAACATGAGCGTAATTCGAAGAGTGTTCTTTAGAGTGTTTAGACTTCTTTGACTGCCAATGAGGCTTGTCATCATTTCTGGATTGTTTGTCTTTCTAAGAGTTAACACTTTTGTGTTTTTCAGAGGCCTTAATCTTCGCCTCGGTTGTAGTAGCTCGGTTTACCAAATTCTACAAGTCAGTGATACCCAGGGCAGTGAATATTGGACTTAGTTCATCATTCAATCCATCGATAAACATCTAAAACTTGTCAGCATCAGTCTTGATGTATTCTGTCCCGTACTTGCAATACTTGCATAAATCACTCACGTATTGTTCAATGGGTTAGCCACCTTGCTTGAGGTACAAGAAACGCTTCTGGTGCTCGGCCAAGTATTGTTCACTGATGTATTTCTTTCTGAATTCCTCGAGGAAGAATTTCCAAGTTACAGCTTTAGAATGAGCAGTCAGGGTAGTGGTTTCCCACCACTTCAGAGCTTCATCTGCCAATAGGGTAATGGCACATTCGAGTTTGTGTTCATTAGAACAGGGCAGTTGTTTGGTCAGGATTCGAGTAGTGGCCTCTAACCAATACTCAGCTACTTCAGGATTGGCTTCATCAGTGCCAGTGAAAGTGTAGGCCCGTGTTGAGCCAACTTGTCAATCGGGGCTCTGTTTGGCACAGCAACAGGAGGAAGAATTGGATGGTCTCGTTTCGAAGTAGTTACAAGATGATTGAACATCTCCTTCATGCTTAGGAGACATTCCTGCTGCACAGGATTTATAGCAGGAGCTTCATGTTGAGCAGCATCTTAGGCTCGAGGAGCCTTCAAAACATTCATCCTCTCGAGCGAGACTTATTTCAGACATTCTACTTTCAAATAGAACAATTAGGAATTCAATTTAGTTAAGCAAAGACACAAGATATACAATACAAGTCTCCTAGGTGGCACAAGTATCCTATATGATGCAAGAGAGCCTGGTTTAGTCCTAGAACAGATAAAAAAGCTCTGATTACCAATAAATGTAACACCCCTACCCCAGGTTAGTAGCAAACTGGCTCGGGAGCATTACCAAGCAAGAACAAGGCATTACACACAAGCACAAGGCAAGAATAGATTAACTCATCCCTATTAGATGAGTTACTTAACTAACAAGAAACCAAGCATACTTAACTTATCAAGAAGCAATCCCATATTTTGTTTACAAGACATCATAACAACCCTAATTTGAATAGCCTAAGTGTGCAAACATACTTCCATTTCAATTCAATGTTCCTTAGATTGATACATATAACATTTAAGACCTAAATTTACTAAACATGATTGTTGAACATACAATTGCATGTAACTTGTTTCCAATCAAGCCATACACCAAGCCTATCCATTCGGCAATTACCATACAAACACACAAAACACTTACAACAAGGTATGTTCACACACAAGTGACCATATAATTTCCAAGGCATTCGAATTGCACAAAATAAACTAGATCAATCACTTGATCATTCCATTTGTATATTCATATATGCGCAACAAAACACCTTTCCATTACATGTAATTTAAGTTCAATACATACTTGCTTCACTTTGTCACCCAAGATCATAACATAGTAGGCCCATTCAAGAACACATATATACAAGTATTCGAGTATTCAAAATGCATGCACTAGTTCACTAGATACAATCTAAGTGCCACCAACTAGGGGAGTACAAAACAAGTATGAACCATACTTTAGCTATGATTGTGTCTTGCTTCGAGCTCAAGAAATTGGGCTTCAAGATCAAGCAACGATCGAATCCTTTATCTTGTGGTTGGGAAGAATGAAAACAAGAATGATAAGTACAAGAATGTACTTAGTGTGGTAGTAACTAGTTTTAACCATTTATCATATTATTTAGCCATTTATCAAGTCTACCTAACTAAAGTTTATAAGCATTTCAAGTCAAACAAGAATCACAATCACCAAGCATGTATATCATTTGAATAATCTAGCAAGCAATAGGCATGAATTATAACTTATTAGAGTAACAAGACAAGCAATACCAATAATTATGTTATCTAATCATTCGAATGGTATACATTTACCAAGTAAATCAAGTTGACATACCAATTATTGAACATTTCATGGTTTACATGTCAAGCAATAATACATCTCATATCAAATCTCAAGCAATTCATGTTTCCATGACAAGTAACATACAATTCATGGCTTTCATGTCAAGTAACATTCCTTATATAACTTACAAGACAAGTAACATGTATTATAGGATTGTTATTTCATTTGTTATCATTTAAACAACCCCCTTGGTACTTAGTTTGTATAGGTAATCGAGTCCCCAACCAGCTATCACCACAATATGCATCGTAGTACTGGTTAACCCTCCTACTGTCACCAAAGACCACATACTTACCCTCTGTCTATCGCCAAATAGAGGCCTTAGCCCTAGACCGTAGTTCACCCTAACACAATGAGCTATAGACTCTAAGTCATGCCCTTCTACCTAATCCAACTAGCTACCAAGGTTGTTCGATTTTATTCATTTATACAAGTATTTCAAGTTCAAGACCATGCCAAGTATGCGGCAAGTTCATTATATACTAGGACCTTAGGCCAATTGAGCCATAGTTCACATATCATGTAATTTTCATGTGTTCATTTCATCAATTTGGGATAACATTTCAAGCAATTTCTTTAAGCATTCGATCACATGCCATATCACACATACAAGAACCAATGTTACCATTTAAACATGCTTAGCAATCGAATTATACATGAATTCAAGGATGTGATCAAATTTTATGCATTACTTTAATCATACTTCCATTATTAGGCCAAGTCCATATTAGGTCCATTTAAACATTACAAGAATGTAGACATGCTTGCTTTAGTTAGGACCTAGTCCTAACTCTAGGATAAACTACACTCACAATACTCCCCAAGCTAGCTAGTCTTGGATCCACACTCATTTGTTCTTAGCTTTAGGATGTTCCACCCTTTCCTCTTCCACAAAGTTCACTCCTGGTTCTAACACTTTACACAAGTAAATACATATTAAAACAAGTTCACATAATCATTCAACCAAGGCAATATTACTAGTACACAACATATACAAATCTGGCAGCATGTTCATATATATTCTTTACTACACATAACTACAGTTGTCTATACTCTAATTCATGTAAAACAAGGCAGTAACCACTATCCCAAAACTGTTTACAAAACAGTTTTCAAAATTGTCACAATACTATGTACAATTAACTAAACTGTTGCTACTAGGCAGCATGTACTCTGGTCATTTAGCCCATTTACACATTTTCACCTAGCAAAACAATCCATATTCTAAATTTCCAACAACCATATACATTCTCTTTAGCAATTTAGCTACTAACACTCACAAGTTCAAGTACTATTAGAAGCTAACATCACTATAACATCCATAACAATCATCCTATTCAATTTAGGCAACAAGAACATCACAATTTCAAGATTCAAGCATTCTATAACATGTAGGAATCAAGCAATTTAACTTCCCCAAGCTAAATCAAGAAGCATGAATTGAAGATGATCTATGAAGCTTTCTCTGCCCCTTTCTCTCTCAAACAATTCAGCTATGGAGGATTTTGGAAGGAAGAAGATGATACAATTTTTATTCATCTTTCCTCCTTAGGTGTCGTGAGTCATCACTCACAAGGCACATGTTCTCATCAAATGAGAACATGTGTTTAGGCCTCTAATTCTAATGCAATTTACATGCAATCTCTAGAGCTTTGCATGTTCGCATTTCTATCCTTCCATTTAAGCCTTCTAGTTTTAATTTCAATTCAATTTGGTTCTAATTTCACTTATTTGATCTTAAAGATAGCTAATATTCTTTCTTCTTTAATTTGATTAACACATAATTCAATTAGTCATTAGTTTAGATAGTGGTAACCTTCCTAGGCCATGTTTAAGGTGTTACACATTATTGCGAATTTTAATTTAACCTTAACCTTGATTGACAAGTTAACTAGACACTCGAATCCAAAATAGGTAATAACAACAAGGGTACACAAAGTACCGAAACAAGGGTACACATGTACCGAATCTATTTCTTTATTGAACAAGGGTACCACTAGTACCAATAGATCATTTGAGCTTTAACAACAAGGGACCGTAGTCCAACTAGTGAGCTCGACGGACTTTATGGCATGCCAATTGTGTCTAAACTAACTCGAATCAAGGCTTGTTAATATAATTTATTATACATTCAATCAAGAGGTAGTGTAAGCTGTAAATCGTTACTTTGTTCGATCCAAAATCACATTCAATTTCAATCTCAAAAAGCAATGTAAGTGTAACCTCCTAAACACGGCCTAGAAGAAAACCGAAGTTTAAGATGTCACAGCAAGGAAAACCAAAAACGTAAACTAGAAATTTTCAATTTTGTCAAATGCAAACAATATAGTCATCCAATTCTATTGGTCAAATTTAAAAGCTCGTGAATTGCCAATATTATAATCTGTGAAACAATCACTTGAACAAGACTATCATACCTTGAATTAATTCACTTTAATTATAAGAATTACAAATGAATCACAATTTCAACAACAACTTTCAATTAGAGGACCATACGAGAGTCTTTGACTCACATTTCTTATTATTATCAACTTGATTATTCATTCAATCCAGACATAATCTTATCAAGCAAACACATCAAGTATTTTCAAGTCCTTAATCCCAAATGAAACTATTTATCTCATCGAATGAAAGTGTGGATTATTATAACTTTTTAACATATAAGAATTAATTCAACAAATTTTTAAGTTACAGGGGATCGATCCCTTCTCTAAGAAGGATCAATCTCAATAGAATCTAAATTCTATACATCCATATATCGAAATATTATTTCTTTCCACAGCATGTTTTAGTCCTTAAATCATTTGACATCATTATACCATTATAATCATTCGATAGCCTCAATAAGGATTAACATATTTATATTACCTAGAGATTACAAATACCAATTAGGAATCCCTAACAATTACACAATTCATGACACCATTCTTCAAACAATCACATACTAACATAGCTTGTAAACTTCATTAATACCATGAACAATTTTCTTGATTCAAAATATAGATTTCAAAACAGTTACCAATCTATTCCATAAACAGAAAGCATTACTTAATGTACAAGCATTTAAGTCCATCAGACTCCATGTATACCAATCCTTTCAAACTCTTTTAATATCAATTATCCTAAAAAATCATTAATCGAACAATAAACATTTTTTACTTATTAGACAAGTATCCATTCAGACGTTATTATCACTAGGTTCATCCCATCATCATTTTTTTGAAACATATAACCCAGTCTTCACAATGAAATACCATGCATATATATATATATATATATAACTTATACTTATACTAAGATATATATATATATATATAACTTATACTAAGGCATCTTTCAAATTACATACACATACAATACCAATTTCATGAAGAATTAAATATCAATCAGTTATACAAATTAGAGGATGCTTTACATGTGTCAATCTAGTATTGTGCCACAATCGTAGGAGTACGCTAGCTAAGATAGAACCATATTCTACTTGGATCTTGGATAAAGGTTTGCATTCCATGTCCATATTTAAACACATGAGGTTTAGTAAACCCTGCAATGCATGTTATTGAATTGCATTAGGCTTATATAGCCTAATTGTGGTAGTCTTGACAAAACACAAACAATGTTATTCATGATCTTGAATGGAAACCAAGTAGCTTTAATATATGAAGACAACGAAATTTCATACAATTTATGTTAGTTCACACATTACTAGTTTATTAGAAGCTTGTTAGAGTTATACTCTTCATTGTTTTATTGTAGATTTCGATCTAGGATTCAGCTTTGATCATTCATATGCTTACCAAGAGCCTTGTAAACTTTCTTGTTCACAACGAGCTTTACATAACCCTATGCTTCCCAAGAGCTTTTATCACTTCCATGCTCACTAAGAGCCTTACCACTTTCTTCGAAATTCTTATTTGATTTCTCATTAGGTTCATGTCCTTACTTGTTTGCCTTGGATCACACATTTGATCATGAATAACATTGGTTTGAGTTTGACCATATAGGTCTAGGCGATACTTAATACAAGCACATAGCAATGACTAATATCGAAAACATATCACATATAAATGGGGTGTCCCCCAAGCCAAGACTCATGAACCGTAGTCCATTCCATCCAGGAAGACAAGAGTACTCGAAGTACTAAACAAGGGACCGTAGTCCATACTATAAAAGGGTACACGAAGTACCGATCAAGGGACCGTAGTCCATGCAGACCAAGTATTAAACCCAAGTGTCCAAGGAATTCCATTAACAGAGCAACTTAGATATCCTATCTTTCTTTTATATTGGAGGAGTATCTTATTGTACAAGTAATCTTACTTGTTACTTCCTTTTAATAGCTTATTGCATAAGTTGAGCTTTCTTGCTTCTTAAGTTTTGGAATTCAAAGTACTTTTAGCTTAGCTTTCAATCTTTTATGAAAATCTTATTGTTTTGATGGTCAGTAACAATTCAAGCTCTATAACAAGTAATCAAGATCATATCACATGTACATCATAGAATGGCACACTATATTCGTATATCACATACATGTCCAGATGTTTAACAATGTTGCCATGCTATGCATGCTTCATATGTTTTGCTCTAAATGAGCCAACTACGTATGCTTTAAATCATGTCATAACATAACAATAAACAACATTCAGAATGACACCGTGTCACCCGAGACAAAGACAACTACACTCGCCTCATTATTCCAAAGTTATGGAATACCTGATCCACTAACCCCAATCTACTTCTTCACATAGCCATCCTTGTCCAAGTGTACCTCAAAACGAATATCCACGCATTATTAACCAATTCATTTAATTCTATAACCATTTGAAACACAACCAGAATGTGTATCAATTCAAAGCAACATACATTTCTCATTTAAAACGGTATTTGTTTAGCATACAAAACTGCTACCGGGCAGCCGTACTGTCTTTACTAAATCAATTCCAGATTTTAATCCATACGTCAGAAAATTAATCCATTTGTACCATTATAAACTAGATTCATAGACCTTTTTAACCATATATGGCAAGATACCTAGTTTATTTTGAATGAATACAGTTCTTCTTTTCAAAACACCTAAATTGATGTTGCCAGGCAGATTGTGCATTACCCGCTTAAAATCTTGTATATTCCATTTCGTACGTCAGAATTTCAAAACATTTACACCGTTAGAAAGATAACTTAAATACCTTCCTAGCCATATAGGCCTTGTATTTTTAATCCTTATTAATTAATACATAATTTGATTAAAAGACAACCCAGTTCTGCCACCGGGCAGAGCACACTCCTTAAAGAATCATTTCTTAAAACTGTTCTGTAACTCAGAATTCAATTCCATTTGTTTTAAATGAAACTAGACATAACAAGCTTTCTATCCATATGAATTATAGCTTCTAATTCGAGTTGTAGAATTTATAGTGAATTTTCAAAGTTGTTACTTATGCTGTCCTAATGGTAAACTGCTGTTATGTTTTCCTGACTCTGACCTACTCAAAAATTCATTTATTTTAATCTAAAGATCGAAATTAATCACCGTTTGTTGTATAATAAACTAGATTCATGTTCATTTGTTTACACTCCAAACATAATCAAACTTTATATTTTAATCTAGCCTGATACCATCATTAATTGAACCTAGAATTTAAGCTAAATTGATTAGTCAAGGGTCTAATTGAAAGACTAAATGAAATAAGAGACCAATTTAGAAGGACTTAATCAGATAACATGGAAAACATGGGAATGCATGCTAAATTCCTTGTTTCCCCTAATGCCCTTGATTAAGTTAATAATAAGGATTAATTAAGGGACATTTTAGACAATTCATAAATCCAATAACTTGGATTAAGTGTTATCATCTTCTCCCTTCATCCTTAGTTGCCGATTTGAAGAAAGAAAATAGGGAGAGAGGGTTCTTGTGAGAGAAAGCTTAAATCCATGGTGTTAGAGTTGAAATTGAGCTAAATTCAACTTGGTGGCATCATTACTAAGGTAAATTCATGATGTCCAAATTGATTTATGCTTAAAATTCTGATTTAGACGATGTATAATGCTTACTTGAGCGGTTAGGTTGTTTGAAATGAAAAAGAATGATGAAATTGAACGTGTATACACTATGGATGACTTGAATTAAAGTAGAAATTATGTGTAAGAGATGGTGCAACAAAGTTAGGTTGCTGGAAATTTGAATAGAGATGTTGTAAGAATTGAATTGTTAGAACATGTAATTGAGCTATGGAACTAAGGAATTGAATATGATCATGATTAGATAATGTAATTAAGGTGTTAAACAAGCTAAATTGTTAATAACCAATGCTGGAAAATCTGGGAAACGTGAACATGATAGAAAACAGTCTTGTTAGGGACTGTTTTGATTGAGAAATTGTGTAAGCATACTAAATGAACTTAGAACTCTGTTTTGAACATGTTGCTAGGTAAAAAGAAGATTGAATTGAATAGGTAACTTGCTGGAAAATGTGACTACACCTAATTGAACTAGTTAAAGTAGGTAATGGACTGCCTAGTTGATGAATTGATGTGTAATTGTGATCATTTGGATTAAACTAGGAATAACATGACTATGCCCTACTTTGAGAACATTGTTAGGTGAATTATGATAGCCAAGACATGTATGAACATGATCATGAATAAATTATAGGGCCAAAACATTGGTTAAAATGAATTTAAGGAATTAAAATGTGAATAGGTGCAGTCTGCCCAGAATTGCTCTGTTCTGGGCAGTAACTTTGAAAATTCACCAAAATTTGTATAGATCAAATTCATGGCTGAAATTTTATTGACATGATCCTTAGTATGTCTACTTTCATTAGGTGAAAACGGAACTGAAAACTAGGTCCTATGCTGGAAACTGTAATTAAGAATAGCTGGATAGTGCAAACTATTCAAACAGTGTAAATGCCCTGTCTTTGAACAATAAACTGTATTAATGGCGAAGAACTAAAATGCAAGCCTTATATAGTCATAAAGACAATTTCATTAGCTTTCCAACAATATAGACTAATCAAAATTCCGACATACAGATTAAACGATATGACCATTTAAAGGGACAGTGTGCAAACTGCCAGGCAGCAGTGCCCTGGGCAGTTTGGGACTATTTTTGCACCTTCTAGCAAACTGTTTCCAAAACAGATTTGGGACATTGTGACCTGTCTAGTTATGTCTTAAAATGAGATAATAACAAAATAAAGATGAACTAGTAAGAAATGCTTAAAAGAAAGCATAAAAACAGTAGCTAAATGTTAGGTACAAATGTGGTAACATTGCTACTATATATGTGTGACATTGTGTGCATGTTTTGATGAATTGTATGTGTTATGCTTGTAGAGACCAAGGGCAGCAAGTTGTGGAAGAGGAAGAAAATAGTGGACATCCCAAAGCAAGAGGCAAAGGGATTTGGATACAAGACAATTGATTAGCTAGGAGTACTGTAAGTGTAACTATCCTTAGGGTTAGGACTTAGGTCCTAACCAACCTTGCTATTGTATTAATTCAATGAAATTGCCATGCAACATGACCTAATACATACTTGGCTAATTAAGGGAAGAATGATATGAATGGCAACTTGTTTGATGTCATGATCTATTTGTTTACTTAAGTGTTAAGCAAATGAAATGAAATGCTTGACATGTTGCATTGCTTATGCCAAAGGTAAGAAATGGCATGCATGCTTGGAGAATAAGGTACGCACATTGCATACATATGCATGTGTTTGTGATGGATGTACATGGCTGGTTGAAATGAAATAAACAATGGTACCACTTTGTATTCATGCCATTCGAATGGCATGGATAGACTTGCCTTGGGAGTTAAGACTCCATAAGCCTAAGGGCTTGGCCTTTGAATGGCATAATCTTGTATTGGATAATGAATTGTATAAAGCTTGAATGAAATGGATAATCAACAACCTTGGTAGCTAGTTTGGATAGATAGGAGGTCATGCCTTAGAATCTTGAGCTCATATTGGCACTACGGTGCATATTGGCACGACGGTGCATTTTGGCACTACAGTGCATATTGGCATTACGGTGCATATTAGCACTTCGGTGCATATTGTTGAAGATTTGATTATCTAGTAAGCTACTTACCAAGGGTGTTATAAGATGAATTAATAACTTGAAATGAACATTGTTTGCTTTGGTTGTGTGATGTGAACATTACTTGTTTTGAAAGATTCTTGAATGAACATCCTTGCCTTAAAAGATAACACATTAATGATTGTACAACTAGTTACTTCACATGAAAGTTATGCATATTTGATGCTTATTGTGTAAGAATGACTATTCGGTACTTGGTGTTTTTAGTTGCTTGTCTTCTAAGCAAGATACTCGAATAGCATGATGGGTATACATGATGGGTGTTGCAATGTTGAATATGTGATATGTGAAGCTTGCCTATGTTTACCCTATTCATTCGAATGGTATATGTTACGTAGAGATGACCTTGATTCTTTGAAATACATGTAAATTTGGATATGTATGCTTGGAAATTGGCTAGACTCAGTGTTACCTCACTAAGTACATAACTTGTACTTACCACTCTACTCTTCATTCTTCCCATAACAGATTAAAGACACTTTCAAGAGGATATCTTGAGATCGAAGCAAAGTTCTGAAGCAAGCTTGAAAGTATGATTTCATACTCTTTGTATACTCCTAGTTGGTGGCACTAGAACTTGTAATAGGTAGCCTTGATCATGCATTTTGTTGTGTTGTTAAGACTAGTAAATGTAATGTTTTGTTAGGCCTATCGTGTAACCAACTTTGATGACTTAAGCTATGTATATCAACTATGTTGATATGTATATATATATATGTAGATGTTGCACAAATTGTGAAAATTATACAATGACTGTTGAATCCTTGTTTCATTCGAACAATAGACCAATGTTGTATGATCATGCATTTGTTCTTGTGGCCAATGGTATAATTCAGCAATGAATATGTTAAGTGACCACCTAGTATCAATCGAATAGGGTACATGAACTAGTAATAAGAATGATAGTTGATTCATGTCTAATAGTAACCTATTGTGAAGTATGCCACACTTGTCATTGTTGTTTGAATGATGTATGTGTATTGAACGTAATGGTAAATTGAAATATGTTAGTGGTAACTTAGAATATAAGTATGAAATGAAACAAATTAGTACCTAAATTAGCATGATAAGAATGTTTGCTTTGATTAATATGGTTTACTTATATGGTTGTGTTTAGGTTACTTGCGTTGCAAGTCATCCATACCGAGGTTACTTGTTCGACAAGTAACCTAACTCTTGCTTTGTTTTACTTTGGAACGCTCCTGAACTGGATTACGGCTAACCGGGGATTGGTGTTATATTTATTGGTTATCAGAGCTTTTCAGTCAGTTCTAGGACTAAACTAAGCTCACTTGCATCATATAGGACATTGTGCCACCTAGGAGACTTGATATATGCTTGTATTGTTGCTTAAATGTGTAAACTAAAACTCTTATTGTTCTGATTGAATTAGAATGTCTGAAACAAGACTAGGTCGGGATAATAAAAGTCCCATAGGCTCCTCAAATGAAGGAGATAGCATGAGGATGGAGCAGAATCCTCCTCAACAACAAGCTCAACATCGAGCTAAAGCTACTGCTCAACAGGAAGCTCCTACTATCAATCTTGTGCAGCAAGAATGTCTTCTAAGTATGAAAGAGATTTTTCAATCATCTTGTAACTGCCTTAAAACAAGATCATCCTATTGCTCATACTACTGATGTGCAAAACCGAGCCCCTATTGACAAGTTGGCTCAGCATCGGGCCTATACCTTCACTGGCACCGATGAGGCTAATCCTGAAGTATCCGAGTATTGTTTAGAGGCCATTACTCATATTTTGACTAAACAATTGCCATGTCCTGACGAGCATAAACTCGAGTGTGCCATCGCTCTGTTGGAAAACGAAGCATTGAGCTGGTGGGAAACCACTACCTTGATTGCTCCTACGGAGTCTATCACTTGGAAGTTCTTTCTTGATGAGTTCAGGAAGAAATATATCAGTGAACAATATTTGTTCAAATACCGAAAGCAATTTTTGTATCTTAAACAAGTTGGCCGACCTATCGACCAATATGTGAGTGACTTTTGCAAGTATTGCAAGTATGGGTCAGAATATATCAAAACCGAGGCCGACAAGTACCGAATGTTCATTGATGGGTTAAATGATGAATTAAGCCCTATATTCACTACTCTAGGCATTATCGACTTTCAAAATTTGGTAAATCGGGCCATTGATATTGGGGTAAACATGAAAGCCTCGGAAAGACGCAAGAGCGGACACTCCTGGAAGGACAAACGACCCAGGAACGATGATAAGCCACATTGGTAGTCAAGGAAGTCCAAACATTCCAAGGGACACTCTTTGAATTATACCCCTAATCATAAGAGTAATTGCATTCCGAAACCTCAAACAGTTATAAAGACTTCAGCCCCTGTTGTTTCTGTTGATAACATGGGGAATCAAGCTAAAGCTAATCAATACCCTCTTTGCAAGTTCTACCAGAAACATCATACTGGCCAGTGCAGACTCAACAGAATCTATGCTACTCATGTGGAGCCTCTGATCATTATATACGGGATTGTCCCCAGAATCCCAACAAGGCTTCAAATCAAGCTTCTATAATTGCTATCTCAGCTCCTCCTAACCGAAACAAAGCACCCAAACAAGCTCAGTCCAGGAATCTGGGGAAACAAAAGGGCCCATATTTGAATGCTCAGACTCATCAGGAATCTCGAGCCCCTACTTGTATGTACCACATTCATGGTAAAGATGATGAAGAATCTCCCGATGTTATGCAGGTACCGTTGAGTTAAATTCCAGTCCTGCATATGCTTTAATTGATTTAAGGTCTACCCATTCATTTCTTTGTTCTCCCTTGAACAACAAGCTAAAATTAAAACCCAAAACTATTGAATCAAATCTTGTAGTTTCGAATCCATTAGGGGGAAAAACACCCATTAACTTGCGCCACAAGCAAGCTCCCTTGACCATTCGAAATGTCCCTTTTCCTAGTGATCTTTATGTTCTACCATTTTGTGAATTTGACTTGATATTGGGGTTAGATTGGTTAAGTAAACACGAGGCCTGGGTAGATTGCCAAAATCAGAGACTGTATCTCTAGGGTTTAGGGAAAGAATCCATTCTCTTAATAGACAAGAAACCAACCTCAATCTTTGCTAATATGATTCTTCAAGATGAAATTGAATTCGGTTTGCCTAGCATGCCTGTTGTTTCTGAATTCAGTGATATTTTCTCGAGGAATTCCCTAGTGTCCCTCCAACCAGAGAAGTAGAGTTCGAGATTTAAGTTCAGCCTGGAACAGCTCTGGTGTCCATTTCACCCTATAGAATGGCATCTGTCAAGTTGAAAGAATTAAAGAAGCAACTTCAGGAGTTGCAAGATAAAGGTTTCATACGGCCTAGCACTTCTCCTTGGGGTGCTCCAGTCCTATTTGTAAAGAAGAAAGGCGGGACTATGCGGCTTTGTATTAACTACCGTCAGCTAAACAAGCTCACTATCAAGAATCAGTATCCCCTACCCAGAATTGAAGATCTTTTTGATCAACTCAGTGATGCTTCCGTATTCTCTAAGATTGACCTTCGATCGGGGTACTATCAAATTAAAGTGA
Source organism: Hibiscus mutabilis (assembly GCA_019671005.1). Lineage (NCBI taxonomy): Eukaryota > Viridiplantae > Streptophyta > Magnoliopsida > Malvales > Malvaceae > Hibiscus > Hibiscus mutabilis. The sequence goes on from CM033714.1 coordinate 50,137,639, forward strand.
AAGAAAAATATGTACCCAAGATAGCCTTTCGTACTCGATATGGCCACTTTGAATTCCTCGTAATGCCATTCGGGTTAACGAATGCTCTGACTACTTTCATGGATCTTATGAATCAGGTATTCAAGCCCTATCTCGACAAATTCATAGTTGTCTTCATCGACGACATCTTGGTGTACTCTCAGAATAAGGAAGAACATGCTGAACACCTCTGAATTGTCTTGTAAATACTCTGAGAACATCAATTGTATGCTAAGTTCTCCAAATGTGAATTATGGTTACCGAAAGTTTCTTTCCTCGACCACGTTATCTCAGTTGAAGGAATCAAAGTCGATCCAAGCAAGATTCAGTCTATTCTAAATTGGAGACCTCCAAAGAATGTAAGCGAGGTTCGAAGTTTTCTTGGTTTAGCCGGGTATTACAGAAGGTTTGTTAAGGGCTTTTCCTTCATTGCCACAAGCCTTACTAAGCTTACCTGCAAAGATACGCCTTTCGTTTTGTCGGAGAACCAACAACGAAGCTTTAAGCAAGCTCTGACTCATGCCCCGATTCTCATTCAACCAGAATCAGGTAAGGAATTAACTATACAGTGATGCTTCTCATCTAGGACTCATTTGGGTCCTGATGCAAGATGGGAACGTAATTGCTTACGCTTCAAGGCAATTGAAGCCACATGAGTCTAATTATCCAACACACGATCTAGAACTAGCAGCTATCGTATTTACTCTCAAGATATGGAGACACTATCTATACGAAGAGAAATACAATCTATTTACTGATCACAAAAGTCTCAAATACCTCATAACTCAGAAGGACTTGAATCTGAGGCAAAGAAGATGGCTCGAATTACTTAAGGATTACGACTTGGTTATCGACTACCATCTGGGGAAAGCAAACATAGTTTCGACGCCCTTAGTCGCAGACCATACTCGGGTAACTCCTAAATCTATAATTCTGATTAAATTCATTTGAATCATCCCTTCTCTTGTCTTGCAAATAATGAATCTAGAGTTTACTTAAGCTACAAGTTACCATTCGAACACTCCTTGAAAATTAAACTACCATTTGAACAAGAATTGTGCCTAAAATACATGTAACCATTGAAATTGAGTCCTTCTTAGCTTGTAAGAAAGCATTCGAAACAATGCCTTATTCTTCAAGAAACAATTCAAACAGTGCCTTGCATTGCAAGAATCTATTGAAAATCATTCTAACGACCTTGTTAATTCTTTCGTAGCTATTACGGCTATCAATGCTCATTTTCAACTATCCAAAGGACGAAAACTCTTGTCTAAACATCAAGTTCAATCCAATCTAGTCTTGAGGATTAAAGAACTCTAACAAGTTGATCCAGATCTTTAGAAGATCATATCTAAGCTTACTTCTGAGTCTAGAACTGACTTCTCCCTCAAGTTAAATGGACTCCTCTATTTCAAAGATAGAGTATGTGTTCCTAACAACGAACAATTGAAGCGGGAAATGTTTCAAGAAGCACATTAGAGTTCTTTCTCGATCCACCCTAGATCGGTTAAGATGTATAAGGACCTAAAGCCACTATACTGGTGGCCAGGTATGAAATCTGCAATCACGAACTTCGTATCCAAGTGCTTAACTTGTCAAAGAGTCAAAGCCGAGCATCAAGTCCCTACTGGATTGCTCCAACCTATTGAACTTCCCCAGTGGAAGTGGGATGGAATTACTATGAACTTTGTCACCGGTCTTCCTTCTACTCCAAGAAAGAATGATGTTGCATGGGTGATTGTTGATAGATTCACTAAATCTACTCACTTCATCCCTATTCATATGAACATGAGCTTGGAAACTCTTACCGAGCTATACATCCGTAAAGTGATTTGTTACACGGTGTACCTACAATAATTATCTCTGATCGTGACCCTCGATTCGCTTCTCGATTTTGGAATTCTCTACAGAAAGCTCTAGGAGCTAAAGTACATCTTAGTACGGTCTTTCATCCTCAATCGGATGGCCAATCTGAGAGAATCATTCAAGTTCTAGAAGATATGCTATGAGCTTGTATTACAGACTTCGGGAAGAATTGGAGGAAATCCCTACCTCTTGTAGAATTTGCCTACAACAATAGCTATCAATCTTCTATTCAAATGGCACCATTTGAACCTCTATATGGCAGAAGATGAAGAACTCATCTATGTTGGTCTGAATTGGGAGAGAACAAGATTCTAGGACCTCAATTGCTTCAGGAAACTGAAGAACAAATCAAGATCATTCACGATCGATTGAAGGCAACTTTCGATACACAAAAAGCGTATGCTGACTTGAAAATGAGAGATATCCAGTATGCTATTGGAGACAAAGTCTTCCTAAAGGTCTCACCTTGGAAGAAAGTGCTCATATTTGGAAGAAAATGGAAGCTCAGTCCCCGATACGTCGGACCATTTGAAGTTGTTGAAAGAATTGGTCCAGTGGCCTATCGACTAGCTCTTCCTAGAGAGTTTGACAGAATACACAATGTCTTCCATGTTTCCATGCTTAGAAGTTATCGATCTGATCCTTCACACGTTCTTGAGCCCGAAGAAGTAGAATTGAATCTCAATTTTTCCTACGAAGAAGAACCTATTCAGATTCTTGACCGGGAAGTAAGGAACCTTCAGAACAAGATTGTTCCCCTTGTTAAGATATTATGGAGAAACCATAAAGTGGAATAAGCTACCTGGGAATCTAAAGAAGTCATGAAGAAGAAATATCCTCACTTGTTCAATTCAGGAAAATTTGAGGACGAATTTAATTTAAGGGGGAGAATTGTAACACCCTAAATCCTAGCCTAGAAGTATAGAAATCAATTGCATAAGTTGATAGCTTAATTGAACCTAGAATTTAAGCTAAATTTATTAGTCAAGGATCTAATTGAAAGAATGAATGAAATAAGTGATCAATTTAAAGTGACTAAATTGAACTAAATGAGAAAGATGAAGAGTGCATGCTAAAATCCTTGTTTCCCCTAATGCCCTTGATTAAGTTAAGATAAGGATTAATTAAAGGACATATTGGACATTTCATAAATCCATTAAATTGGATTAAACAGAGCCATCATCTTCTTCATTCTCCTAGTTATCGATTTGAAGAAAGAAAATTGGGAGAGAGGGTTCTTGTGAGAGAAAGCTTGGATTTATGGTGTTAAAGTTGAAATTGAGCTAAATTCAACTTGGTGGCAGCATTACTAAAGTAAATACATGTTGTCCAAACTGATTCATGCTTGAAATTCTAATTTAGATGATGTTTAAATGCTTAGTTGAGTTGTTAGGTTGTTTGAAATGAAGAGAATGATGGAATTGAACTTGTATATATCATGGATAACTTGAATTAGAGTGGAATTTATGTGTAATTGATGGTGTAACAAAATTAGGTTGCTGGAAATTTGAAATTAGATGTTGTTGTAAGAATTGAATTGTTAGAACATGTAATTGAGCTATGGAACTAATGAATTGAACATGATCATGATTAGGTAATGTAATTAAGGTGTTAAACATGTTAAATTGTTAGTAACCAATGCTGGAAAATCTGGGAAACATGAACATGATAGAAAACAATCTTGTTAGGGACTGTTTTGATTGATAAGTTGTATAAGCATGCTAAATGAACTTAGAACTCTATTTTGAACATGTTACTAGGTAAAAAGAAGATTGAATTGAATAGGTAACTTGATGGAAAATGTGACTACACCTAATTGAACTAATTAAATTAGGTAATGGACTGCCTAGTTGATGAATTGATGTGTAATTGTGATCAAACGGATTAAACTACTATTAACATGACTATGCCCTATTTTGAGAACATTTTTAGGTGAATTATTATAGCCAAGACATGTATGAACATGATCATGAATGAATTATAGGGCCAAAACATTGGTTAAAATGAATTTAAGGAGTTAAAATGTGAATAGGTGCAATCTGCCCAGATTTGCTCTGTTCTGGGCAGTAACTTTGAAAATTCACCAAACTTTGTATAGATCAAATTCAGGGATGAAATTTTAGTGACATGATCCTTAGTATGTCTAATTTCATTAGGTGAAAACAGAACTGAAAACTGGGTTCTATGCTGGAAACCATAAATAGTAATAGCTGGATAGTGCAAATTGTCGAGACAGTGTTAATGGTTGTCTTTTAACAATAAACTGTATTAATTGGATAACAACTAAAAGGAAAGCATTATATAGTCATAAATACAATTTAATTATCTTTCTAACGGTATAAACTAATCGAAATTCCGACGAACGGATTAAAAGATATGACCATTTAAAGGGACAGTGTGCAAACTGCCAGGCAACAATGTCCTGGGCAGTTTGGGACTGTTTTTGCACCCAGAAGCAAACTGTTTCCAAAACAGTTTTGGGACATTGTAATCTGTCCAGTTATGTTCTAAAATGAGTAATAACAACATGGAGATGAACAAGTAAGAAATGCTTAAAAGAAAGCATAAAAACAGTAGCTAAATGTTAGGTACAAATGTGGTAACATTGCTACTATATATGTGTGACATTATGTGCATTTTTGATGAATCGTATGTTTTATGCTTGCTAGATCAAGGGCAGCAAGTTGTGGAAGGCGAAGATAAGAGTGAACATCCCAGATCAAGAGGCAAAGGGATTTGGATACAAGACAAGTGATTAGCTAGGAGTATTGTGAGTGTAAGTATCCTTAGGGTTAGGACTTAGGTCCTAACCAACCGTGTTTTTGTCTTAATTCAATGTCATTGCCATGTAACATGACCTAATACATATTTGGCTAATTAAGGGAATAATGATATGAATGACAACTTGTTTGATGCCATGATCTATTTGTTTACTTGGGTGTTAAGCAAATGAAATGAAATGCTTGACATGTTGCATTGCTTATGCCAAAGGTAAGAAATGGCATGCTTGCTTGGAGAATAAGGTACGCACATTGCATACATATGCATGTGTTTGTGATTGATATACATGGCTGGTTGAAATGAAATGAACAATGGTACCACTTTCTATTCATGCCATTCGAATGGCATGGATAGATTTGTCTTGGGAGTTAAGACTCCAAAAGCCTAAAGGCTTGGCCTTTGAATGGAAAAATCTTGTATTGAATAATGAATTGTATAAAGCTTGAATGAAATGGATAATCAACAACCTTGGTAGCTAGTTTGGATAAATAGGAGGGCATGCCTTAGAATCTAGAGCTCATATTGGCACTACGGTGCATATTGGCACTAAGGTGCATATTGGCACGACAGTGCATTTTGGCACTACGGTGCATTTTGGCACGACGGTGCATTTTGGCACTACGGTGAATATTGGCACTTCGGTGCATATTGTTGAAGATTTGATTATCTAGTGAACTAAATACCAATGGTGTTATAAGATGAATTAATCACTTGAAATGAACATTGTTTTCCTTGGTTGTGTGATGTGAACATTATTTGTTTTGTAAGATTCTTGAATGAACATCCTTGCCTTGAAAGATAACACATGAATGATTGTATAACTAGTTACTTCACATGAAAGTTATGCATAATTGATGCTTGTTGTGTAAGAATGTCTACTTGGCACTTGGTGTTTTTGATTGCGTGTCTCTTAAGCAATAATTCGAATAGTATGTTATTGATATATGATGGATGATGCAGTGTTGAATGTGTGATATGTGAAGTTTGCCTATGTTTACCCTATTCATTCGAATGGTATATGTTATGTAGAGATGATCTTGATTCTTTGAAACACATGTAAACTTGGATATGTATGCTTGGAAATTGGCTAGACTTAGTGTTACCTCACTAAGTACATAACTTTTACTTACCACTCTACTCTTCATTCTTCCCATAACAGATTAAGGACACTTTCAAGAGGATATCTTGAACTTGAAGCAACATTCTAAAGCAAGCTTGAAAGTATGATCTCATACTCTTTGTATACTCCTAGTTTGGTGGCACTAGAACTTGTAACAAGTAGCCTTGATCATGCATTTTGTTGTGTTGTTAAGACTAATAAATGTAATGTTTTGTTGGGCCTATCATGTAACCAACTTTGATGACTTAAAGTATGTATATGAACTATGTTGATATGTATATATATATATATAAGTAGATGCCGCGCAAATTGTGAAAATTATAAAATAATTGTTGAATCCTTGTTTCATTCGAACAATAGACCAATGTTGTATGATCATGCATTTGTTCTTGTGGCTAATGGTATGATTCGACAATGCTTGGATTGGAGTTAAGGTATGTTCAAGCATGCATTAACAATGCACTTGACAAGTTTGCCATGAAATAGTATGACTTGATTGGAAAAGAAGTAATGAAATGTACTATGCGAACACCTAGCTATTCGAATAGGGTGCATGAATATATAATAAGAATGTAAGTTGGATGCCTTGTATTGATTATGTTAATTGGGTGAATAAGTAGTATCTTGAGATGCAAGTAAGCTAATTGAAATGTGTTAACTGACCAGCTAGTATCATTCGAATAGGGTACATGAACTAGTAATAAGAATGATAGTTGATTCATGTCTAATAGTAACCTATTGTGAAGTACGCCACACTTGTTATTGTTGTTTGAATATTGTATGTGTATTGAACGAAATGGTAAATTGAAATTTTTTTGTGGTAACTTAGAATATAAGTATGAAATGAAACAAATTAGTACCTAAATTAGCATGCTAAGAATGTTTGCTTTGATTAATGTGGTTTACTTGTATGACTTGTATGGTTGTGTTTAGGTTACTTGCGTTGCAAGTCATCCATACCGGTGTTACTTGTTTGACAAGTAACCTAACTCTTGCTTTGTTAAGCTTTGGTAACGCTCTTGAACCGGATTACGGCTAACTCGGGGATGGGTGTTACAAAACTCATGTATACACATACATTATTCGATTTAATCTACAATTTGTCACATAGGTTAAAGATTTCCAAATTATTTAAACAGAACTACCAATGCATGTACCAATCGTCATAATTTTAGGCTTTCAAATAGCTCTATTGTTCATTTCAAACAATTCCATTGGTTTAACTTATTTATAGACCCTCTAATATAAACATTTCGCAAGTATCAATCAAAGGAATCTCTTCTAAGAACACATCAAGGTGATTCAAGTAAGAAGAAGGATGGAAGGAAAAACAATTACCTCCCTTAATGATCCAATCGAATTTGACCCCAATGATTCATCCCCATCGATTTTTTTCTCCACAAGATTCTAATTAGTTTTGTTTCTAAATCTTTCTCTCATTCTCTCCATCTTCTAAACTTGTTCGGTCACCACTAAGGAACGAGACACACCCCTTCAACAAGGGCCTTGACCAATTCAAAGCGTTCTACCTAGGTGAATTCATGTTTAGACAAGTGTAACCACCTTTGAATTTATGATAATTTAACATGCAAGCTCCAACCTTTGGTTATCAATCACATTGGTCCTTTTCACTTGATCATTCAAGTTTTCTCTCATTCGAAATTGGTCCTCATGATAGTGACCAATTTTACATTTGAACTTCATTTACACAAGCATAACAACAACAACTCTTATTAAATTTTACATTTTAAAGAGTTTGGGACAGCCTTAAGATTGTCCATAATCTAGGTTACACCTACTTTCAAGGCCTTATAACTAACTTTTCATATGCTAAGTCGTACATAGTTTTCATTGTATTCATTATGTCATATGACAATTCTTATGTTCTTCCATACCAAACATGCATTCGATTCATGTACTCTTCATTCATTCATTCCTTTATTCGAATATTAGAGTAACAAGGTCATTATCAAGTATGCACATGCATGCATAATTTAAATTAAATTGCATACCTCAAATCCGAGCACACATTTTCCATAGTTTAATTTGATGATAATACAATAGATTTAAAATAATTAAACATGCTCGGAAAGGTAGTAAGCCTATCCCGAGATTTCAAAGCTACACTCACCTCCTATCCTGACATTACAGGATACGTGAATCCTTACTCATATTCTGCTACGTATACAATTCATTTCCTAGCCTTCATGTCGACACTCCTTCCATCATCATAGAATGATCCTTTAATTAAAAATAATGAATTCTCAATTCCAAGTCAATACGATTCTTTTAAGGGATTGCATACATACTCGTGAAACCATTTTATCTATACTTGTATACAGGATCACTCCTCCAAAATAGTCCATAATCACACATATACAATCAGGGCAACATATATGTACCTACATTTCCCTATAACAAAACATTTCTATTCAACAACCATAAACACACAGAACAGTCCAATGTAATTCCCCTAATCATACACAAACAATTCCAATTTTCATGTTTAACCTTAATAGTTTCATAACCAACTCAAATGCCAAGACCATTCCTATATACACATACTTACAAGTATGTGTACAAAATCAATCACAAGATTCATACAATATCAAGTTGTTCTTGCTTTTAAACTAGGCAACTATTTCCTGAATTTTGGCAGCATGCACTACCTTCAAATATTTGCTTCTACAGAACATAATACTCATTGTATTTTAACTTTCTTTACACCGTTAAAAACTAGATTTGAATACGGTTATAATGGTAAAGCCACATAATTTAATAAAATCTACAAAAATTACGAAATTTTGTAAAAGTCCCAAAATAGAGATTGTCCAAAGCAGAAAACTGCTTCCAATTTTTCTGTCCTACATTCGATTAAAAATTCACATCTTTTAATCCAGGACTTGAAATCGATCACCGTTTTCTTTAAATGAAACTAGACATACACATGATTCTGTACATATAAGATTCATTCTCTATTTTAACCTATGTGATTTTCTATGAATTTTCAAACTTACTGCCAGTGCATAACTTGTAGGGAGATTTCACTAACTTAACCTTAAGCTCCCTTTTTGTGAGACCAACTACAATCATTTTAAGTTTCCAGCATGTTCAGCTAAGCACATAAATCATACATATATATGGTTCAATTTAGCCTATACATTTTCAATGTAAACGTGATTCTCTAAAATCTGAAATAATTACATCCATGCATGTATTCCATTCGAACCATCTATCATCTCATTGCTTACATTCAAACAATCTCACCAAATAAAACAATCATTCACACATATATCATCCTAAAATGAAATCAATTCGAAATTCAACCTTACAATTCGAATCATCAAGCAGAGTTTCACATGCATGAAAAGAAAACAAAACAATTACCTTCTTGTCAAGAGTTTATACACATGAGATGCTCCAATTTGAGCTAAAGTGATCCTAATTTAAGTTTTCTCACTCCACCTCTATTGATTTCGGTTTTAGCTATGTGAGGAAGGAAGAAGAAGATCAAAATTTTGTGCAATCATCTCCCCAAATGCTGTTTCCATCTATCTCCACCTTCATACATGCCAAACTCATATCATGACATGTGTACATGCCCACCAATACTTAAAATTTTGCATGCAGTCTCTAAGCCTTTTAATAAATTCATTCAAGTCCCTTTTTAGTATGGCTCCTCAACTATTTGTAATTCCAATTTAAGTCCTAATATCCCTACTTGATTATTCTCATACAATTAAATTCAATTTAATTCTAGGCACAATCGAAATACCACAACAAATTCGAAGTCATAATTTCGAGGTATTACAATTCCCTCCCCTTTAAAGAAATTTGTCCCCGAATTTCTTCACTGACAACATTTTCAAATTATCAAGCTCAAAATATTTTCATGTATTCTGAGTTTTTAAGCAGAGCAAACAATTGTATTGGTTGTATGTCACCAATACAGAATTGAAATTTGAACTCTTAGGTGGCACAATGACATATGATAATGTAATGAGCCCCGATTTAGTCTGAGAATCGACTAAACCATGCTCTGATACCAATCTGTAACACCCCCAAACTTGACTTAGAAGTAAACCGAGCCAAGAGGTGTTATAAACAAAGACAAACCACCATTTAGCAAACTTAGCACAAAGAGATCAATCATAACTTCAAAAATCATGGAAATTTAAAACTTTTCTTAAACGAGATTGTTCAATACATATTTTACCAAGTCAATTATGATTTTATTCCATGAATTCTATAATCTCATCCAAAGCTAAATGCATGCTTCGACAACTTCATTAACAAACAATCACAAAGGTTCATGACAATACAATATTAATCTTTAACTACTTGTGAATGATCGCCAACCAATAACATACCTGACTACATAACCTTCTTATGGTCTAACAATTTTATTTTTAGCTTTTAACAATACTAAACTCCAATTAACTAACCACCATGCAAGAATTGATATTCATTCGATAGATATCATTGAGTAAGTAGCCTTGACGTATAAGCATGTTGTCAATGTTTAACTTATAAATGCCAGTGCACATTCTAACATAATTTAATTTGTTAGGTGCTATATTTTGAATCCTCACTCAATAGATTAGGGGTACACAACCTTATTTATTATTCTAGAATAACCGCACATTTGATAAACATCAGATAACTAAGTACCTAAACTTTTTTCTTATGTCCATTAGAAATCCATTTTCTTGAATAAGCTATTTTACCATGCGCATAACCCCTTTTCAAACTAAACCAATTTAACCAATACTCACAATACCACAAGTAATAACTTAACCATACTATATCTTCAAGCTATTAATGATAGCTACTTTACGAGCATCGAACTAATCATAACATGTCTATCATGTATTCAAACATGCATGTAGACTAAACTACTCAAACATCAAGCAATCAAATAATAAATATATAGAGGCCCTTTCTTACAGCTTAGATTGCTCCTAAGAGCATCTTATAAATACACATGTGATTAATGATGCTTATAATGCATAAAGCCTATGTAATAGTCATGTGCCACCATTCTAAGTGTTCTAAGAAGGTTAATTCGAACCATACAATACTTTACGGTGATCGTGTCTAGCTCGAGAGCAACCTGAGACTCCACCGCCTAAAATGTGATGAAAAAATAAATTGATAAGCAATCGCTTAGTGAGGTAGCTCGGTAATCAAATCAGGATTCAATTCTTCGTAAGTAAATTTCCATTCTATTCTTAGTGTTAACGGATCTAGGTATGTAACGGATTTGATCACTTTCAATGCATTTACTTGAGGGGTTCGAATACAACTTTAATAATAGATCGAACTACTCAAGCCACCCTTTTGAGTAGATTACTCCTCTTTTCTTTTAACTACAAGACTTTCAATGATAATATTCTTTATTCCATTAATAATACATTAAACTTATTTCAAGTATTACATATTGCACAATTTATCAAGCACCAAGTAATAAATTAGCTTATTCTTTATTAGAGGTTATTCACAAAACTTCATACAAGCATTTAAACAACATAGCACATGCATTTTCACCCAGTATTCCAATATGACGTAGTTATTCTGCCAGTTAAAGGCCCCAAAGTATAATCAATGAGAAACATTGCTATTTACTCAAGTTATCTATCTCTTTTTAGTATGACCATAATTAATCTTATCATAGAGGATATCAACCTTATCCATTCGTCAAACCAGTCATCAAGCATATAGGAACTCAAACTCATAATTACAATAGCATTCGCTAATCCTAGTTACAACTTCATAGATATTCAAACAAGACAATCATTAGGCTCATGAATAAGTTACAAGTTATAAGATAATTTTATCGATGTATGTCCGATCACTCAAGAGACACACAAAATTATTAAAGATACAACTTACTTACTGAGTAAGTAACTATCATAGCTTATTTATTTCTAGTCCTTTAAACAATGAGCCAAACCATAGATTAAGCATATATCTTTGTCTTAAAAGTTACTTATAATTTCCCTTTAGTTCAAATACAAATTTTACTACAAGACTAAAACCTAACAATCTTGTTCGAAATCAACCATTCAAGGACCTAAGGTTCGAACAAGCATTACTACGAGACTCATTAGGTTCATGCTTTGTAACTGGACTTTATTAAATACCAGATACCATAGCCACAAGATTTTGAGTATGTTTCTAATTCTTATCCCAACTATGCTCAAGCATTACTAACGTTGGTTATTTATCTCACAAGATTTCTTTTATGGGATTCATTACATTAGCTTGTACGTATACCATTCTTGTTAAACACGATATTTCTTAAATTGATTTTACCTATCACATAAGTTATCCTAGCTTTAAGTTGCATGTCTTTAAACACCATGCATATCATGGATACAGTCAGTCTCATTCCCTATTTTCGGCACTAGCATAGAATGAGCAATATTAATCCCAATCTTCCATTTACTTATTTCTATAAAAACATAACCATTCTTCATATACACAATTTCATTACCAAGCAGTTTCATTCCGTAACACCCTAAACCGGGCCTAGGAAGGTTACCACTATCTAAGCTATTGACTAATTGAATTATGTACTAATCAAATTGAAAGAATTGGGAGTTAATTGAGGAAATTAAAAGAATGATACTCGAATTGTAGTGATTAGTTTGTATTGCTTCCTAAACCGAGTAATCAAATTAAAGAGGAAAGAACATTAGCTAACAAATAACTAAAGGACTAAGATGTTGTAGCCAACAAGTATAGTGCCAAAATTAAAAGGACCACCTTAAATATTAGGCAAAACTTAAGCATTGCATGGTGGAATTAAAATGGTTGGTGGACCTTACACATGTCCTTCTATCCTTGAACAATCGGCCACTATAGAGGAAGACTCCATCTTCCTCATTTGGCCAAAACCGAATGTGAAGGAAAGAGAGAGAAGAGAGAAAGCTTGGGTGATATCCATGGAATCCTTGAGAGATTAAGCAACAGTTAGGACTAAATTTAATAAGAATTCACATTAAGGAAGAGCAAGGAGGGGACTTTGTAGAAGGATCTAAAGTCGAGCATTCAAGGGACAAGCAAAAGGGAATAGTCTTTTGATACTAGCTAGCTTGGGGAGTATTGTGAGTGTAGTTTATTCTAGGGTTAGGACTAGGTCCTAACCAAAGCATGCATGTCTAAATTCTTGTATTGTTAAATTGGACTTAATATGATCTTGACCTAATAAGGGAAGTATGAATTAAGATAATACATAAAACTTGACTACATCCTTGAATTGTTGTATAAATCGAATGCTAGCATGTATATGTGGTAACATTGATGCTTGTATGTATGACATGGTATTGTAACCAATTGCTTAAACCGAATGCTTGAAGTGCTAGCTTATATGATGCAATGAATACTTGAAATGATGGGTTATCGCTCTATTGGCCTAAGGGCTTAATACATGTATAAACTTGCCATGCAATACTCGAAATGACTCTTGAAAAAGATAATGCTTGACATGAACTTGTACACTTGAATGATACATGATCTTGAACTTGAAAAGCTTGAAATCCTTGAATAAATGAATTATAATTAAACAACGTAGGTTGCTAGTTGAATAGGTGGAAGGGCATGCCTTAGAGTCTATAGCTCATTGTGTCAGGGTGGACTACGGTCCAGGGCTAAGGCCCCTAATTGGCGACAGACGGAGGGTACGTATGTGATCTTTGGCGACAGTAGGAGGGTTGACCAGTAATACGGTACATCTTATGGCGACAGTTGGTTGGAGACTCGATTACCTAGACAAAATATGAACCAAGGATTGTGTTAAAAGATAATAAATGAGATAATAAGCATGAATAGCTTGATTTCTTGTCATGTAAACATGAATTGCTTGATTTCTTGTTATGTAAGCATGATGCTTGACTACTTGATATGTGACCATGAATAGCTTGATTACTTGAAATGAATAAAGCATGAATTATGATTCATTGTCTCTTGCTTCTTATGCTATTCAAATGCCTTGAAATCCTTAGCTAGGATCATTCTTGAGTAATTGACACTTAATATGATATAATAATTGGTTATAACTAGTTACTACCTCACTAAGTACATTCTTGTACTTATCACTCTTGTTTTCATCCTTCTCAACCATAGGATAAAGGATTCGATCGTTGCTTGATCCTGAAGCCTGATTTCTTGAGCTCAAAGCAAGACACAAGCAAAGTTAAAGTATGATTTCATACTTGTTTTGTATTTCTCCTAGTTGGTGGCACCTAGACATATATATGAGCTAGGACTAGACCATGCATCTTGCTTGCTTTGGGAGGATTGTATATATGAATGAACATGGCTACTTGATGTTTTGAGTACTTGTATATATATGCTCTTCTATGGGCCTTCCATGTTAAGAACATAGTTGTTAATACTAAAGTATGTAATGAACACAAATTCCATGTAATTAAAGATTGTTGTTGCGCATATATGTGTAATTGAAGGGATTAATCATGTCCTAGCTTAACAATGCTATTCATATACTTGCGTGAATAAATGTACACTTGATTGAATGGCATGAATGTTACATGTACATTTGAAATGGTAAATTCTGAATGGTAAGAATTGGCACATTGGTTGCTTGCTTGATAAGTTAAGAATACCTTGTTGCTTGTTAGTTAAGGAACTCATGTTTTAGGGTTGAGTTCACATTTCCTTGCCTCGTTCTTGCTTGGTAACGCTCCCGAACCGGTTTGCTACTAAACCAGGGTAAGGGTGTTACATTTATTGGTATCATAGCTTTTTAGTCAATTCTAGGACTAAACTGGGCTCTCTTGCATCATATAGGATACTTGTGCCACCTAGGAGACTTGAATTGTATAGCTTGTGTCTTTTCTTAACTAAACCGAATTCCTAATTGTTCTATTTGAACGTATAATGTCTGAAACAGGCTTGCTCGGGATGATGAAAGTCCCGTAGGCTCCTCAAATGAAGGATATAGTGTCAGGATTGAGCAGAATCCTCCAAAACTTCAAGCTCAACCCCGAGCCCAAGCTGCTGCTCAACAGGATGCTCCTGCTATAAATCTTGTACAGCAATAATGCCTTCAAAATATGAAAGAGATGTTCGATCATCTTGTAACTACTTTGAAACGAGACCATCCTATTCCTCCTCCTATTGCTGCTCCAAAGAGAGCCTCGACTGACAAGCTGACTCAACACCGGGCCTATACCTTCATTAGCACTGATGAAGCTAATCTTGAAGTAGTTGAGTACTGGTTAGAGGCCACTACTCGAATCATGACCAAGCAATTACCCTGTTCTGATGAACACAAACTTGAATGTGCCACAGCCCTGTGGACAGGTGAAGCTCTGAGCTAGTGGGAAACCACTACCCTGACTGCTCCTACTGAATCTATTACTTAGAATTTCTTCCTCGAAGAATTTAAGAAGAAGTATATTAGTGAGCAATACCTGGCTGAACGTCAGAAACGTTTCTTGTACCTCAAGCAAGGTGGTTGACCCATCAAACAATATGTGAGTGATTTCTGCAAATATTGCAAGTACGGGTTGGAATACATCAAGACTGATGCTAACAAGTGTCGGATGTTTATCAATGGACTGAATGATAAAATGAGTCTAATGTTCACTGCCATGGGTATCACTGACTTCCAGAATTTGGTGAACTAAGCTATTGCAACTGCGGTGAAGATGAAGGCCTCTAAGAAATGCAAGAGTGGTAGTTCCTAGAAAGACAACTGATCCAGGAATGATGACAAGCCTCTCTGGCAGTCAAAGAAGTCTAAACACTCCAAAGAACACTCTTCAAATTAAACTCTTGTTCAGAAGAACAACTACATACCAAAACCCCAATCGGTATCCAAGCTGATCATCTCTGTTGATAGTACGGGGAATTCCAGTAAAGCTCCTCAACATCCTACTTGCAAGTTCTACCAGAAGTACCACATTGGCCAATGTAGAACTCAACAGAATCTATGTTTCTTATGTGGAGCCTCCGATCACTATATCAGGGATTATCCTCAGAATCCTAACAAGGTTCCGAATCGAGCTCCTGCAAATGCTAGCTCAACTCTCTCTATTCGAAATAAAGGCCCTAGACAAGCCCAATTCAAAAATTAGGGGAAGAACAAGAGACCCCATTCGAATGCCCCTACTCACCAGAAATCTCGGGCTCCTGCTGAAATCTACCACATTGGGAGAAAAGAAGATGAAGAATCACCTGATGTCATAGCAGGTGCAGTTGAGCTAAATTCGACTCTTGTTTATGCTTTAATAGACTCGAGATCCACTCATTCTTTTGTATGCTCAACCTTGATTGTAAAGTTGAACTTAAAGCCTGAAATTGTAAAACAAAGCCTAGTAGTCTCGAATCCAATAGGGGGATTATAAACATAAGCCTTATCTGTAGAAGCTGCCCCCTATCCATTCGAAACATACCCTTTCCTATTGATCTATATGTATTGCCAACTTGTGAGTTCGATCTAGTGCTAGGACTAGATTGGTTAAGCAAGCATGAAGCCTGGGCAGATTGCCAAAATAAGAGATTTTATCTCCGGGTTTAGGAAAAGAATCCATTCTCCTAATTGATAGGAAATTGACTTCAATCTTTGCTGTTATGGTCTTACAAGATGAACTTGAATTCGGCTTACCTAGTATGCCAATTGTATCTGAATTCATTGATGATCTTCCTGAGGAACTCCCTGGTCTCCCTCCAACCAGAGAAGTAGAGTTCAGGATCGAAGTTCAACCTGGAACAACTACGGTGTCCATCACACCCTATTGAATGGCACCTGTTGAGTTGAAGGAACTCAAGAAGCAACTCCAAGAGCTACAAGACAAATGCTTTATTCGGCCTAGCTCGTCTCGCTGGGGTGCTCCAGTCTTGTTCGTGAAGAAGAAATATGGGACTATGAGACTGTATTGACTACAAACAATTAAACAAGCTTACTATCAAGAATCGATATCCCCTCCCAAGGATTGAATATCTCTTTGATCAACTCAAGGATGCTTCGGTGTTCTCAAAGATCGATCTTCAGTCAGGATATTATCAAATGAAGGTAAAAGAAGAAGATGTACCCAAGACAGCTTTTTGTACTTGATATGGCAACCTCGAATTCCTTGTAATGCCATTCAGGTTAACGAATGCTCCAGCTACTTTCATGGACCTCATGAATCGAGTGTTCAAGTCATATCTTGACAAGTTCGTGGTTGTCAATATCGATGACATCCTGGTGTATTCTCGGAATAAGGAAGAAAATTCCGAACACCTTCGAATTTTATTGCAAACTCTCTGAGAACATCAACTATTTGCAAAGTTCTCTAAATATGAATTATGGCTATAAGAAGTGTCATTCTTTGGCCATGTTATCTCAGCAGAAGGAATTAAAGTAGACCCAAAAAAATTCAGTCTATTCTAGATTGGAGACCTTCGAGGAATGTTGGTGAGGTCAGAAGCTTTCTCGGTTTAGACGGGTATTACCAAAGGTTTGTTAAAGACTTTTCCTCTATTACCGCAAGCCTAACCAAGCTAACTCGTAAAGACACACCATTTGTTTGGTCAAAGAACCAACAACGAAGCTTCGATCAACTTAAACAAGCCCCGACTCCTGCTCTGGTTCTCATCCAACCAGAATCAGGCAATTAATACACTATTTATAGTGATGTATCTCACTTAGGGCTAGGCTGTGTCCTAATGCAAGATGGAAAAGTGGTAGCTTACGCCTCAAGGCAACTAAAACTACACGAGTCAAACTACCCTACACATGATCTAGAATTGGCAGCTATCATGTTTGAACTCAAAATATGGAGACATTGCTTGTACGAGGAGAAATGCAACTTGTTCACAGACCACAAGAGCCTTAAATACCTCCTAACTCAGAAAGACTTGATTTTAGGCAAAGGAGATGCCTAGAGTTGCTTAAAGACTACGATTTGGTTATCGACTACCATTCGGGGAAAGCAAATATGGTTGTTGATGCCCTTAGTCATAGACCATACTCGGGTAAACCTTTAAATCTAAATCCTAGAATAATCCATTCGAACTGAACCTTTCTTGTGTTGCAAGTAACCATTCGAAAACCATCCTTATTGATCTTATTTATTCTTTCGTAGCTTCCTTGGCTCTCAATGCTCATTTCCGTTTATCCAAAGGATGGAAATTCTTGTCTGAACTTCAAGTTCAATCTAGTCTAATCTCGAGAATCAAAGAACTCCAGCAAATTGATCCAGATCTTCAAAAGATCGTGTCCAAGCTAGACTCTAAGTCTAATTATGACTTATGCCTCAAGTCGAATGGACTCCTCTATTTCGTGGATAGAGAATGTGTCCCTAACAATGAGGAACTAAAACAAGAGATGTTACAAGAAGCTCACCAAAGCTCTTTCTCGATTCACCCGGGATCGGTTAAGGTGTATAAGGACCTAAAGCCACTATACTGGTGGCCAGGCATGAAATCGTCTATCACAGATTTTGTTTCACAGTGCCTAACTTTTAAAAAAATCAAAGTCTAGCATCAAGTCCCTATTGGATTGCTCCAACCTATCGAATTCCCTCGGTGGAAATGGGATCAGATTACAATGGACTTCGTTACTGGTTTT
Source organism: Hibiscus mutabilis (assembly GCA_019671005.1). Lineage (NCBI taxonomy): Eukaryota > Viridiplantae > Streptophyta > Magnoliopsida > Malvales > Malvaceae > Hibiscus > Hibiscus mutabilis. The sequence continues at coordinate 50,156,004 of CM033714.1, forward strand.
CCTTCCACTCCAAGAAATAATGATGTTGTATGGGTGATTGTTGATAGATTTACAAAGTCTACTCATTTCATCTCTGTTCGAATGAACATGTGCTTGGAAACCTTAGTCGAGCTATACATCAGTGAAGTGATTCGATTACACGGTGTACCTACAGCTATAATCTTTGATCATGACCCCAGATTTGCTTCTCGATTCTAGAATTCTTTGTAGAAGGATCTAGGAGCTAAAGTACACCTTAGTACAGCCTTTCATCCTCAAGTAGATGGACAATCTGAAAGAATCATCCAAGTTCTTGAAGACATGCTACGTGCTTGTGTTATAGATTTCGAAAAGAACTGGGAGAAATCTCTACCCCTAGTAGAGTTTGCTTCTAACAATAGCTATCAAGCTTCTATCCAAATGGCTCCCTTCGATGCTCTATACAGAAGGAAATGTAGAACTCCCTTGTGCTAGTCTGAGCTGGGAGAAAACAAAGTATTGGGACCTCAATTGCTCAGAGAAACTGAAGAAGAAGTGAAGATCATTCATGATCGATTGAAGGCAGCTTTCAATAGATAAAAAGCCTATGCAGACTTGAAAAGGAGAGACATCCAATACAATGTTGGAGACAAAGTCTTCCTCAAAGTATCTCCTTGGAAGAAAGTCCTTCGGTTTGGAAGAAAAGGGAAACTCAGTCCCCAATTCAATGGACCATTCGAAATCATTGAAAGGATTGGTACAGTGGCCTATCGATTAGCTCTTCTCGGTGAATTTGACAAGATTCATAATGTCTTTCACGTATCTATGCTCAGAAGGTATAGATCTGATCCATCCCATGTCCTTGAGCCTGAAGAGGTAGAATTGAATCCTGACTTGTCTTACGAAGAAGAACCAGTCCAGATTCTTGATCGTGAAGTTAGAAAGCTTAGGAAAAAAAATGTTCCTCTTGTCAAGGTCTTGTGGAGAAATCAGAAGATAGAAGAGGCAACTTGGGAATCTGAAGAAGTCATGAGGAAGCAATATCCTCACCTATTCGATTCAGGTAAATTCGAGGGCGAATTTATTTTAAGGGAGGAGAATTGTAACACCCTAAACTTGGCCTAGGAAGGTTACCACTATCTAAACTAATGACTAATTGAATTATGTGTTACTCAAATTAAAGAAGAAAGAATATTAGCTATCTTTAAGATCAAATAAGTGAAATTAGAACCAAATTGAATTGAAATTAAAACTAGAAGGCTTAAATGGAAGGATGGAAATGTGAACATGCAAAGCTCTAGAGATTGTATGTAAATTGCATTAGAATTGGAGGCCTAGACACATGTTCTCATTTGATGAGAACATGTGCCTTTGAGTGATGACTCATGGCACCTAAGGAGGAAAGATGAACAAAAATTGTATCATCTTCTTCCTTCCAAAATCCTCCATAGCCGAATTGTTTGAGAGAGAAAGGGGGATAGAAAGCTTCATATATCATCTTCAATTCATGCTTCTTGATTTAGCTTTGATCAAATTAGCTTGGGGAAGGTAAATTGCTTGATTCCTACATGTTATAGAATGCTTGAATATTGAAATTGTGATGTTCTTGTTGCCTAAATTGAATAGGATGATTGTTATTCATGTTATAGTGGTGTTAGCTTCTAATAGTACTTGAAATTGTGAGTGTTAGTAGCTAAATTGCTAAAGAGAATGTATATGGTTGCTGGAAATTGAGAATAGGGATTGTTTTGCTAGGTGAAAATGTGTAAATAGGCTAATTGTATATAATGCCCTGATTTGGTCACATTGCTAGATGAATTGAGGCTTGAGTAGAGTAAATAGCTTGCTGGAAAATGAATGTATACAACTGGATTAGTTAAGACTAGGTAATGGAACGCTCAAATGGAGAATTAGAGATGTGTTGATTGATTAATTGAACCAAATTGAGCTTAGCATTATAATGCCATGTTTTAATCACATTTATAGGTAAATTAGACTGACCTAGACATGTAAGAACATGAAAATAAGTTGAATTACAATGTTAGAATCTTGTTTAGATAAGCTATGAAGCTAGAAACTCAACCTAGTGTAATCTGCCCAGAATACTCTGTTCTGGGCAGTAACTTTGAAAAATCACCATAAATTGTATAAATGGAATTTAAGGCTGAAATTTTTATGGACAATGACTTAATATGTCTAAATTCATTATGAGAAAACAGAACTGAATTTTGGATTGTAGAATGAATTGTAGAGAAGAAACACTAGGGATAGTGCAAACTATCCAGTGTTGTAAATTACCCTGTCTTTAAGTTAAAAACTGTATTAATTGGCAAAGAACTAAACTTCAAGGCCTATATGGTTAGAAATAAAATTAAGTTAGATTTCCAAATGTGTAAACCAATTGAAATTCCAACGTACGGAATGAAAGTTATGCAAGTTTAAGTGAGCAGAGTACATGCTGCCTGGTAGCAGCAGTTTAGGTAATTGTACACAATTTTGTATACAGTTTTGAAAATTGTTTTATAAACAGTTTTGAGACAGTGGTTACTGCCCTGTTTTACATGAGTTAGAGTATAGACAAGTGTAGTTATGTGTAGTAAAGAATATATATGAACATGCTGCCAGATTTGTATATGTTGTGTATTAGTAACATTGCCTTGATTGAATGATTTTGTGAACTTGTTTTAATATGTGTTTACTTGTGTAATGTGTTTGAACCAGGAGTGAAATTGGTGGAAGTGGAAAGGGTGGAACATCCTAAAGCTAAGAACAAAGGAGTGTGGATCCAAGACTAGCTAAGCTTGGAGTATTGTAAGTGTAGTTTATTCTAGAGTTAGGACTAAGTCCTAACTAAAGCAAGCATGTCAACATTCTTGTAATGTTTAAAGTAATGATTAAAGTAATGCATGAAATTTGATCACATCCTTGAATTCATGTATAATTCGATTGATAAGCATGTCTAAGTGGTAACATTGGTGCTTGTATGTGTGATATGGCATATGATCGAACGCTTAAAGAAATTGCTTGAAATGTTATCCCAAATTGATGAAATGAACACATGAGAATTACATGATATGTGAGTTGTGGCTCAATTGGCCTAAGGGTCTAGTATATAATGAACTTGTTGAATACTTGACATGATCTTGAACTTGAAACACTTGTATAAATGGCTAAAATCGAACAACCTTGGTAGCTAGTTGGATTAGGTAGAAGGGCATGCCTTAGAATGTAGAGCTCATTATGTCAAGGTGGACTACGGTCCAGGGCTAAGGCCCCTATTTTGCGACAGATGGAGGGTACATATGTGGTCTTTGGCTACAGTAGGAGGGTTGACCAGCACTACAGTGCATCTTGTGGCGACAGTTGGTTGAAGACTCGATTACCTATACAAACTAAGTACCAAGGGGTTGTTTAAATGATAACAAATTAAATAACAATCCCATAATACATGTTACTTGTCTTGAAAGTTATATAATGAATGTTACTTGACATGAAAGCCATGAATTGTATGTTACTTTTCATGGAAGCATGAATTGCTTGAGACTTGATATGATATGTATTGTTGCTTGCCTTGTTACTCTAATAAGATATAATTAAAGCCTATTGCTTGCTAGATTGTTCGAATGATATACATACTAGGTGATTGTGATCCTTGATTGACTTGAAATGCTTATAAACTTTAGTTAGGTAGACTTGGTAAATGGCTAAATAACATGATAAATGGTTAGAACTAGTTACTACCTCACTAAGTACATTATTGTACTTATCACTCTTGTTTTCATTCTTCCCAACTACAGGATAAAGGATTTGATCGATTGCTTGATCCTAAAGCTGATTCCTTGAGTTTCAAAGCAAGACACAAGCATAGCATAAGTATGGTTCATACTTGTTTTGTACTCCCCTAGTTGGTGGCACTTAGATTGTATATAGTGAACTTGTGCATGCATTTTTAATTCTTGAACTTGTGTATATGTGTTCTTGAATGGGCCTACTATGTTATGAACTTGGTTGACAATGTGAAATAAGTTGTATTGATCTTAAATTATATGTAATGGAAAAGTGTTTTGCTGCGCATATATGGATATATATAATGGAATGTTCAAGTGATTGATCTAGTTTATATTGAGATATTCGAATGCCTTGGAAATTATATGGTCACTTGTGTGTAAACATACCTTGTTGTAAGTGTTTTATGTGTTTGTATAGTGAATTGCCGAATGGATAGGCTTGGTGTATAGCTTGATTGGAAACAAGTTACATGCAGTTGTATGTTCAAAAATCATGTATAGTAAATTTAGGTATGAAATGTTATATGTATCAAACTAAGGAACATTGAAAAGAAATGGAAGTATGTTGCACACTTAGGCCATTCGAATGATAGTGGTATAAGATGTAGTTAATGCAATTGTTAAAGTAGTAACCTATAATGACTTGTAAACAAAATATGGGATTGCTTGCTTGTTAAGTTAAGTATGCTTGGTTGCATTCTAGATAAGTAACTCATCTAATAGGGATGAGTTAATCTATTCTTGCTTGTAATGCCTTGTTCTTTCTTGGTAACGCTCCCGAGCCGGTTTGCTACTAACCCGGGGTAGGGGTGTTACATAATGAATCCTGAGAATATGAATGGAAAATTTTGGACTGTGTTCCCTTGATGATTGATGGATTATGATCCCTTGATAAAGGTTGGACTATGTGTCCCTAGCAAAGGTTCGATCTATGTTCTATTTGTGATGACAATTGGATAAACATGAGTAGTTTTTATCGTTCAAAGCTCATTTGATTTGGAATTGGTTTCTGTAACATACTCTAACCACCCTAGTAGGATTAGGTAAGTTACCACATTTACAATCAATAATCCATTCAATTAAAGCTAGTGATTTCAATTCATTTTAAGCCTTTCTTGCACATTAAGAAACAATTTGAATAGGTGAGGACCCAATAACAATGCATGATGCACCTACTAGATATATTACGACCCATAATGCAATTTTTTATCATAATCAATACCATTTAGGACTTACTTGTTCTTCAAGTAACCATTCGAACTAGATGGATAACACAATAGAAGATTTCAACATTCAATGTAACAATTATGCATACCAATAGGTGATTTACATCATTTACTTAAGTTACCTTAATCAAACATAAATGCTTCCAATATTATATACATCATTCGGCTAGTACCTTAAGTGACTAAAGTTGTTCATGTCTAAACATGTACATTACTACATTTACTTGGTGACATAGCCTACCTCTTGTACGTGAAGGTTGATGAACAGTTACTGAAAGCCTGTGTTCAATTCTGGAATCTGGGATATTGCTGCTTCACTTTTAATAAAGAAGACATGATGCCTACATTAGGGGAGTACTTAGCCTTTTCAACCTGTGCAAAGTAAAGAAGAACTTGGTTTATGCCAAACCACCTAAAACGAAAACCCACACGCAAAGCTTCAGGCGTTTGCTGGTATGAGTGATGGCTGGGTTAATGGGTTGATACAAAAGAGGGGAGGCACCTTTAATTTCCCTTGGTCAAGCATCAAAAGTATAATTTTGATCCACCCCGACAAGGAAAAGAGGGTTGATCTCCTAGCCATTGCAATTTATGGTTTAGTCATCTTTCTGAGGGTTCTAGGAAACATTTATGTGGCGCTACTTGATTTCCTTGAACAACTGAAGAGAGAAGTCAATCTGATACCAGCCGTACTTGTTAAAACTTTCATTTCCCTCAATGCCTGTCGAAAAGTTGAAGGTGTTCGTTTTGGAGGATGTGCTCCGCTTCTGCAAGTTTGGGTCCTCAGCCATTTCTAGAAGTGCACATTAGCTTTATCAAATGTGTTTTCTCCGAACTTCTCACCTCTTCAGGAATTTTTGGCAAAGGAGTAGCATGTTATTAAGAAGAACAAATGGATTGATATATTCAGGGATCATCGTGATGAAGACATTAGATTAAGGGTTCCTTGGATGGTCACACAAAGCTTTTGTACAAATGTGGAGATTTCAACTTCCTAATGTTGCTAGGTTTGTGGGGAGGAATTGGATGTGCCCCCTTGCTAGTATCTCGTCAGTATGAGTCTCGGCAGTTCATCCCATTCACTATCGGTCTTGGCTCAATAGAATTTGAGTTCCAAGGTGAGTTCAGATAGAAGGTTCAGACAATCAGCGATGCATGGAACCATTGTTATCACATGAAGCTAGAGTCTGATAGTCACTGCATGTAGACCCCGGACTATGACATTTGGAGGCATACGAGAATGAATGACAAAGTCATAACACCTACATCTGGGCAAGCCAAGTCTCTAGAAGAACACTTAAAAGTAGTCCCTACAGAAGCTGACATCTTAAGAGAAGAGTTAAGAAGGGCTAAGCTGGAGATAGAAACCTTATAAGAGCAAAACCAAATAGACAAGTTTGAGTCAGGCCTAGATGTTGAAAATATAAAGGGGAGACATAGCGGGTAGTGAAGTTATATGAAGATCTAGAAAAGAAGTTTGAGATCCAAAGGGTTGACTTCCTCAAGCTCTAGACTACTATTAGGAATGCTAGTCTAAGAAAGACTCCCAAACAGTGGAAGCAAGAAATCGAGCATGTTGTAGGGAGAGAAAAGGAACGAGGAAGGCGCAAGGTCTAGAAATATAGATGGGCCCTTGCTGAAGAAAAGAAGAAGGGTAAGCTAGCAACTAAAAATGGAAATGGCAAACGGGTCCAAGAAAGTGAGATGGAAAGTGTGGCTGCATGGAAAAAGAAAGCCCACGACAACAGGATTCATTTATTTGAATTGCAGAAGTCATATGACCGGACCAGTGCAAAGCTAAAGAAGAGTCAAGCTTGTGTTGATAAGTTGCAAGCCAAAATAGATTATCTGAACCACTCGTTGCACAGACTTCAAAACCATCACACCTATATTGAACTTTAGGCTTGTCTAAGCGAGAATGATACCTTGAAGAAACAGGTTGAAAAAATGGATAACATCATCCAGGAATATAGGACAAAGATCTTGGTCCTTGAAGACATCGCTGAGGGAGGTAATGACTATTGGTTCACTCGTCTTAGGGACATGGCTAAAAGACTCCAAGAACGAGATGAGTTTGACATGACTATAATGACTCAGGTACAAGATATGGCTCGACACGTGATGATACTAGCCACTAAAGCTGTAGCTCTTCGTCAGTACGTCAAGCCAGCAGGAGAAGTGGGACAGAGGCTTATGTGGCTCATTGAAGAAATCAAGGAACTGGGAATTCAAGCTGAAAAATATTTGTAAACAAAACTTGATGTAATAAGGACCATTTTATATCCAATAAAAGAGTTGTTTCTTGAGCAATTGTTTTATGGAATTGATGGCTCTTTGCTTGCATCCATGCATTTGCATTTCATTCTTTGTGTTTAATAGTTTACATTTGTGCATGCATACATGACATAATAAGAATCTAACTTAAATAAAAATAGCAGAAAATCAAAATAGCAAAAACAAACCACAAGTACGGTACTTGGTCTCAAGTCAGAGCAATGGAAGACAGAGGGACAGCCCTAGAAAGCAATCACACGAGTACCCAGGACAGGTTAGACAAACTGGAGACAGATCTGAAGCAACGGATGGAGTTAGTTCACCAAAAGACGATTGGTTCAATTGCAGCCATGTTAGGTTTTAAGGACCCTGATGCAGTGGAAACTGGTGAAGAAGCAAATGTTGTGCCAAAATTTCAGGGGATGGCCTTTGTTCATCCGAACATACAAAGGGAAGCTCAATCATCTAAGGTCAAAATTTCTCCACATGTTGCTGAGGCATCGGCGCAAAATGATAGGAAGATAGGTTATGAGGAAGTCATTGAGGTGCTTGATCTCGATGAAATTGCTGACAAAGTCAAAGCTGAGAAGAAATGGGAGGATCGCTATGAGAATTTGGAAGAAATGATTAAATCTTTCCAAGAATGAGGTATATATGGAGGAATGGATGCCAAGGATTTGAGCTTAGTGACTGATTTGATAGTACAACCAAAGTTCAAAGCTCCTTACTTTGAAAATTACAATGGAACGACATGCCCTGCAGCACATCTGACTATGTATTGTAGGAAGATGTCAATGTATCAGGAGAATAAGCAGCTGCTTATCCATTGCTTCCAAGACAGTCTAGTAGGGTCAGTTGTGCGCCGGTATACGCAGCTAAGTCGAATTAACATCAGATCATGGAAAGATTTGTCCAGAGCCTTTAGTGAGCAGTACAAGCATGTTTCAGACATGGTTCCAACTTGTTTAGTTCTGCAAGGATTAGAGCAAAAGCATCGTGAGAGTTTTCGCCAGTACGTGCAGAGATGGAGGGATGTAGCTGCCCATGTCCAGCCACTATTGTTGGAAAGTGAGATCACCTCGATGTTCGTGGAGATATTAAAGGGATCTTTCTATGATCGTATGCTCAATCATGCCACAAAGAGTTTTGCGGACATGCTTATAAATGGAGAATTGATACTTGCGGCCATGAAAAATGGAGGATTGGACAGTGGGGAAACTAAGAAACCCTACAAAAAGAGAGATAATAAAGTTAATGCTGCTAATGTCTATAATTCCAATTACTCGAAGGGGGTAGTCTTCAACAAACCCAATGTCTTAACCATAGCTCCAGCAGTCACAAGCCCACCGAAGGAAGAACGAAGATATCAAGGGAGCTCGAAACCATATTTTCCTTCTATCTCGATGACATACACAGAATTGTTTGCTGAGTTGATCAAATTCCATATGGTGTTGCCAAGACATGTTCCTCCATTATCACCACCATATCCACAATGGTATGATGAGAAGGCACAATGTGAATATCATGCAGGAGTTAGGGGGCAACCATAAAAAATTGTACTGCATTCAAAAGAGTGGTAGATGACTTGAGAAAGTCAGGGATGTTATCATTCGCTACGTCATAAGATAAGGGAAACCCTCTGCCAAATCATCAGAAGGCAGGTGTGAATGTAATCATAGAGGAGTAGGATAAGGTAGTTAAAGAATGTGTTGCTGAAGTTAGAGCTCCCATGAAGTGGATATGGGCTCAGATGGTGGCAATAGGGATGTTAGAAGAAGAAGCCCATAAACTGAAAATTGAGAAAGAATCATACTGTGAGTACCACATGAGGGAAGGACATGAGATTGATTGTTGCTTAGAATTTAGGTAACTAGTTCAAAACAAGATGAATGAGAAAGAACTTGAGTTCTTTAGAAAAGAATACAATAAATGCACGTAGGACATTTGTACATCTGAAAAGTCGTCTACAAAAAGGGACTACACCGGAATGAAGCCTTTGTCATTAAGGCTAAAACAAGAGTTGGTGAGCCGGCAAGGAGTGTAACCCCTCAGCTCATAATTAAGGCACCAACGTCGTTTCCATACAAGGATAGCAAGCAGGTTCCTTGGAATTACACTTATGAGGTGACGGCCCCATGAGAAACATCTGTTCAAGAGAAAGGAGAATCGGTCAATGAGGTGAGCCATTTCACGAGAAGTGGAAGACTCTATTCCCAATAAATAGCAGAAGATAGAGATGCGGAGCAAAGAAAGGCTACTGCTGAGGAGCCTGAAAAAGAAGATAACAGAGATTTCTTCAAGGAAAAAAATGACAACATATCATGAGCATGTAAAGGAATCAGAGGCTCAAGAGTTCTTGAAGATCTTAAAACACAATGAATACAGCATAGTGGAGCAACTCCACAAGCTTCCAGCTTGAACTTCTATGCTTTCGTTGCTGTTAAGTTCTGAGGGCCACCGTGAGGCCTTGTTAAAGATTTTGAACCGGACGTTCGTATCAAAGGAGATCATAACTGATAAGATGGACATGTTAGTCGGTAACATTACCGTTAACAACTTCATATCGTTCAATGATGAGGAAATACCAGGTGAAGGAACGGGATCGTGCAAGGCTTTACACATCACTACTAGATATAAAGGACATATGTTACAAGGCGTCCTTATTGACAAGGGGTCGGCACTAAGTGTTCTACCACTAGCAACACTGAAGAAACTGCCAATAGATAGTTCTCATATGAGATCTTATCAAAATACGGTTAGAGCATTTGATGGAACTCAGAAGGATATGTTGGGGAAAATCGAGGTGCCTTTGCAAATTGGATCAATGACCTTCGACTTTGAATTTATGGTCATGTATATAAGACCTAGTTATAGCTACTTGCTTGGGCGCCCAAGGATTCACGCAGCAGGAGCGGTCCCATCTACTTTACACCAGAAGCTGAAGTTTGTGATCGATGGTTAATTAATAACTATTGGTGCAGAGGAAGAAATCATTGCATTAGTAACCACTGATGCACCCTTTATCGAGATCGATGAGGGTGCGCTCGAATGTCATTTCAAGATGTTGGAGCTAGTCAATGCAACCTTTGTCACTTAATGGAGCAAGGTGCCAGAACCAGAATTATCAAGCTGTGCAAAGATGCAGGTAAAACAAACGCTTGGGAAAGAAGCTGTTTTTTGCCAGGATTACTACAAGATCGATTTGTATCCTAAAGGATCGGTTTGGTTTGGGCATCAAGCCCAACAAATGGCAAAGAAGGGATAAAATCATAAAGCATCAAGAGAGAAGAATACCAAGATTGAAGAGAGAGGAAATCGAATGGGAACCGATGACTTTCCCTCCCTTGGACCATAACTTTATATCTAGAGGTATGATGGATTTAAATACCTCAGCCAGTGAAGAAGGAAAAGGAGAGAGCACTATATGTGAAGCAGTTGAAAAGCTGAGCATCAATGCTGTGATTAAGGAGGAGGAAAAGAGCCAGTACCTGTCAATGATCTGCCCTTGCTCTGAGCTTGACAATAGGACTACTGAAGAAGTTCTTGTAGTCTTTAAGACATATTCAGAGTAATTCTCAAAACCAACCTCTTTGCTCTAGGCTCGGAGATAATAGGGGATCTTATGTAAAGGGCCTATGTCAAAATTTTAATTTGAAATTCAATAAAAGATGCATTCCCTTAAATCTTGTGTGACAAACTTTCTTTTCATAATTAAACCAAAACTATAAAATTAAAAGCATAAAAAACATTCCATTCATTTTTTTTCTTCTCTTTGTATATATCTTTTGCCTATTCTTTCTTCAGGTCTTCAGATATTATTAGCATAAATGAATTCGAATCTGACTTCAAGGTTGACTTTGAATTGCCTCTATGCTTGGAAGAAATTGGAAATATTGATGATGAGGAAGAATATGATGTACCCAGTGATATGCTCAGAATGGTAGAAGAAGAGAAAAAGCAAATTCTACCACATAAAGAAGAATTGAAATATTAAACCTTGGAACTGAGGAAGAAAAGTGAGAGATAAAGCTTGGTACTACCATCAGGGCCAAAACTAGACAAAGTTTGATCGGGCTCTTGAAATAATTTAAAGATATCTTCGTGTGGTCGTATCATGATATGCCCGATCTAGACACTGACATTGTCATGCATAGGCTCCCTATAAAAGAAGGATGCGACCCGGTAAAACAACAGCTTAGAAGGATGAAGGCTGAAACACTTCTCAAGGTCAGGGGTGAGGCAAAAAAGAAATATGATGTAGGATTCCTCAAGGTAGCTAAGTATCCAGAATGGGTGGCGAATATTGTCCCAGTACCGAAGAATGATGGAAAAGTATGAATGTGTGTTGACTATAGGGACCTTAATAAGGCAAGCCCAAAGGACAATTTCCCACTCCCACATATTGACACTTTAGTTGACAACACAGATGGTCATTCACTTTTTTCTTTCATGGATGGTTTCTTCAGGTATAACCAGATTAAGATGTGCCTAGAAGACATGGAAAAGAAAACTTTTGTGACGTTATAGGGAACTTTTTGCTATAAAGTGATGCCCTTTGGACTTTAGAATGCAGGGGCAACCTATCAAAGGGTCATGTTTACTCTTTTCCATGATTTGATGCATAGAGAAATAGAGGTATACGTCGATGATATGATTGCCAAATCTCGTTCTAAATTTAAAAATAAATAAATAAAAAAGTGAATCGGGTACCCGACACCTAATTTTGTGGGTACCCGAATTTTACGAGTACCCGATAATTACAGGTCGAGACCTAACCGAAAAATTCAATTCCTGAAAGACCGGGTACCCGAGAGTGAACAGCCATATGCAATACATTGAGTTATATTTCCATGAAGAAAATAATTGGCATGCTAAGTAGAAAATTAATGTATGTGACAAATAAATTCGTAGGATTCTTGAAATAATTATAAGGAAAAATTAATAAATTTTAACAATCAATTTATTGCAATAATAGATTAGATGTAGATCAGATTCGGTTATCACATTATTAGGTTTAGGTTCAAGTCGATTTCAATTGAGTTTTCGTCTCGGGACAAATTTTTACACCCATATTTAATGAGTGTCCGTTTATAGATAAACATGTCAGTTTTTTCATGTCTAAGAAGTATACATTGATAAATCATCTCATTAGCTAGTTTCTATGATGAATTGCTACGTTTTACAATGGTGAAAGTTGATAATATACGAATTGAAAAGATAAGCATTGCTAATTTGAATTCAGTCTATAATAATCAAACGTGGACATATTATCATATAATTTTTCATAAGTAGTATATTCGGGGAAAAATCATATACTATATAACTCAATCAATTGGTATTTTGTAATGGTCCTGTTTGGCAATTAGCAGATAGTTGATAGTTTATTACATTAGTTGATAACTGATTGCATTAACTGAAGTAAGGTAGATCTATCCTAGAAAATGAGGAGTCAAGTGCTAAATCGAGGAAATACCTTGTTATCTTCTTAACCTTCTCTTGATTTTGATGTTATTTTGGAGATTTACGTGTATTTGTGCTCATATTGACTATGGTTTAATTTTTTGGAGCTTGATGAACTTGTTTAAACTATTTTCTTATTTTAATATATCTTAGTGTTAGCTTTTTCTTAAGCTTTAACTGTTGGATTTGATTTATATTTTGCATGAGAGTGTTAAAACAAGTCACTGACATCGACAGATGCAGTGACGAGTCAGATTAACGAGTTCTTGCAGTGAAAGTTGTCTGATTGCAATGAAAGTTGGTCCACTCGTTCAAGGGGCCTTACACTCGATTTACAATGAAAGTTGAAGTCAATCTTCCTACCTGAGTCTATAGTTGAAGGTTAAATGGAAGTTAACACTCAAGATGACCAGTACATCGCTGATTAAACCAATCACTAATCCTCGAAATGCACTTGATCTTTCTACCGAGCTGAGCCAAGGAGATCCAGGCTTTATTCTCATTATTCACTATCTTTTATTAATCTTTGTTATTGCTACCACATTAAATCATTTACTCTCCTTTTTATATAACTATTGCAACCACCATTGCACCCATAACTACTACTTTCATAGTATTGTATTGTAGTCACATAAGTATAAACGTATTACACCATCCTCATGGGATCGATATTCAAACAAGATTTCCTTATTTCTATTCTTACATCAATAGTTTAGCTTGCACTAAAAAGTGTGAATTTTCACACCGATCATGTTTTGGCGACATTGTCGGGGATGATGTTATTATGTTCTTATGTTTTTTCTTGCAATTCTGTTTTCTTTATTTAATTTTGTAGTTGTTTCTAATACTTTTACTTTTGTTTTCCTTTTTCTTTTTATTACTTTGTTTAGGTGTTGTATGACCATAAGTGTCACTACATTACTCTTTGTACCTGATTCAGAAGTTGGGAGAACTTTACGAAGATGGATTCGTGAAAATAATGGAATGGCCAGACAACCAAACAACAATGAGGTAATTCCTCATGCTCAAGAAAAGCCACCACTACACCCACCAGCCCATAATAGAACAATCTCAAAGGTTGTTGTTCCCCAGTTGGATGATTTGCAGCCAGGAATTATTTGACCTCCTATTTAGGCTGGGAACTTTGAGTTGAAGCTGGTTAAGTTCCAAATGCTCAACTCCAATGGGCAGTATGCAAGGTTACCACATGAAGACTCTCGAGAGCATCTTCAACCTTTTCTTTTAATTTGTACTTCATTTAGCCAACAAGGCGCTCCTGATGATGTCTTATGAATGCAATTGTTTCCCTATTCATTGCAGGGTAGACCTCACACATGGTTCAAAGGATTACTTGATGGCTTTATCACATCATGGAATGATCTTGCAACATAATTTGTTTTGCGCTTTAATAAACCAGCAATGAATTCGCGCCTAAGGAATGACATTACAACCAACTATCAATTAGATGATGAAACTTTCACACAAAATGCGAGTGATATAAGTCTTTGTTGCAACGATGTCCCAATAACGGCATTCAACAGGAAACTCAGATCGAGATATTTTATAATGGGTTGAATGTAGCCACAAGACATCTTGTTGATAGGTCATCTAATTGTCCCTTACTTGATTGCACCTATAATGTTGTTGTTGGTGTATTGGAACAATTTGCCTAGAATAGTTCGCAATATCCTATCTCAATGGTTGCATCATGCAAAGCTGCACCGGGAGTGTTTGAGCTTGATGATCTATCTTCTTTAAAGGCTCAGATTTCTACTTTGGAGAACAAAATTAAAAATATGGAAGGAACAAGTGAAGTTGCTCCTATCTAGTTAGCTCAACAAACAACCACGCCTGTATTTTCCTCTGAGATTTGTGGAAGAAACCATAGTTTTGAGGATTTTCCACAACATTCAGAAAATGCAAGTTATGTTGGCAACATGCGAGGCAACAACTTGGGTACATTTAACAATGCAACTAATCGATAGCCTTGGAGTAACTCTAATCCTACAGAGAACTAAGGAGCCTTTCGCTCTTGGAATAAGTCTTTTCAAGAAAATTCTAGTGTGTGCCAAGGAAATTTTGGTTACTCCCAACAACAGTTCACGCTGCAGACTCCAATGCAGCCACAATAGAATCGGATGCAACCACAACATCTTGCATCACAATCTCAACAATCACAGTTTGGTATGCAATCACAATATGATGCATCACCTTAGGCCCCATCTCAAATAAGTCATTATGCACCAGATTCAGAAGTTGGGAGAACTTTATGAAGATGGATTCGTGAAAATAATGGAATGGTCATACAACCAAACAATAATGAAGGAATTCCTCATGCTCAAGAAAACCCACCACTACACCCACCAGCCAGAATAGAACAATCTCAAAGGTTGTTGTTCCCCAGTTGGATGATTTGCAACCAGGAATTGTTTGACCTCCTATTCAGGCTGGGAACTTTGAGTTGAAGCTGGTTAAGTTCCAAATGCTCAACTCTAATGGGCAGTATGCAGGGTTACCACATGAAGACTCTCGAGAGCATCTTCAACCTTTTCTTTTAATTTGTACTTCATTTAGCCAACAAGGCGCTCTTAATGATGCTTTATGAATGCAAGTGTTTCCCTATTCATTGCAGGGTATACCTCACACATGGTTCAAAGGATTACTTGATGGCTTTATCACATCATGGAATGATCTTGCACCATAATTTGTTTTGCGCTTTAATACACCAACAATGAATTCGCGCCTAAGGAATAACATTATAGCCAATTATCAATTAGATGATGAAACTCTTCACACAAAATACGAGTGATATAAGTCTTTGCTGTAACGATGTCCCAATCATGGCATTCAATAGGAAACTCAGATCGAGATATTTTATAACGGGTTGAATGTAGCCACAAGACATCTTGTTCATAGGTCGTCTAATTGTCCCTTACTTGATTGCACCTGCAATGTTGTTGTTGGTGTATTGGAACAATTTGCCTAGAATAGTTCGCAATATTCTATCTCAATGGTTGCATCATGCAAAGCTGCACCGGGCTTGATGATCTATCTTTTTTAAAGGCTCAGATTTCTACTTTGGAGAACAAAATTAAAAATATGGAGGGAACAAGTGAAGTTGCTCCTATCTAGTTAGCTCAACAAACAACCACGCCTGCATTTTCCTCTAAGATTTGTGGAAGAAACCATAGTTTTGAGGATTTTCCACAACATTCAAAAAATGCGAGTTATGTTGGCAACATGCGAGGCAACAACTTGGGTACATTTAACAATGCAACTAATCGATAGCCTTGGAGTAACTCTAATCCTACAGAGAACCAAGGAGCCTTTCGCTCTTGGAATAAGTCTTTTCAAGAAAATTCTAGTGTGTGCCAAGGAAATTTTGGTTACTCCCAGCAACAGTTCACGCTGCAGACTCCAATGCAGCCACAATAGAATCAGATGCAACCACAACATCTTGCATCACAGTCTCAACAATCACAGTTTGGTATGCAATCACAATATGATGCATCATCTTAGGCCCCATCTCAGATAAGTCATTATGCCCCATCAAGTATATTTGATCCATTTGCTCTTCTAGAATAAATGATGCGTGATCACTTATCTCGTACTGAAGCGATAGTGCAAGGTCACTATTCAGTAATACGCACTTAGAAGCTCAATTGGGATAGTTAGCTACTGATACAAATTCTAGATAGCTAGGTACATTACCTAGCAACACGAAAAGTCCGGTGAACAAGGGTAAGAGCAATGCAAGGCTGTTACTTACGCACTGGCAAACAAACTACTTTACTTTACAAGACACTTATTTTCAGATCCATCGTGACTTAGAGTCTCGTCTTCTCTTGAAGAATGGGAAAGGACGCTTCAGAAGGTCCTTGACAAGCATTCAACCATTTGAGTCATTATGTGACTCCATACACTCAAGCATTCAATTCAAAACATTAAGACTGATGCTGCCTGGCAACATGTGCACTACTTGCTTAAATGTTCTTATCTTTTATTCCGCACGTCAGAATTTTGAACCGTTTACACCGTTAGAAAGATAACTTAATTGTCCTTCTAACCATATAGGCCTTGCATTTTTGTTCATAGTGAATTAATATAGTTTTTTTATTTAAACACACACCAAATTATGCCACATGATAGTTTGCACTATCCTTATAGATTAATCTCTACAAACTGTTTTATAACTCAAAATTCGATTCCGTTTGTTGTATACGAAACTAGACATACTCATGACTCTGTACATATAAGATTTACTCCCTAATTTTGTCTATGTGATTTTCTACAAATTTTTAAACTCACTGCCCAAAACAGAGTCTTCTGGACAGCTTTCTTTTAGCTAGATTCTAGCTTCATTAATCACTTAGACAAGGATTCTAACATGATTGTTGAACATATATACTCATTCATACATATCTAAGTTGGTCCAATTATGTGTCAAACCTATAAAAACGGGGCAATTGAGCAATATTTTCGAATTGTTTCAATAAGACATCATCTCCCTAGAATTTCCAGCAATAGAATTTCAATTCACATATCAATCAACCATTCAGATTATCTTCTAAGTTTTTCCAGCAACTAACACAACAATTCACCATCAATTTGGTTAATGACAACATCAATTTCAAAGGCCATTCGATTCTTATGTGTTCTTACCTGACATATATACCAATTGATTCAATATAAGAACACATACAAAACTCTTAATCAATTCCCAATTTCCAGCAATCAATCTAACATTTATCAAGCCAAACAAGTTGTATTAATCACAAAATCAAAGAGGAATTCATGAACAGTAAATATTACCTTAAAATTAAACACAATTCCAAAGCTTGAATCCATGAACATGGAGTTTTCTCACTCCATTCCTTTCTCTCTTCTTTGTTCATCTATTCGGCCATTAGGGTGAAGATGACAATGGATTCATCAATTAACTCCTCCCAAAATGACTAATTTGCCCTTGATTATCCACTAATTAATGACATGTGTAGGGGCATTTAGGAATATAGCAATTTAGCATGCATTCCTTCATTTTGTTGTTTGTTTCGGCTTGGTCACTTATACATTAGGTTACCACTTTTTCATTTATAGCATTCTAGTCCTTATTAACTAGACCTAGTTCCTTACTTTCAATCAATTATGGATTAAATGAAGGCATTGTAGTAACTTCCTTTATACTAGTTTTGAGGATATTACAATTTTACTCCTCTGCCGTTAAAGAATCGAAAGATCTCTTAGCTCTATTGCACCAAACTTCTACGATGAAGGATGCAATGAGCCTCGCTCAGTTACATGAGCAACCAATTAAGTTGGTAAAAGGAACGAGTCAACCTTCGTTAAGTAATTCTATACCCATTTTATCTACTCCCAAAATAGCGTTTTCTGTGAGAATAGAAGGGCAAATAATGTTTCTCAATTGTTCGATGAAATGTCAAAAAGAAGAGACGATGTATTCCATTCGATCAAAGATGTTACGAGAGATTATTCCTTGCTTAATCATGTCCATTTGGTTGAATCTTCTACATTGGTTTTGATGGAAATTCAAGGTTTGCCTTTGTCGATTCAAGCTGCTATGTTCAGTCACTTGAAGCAACACTTCGGTACAAGGACTTTGTTATTGTTGCGATGAAAAATACAATTTTGATCTCTTGCACAAATATACTTCTCTGATATTTTGTGTGACGATGATCCCGACCCTCCTCCGGTTCGTCCTTCACCTGATCTGTCGGTGAGCATCAATGAATTTGGTACTTCCCTGTTATTTTTGTGTGACGACAATCCTGATCCTCCTTCGATTCCTCCTTCTACAAATCCTTTGGTGAGCATAAATGAATTTAGTACTTCCCTGTTATTTTTGTGTGGCGACAATCCCAATCTTCCTCTGATTCCTCCTCCGTTTGATCCTTTGATGAGCATCAATGAATTTGGAGTTGGCACTTGGCCCATGGTGAACATTCCAATTTACTCAGCAATTTCCTATAATGCATTGGCTGAAGATTCTTTCATACAAATATTGCATTTCAGTGACCTTATTCATGGTACGCTAGTGCAAGTGTTGTTGGATGGGGATAATACCTATAGTTTTTGGTCACACTAGCATATTAAAAAAATTAACGATGTTAAAATATCCTATGCGAGTCAAATAAGCACAACGAGGATACTTGAGTAGAAATTTTAAATAAGGTAAAATACGTTAATCATCACTAAACTTTGTTCTTTAATCTATTTTGGTCACAAAAGTTTCAAATTGTTCAATTTACTCATTGGACTTTATACATTAAGTTTTCTCACCACTCCTCCATTAACCCTTTAACACCATTATGACATGGGATAAAAATATAATAAAAATTGGTGGGTAAATCAAGGATAGGGTATTGATATCTAAACAATACTCAGGCCTCATCCAATGATACTCGAGGAGAGATTTCGAATACGAGTGTACGTTCCTGAGGCTGTGTGACACCGGGCCTCACTAAGAGTGTATGTTCCCTAGGTTGTGTGACATCGAGCCTCACTCTAGGTTTGTTTGGTATGATGCATACGTGCTTTGTGAGATTGATGCATCCTTGTTGTTTTGATGTGTTTAGGCGGCTAGAAGTAGCGCCAATGTTTATATTGTCATGATATCATTTTTAGCTAGATGCTCATATTTATGATTTGCATGAAGCATGGTTGAGTGGAAGTGTATCCACTGAGCTTCGTTAGCTAAACATTCAAAATTGTTGTTTCCGTTCGCATGTTAGTAGGTTGGCGTGCATTGTGGAGCACCATTAGAATAAGGCTTCAGCATCAACTTGTGTCCGAGTACAATACTTAGATTATATTGGGCTATGTATTCGTAGGACCCTATGTTTGTATTGTAACTCTATTTTGAATTTTAAATCGTGAGTCGAATGCTTTTAATTATGTATTTTAAATGGAGCTCACATGTAACATTTTCAAATACTTATTTATGTTGAAACATTTGAACCTAATAAATTTTATGAAAATGGAGGTGGTTGAGCTAAACCAGGTTGAAAATTTTATAGTATTGTTTTAGGCTTGAAGCCTAAATGTGACATCCGAGTCGAAAGTATTACAAATTACTGATGTAGCAGTTATAAAAAAACTTTTTACTTCGTACAATTATAATTTATTATCATTTATAGCTACCAAATTTGTACTTATCAGTAAAATTAAACAAAAATAAAGAGAAAGAGCAAGATTTTTAAATAAAAAATAATATCGGACTTAATTTCACAAAAATAAAATATAAAAACCAAAATTCAAAATAATGGAAACATATGAGTATTTATAAATTCAACTCATGATTTTTTTTTGGTAAAGAATTGAACTCATGAAATTTTAAAACCCCGTAGATGTAATCATGCAATCCCCTCCCAACAAAAGACGAATAAAAACCGAAAAGGGATGATATAATTTATTTCACCATTGTTACTGCCATGTGGTTACTCACCATTGTTGGATCTTGGATCCGGATCCAACGTACAGCCAAAAGTTTCTACTAGAAATAGGTAACTGGATATTCATATTCATCCAAAAACTAAATTTTATTTATAAACCAGAATAGACAGTACATGTAGAAAAAAGTAAAACATGAAAAATCTAAAGGAAACATAGTGCTAGTTACAGGAAAGAATAACAAATCAAAATGGTATCAGAATGCTGGAAAGAAATGATGGCATTGCTTTCCCAACTCCAATCTGCAGCCCTGTATGTTCCCCTGCTTTCCCATTAAACAACAAATGTCATGTAATGGAAACTGGGGAGCTCAAAGTAATTCAATCAAATGTCTCAGCTCATCAAGTTTCCACCTCTATCTGATAGATTCATTAAAACTAATCCAAAAAAGAGAGGAAAATGCAAAAACTCAAAAGAGTCTCAAATAACAATACTACATAGCTCACACTCTGATGGCAAATCAAAGCAACTTTTTAAGGAGGAGGCTGGTGTCGCTGGAGTTGGACTATTGTTGTTGCTGCCACCGCCGCCGCCATTGTTTTCCCATGGCCTTACGGTGAATAACACCACAAACAAGATGATGACCAGCAAAATTATGATAGCATAACAAGTCCATTTCCGGGTGTTTTTCTGGTAATTCCTAGCTGTTTGCAGCCGCTCAGTCCCACCTCTCACAAATGAATTAGCTCGGTTCACTTGGCTCTCAATGTCATCCAATTGCTCACCTTGAGCCTGAACCAGCACTGCCATGTCTAAGAAAACTTGGTGCAACTCCTTTAGATGCCTCTCCAAATCCTTCACAGCATCATGCCTTTCTTGGATCTCATTGATTGTGTCCAAAAGTCTTCCTCTTCCTTGTTCTTGAATAGCTTTCTGCAAGAATGTCTCGCTCTCCCTGCAAAATGTTAACACAAAACAAGTTCCCAAATGTTGTTCATATTTTTCTTGCACCAGAAACACAGTACAGCTTTCTCAAACACCCCATGATTTCGTTTTTACTTCTTATTCTATACATAAAGATAAGAATACTATTTCTAGAACAAGAATTCAGCAAAGTTTCACCTTTCGGCAATTGGAATGTTTTATAATCATGATTTCAAGTTTCAATTCAATCTATATATATACATATGACAAATTTCTAGATTACACCCAAATTTTCCATATAACTAGTAATCACTTATCAATTAACCAAATTAACTCTTTAAAATCTGTCAGAATCTTGTAAAGAATATAATGAACTTTATTGCATAAAAAAGGTAAATCTCTGACCTGTTGAAATCAAAAGATCGAGAGTCTTCTCATCAGGGTTTTCTCCGGTAACTGTAAAATATCTTCTCTGAACAGTTTCTCTATACTCAGACGAGATCCTCTCTCTCAATTCATTGAAACTTTCCATAGAGTCCTTCAGCTTCTTTCTCAACCCGTTCACAACCGAAGTCCTCGTCCGGTCCGAGGAAGATCCCGGTCCACAGCCAGGCAAGCTCCTATTAGCCGCGTTGGACCGGTCAAGCGCTTCCAGCCTAACCTTAACGAGCTTGGCCTTTTTCAACGCCATGGCTACGTCCCCGTCCATCGTGGCTCTCAAATCCCCCACAGCTTTCGCGTTGTGCAACGTCTTGCTCTGCTCGTGAGATGATGAGAGGTTTTCGTTTAGCCACTCGAGCTCCTTCAGCTCGTCCTTGATGGACTCGACATCGTCAAAGAACTTGTCGAGGTTGACACCGCGGGTGGAAGACGATTCCGACATCTGGACTGCGTGGTGGTGATCGGGGGAAGCTTCTTCGCTTCGGAAGCGAGAGAAAGAACTGGAGAACAGATAGTTCATATTTGATTTCCTTATTAAAATCTCTTGAATGCTTTAAAAGCGTTGGTAGGACCAGAAGGAAATGATATTAATATAGGGTGGAGGTGTTTGGTGTGTATCAAATAATAGGAACCAATTTTGATCAGAAAATAGACTTTTCAAGAGATTAAGAGATATGGGTACCGCAGATTGAAAGAAAAAAGTGGGTACAAAAGTTGAAAAAACAAAGATTTTAGAAGTGGGTCTGGGTTCTAACTTCTAAGGAAGGTGGGAAATTTCAACTAAAAGGATTGGACAAGTCAAATCACAAATGGACAAGGAGATGATTTCCTAGAAATGCAATTTCATTTTGGGTAATTGTCGATGATTGCTCTAACAGGGAATGAATTGGAAAGAGAAAGAGGAAACATCTTGGAAGGTGGAAGCAGGGAAATGGTCAAAGACGGACAGAAACTTAACCGAGTAACATTGTTTTCGTTCGATAAATTGAATGTTGCTTCGATGTGAGAAATAATTATAATATGGAAAACGCGTGCGGAAATTTTTGAGAATTCGATTGTTTTAATTAGAGAAAAAATTTAAGACACGTTTGTTGTTAAATTTATAATTGAATAATTAAATTATTATTTTTATAATAAAATTGATATGTTTATTTTTAAACTTATAATTGAATGTTTGAATTGTTAGTTTTAAAAGAACAATGATTTGTTTGTTACTAAATCTATAATTAAGTAACTTTGTGCTATACTTTACCTTCATCATCATCATTATTAAGGGTGCTTACTGAGCGAATCAATCGCGAGTTGAATAGTACTCGACTCGTGCTCGTTAAAAATTCTCGTTGCTTGTTAAACTTGATAAAATTTTGCTCAACTCTGCTTATTAAAAAATTTTGTTGCTCGACTCAACTCGTTGCTCATTAAGCTTGCCAAGACTTTTACATTTTTTAAATATATGTAAAATCTAGTTATACTATTAGAGCTTAATATAAACATAGGAATTAAAAAAAAACGTAAGGACTGAAAAAATTCTCGTTGCTTGATAAAATTTTGCTCAACTCGTGCTCATTAAAAAATTTTGTTGCTCGACTCAACTCGTTACTCATTAAGCTTGCCAAGACTTTTACCTTTTTTAAATATATGTAAAATCTAGTGATACTATTAGAGCTTAATATAAACATAGAAATTAAAAAAAAAACGTAAGGACTGAAGAGATAAATAAAAACATGTCATGAGCGAGTTAAAGATAAAGTCGATATTTGAGTGTGAGACTTTTTTTAGTTTCTCAACAATCTTCAATGAACAACAGAAGAGAGTATACCTTAGAAATTTCAGAGTTTTAACTTTCAATCATATTTTTGTATATGAAAAGTGAAAATTGAAGACTTTCTCATCCTCTACTTTTACAGATAAAGTAATAATAAAAGAAAAATAAAAAAAATTAATAAAGAAAAAGTTATTTTATTATAATTTAATTCCTTTATAATACAAATTAACTTTTTTACTTTAACTTTTTAAATTTTTAATTAGTATTTAAATTTTTTGGAATATAATTTTTAATGTATCAACCAAAAAAATCATAAAAGAATTTATAAAAAAAAGGAGCTGCTCACAAACTTATCAAGTGGATTTGATAAAATTTCGAATCGAACGTTAATCAAGTTTTAACCGAGTCGAGCTCGAGTTGTTTACGAGTTGCCTACCTCAATAAGCAAGCTTAATTATTACCATGAATTCATGAATTGGAGATGAAAGATACAAAACATTAGGCTTCCCTGTTACAACCAGGAAAAACTAAAAAAAAAAAAGCACAAGAATTCAATACAGCCATAATTACAACTCCGGCATGCTCGCCCCCGACAACGTAGGCCATGTCGTAAAAGGGCCAAAAAGAAAAATGCCTTAAGCACCAAAAGCCGAGCGAGAAGCAATTGAGCCATCCAATATGATCTCTCGGGTAAATCGGTTCAATATTGTGATTGGAAAAAATATTTTGAAAAATATAATATTTTTAAATTATTTTCGAATTTATTGTACTTTCTACAGTATTTTTTAAGGTGTGATAGCTTTCAATCTGACCTCATCAAAAATTAAAAAAAAAAACATGAAAGCTAATTGCTTCAGTCCGACCTTATGGAACAGAAAATAAAAAAATTTATGAAAGCAACTAGCTTTCAATCCGACCTCATAGAACAAAAAATAAAAAAAAATATGAAAGCAAATTGCTTTCAATCCGAGCTCATGGAACAAAATAATAAAAAAAATAATAATTTGAAGTCTTGTTGCTTGCAATCCGACCTCATGCTTGTGGCAAGGGCATGACAGACGCATCAATGTGCAGGGGCGACAGACTTAATTTCAGTCTGAAAAAAATTGGAACGGTGCACTGCCATTCTTGAAAATATAAATGGCTCACTGATCAAGAAATAATGGTCTGGCAACCTGCATATAATTTCACATGCATGGCAGACCTAAGTAAGACTGAAAAAATTGAAAGAGGTATTAAAAGTATTTTATAAATATTTTAAATTGTGTAGGGATATTAAATTTGAATTTTGAATGTTTTATTAAATAGACTGTAGGGGTAAATAACGAGAAAAAAATTGTATTGTTTTGTGTGTTGTATTTTTTATGTTAAATATGTAAGTTGAAAGGTAAAATATGTAAGAAAGTCTGAAAAAAATTGGGTGAAGAAGAAGAGAAAAGAAGAGAGAGAAATTTTGAAGAAATTTATAGTAAGTTGATTTTTACATTTTCTTTTGAATGTGTATATTGTTTGTTTATTTGTATTTTAGAATATTTAGGGGGGAAATTCGTAGCGATATATTACTACATTATGATAGTTTTGATTTCTATATTTTGATTTGAAAATGTAATTGTTTTTGAACGCGCAAAGACAATGAGCAACATTTTTATGGGCGTTATCCATTACGATGGAGAAATTGTGAAAACTGATATCGGTGTCGTATTTGAATCGAAAAATACTAGAAAGATGATGTTTTCAAAAACATTTCCTTTTGAGATCTGAAGCATGGCATAGAAAAAAATAGGAGCTGAGATTGTTCGTTTGCGGTACCGGTGGAAGACATGTGATGATCATGTCAGATATTCTGTAATAGCTCTTAACAATGATAGTAATGTTCGAATCATGATTGCAGAGCATGATTCAACATGTATTTGAAGTGTTGCATTACATGCTGAGTTGCGTGGGAGATACAATGTTCTGAGCTCATCCAGAAATGTATATAGAAGTTCTTCTCAAATGGGTTTCGACAGTGCAGTTGGCGACCAACCTTATAGGTTTGGAGACAGCTTTGTTGTGCTATTGGAAAGTGGGACATCGAGCGCATTTTATCCATATGCCTGGCCTTCGATGTTTCAGACTGTTGAGCTGACTGTTGAGCCGACGGTTGATCCAAGTGTTGGCATTGACATTGAAAATCTCCAAGGTTGTCAGTTTCATCAGAAATGTCTTTTCAATTGTTGCATTGGGCATAATAGTTTTTCAGAAATTTTTTAGGGAAATCGTTCCGAACCTGCTTTTAAAGTACCGAAACCCTCAAGAGAAACTGAAATTTGGAACTATACTTCATTGATTTTCAGTTCATTTATCATGAACATTGTTCTGAACCATTATAAAGAGAACTGAAACATATATAAATATAGAGAATTTAAAAAGCGGCCCATATCCCCTAAAAAATCACAAACATTAAAACATAAATCCTAAAGCAAAACCCATAAGACCCTAAAAATTAATCTTAGAAAGATGTAAATCACAACATGTTTGTTACTCTTACCATTTTTTATTTTGATTGTGTGCGGTTTAGGGTAAAATCTGTAACTTAGGAAATTATATGAACACAAATAGCACCAGATTGAAACTATTAGGGTAAAAATTAAATCTTAGGAACTAAATAATATTATAAGAATGTTAATGTTTGTGAGAATTAACAAGTATAATGTGCGGTGAAGAAATATTTGGGGTTTAAATAGAGTATAATAAAACGATGAGTATCTCCAATGTTTGTGGACAAAGCTAAAAAATTACATATTTTAGTATCTATTTCAGTTAAAATTTTGCTATATAGGTAGCGAAATGCAATTTCCTGGGGTGGAAACTATTTAAAACTTGTGATTCCCAATATAAAAGAGTTTTTTCAATGTTATTTTCGAATCTCTGTAACCCGTTCCGATACGTCATTAACATATAAGTATTTTCAATTGTTGCATTGGACAGAACATTTTGCAGATAATTGAATTGAGTAAGCAGTTCCCAAGCCGGTTATCAAATTCTAAAACCAAGCATATGAACTAAAACTTATATTAAACTTTAATGATTTTGCATTTATTTATCATGAACATTGTTCCGAAACATTTTCCAGGGGTTTAACACTGGTTTAACTATAGGAATTGTAAAAGTAGGACCATATCCCATTGAAAATCATTTTTCTATTCGAAAAAAAAATCTTAAACCCTAGGTTCAATATTTCATTTTCTAATATAAATAGGCAATAGTTTCATACCCTACTCGGCTATTGTTTCCTTCCTACTTTTCGTCTCTTGTAGACAGAATTATTGTAGCGACCCTTTTTTTGGAAGGACAATCGTGTGGATCGTAACTAAATTTGGCGTTATGAATTATCCCCTAAATTATTGAAAACCTTTTAAAAAATGGGGATTTCTTTTGAAAACCTTAATTTTTTGAAAATGATAAAAACTTGGAGTCGCCACCGGCCACTTGGGTAAGGTAGGCCGAACACCATAAGAAACCAGATATTCGTTGTGAAAGAGTCGAGGAGTTGGTTACGCGTGGGGAAGGATTAGCACCCCCATCACGCCCGGAAATCGGTACCAAAATATTTGTTTCTTTTAAAAGGATGAAAATCATTGAAATTTATATTGAATTTAACTTGGAGTTCTTAAATGAAAATTAACCTTGATTGCACGGGCTTTATTGAATTGGTGGATTCAAATTAATTGGACACTTAATTAATAAGGTTGACAATATATCAGACCATAGATTAAACCGACATCAAATAAGTCCGACTGCCGTGTTAATTTATGGTTCAACTTCCGTACGTCACCTTTTTGCATGATGCAAGCATTTAAGTATGATGTGATGATTTTGTCAATTCTTAATCCATTTACCTCAGGATGGTAAGGATTAATCCGAATATTTGGTCAACATCCTTTAAGCTCAGACTGTTACGAAGCAAATATTGGAATTAATATGTACCTCCTTTTTACGATTTAGATTAATTAAGAATGCAATTAAGATTAAAGGTTACATGAATGGCAATTAAAGCATGATAATCAAAGGCACAAATATAAACACACATAAGGAAGGCTCAACTTATTAGAAAGCCCAATTAGTGATCTATTCATTAACTAGATGATTGTAATACTTAACCCAAAATTAATTAGCCCCAAAAGATTAGAGACCCTAAATTATGGTGATTAATTTGTAATTTAATGTCAATCTAAACTTAAAATTGATTTATCATAAAAGTAATTAAGAAATGTCCAATTAATTTAATGAATTTGACATTTACCCCAATAAGCTAAGGGTAAATTTAAATTCACTAAATTAATTCGAACCCTAATCTAACTAAGGCTCTAAAAAAACCTAGAACTAATTTAATTAACTTGAGGATCGTGCCCCTATGAGACGAGCACACGATCTAAATTAATTAGGTTAATTCCCTTAGTCTAGTCAAAAGCCCAAAAGAACTAATAGCTAAGCCCAACGATCTAAAGCCCAAAATTACCAAAAATAAGGCCTAAGGCCCAAAAGCCTAAAACCAAGCCCAAGAATCTAGTGCTAGGCCTAAAGCCCAAATTAAAACTATCTAAAGGCCCAAAAAACATATACATTAAGACATATTATATTAAAATTATATCACATATTAAAAACATATTATTTTAAGGAAATTATATATGTTATACTTTCGTAAAATTACATATATTATCTTTTAGAAGATTATATTCTATATTTAAAGAAAACTATACATGTACATTAACCTTTAAGAAACTATATATTCAAAGAAACATTAATATATATTATAAAAAATACATTGTATATTAAGGACTATGTCTTATATATTTTACAATAAATATGTTACATATTTTAAAAAGGCTATATATTATACTTTGAGAAATTGTATGTATTGCATAATATAAACTTTATCTTATTTTATAAACTATAAAAAGGCTACATTAAGTAGTACTTAAAAACTATATATTATATGTCAAGTATATATATATATTACATTTAAAAAAAAACTATTATTTACTTAAAAGCACAAACATTATATGTCACAAAACATATACATATTTTACATTTTACAAACTTTATTTTGTACTAAAAACATATCTATTATAAGTTGATAATATATACATATATTTTATATTTTTACAAATTTCTACTTTATATCTACAAAATATATATTAGTCATAAAAATTATATATATTACATTTTAAGGTTTCTATCTTATACTAAAGTTATGTGCATATTTAATCCCTAATATATGCTATTCGAACTAATTTTCACCCACAAAATAACAATCACAAACAAGCAATATTAACACAAGAATTAAACTGAAATTTACGGGAAATAAATGTGCAAGATTTAAATTAAAAAAGAATGAATAAAAAAATTTAATTTAAAACTGGAAAAAGGGCCAAATTGTGAAGAAACAAAATATAGGGACAAAATTAAATAAAAAACGAGGACATAATTGAAAATTTCAGAAAAATGTGAAGGACCCGAGGAGTAATTTACAAAGGCGGAATGACTCTCCATCATAATTATCCCACACGGAGGGACTAATACTGTAATTGGACCATGCGGAAGGACTACGGGCATATTTATTTTAGGGCGGAAGGATTTATGTTGCAAATATCCCATTTTTAAAATATTATAACTCTATAAATATCCCCCTTAGCCAAATTCAACCCTCCTTTTGCCAAATTGTTTTATAACAGTCCCCAAAAACCTCTGGAATTCTAGGATTATACCCAGATTCTGGCCGGTAGCTACCGTGTCGGCCGTCGCTCGGCGGCTGCCGCTCGGTAATAAAATTCTCTACCCCAACTACCAACTGAAAATTGCAACTAGACTTTACAGATTTTCAGTTTACTAATCACTCCCAAAGGTTTGAAACATTTTAAATAGTCCCGGAACCGGTATACATTTACAAACTCTACAAGTAATAAAGCCTACAGTGAATTTGTGGCCTACATGGAAAATATTTTTCAATTGTAGAATATGAACTATTTAATGCTTGAAATTTATCTCATACACTAAGCTAAATACTAAACCCTAAACCAGAAAAAGAAATTTATCTCATCCACTAACTATTAACTTCACCATAAACTTAATCCAAAACACGATAATTATAAACCCTAAATCTTAAATCTTAAACCCTAAAATAATAAAAATTCATCTCGTAAAGTAATAACTGTAGACAACACCATAAACCCTAACTCAATAACAGCTATACCTAATTCCTAAACAAAAAAACCTTAATGCCGTTAAATTTAATTTCATAAACCATCAACTCAACAGACAGGGTGAGTATTTGAAGTTGCCAATGCTAGCTGTAATGTGGCAGAATATGGACTATATAATGCTTGAAATTTATCTCGTACACTAAGGTAAACAGTAAACCCTAAATCATAAAAAATAATCTCATAATCCACTAACTATCAACTTCAACATAAACTTAAACCCAATCACGATAATTGTAATCCCTATATCGTAAATCTTAAACCTCACAGCAGTAAAATTACATCTTGTAAAGTAATAGCCGTGGATAACACCATGAACCCTAATGAAGTAACAATAAGACCTAAATCTTAAACCAAACAAAACCTTAAAGCCGTTAAATTTAATCTCATAAACCATCAACTCAATAGATAGAGTGAGTAGTTGAGGCAGCCAATGGTAGTCGTACGATCGCAGAATATTATTATACTAGTTAATGTTTGAAGTTTTATCTTATACACTAAGCTGAACACTAAATCGTAAACCATACAAAATAATCTCACAATCCACTAACTATTAACTTCACCATAAACCTAATCCGAGACACGATCATTGTAAACCCTAAATTATAAATCTTAAACCCTACATTAATAAAATTCATCTCGTAAAGTAATAAATGTAGACAACACCGTAAACCCTAATGCAGTTACAATAAGGCCTAAATCCTAAAGAAAAAAACCCTTAAAGCTGTTAAATTTTATGTCATAAAACAACAACTCAACAGAAAGGGTGAGTAGTTGAGGCGGCCAATGCTTGTCGTACTGTGGCAGAATATTATACTAGTTAATGCTTGAAATTTATCTCATAATAAGCTGAACACTAAACCCTAAACCATATAATATAATCTCATAATCCACTAACTGTTAACTTCACTATAAACCTAATTCGAGACACGATCATTGTAAATCCTAAATTATAAATATTAAACCCTAATGCAATAAAAATTCATCTCGTAAAGTAATAAACGTAGACAACACCATAAACCCTAACACAATAACAGTAAGACCTAAATCCTAAAGAAAAAAAAACCCTTAAAGTCATTAAATTTTATGTTATAAACCAACAAATCTAAAGACATGGGGGCATTTCTAACATGCGGCAAGGTGCATCCTAAATCTTAAACCAAAACCCGTGAACCCTTTCATGAAAACCATGAGGTTCAAATATAGAAATTCCTAGTTTTGTAAGATTTGATCGGTTAGTTTAAAAGTGAATAATGTAGTATATAAAGGAAAGTGTACAAAGTATTTCATGAAGAGATTCCATTTTGCCCTAAATTTCATAAAAATATAAGTTCTCATTCCCACCGTTAATATTCCTTCATAAGAACAACTCATTTATGAAAATTATTTATTTCCTAACTTTAAATTGTTTAATATTAATATTTCCAAATTTCAGAACACAACATAGAACAAAGTAAACAAAATCTTTACATTATTTCATATTTAAAAATTTCTTCCTCATATTATTAATTTGCAAACTAGCTGGTCAACGAGAAATTATTATATCAAGGGTACTTCAAAGCACTTTAAACCCCAGACAAGTATTAAAGGTTTGTGTATACGGTTCTGACCTTATCACGTTAAACCGAAACTAATCCTCGAAATTTATCCTAATGTTTACACTTAAAAATTTGGTTGAGAAGATTGGAAACATACGTCCATTGTTTACAAAATGGTGACATTAGCAACGACAAATAAAAAAGTTGTTGTATCGAAAATTTAACAAACGCATCCATATATTAAAAAATTAAACATTAGAAGATATGGCCAATACATAAACATTTCAACCCATAATCTTCCTCGCATACTTTGCAAAGCGGTGGGGATTCCTCTTGCAAATCAGAGCAACATCCTCACACTCAGGGTGAGGAGCGTCTGTGTTTGGAGTACACAGCAAAACCAGTATAGCCTTAACAATGTCCACAAGTCTGATACAAGGGATCCAACTTTCACGCTGCAGGATGGCCAGCCTAATGGCTCCAGACTCAGTAATGTTTGGGTGGAATAGATCGCCATCAAATGTAACAACAATTTAGAAAAACATAAAATAGTTATCCATTAATTGCGTTAGTGTAAAAAAATTGGCCAAGATAAAACTTCAATCTTGGCAGGATAATTAGCCTAAGAGGAGACTGAGGATACTGAGGTGGGAAGATATTGGAAACGTCAAATTCATGCCCTTCGTAAGGGCTGGCAACAAGTGTAGCCATTCGAAGTCGATAACGATGCGAAGATCCATCAACATTTTCTGTTACTCCATTAAAATATTGATAATTACAATCTTTATGAAAAAGGTACCATAAAATAAAAGAAGAACGTAACCTACATAGGGTTGTTTACTATAAAGAAGATAAGGGGATACTTCAGGAACCTGACAGACATCATTATGCAAATGCCTTTGAATAACAACAAGCACCCACGCGGACATGTTTATGCGAGATTTCAGTTTAATATGGGGTAGAAGATGGATGCAAAACACAAAGTGGCAATATTTATAGGGAAATTGTGCATGTTCATATTTCAACCCTAGCGATTAAAAATATTTGTAACATCATAAAAATTGACCTAGAAGTATGTTATTAGTTAGATTGCTAAATTAATCATTTTAAGGTGCCACTTGATAAATTTATTAAGTGAATTATTGAATAAATAAAATATAGATTTGACTTAGGAGTTTGCTACAAATTGACTTCTAACTAAATTGTTGCAAACTTGTCACCTACATGATTAAATAAGTGAATTAGGAATCAATTAGAAGCAAAGAAGAATTGGATGGCCATATAGAAAAGGACTAAAATGATTAACATGGTAAAATTAGAGTTTGCATGCTAAATAATTATGAATCCAAGGATTTGTACACATGGCAAAACAAGACATGGGGGAGGAGTTTGGCTATCATGGAGAGATAGCTCCAAGCTATCTTCTTCGTCCTGAAGGAACCGATTCAAAAAAAAGAGAAGATAACTTAAGAGAAAAATAAGTGGTTTCCATGAAATTTTAGAGGAATTGAGTTTAAATCCTTAGGTGTGATCGATCTTTCAGGGAGAAGGGAAAGCATTCTTTTCTCCTTCTTGTTTTAGAACTTAATTTAAGGATTATCATGTGAATCTCTCATTTATTCTAAGTATAGATGCTTGGTTAGAGAAAGAGTTAAGTTCATTTTAAGAATTTTCCTTGGACCTTTGAATGTTGTATGCATTTATGAATGAATTATGTGTGTATTGAAATTGGTCATGTTGTTAATTTTGAGATTAAGAATCACTTCTTGCTATAAATTCCCTTAGAAGGACTGTTCTTAATGTGTAAAAATGATTATAAGTGCAAATGCCATGTTTTGAGTATACATGACCTATGATGGTCTGTTTTGAACATGTGTATATAAGTATATATTTGAATTAGGATTGTTTTGAGCATATAGAAATTGTATGGATTGTTTAAAACATGTGTATGTAAGTAAATAGGTGATTTGGGGCTGTTTTGCACACGTGGGAATTTATTTGGACTGATTTGGTGTAATAAAAACAGGGGAGACTATATATATAAGCTTTCGGGACTGTTTTGACATATATAAAAAAATATATATACGAGTGTTTGGGCTGTTATATATATATACATAAGCTTTAATGACTGTTTTTGATACATAAAATATGTATATAAATGTTTTAGGCTGTTTTACATAAATAAAAAGTATAAGGACTGTTTTGTTGTAAAATTGAGCATTGTGGACTGCTGTGTATGATATTATGTGTATACATGTATATTGAGCTGATTTATATACGTACAAATAAGAGTAAGGGCTGTCTTAGTAATCTAAAAACAGGGGAAATGCCTTACAATAATATATGTAGACTGTTTTGAATGTATAAGAAAGTATGCAGACTGTTTCGAGTAATAAAATGTATATATATGTAAACTGAATTGTATTGTAAACATGTGTATGTATGCTGCCCTGATTTGAATAATTAAACAAGAGAAATGATTTAAGAATGCATAGAGGGGCTGATTTGCAAGTTAGGGATTGTTTTTCATGAGTGAAATTGTATAATGGACTGTTTTAGTAATAAACATGTTTATGAGCATGATAGAGACTGTTTTGCTTCAATGTAAGTGATAATGTACTGATTTGTATGGATATAAAAGTATGATGGCCTGTTTTGATATGTATGTACATGTATGCAATTGTGTTGGACCATCTTTGATACATGGAAAAATATATAGGACTGCTTTGGTGCATGTGTTTGTACTTTTATAATATTAGAGCTGTTTTTGCACACATGTATGTGAGCATGCATGTTTAGGGACTAATTGGATCTTTAAGACTTTCATGAGCTGTTTTATGATTATATGATTGTGTATGAATAAATAATGGAATTGTTTTGCAAGAGATTGGTTGATTGGATTTGTTCTAATATGTGATTGTATCCTTTGTCATGTTTAGACCAAGAAGGAATTGAAGGTGTAAGGACTAAAAGTAAATCAAACAATTAGATAAGCAAAAAGGGGATCGTGATTCAGGAACAAAACTAGCTCGGAGTGACAGTGAGTATAGTTTAAAGTCTCGGGATAGATTGAAACTATCCCGAGCATGCTATTGT
This sequence comes from Hibiscus mutabilis, assembly GCA_019671005.1. Classification (NCBI taxonomy): domain Eukaryota; kingdom Viridiplantae; phylum Streptophyta; class Magnoliopsida; order Malvales; family Malvaceae; genus Hibiscus; species Hibiscus mutabilis. Next base: position 50,190,123 of record CM033714.1, read on the forward strand.
TTTAGTTTATTTTGTTGTTTATCAAGTTAAATTGTGCTTGTGTATCTAAGCTTGGACTACAAGGTTTGTACTATATTACAAGTACTATATGATTGAAAATGTTAGAGATGCTAAGAAATGTATGCTAGTTTCAAAATCTATATGTGGTTGAATATGTTTGAGTTGCTATGAAATGTATGCTAGTTCGAACGTTACAAACTTGATAGAAACCTTTGCTATGCTTTGCTATCATTATAATATGATGGGAAATGAATACATGATATACTCGAAAATTCTATATGTGGTAAAACATGATTGATATGAAAAGTTATAAGACTTACTTATGTAAGTATATGAAATTGAAACTATGCCCACCTCCGATGAGAATCAAGATATACTCTTTTGATTATGTGATCTTGGAGCTATGCTCTCATTGAGATCTATAAGTGTTTATGGGCTTGATAAGCCACATAAGATGATATATTATCCAATTATTTGAATAAGGAGCTAAGCTTACTTCTGACTTTGATTTGATAAGTTAAAATGAAAAGCCTTGGTTTCGAGTCAGTCTTAGGTATAGTTGGCATGCCATAGAGTCCATAGAGCTCGTGTTTGAGGTGGACTACGGTCCTTATTTGGAGACAGTAGGAGGAAGTTTTATGGTCACCTGGCGATAGTAGAGGGGATTGACTGGTACTATGAGTACCTTTGTGTTTGGCGACAGTTGGTTAGGGATTCATATACCTAGTCTGTTACTTGATTCTCAAGGCTATGTTAAAGACAAATATGAAATATGCAAATTAAACTTGTGTTATGTTTAAATAACTTATTAGATAAGTAAGTTATATGTATGAAATGTTATGTTTTGATTGTATAATTGAGTATACATGTTAAGTGGACTGTTTTGATTAGAATTGATCACGCCATGGAGTATTTTGATTGTACAATTGTGTATACATGTTAAGTGGACTGTTTTGACTAGAATTGATCATGCCATGGACTATTTTGATTGTACATATGTGTATACATGTTAGGTGGACTGTTTTGACTTGAATTGATCATGCCATGGACTGTTTTGATTGTACAATTGTGTATACATGTTAAGTGGACTGTTTTGACTAGAATTGATCATGCCATGGACTATTTTGATTGTACAAGTGTGTATATATGTTAAGTGGATTGCTTTGACTAGAATTGATCATGCCATGGGCTGTTTTGATTGTATAATTGTGCATATATGAAGTTAGTGGATTGTTTTTATTATGATTGTATGTATACATGAATTAATGGTCCTATGGATGATTTAATGAAAAGACTACAAGTGAAATTGGTTGCTTGAATCACAAGACTATGATAAAGAAACCAAGAGAGTTTATAAGTTAAATTATGAATTGATAAAGACTTGTACAACAAGTAAAGTGAATCGTAGCTTATTATATGTTCTTCATATGATTAGATAAGCTTGGTAAATACATACATGTTTGAGTTGCTTGAACATTCAAATGCTTATGACTAGTTGGAATGAGTATCTCACGAATTTGACTTGATTTGTTTGTTATCTTACGTGCCAAGTAACTTGCATGTTGATATGCTAGTTTGATAACTTGTGAGATAAGTAACAATGTTCATGGAATGCCATGTTTGATAACTTATATGAAAAGTGTCCATGTTCTAATATGTTGTTAGAAAACTTGTGTGATAAAAAACCATGACTTCAATATGTTACGTGTAATATTTGAAGTGTTAAGTAACCCAAGAATATGACATGTGATGCTCATTGTCTTTCTAATGATAAATTGAATATCAAATCAGGTAAATAGTCATGTTTATTCGAATGTTCATGTATATCTAGGATCATGCATTATTCGAACATCCCTTTGTATATATGAAAATGTTTTGCTTGAGCTGCTATATATATATATACTTTGTGAGATTGATCAAGTATACTTGTATATGCTTTGTCTGAATATAAAGTGTGTATATATACAAGCTTGATTCAATACCATGTATAAGTGTAAATGCTTGTTTGTGTGCCTTGTCTAAATATGCCTAACATCTTGTCCAAGCTTTGTATGTTATAAAAGGGGTTGTATACAAATTGATGAATGGTAGAGTATTGTTTTACACTAATAGTCACCTTAAACTACCTCACTAAGCCTATGCTTACTCTATCATTTAAATGCATTTTAGGATGAACTTGCTTGTGAGTACTTTCTGAGCTCGGACGAGATCACGAGTGTCATGATGTATGTTCGTACTCTTCTTATGAACTCCTAGATGGTGGCACATAGTTGTTAAGAATGCATTGTGCATTGCAATTTCTTGATTGATTTCATATGTATATAAGCTTTATAAGTATTCAAAGTTTTGTAATGGGCCTTTAATTATTCCATTGTTGCTTGTTATATGAGTTATAATTGTTAGTACAATTGCACGGTTGTTTAAATATCTATATGTGCCTGAAGTTGCTAGATCACCTTGATGTCATGTGTGTATGCGGACTGATATATATACATTTATGACTATTAAAATGAGCTAACCCTAAAAAGATAACGTAGTTCGTATGATTAAGTTGACAACTAAAATAAACAACTGGTTAAGCTATGTTAAATACGAAGTTTGAATGATTGCTTGTTGGTTAAGTTATGTTAGACATAATATTTGACAACTGGTGGTCGTGGTTATAGGTTTGATTGTGATACGTAATGCTTAAATGGTAATCTAGGACAACAAGTTTGATTTATTCTTTTAAAATAATACAACATGTATGCTTAAAGATCATTAATCAATGGTTTTCGGTTATCCTGGACGATTTTAAACATTGATTGATATGCCTTAGTAATGGTTTGAAGTTTGCTAATTGGTAAACGATGTAAGATATAAGGACATGCTACGAACTGATGGATGAAGTGCTTTGTCTAATGTTTGTAATTTTTTTTATCCATGGTTTAAAGTTGAGGTTAGACCTAAAAAATATCTAAAAAGTTTTAAATCACCTTGATTTCTGGTTGCATGCTTAGTTGAGAAGTGCTAAGACACCTTATGTTTGTTTGGTTTTTCGTTCGGTAACACTTCTTAACCCATTTTTCTCCTAGACCGAATAAGGGGTGTTACAAGATTACCAACCAATAAGCTGTTGTTTCATTTGGAACTAGTAAACCTATAATGTTATTGGATATTCTTACATTTTCAGTTGGTCTTGACTGAGGCCAGTAGTGAAACCTAAATTAGTAGTTCCGAAACGATCGAAAATTCTCATTTGGTTACCTTTATGACTTTGGCAAGTTGGAAGGAATTCAAATTTAAAAAGATGCATCTTTTTAGTTTTAGTACCGAAACTCTATATGCCTGTGCGTAACTGATTTTATGCCATTAAAGAGTTCCCAACCTCCAACAGTGCATTTTTTCTTCATATTTTCAGTTTAAATTTAATTCTACTAGTGTCGAATAGCTATTACACAGCTCCGAAACCGATGTTATGAACAAGTTTACTCACAATTCAAAAGCCTCATTTCCCAATATATATGTGCATTTTCTCTGTCAGTCTATAATCTGTGTAACCCGTTTCGATACGTTAGCAACAGATAAGTCTTTTCCAATTTTTAGATAAGTATGAAAATGTAATGGAAAATCATTCACCCACTCAACCAACCCATAAATTAGATTTGTACATTTAAGATTGTCGGTTTATACCATTGGTTAGAAATCATTTTTCTAATATTATATGTATTATAAACATCAAGCTTTTTTCTATTATAAATAAGAGTACCCATGGTCCCTAGTTTCATACCCTGGTTATGCAAGTGATGTATTTATTCGTTTGTAGGTTAATTCTCTATAGCATTATATCAAGAGTACTGGTGACAATGACTACAGTGCAAATAATTCATTTTTTAGATCAGGGAGGACTGCTATTCGTGTCGGCAAACAATGGTATTTGAAAGGTTACGAGTAAGGATTATTTTTGTAATGCGCAACAGTTGACAAATTATTTTCAACGCTTTTCGAGAAAGACTATAGCAAATACTACTATTTGTAGCTGTTGGTTCTACTTGGGAAGGCTTAGCGGAATCTTGAAGCTGTTGATGTGTGCTGCACTTTCCCTGTTGGTTGATTTCAAAATGTAAAATGTCGCCTCTCTTAGTTGGTTTATTTGTTAGTAACATAAGATTATAGTGTTTGATATCAATTGGAGGAAAATATGACCATCTTTTTCGTCTGATTTATGAAATGAACCCGACTCATTCCAGTATAGTTCAAGGCGCCTTCTTTCGTCGCGTAATAGTTGTCGGCTGTTTATAGCCCTTTCTCTTCATTCGTTTCTTATGTGCTTTCACCTCTTTGTGTAGATCCAGCCTCTTCTGGTTTTCTTGATCTGTACATAGATTGTATAGCAAATTCATTTTGTCACATTCTCTAACTACCTATAATTGGAAATAAACAAATATGTTACTACAAAAAACTGAACATTAATACCACTCAACGTTTGATTATACATGAAACAATAATGGTAATCATTCACTTACGATATTTGACAGGTGTTCTATTTCAGTACCTGACCGTATACCTCTCATCCATGCAAGGACGAGCATACCACATTTATTCCTATCAAGTTAGATGTGGTTCTAGTCATTTAATTACTAATTTTATGATAACAATAAAGAATATAGAAAGCTGGATACTCGTTTCCCTGTGTCATGACTTGAGGACGTTTAAAGTTCAGCTTGTCAAATGCCACCTTCGATGTGCCAAACACCTTAACGAAGTCATCATTCTTAGCATATTCCGCTAAAATGCTTATCTGGACGTCAATAAATTTTATTCTTGTATGCTAATAACATGCAATGCTAACAAGGAGACACGACAAATGGATGTGTTCTCACCGTTCTCTTAACTGCTTGCTCCCTAAGCGGACTTGCCGGAGTATACCCTAAGCTATCTAGTAGCCAAACTTCACGACATTCCATATGAATCACACACAAGTACCAGTGATTATTGTCATAATTTATGGGGAATAATACTTGCAAATATTGTGTCGTTAACTTCTTAAAATTTACCATATCCCGAAACAACTTAACATGTTTCCTTTAACAGATTATGTCTTACAATATCATCGCTAGTCATGTCCACCCAATGCTGCATTTATACATTATAGAAATTTGCAAACCATTCCACTATGCCAGTTGGACTTGCTCGAGTTGTACTCTACAGTAAATATAGCTTGTTACTTACAATCAAGAACAATTTATCAACAAAAAAATATGGCATAAACACTGTATAAGATGGTAAAAATAAATAACATACATCAAAACTAGAAGGCATAATTACTCCCTTCTTTCGCTACCTCGCGATTCTTGAAGAAGCCCACCATATTCAATAATCTTGCAAATTTAAAAAACAATAATCACCACAATGCAAAATAGGTTCTAAGTGTTTCATATAATTTCAAGCCATACACGATATTTATTACACTAACCGTATTGTCAACCTATGTATCTAGTCATAACACATCCATATCAGTTATTTTGGCTTTGCGGATGTCGCATGTAATCCCCATATAGGTGCATACAAACATTGTATTATGACAATGATTTTACATTTCACAATATGAAAAATTAAAGTTATAAAGTTGAAGGCATACTCTTGTGCCAATGGGGTATTCCATTAATAATCACAGTACGCCCGCTATTGTCACCAAGCCCATCAAGTAGTACAACACACGTCAATGTCTCTGACCCTTCATCTTTAGCCTTTCAAAAGAATGATATTATGGTAACCATGACAATCATAATTCATGTAAACAAAAAAAAAATCATAGCCATTAAGGGACAAAAATCATAAACAATCACTGTAGGCTCGCTCTTGTTTGCTAGCCAATGTTCAATGCATATGGCAACCACCATCTGCTATTAATAAAGTCACGATACTCACAACCAAAAATTACCATTGCGAATGGTAATTGCAAGGAATATTAAATTTTGAAACTTTATGCAGTTGAATGGTTATCCTTTGAGAGTCGAGGGGATTTTTGACTAACCTAGCTGCCATCCTTGTTAGCCTACAACGGAACAATACACAAGTCAAGGCCAAGCCCATAGGTCCTTGAAAAGATGAAATTGATCTTTTCAAAACTTAATTGTAGCTTCTACCTTTTTCTTCATTGGTGCTGGACAATCAAATTTTTATCTCCATCTATGCCCCGCTTAACTCGACTTGGGGTGTTTTGAACTTGGAAGAAGGAGTAACAGTTTCTGATGTCTCTGTAGGAATACGACTCTCACCATTTTCTCACAGGTGACGTCCACATAAATTTACAGTCAAAATATATACCTTATCAAGCTCCACATTCCTTGACATCGTCTGCAAATAATTTTTCATGTCGTCTTGTATTTGTTTCAGAACACTAACAATTTTGACTTCTAAATTGTTTATTTTTAATTCAAAATCGTCCTTGTTCTCCTCCACAATATTCTTCAAGCTGGTCATCTCGACCCTCACTTCCTCGACATATTTACCAAGGCTACTTAATTTCTCTCCCAATATTGTATCATTAACCCCCTCATATTATCCAATTTCTCGTCGCCTTTAATTTGCTTCTCAATTCATATTTTCACAATCTCTAGCCCATTTACCTCGGACATTATTTGCTCCCCACATTCAAATTTCTTCTCAATTCCTGTATTGACAACCTCTTTTACCTCGAACATCATTTGCTGAAGCATCTCCGACATTCCCCTCGTTGCATCGCCATCGTTGTATACTACAACATGTACTCCGCAGAAGCAACCTTGCAAAATAAATAAATATTAAAATTTCACCTTCCCTAGAATAAATGATTAATACTATGACACATTACGTATTACCTTACGTTTCTTCGAAGCTTTCCTTCCTTTGCTTTCTTCCATGACTTCGCCAACTTTAGGTTCTTCAACAGTTTCAGATAATGGCTGCTTCCAGGCAATAATCATCACCGTGAAAGTATATAATTAATTAACCATGATTGAAATTGACATAATAGACGAATAATAATCCAGCAGATACCTTCGGTATATTCACAACTCGGGCGTTCTTCAAGCAGGCATAAACATATGCGACCTCTGATTGCACCCAGTGCAGAATGAGAGCCTTACCACCATTAAAAGCTACATTGGCTATGCTATCAAATCCAGACCAATAATCATACAGCCTAACCTGAATTCTATATCATTCACAACACAACATTAATTTATATGACAAAACTTAGTTCAACACATTTCTCATTACTAATGCTAATTAAACTTTACCTCTAAGACTACAATGCAACCTTTTAGGTAAACATGCCTTCCTGGCCTTTGTATAAAGCTTATTGCATCAATAAATGTATCGTAAACATACTTGGCCCAATTCACTTTTCCCTGTAAGCAATCGCAGCACAACAACTTCAACAAATCTGGACTTGGGCGTATCTTAACAGTAAGACACATAAAAACTCCAATAATGTATAGCAACACCCTTGCTTTTAAAGCATCCCCTTCAAAAGAACCATACAATACATTTCACTTGATTTTACCAAATGTGAAAACCGTGCTGAGGTTATACTTTTCACCAAATTCTTTACCATTCTCCCTCGACATCACTTCATTAACATCAACACCCTTATTCTTCAGTCCCAATATAGCTTCTACATCTTCAACTGATACAAGAATGTCGTGTACTTCAAACTGAATAACACTCCTACCTAAATCAAAACTTTCCATCAATTCCCCACATAGGTTTGAATGCGAGATTTTAAAAACCAAGGACCCAAAACCAATTTCATCAAGAATAGGATCAATCCCCATCGTCTTTATTCCATTTATGAAATCGTACAAATACTTTTGACTACACCTTGTGTCAAAATATGTCTACATGGGATAAGATAACAACTTCATACATCAATCTCAATATAAACTATTACTACTATCAAAGAAACAATGTAAAGACTGGTATTCCCTATTACCTTCTTCGACTGTCCTGATTTAAATTCTTTGTATATCGCCTTCTCCTTCTCAGTTCCATCAATGTAAGGTTGTTTGTCTTCCTTCGGCATTTCCTTCCATTTCTTGCCCAACTCTTTCCTAACCTACAAATGAAAAATTGAAATGAATTTAACATTTTACACATCATAAAGCACTGAAACCTACCTCATGAGTCACTTTTTCCTCAGTTTGCTTCATCCTTTTACATTCACCTTTACTGTAAAACATGAAAAAAAACCAATGGTATACATTCATTCCTTCTGCATTTCAATTCAATAAGAACATGTAATTATCAACTTGCTAAAACTGCATGAAGGGAAGAACTTTTTTCATTCCGTATGGCTTCTCACATATGGCCAGGATCTCAGACGGAGCTTCCTTAGCAACTTCGTTATCATCAACTTTGTTACCAGCAACTTCATTACCATCTTTATCAGTAAAGTATTTAGGAACTTCATCATTACCTTCTTTATCAACAACTTCATCTGCAACTTAGTCAGCAGCTACTTTGCCAATTTCATCAGCCCCTTCTTTACCAACATCATCCGCAACATCGTCAAAAATGGGATTCAAATTTACAATAGTCATCCAAAGGATTAAATCTTCAAATGAGTCAGTGCAGAAACAAACCAACTCACTCATAAATAAACTCATCCTCATTACAAACAAATCTAACATTTTTAAGTTAAAGTTGATGATAACTTACCATTTAAAAAAACTGAAAGAGGACAAAATTTTTAGTTTAAACAGATTTCCTCCAACAAGAAATTGAATTCCATTCTAAAATTTCAAAACACAAACCCTAGATTTCAAGTATTTCGCAAATAAGCAAAAAACTTAGGGTTTTGCTTTGCTTGTTACCTTCTCAATGTAGATGATTGCATAGGTTCAGTTGCAGACCTAAGTTTAGGTTTCGATCCTTTGAACTGACTGAAACGTTTTTCCCAATTTCGGAGGGTTCTCTAAATTTTCAAAGGGAAAATGAATTCTAACCCTAAAATGTTATTAAACAAGTGAAGGTCCAAGTCTCATTCTTGGAGCCGAAGGGTTTTATTCACTACGAGCAGCGAAACAACAACGTACGTTTCGAGACCTAAAAAAATCACTGGAAATATGAATTGTTAAACCGAAAATATTATCATCTTCAACTTTAGGTTGTGTAACTCCTTTAGAAATTCCGATACTTGCCGATTTCAGCTAATATATTATCTTCTTCCTTAACTTTTATGGTTTTTACGTCTACTTTTATTTATCCAACATACCTTTCTATAGGTTCCGATACTTATACGTACGTTCCAAAACATACTATACAAACATGTATTCTTAAAGTCACTTTAAACATTTCTAGTTTATACCTTTTCTACAGGTTCCGGAACATGTATAAAAGTTCCAATGTCAAGAGAAAAACGTCAACTGTTACGCGTTAACCCTTAAATGTTACTTTCATATCAAATTGTTTCGTTACTCTATATGAAATAATCTTCTTTCAACTTTGCTTGTCAGATACCTCACTAACAATTTGGGTTTATACTATTAACTACCGGTTCCGGTACATATTTCTTAGTTTCACAACGTATGCGTTCTTTTTACTTTTGACGTTGCTACACAAATTTGTTCCTCATTAAGTTGCGAAACTTCTTACTGAATTCCGATACTTACCGACAACGACCTCTTCCCATTTTTGCGTGTTTTTTATGAGAATCTAAATTTAACGGTCAAAATCATAAATTTTCCCATCCGACAATTCTAACATCCTGCCGTTTATTAGTCGTACACTAACTTGCCGTTTATTAGACAAACCCCAGAAGGCAGAGGTACGTGCGGGTGAAGAGTTAACTACAAGCTTGTCTTTGGAATTTGGTTTCCTTGTTACCATATGACTTCATTTTCTTTGTCGTCTCTGTAATAATATTAGCCACATGTAGCTCAATTTATTTGAGCCGGCTTTGTCCGTGCCTTGTATTCATTAAAAATGAGCCGGCTTTGTCCCTGCCCTGTACTCATTAAAAATGGGTGTTATTTGTTTCTACTCTTTTCTGCATTTAATGGTCATTTGTAGCAAGGTAGGATATACACCAACACCTGGCTAAACTTAACAAACAAGTCATCTTCGTGTTGAATTAGGTAAAATTAGGGGAATCTAGTGAAATTGAAAATTAGAAAATGGCGTAATATGAGAATTATTTAGGGGTGATTTTACGGTATCAAATAAAATTGATGGTTGAAATCAACTTTGGTAAAGTCACCGGCAGTTGTCAGCGATTTTAACTTTTTTTTTTTTTGTATTCTGAGACTAAAATGAAAGAAATGAAATTACAAAGATTTAAATAGAAAATTTCAGAAATTGTCTCTGTAAGTGAAACAATGAGTTTAAGACTTTGATTATTTTATTGTCTCAACTATAATTATATTAAAAACTTTGAAAGGTCATACCTTTATGCTCGGATGTCCGAATATTTTCAAAGTTTAACTATATAATCATAGTCGAAACAAAATTGTGTTTAAAACCTTAAACTCACTACACTTAAAAGGACAACTTCTGAAAATTTTGTTTTACTTTTTAAAATATTATTTTCTTTTCATTTTGGTCTTAAAGTTTAAAAAAAAATTGGGGTGAAGTTGTCGATAGCTGCGAACGAATTTGTTAAAATTAGTTTTACTTGTGGATAAATTTACCCAATAACGTACAAAATTAGTTTTAGTTGTGGACAACTTTAACCAATAATGTACAAATTGCCGACTTGAATCAAGGTTTGTTTAGATAATTAATATTTTATGTTTTACGATTTCTTTTTAACGTAAATAGTTTTATTCAGATTCCATATAACCAAATTATTTTTAGAGTTAATTATAACTCACCTTCAAACTATAATTTTTATTTTAAATTATCAAATATACATGCGAGAGAAACATTTTGTTTCCACAAATACCCAATTTTAGGGTTTATATATATATAGTTTAGGGTTTATGGGTTTAGATTTTAGGATTGTGATTAGAATTTAGGATTTAAGGTTAGAATCTAGTGTTTATAGGTTAAAACCTAAATCCTTAACATATTACTCTAAAACCTAAACCCCAAATTATAATCATAATCCCTAAATTCTAAATCCCTATACCTTAAACCCTAAACTAAATTCCTAAACCCTAGAACTAGGGCATGTGTGGAAACAAAATTTCCTCCGCCAATGCATAGAATATTTTCTCTTAATATTTTATGTTTTACGATTTCATTTTAGCGTTAATAGTTTTTATTTAGATTCTTGTGTGAAAACATTACACAACCCTTCATATTTAAGCTATAAAAAAACTAAAACTTAAATCCCTAGCCCGAACACCCTAAAACATAAACCCTAAACCCTAAACCCTAAACTACAACCTAAATTTTTAAACCCTAAAATTGAAAGGCTTGTGTTTACACAAGCTTGTGTATCAAAGTATTTTCCATAACGAAAACATTATATTCTTTTTAGAGTTAATTATAACCCATCCTCAAACTATGACCTTGTCCCCTAAATTATTCCCTAAACTTTTTAATGTTCGAATTTCATCTCCAAACTATGACTCTCATTCAAAATTGGTCACTAAACTTTTGAACATTTTAGTTTCTTCCCCAAATCATGATCGTCATTATAAATTGGTCCCCAAAATTTTCAATGGTTCAATTTCATCCTCAAATTATCTTTTATCATCATATTGTTATATAATACACGTCAATTTTTATGTGAAAACCAACAATATTTTATACCTATTTTATTTGCATGAGCATGATTAGCATATATTGATCATTTGGGGATGAAATTATAATATTCAAAAGTTTGAGGGACCAAATTAGAATGAGGGTCATAATTTGGAGATAAAATTAAAACGCTCAAAATTTTGGAGACCAATTTTGAATGAGATTCATAGTTTGAGGATGCGATTGATATGTTTAAAAGTTGAAGCACCAATTTGAAAAGAGAGTCATTGTTTGATGACATAAGGTAAAATTGACTTTTCTTTTTATCTTATAAGTTTATTGAATAAAAAATATGATTACATAAAACGTAAAAATTTGAAACCTAGAAAAACAAGAAAATGATATTCGAATTTCCTCCAAAAATTGTGGAGAATACAAACCCAAATGATAGTCCGTTGCCGATGAGAGATATTTTGAATGGTGGTGTCAATGATGATCCGATGAGTAGGGTTGTCAATATTCAAATTCATTAATCGTTGGAGCGACCATGTTCTCATGTGGTATTGGAAGAGCATCATGCAACCAAGAAAGTGAAGAACAAAGGAGAGGAGTCAAATCAAGATATAATGTTGGTTTATAGTATCTCTGAACAGAGTGTAGCGGTAGAGACGATAGGGAGTAACATGGATACCCTAAAGGGTGATGTAGGAAATGATAGTGTACAAGGCGTTAGGATGGAGAAAGATGGTCAGTCCAATATTGTAATGATCTAGATTTTAAAATCCATGTGTTGTTCTAACCCAAGTTATGGGCATAGTGTTGTGGGCCTTGTGAAAGCCAACTCGAAAGAGCCTTCGTGGAACCTTTTTGAGTAGATAGGATTTAGTTTGGGTTGGTTATGTGTGGGAAGATGAGAAAAGGGGTAGGGAAGTAAATTCCCTTACTTTTGAGGGAAGAGAGAAAGGGGGAGCTCTTTAATTTATGCAAAAAAAGTTAGGGGGATGAGCTCACCCTTTTCTCCCAATCTTTTCTCATCCTTTCCACCATTTTTATTTGGAGATTCAAAGATAAATGTTCAATCTTTGTCCTTTTGAGTTGAAATTTTAGAGAGAAAGTGAAAGAGAAAGTTATCAGCATCAAGGGATCTATCTAGCAAGGTAAATTTCATCAAGTTTGGCAGGGGTTATGAAATTTGGATTTTGGTGGGGCTTGGAGAAGTTGAACGTGAATGGTAGTTTCAATCACGTTTTTGTTGTTATAATCTCCCTTAGCCATCCTTATTCCCTTTTAGCAGTGTTGTAACTAGTTTTACAACATTTGATTGTAGTTAAAGATGTTGGAGAACACTCCAAGGGCCAAGGGAAGAAGAAGGCTTGGGCTTGTGGAAAGGGGGCTTGTTTCTCCAACTTTGGATCGAAGTTTAGTACACTACTAACTCCTTTGTAATCCTGGAAATCATCAACGTGATTGCCTTGTTGCTAGTTTGATAAATTGGTTGTTTGAATGCTTGAGTTTTCATTAATGGCAAATCTTAAAGTTGGTGTTAATATGGCTTAAAATGGTAGGAAACCACTTAAATAACCTTCCATAAATCGTAGATTTGAGTACCAATATGAGCTGAACGCGTATCGGTACCCCGTGTTAAAACTATTAAAACCAAGCCAAATTCAAAGGGTGCACCAGTACGCCTAAGGGGGATATCGATACCCCTGTTCCATCAAATTCCAATAGCAAAATTTGATATCGGTACGCTTGAGGGCGTATCGATACTCATGGTGTATTGATACATGGCCCCGGGCATATAACCCTGTGTATCGATATGAGGTTTTTATAAAATCCTTTCAACATGCTAAGCTGAGTATCGGTACAAATAAGTGGGTATTGGTACCCATATGAGCGTATTGATACTCTATCGGTACTCGCTGGGCATTCTACCCAAAAATTACATTTTTAGTTTAGAGGACCTATACTTCAAGGACTAAGGCCCAATGGGCCTCTAACGTGGTATAATGAATAATAAAATTGAGAAACTGAGAGTTTAACCTCTTATATGAACATAATGAGTAATAACCCGATAAATGATGGGTGACTTATTTATAATAGCAACCATAGTGATCCTCGGTGGGTTTTGTGTGGTCACATGCCAAGTAAGGGCACTTGTGTGGTTGGTTTAGATTGAATGGTGGGATCTGAATACCCAATAAGAGAGAAAGAGTGTGTTTCAAAACCGTGGCTAATGTTATACTAAATGTACGTTCTTGAAGATGTGTGGCACCGAGTCTCATTAGAAGATGCTCGACAAGAGATTCCAAGCATGGGTGTATGTTCCCAAAGTTGTGTGCACCGAGCTTTGCTCCAGGTTTGTTGGTATGGTTTACCTTGTGATATGTAGATGATTAACATCTTTCATTGTTTGCTTTGTGTTTAGGTAGCTAGAGGTAGCGTCAATGTTGTTATTTTATGTCATGATGTCATTCTTAGCTACTTGCTCATATTTATGATTTGTATGATGCATGGTTGAGTGGAAGTGTATCCACTGAGCTTCATTAGCTCTACTTTTGGAATTGTTGTTTCTGTTCGCAGGTTAGTAGGTTGGCATGCATCATCGGAGCACCATTGGAGTAGAGTTTTAGCATCGACCTGTGTCCGAGTATAGTACTTAGATATTTGGGCTATGTATTCGTAGGACCCTATGTTTGTATTGTAACTCTTATTTTAGGTATATTAACGTGTGAGTCGAGTGCTTTTATTTATGTATTTTTAAATGGAGCTCTCATGTAACATTTTATTCAGTTTAATTACTCTAAAATATTCAAACTTAATGGATTTTTTGAAAGACTGTATTTTGGGCTAGAGATAGTTGCAAACTTTTATGTTTTTGGATTGGGCTTGAGGCCCATTTGTGATATTCGGGTTGGGGTTGTTACAACAATGGTATTAGAGCTTAGGTTTAGGTAGTTCTAGAAAGCCCTAGGGTTGTCTAGATAGTGTTTTATAGGTGTCTAGCGAATATGTTGCCCATAATTCAAAGTTGTACTTATTTAAGCTGAATATTTGATGGTGTAACCTTATTTGTTAGCTTGTGCAAAAAGAAATCATGCCAAGGAGAGCGCACAAATGTAAGGAGAGTTGGGGCTCTCGAGAAGGGAGCTACGATGAGGATTACGTCCCTAGTTCAAAGGGGATGTCAGAGGACGACAAGGGTCGAGGGGCCAATTATATCATTTGCACCAGGCCCTTCACTGGATTGTGAGGGCCATACCCAGGCCTTCGGCTACCCCTCGCGAGGCACCAATTGAGAGGGTGCATCGCCATGCTGCTACGAACTTTCTTGGATCAGGATAAGATAACCTTGTTAAGGCAAATCAGTGGTTGAGGGACACAAGTTAAATCATGCATCAGATGAGGTTGAGATCTGAGGACAAGTTGATATGTGTTCTTTCCCTATTGAATAAGAATGCTCGAGAATGGTGAGAGACCGTAGAGTCGGGTTGGTATCCTAACCAACCTACATAGGACGGCTTCTTGAAAAAATTTGAGAAGAAGTATGTGGGAGAAGCCCATATTGATAGTTTGGGGGATCGGTTTAAATATTTGGTTTAGGGGAACCAATCAGTTTTTGAATATGAACAAGAATTCCAACAGTTGAGTAGGTATTCCCCTGAGTTGGTCGCTGCCAAGAAGATGAGGTGCAAGAGGTTTATAAAGGGTTTGATGAAGGAAATTCAGACCTAGATGACTGTTGCCCCACCGAAAGTGTTTTCGAAGTTGACTGCTAATGCGAAGTCACTTGAAAAAGTGCAAGGTTTGACTTATGGCCCATCTTGTAGGCAAGGGAGCTAAAGTGAGAGAACTCAAAATTTCTCCAACAACTCATAGTCTTATTTTAGAAGGAACATAAACTATTGGAATCAAGGAAGAGGAGCTTCGAACCAGAGTTCAAGATTAGATTGTAGGTCAGAGTTTGCTAGTTGTAGGAGGCCTTCATCATCCTCTGCTATGATGAGTTTGGACGGCTCACAAAAGAGTACGGGTGCACTAGTTTGTGATTAGCGTGGACAGAAGCATAGGGGTGAGTGTTGGGGTTTGGACAAGGTTTTCTTTGAGTGTGGATCACTAGACCACTTTGTGAGGGACTGTCTAGCAGCTGCCAACACCACATAGGTTGAGACTCAGAGGAGGAACAAGAAATATGTCTGGACATCAGAGTGGGGGTACGGTTCAGTCCACTACTAAGGAACCAGCAAGGCAGTATGAGTCAAGGCCCAAGAGGACTATGAGGCTACCAATGTTATCCTAGGTACATTTACCTTGTTCTCAGTTCCTATTGTTGCTTTTGTGGATTCGAGGTCTACTCATTCCTACATCCTTAGTGAAATATCTCAGCAGTGGGGTAATCTTGCCGAGGATGTTAAGATAGGGATCCATGTGACAAGTCCCTTGGGGTATGATGTTTTGGTGGATAAGGTGTATTAGAGGTGTTCGATTGAGGTTTAGGGTTTGATCTTTCTGGCTGATTTGATGGTTTTACTATTCCAAGAGTTTGATGTTATCCTTGGGATAGATCGATTGTTTGAGCAAGATGCGCGGTTGGGTTGTAGAGCGAAGAGTCTTAAGCTTCGCGGTATGGACGGGGCGAAGTTGGTAGTGAACGGTGAGAGGAATCATTGCCTTTCCAATCTAGTGTCGGCCTTGGCGGCACAAAGGATGATCCAACAAGGTTGCGAGGCCTTCTTGGCTCACGTGGTGGACACAAGTGTTGAGAGTCTGATGCTTAAGAGTCTTCAGACTATTAGACAGTTTGCCGATGTGTTCCCGGAAGAGTTACTCGGGCTTCCTCTAGATTGTGAGTTATAGTTTTAGATAGAGGTGATGGCTGGAACGACGCTAATTTTCATTGCACCGTATCGCATGACACTGATAAAATTGAGGGAGTTGAAGAATCAGATCCAAGAGTTGTTAGAAAGAGGCTTCATTCGACCAAACATTTCACCTTGGGGTGCACTAATTTTGTTTGTTTAGAAGAATGATAGGTCGATGAGGATGTGTATTGATTATTGTTAGCTCAACAAGTTAACTGAAGAGTGTGTAAATGATCTATTTATTATGCCCCTTTTACTTCTCATTTGCATATTTTCAAGCTCATATAGTTTGCATTTAGGTTAGATTGTACATAATTGCATGTAGATAGGGAGTTACACCACATGTGCTTTAATTGTTTTACATATTGGTGCCTTTTACGGGAAAGGTGATTCTTTGTGGTGCATTGTGTAGGATGCTGGTGAATGCTAGATGATTGCTGGAGTGGAAGAGTAGTAGATCACAGGGCTGGAGTTGACGAGGCATAAAGAGTTGGAGATGAATATGCTTTTTCTTATGTGGACTTTCTCCTAGATACGCAAAATTAAATATATCAGGAAATTAATGGCTTTCTTTAATGAAGCTGCACGCACTTTAGGGTACTAAAACCTTAGTTTCACCGCTTCTATAAGAGAGTCTTGGATGCTACTTCAAAGGAATCACAATTACAAACAACATTCTTAGTCTAAAGCTTACGGAGAACCACCCGAGTGGAAGCTAGAGAAATATCCTCACGACAGACGTCATTGAGAAAGGTCGATAGAGTAGGAGACTTGTAACACAGTTGGACGGCGCAGAAGGAGTTTGTTGAGGATGCTCGGCTCTTTTATTTTCCTTGTTTGATAAACCACCATACTTAATTCTTTTTGTTATGGATGTTTTAGCTCAGACATGAACTAAATACTTTAGTTGGGATTATTGCATCCTAGGATTTTATGTTTGATTATATTTTCATTATGCTATAGTTTTTTTCCTTTTATCTATTTTGTTCATTGTTCTTCATGCGTAGTTATTGTAAGAGCTATCGAGAGAGGCCTTTTAACTATTGATATGTTGCTTAATATCCAAAGAGTTAGGTTATACAAATGTGAACAGTGGGGCAAAGCTTTTAACTTAGTCTTAATATGGCTTAGACAAAAGTTTAGGGTTTTAATCATGTATATATGTATTACCTTAACCTTAATGTTATTAACTTCTAGGCATCGAGAGAGTCAGAAGTTCCTTAGAAAATCCTGTCGAGTAGATAAAGATTCTAATGATTTATGTAGACATGTATTGTCAGTCGCTATAGCATTGTAATAAGTAATGAAGCATATATCCTTAGCAATATTCCAGCTTCCATAATTATCTATTATTTAATGTAGCTATTCGTCTTAATCATAATTAACTTTAGTTTAATTGTTTTAGTTTTAATAAATCTACAATCACCAATACTTGCAACTACATTCATAAGTTCAAAAGCTTCATGGTTATTGATCCAATCCTTGTGGGCTCGACACTCTACACATCACTTTGTTACTTGATATGACGAGTACACTTGCTCTAAAGTTCATCATTATTCGACAAACATCATGTTTTTAGCACCGTTGCCGGAGATTGGCAATTGATAATTACGTTGTAATTGTGCTTAGGTTTTTATTTTATTTGCATTTAATTTTTTGTTTTTGTTTTTATTTTTCTTTCTCAGCCACATTCTAGTGCATGACCAGCTGGTCTAACACACAACCTATTATTCCATACAATCCAGAGATCAAAAGAACTTTTCAGAGACTACGCTGATAGAACAATAATATAGTGAACGACTACAAGAACAACCCTAAGAACGTGCGTAACGAAGGCATACCCCTAGTCGATGGACATGGAATTGTTGGAGCGGGAAATAATGGTCAGGAGGATCCACCCCCTGCCAGACCTATAAGGCACATTAGAGACATCATTGAGCCCATCATCAACAATCTCAATCTATCAATTGTTGTGCTTGATCTAAGGGAAACTCACTTTGAGCTAAAGTCCATTAAGTTCAACATGCTTAACACCATTGGACAATTTGGAGAATCAATAAGAGATGATGCTCTAGAGCACATTCAAGCTTTCTTGGAAGTCTGTGATTTTTTCTGACAACCAGAGATTCCTACCGATGCTTTGCGACTCAAGTTATTCCCTTTCTCTCTTCGAAATCATGCCAGAGCATGGTTGAAGACTTGTTCCCCAGGATCTATTACATCTGGGATGGCTTGTGCAATAAGTTTCTACACAGATATGATCCACTGAATGTGCACAATAAAAATGAAGCGACATCATATCTTTCCCACAATACGATGATGAATCCATGTTTGAAGAATGGGATAGACGCAAAGATCTATTACGCAAGTGCTTAATATTGGATTTCATGATTGGCTACAAGTCATGACATTCTATAATGGTGTTAATGCACCTACAAGAATGATGATCAACTTGTCAGCTAATGATACTTTGCTTGACAGAGAACCTGACAAAGCTTTTAAGATACTTGACCAGATAGCCAACACCGACTACCAGTTCCCACAAGGAAGATTAAAGAATAGACCTAAAACTTATGGAACACTTTAATTGGATGATTCCCAGACCGTGGCAGCTCAACTCTCCGCCATCACCAACCTGCTCATGAACATGCAAGGGCCATCCAATGTCCGCGAGGCCAAGGTGGTGCAATACACTTGTGAGCACTATGATGGGGACCATTAGTCAAGTGAATGCCCCCCCAAAAAAGAGTCTAGATGCTATGTAGAAAACAACAACCACAACAATAATCCTTACTCCAACACCTAAAACCTAGGGTACGACAATGTTGCATGTTGCGATGTACTATAAATTATACGCAAACTCTCCTGGTATACACGTCGAACAAGTAATACAATGATGAGTGAGTATCGTCTCCACAGGTAAAAGATGAGACATTGCATAAAATATTTGGTAGGCACAGATAAAAGAAATGTTGTAGCAAAAACTATATTAAAAATTGGAGCTATACGATAAGACTTCAAACATCCTCACACATGTGAAAACACTTAACGGAAAGATATACCGGGTTTATCAAGGAATTCTATGCCTAGTTCTTGTGAATGATTAACACTTTCTAGCTTATAAGATGCTCGACAGAGCTTACACATGTGTTTTTAAACTATCTCTTGCCAGAAAGTAAGAATGCTATAGCAATACCTCTTAGCGTAAACCTTAGCAAGCTATTATCCTTGAATTTCTACTCCTTTTAGTGATTGAAACTCTATCCTTATCTCCAAGGTGAGTTAGGGTTTTGCCTCTCAACATCAAACCCCATTGTCTACGTAGATCTAAGCTTAACCCTCTCAACCATTAAGCATCAAACAAAGTTAACGACTAACTCTCCAAATCTCTTACAAACCCAAGTCAATAAAATAGTGAGCAAAGTATATATGAAACTGGAAAAATACTAAAACATTCATTCAAACAAGAAACATATTCATCCACAATAAACCCAAGCCACTCAAAGTCAGTTCATGGCTGGGCAAATATCATCCAAATTCATTCGTTTAAGACAACCCATTTCAAAAAAGTATGGAAAAGTAAGGAGCAACTAAGAGTAAAGGAAAACTCCCAAGCCGTCGTAGACTACTGTGAACCACCTCAAGCTTGCTTCTTCTCTCAAATGCCAGCAAGATCTAACCTTGGAGCTTCGACAATTAAGGACACCAAAGTGAAGGAGAAGAAGGGCAACCACCTTTTGCTTCTCTCTTTCTTATCTCATAAAAGACCTTTTTCAGCCCTCTCTTTAATGTGAGTGTTTTATCCTTTTTATAGCGGGGCTCATAGGTTTTTGTGCCCTTAATTCTTTGTGTGCCCTAGGGAATATTCCCTTTACATGTCTGGCACAGGTGGCTGGTGTGGGGTTCACATGTGGGCTGCTAAATATCTGCTTTCTTTTATCTTTTTGTGCGCCCAAAAATGCCATCCAAAATTCTGCAGCATATTTTCCTTGCCCAACAATGCTCTTTAACTCAACTACATACCACCACACGAAAACAAACCTTTCCCAAAACAACACCAATTTCAAAAATATATAAAAGCAACCAAGCAAATACCACCATATGCAACTGTAACACCCCAAAATTCAGCCTAGAAGTATTCCTACTTGGAATCATTAGTTAATTGCTATAGAGCTATTGATTATTAGATTAAAAATGAATTTTGGGACAGATATTAAATCAAGGAAACTTGAAAAGATAAATATCAAGGTGACTAGATTGATTGAATACCATAATTAGAAGAATGCATGCTAAGGATTATAAAATTTAAGGGCATGGACACTTGTCCATACGTAACCAAGAAAAGTGTTGAAGGGGGTGGATGGCTCTTGGCTATTGAGGAGAAATTAGGATGAACATGCAAGCAAGTTCATCACCCTTCTCCCTTCATTACCTAAGAACCGATTAGTGAGAGAATGGGAGAAAGATGAGGTTAAATCTATTTTAGCTCAAATTAAGCATGATCGAAAGGAGTCTAGCTAGAAGGTAACATTCTTGTTGTACTCTTTTTGAATCTAGTAATGTTGTGCTTAAGATTATAGAGGAATTATTGCTATAAGCATGTATATCATAGGAATTCTTGATGACAAAACAAAAGATTGCTTGATAATGCTATATTCGAGTATGTATATATGCACATGTTTTCATAGGGACTGGTTTGATGAGATAAAATTTATATATTTGAAAGCTGCCCTATTTTTGTGTACATATAAGTAACTGGACTGTTTAAATTAGAAATGAATGTGTGTTAGAAAGCTGACTAGTTTTGAGATTATAGATTTAGAATGGACTGTTTGGAGGAAAATAAGTGTACTTGTATGGACTGCCCTGCTTTATTTATGTAAAGAACAAGTTAGGGACTGTTTTGACATAAAAATATACATACATATATATATATATATACTTAAGTGTTTCGGGACTGTTTCTTACACACATAAAAGTTCATGACTGTTTTCATATAAAGTAGGGACTGTTCGAGGCTGTTTTAAGTATGTAAATTTAAAATAAATGTCATAAAAACAATTCAGGATTTGTAGGAGGAAACAATTGACTGTTTTGGTAAAGATATAAAGAAATGGGACTATTTTAATATGTTTAATTGAAAATGGACAGTTTTGCTAAACCAAAAGGGTGTAGATGCTTGTTTTGGTGTTTTGAAGGAATATAGGCATGGTAAAGAATGACTTTGATGCATGTGCATATACGAATATCCGGACTGTCTGGAATGTAAATTAAAGTATAGGTGCTATTTTGAATACATGTATATGTATAGGTAAAAGTTTGGACTGTTTGAATGAATATGAAAGTATGTAGTTTGGTTGAGTATAAAATATATATGTATGAAAAGCTGGACTGTTTTGTGTATATAAGCAAGTATAGTGGACTATTTTGTATATCTATGATGCATAGTGGCTGTTTCGAGTATAAAATATATATGTATGAAAAGCTGGACTGCTTTGTGTATATAAGCAAGTATAGTGGATTGTTTTGTATATCTATGATGCATAGTGGAATGTTTCAAGTATAAAATATATATGTATGAAAAGTTGGACTGTTTTGTCGCAAGTATAGTGGATTGTTTTGTATATCTATGATGCATAGTGGACTGTTTAGAGTATAAAATATATATGTAAGAAAAGCTGGACTGTTTTGTGTATATAAGCAAGTATAGAGGACTGTTTTTGGGTATTTAAATAAAGGGGACTGTTTTGTGAATGGAATGAATTGAATTAGTTTTTAATGATGTGTTATTCTTGTGAGGTACGCACCTTGCTAAGAGACATTAAAAGAAGTCAGTTGGAAGATAGGATTATTTGTGATTCAGGTATCCCATAATGTTGGGATCACATGTGAGTGTAGTTATGTTTGACTCGGGTAACAGGGAGTTATCCTGATGTTTAATTCGTTTCTGTTAAGATTATGTATTGATTGGTTGTGAATGAATTGCATTATATGTACATTGTGTAAAAAGGCTCAAATAAAGCTAATTGAGTAGGAGCATACATTCATAGCATGGCATTCATGTTTTGACTTGTATGATATTGCAATTATTATGTTTTAAATGCCTTGTTATGCTTGAATGATTGGCTAAAGAATATCCTTGATATTGGAAGGAATTGTGTACTTGATATAAATGCCTGGAATAACTTACTAATCAATGACAATAAGACTTTCAATGAAATATTAATTAACTAAATCTAAGGAGTTAAGAAGTAAGGAAGCTTGCATGATATTAAAAGCTACTAAAATAAAGAAATAAGCAAGGTTACTTGTAACCTAAGAAATCCATATTAACTTTAAAAGTAAAGTTTCTTGTACAATAAGCAACTTCCCGAATGATAAAATTAAGATAAAACATATAAGTTGCCTCTGAAAATGGAAGACCTTGGATCTATTGGATGATGCCTGAAATGTTTAGACTATGATCTCTTGTTATTAAGATCAAATGATCTTTTAGTACCTCTGGTACTCTTGTTTAAGCAATTACTTAGGGGACGCCCTCTTGATATGTTTTGATATTAGCCCCTGCTATGTGCTCTGAGCTAAGTATCGCCTAAACTAATGTTATTCATCACAAATAGTGATCCAAGGCAAACCTGTAAAAGATATGAATTGATATATATATTTATAAAGTAAATACTTCCAAAAGTGATAAGATCAAATATTCTATGTGATAGCTCAAGATGAGCCCGGTAATTAATAGCTTATGGTAAGCCTTGTAAAGTATAAGCTCTTAGTGAGCTCTAAATTGAAAGCTCGGAGTGAGCCCTAAATTGAAGACTATTGGCGAGCATTGTAATGGATAACTCCTGGTGAGCATGTTTTACAAGTTATATAAGAAATGAGTAAGTTTCCCCAATTGATTAAGGCAATAAATATTCACTCGAACTATGCTCAAATGAATTGATAAGATATCAAAGAATCTGAAGGATTGTGTGCGTCCTTCAAGTCTCGAGGAGACTTAAATGTTATAAGTTGATATTACTAAAATCAATGTATTTATACAAGAAGGTCTAAGAAGCATTCAAGCTTCATAAAGCTTATAAAAGAAAAGTAAAACACCCTTAATAGATGCTAACTATGATTGTAACTTGGTTGTGTGATTCATTGAAAACATATGCTTATGTGCTTTGCTTTACTTAACGATCACTACCTCACTTAGGCTATATAAGCCTAATGCATTCCACTTCACACATTGCAGGATGCATAAAGTTCATGCAACCCATTTCTGTGCAAAGTTCGAGTTGCTGCTTGGGACTCCTTTAGAAATTAGAAGTTCATATAAAAACTCCTAGGATGGTGATACCGTGTATTTCTGTTATAAAACTAGTTTGAATTTAAGTTGGCATGTAAATAGTAATGTAGAATTATTTGGCATGTTTTTATGTAATCCAAGAGTACCTAAATAACTAATTGTTGAATAATTAGACATTTATACCTAGTTGATTGTGAGAATTGAACACATGTATGCTATATGTGAAGGTGATTGTTTCGAATGGAAATTTGGATAAGGAAACATGTATGTAAAGTTTTGGATCTACGAATCTTTAGCTATCAAATTATAACTGTATAAATTGGCTCGATTCATCAATAATAAGGGATGAAATTATAGTTAAATGATGGACTAAGGCGTGATTGGTTATAAACGAGTCTTAGCAGATGAATTGGAATTTATATATATATATGAATTGATTGAGTGTTTAAGAAACTGAGTACTATGCTAACTACATTAGCGTGTCAAACATGACTTGGGACTACAATTCATAATAGAGAATTCATGTGGTTGGTTGTTAAATTAAAGCCTAAGTTGCTCCGTATTAATTGTGTTAATCATATATTGGAGGTTTGCTTGATATTGAGATTGTGGATTGAATTAAAGGCTATAGTCTAATAATTATGATGAAAGTGATAAGCTTTACTAATCTTCGGATGTGTAAATGGCAACATGATTTGATATAAAGTTAGGAAAGATTGATTTTTTCAAGGAAAGGGATCGATCCCTTATAGATCACATGTTATAAAATCAAGGAGTGTATATTGGAAAGGTTTGATAGAAATGTGTATCTGGACCTAAGTGACTTCATGTAGCTATAATCGTATTACCTACTGTTATAAGTTATTAATTCATGTTTGGTGGTTCATGTCTTGATTATGAAGGTTGATCAATCAAAGGTATAAGGTTCTTGAATGGTTTGTTAATCAAAAAGGGGTCTTGACGTTTAGAATTACATGAAGTCTTCCTTGGTTGAATGCTTAGTAAGTGATTTAATTATATATAATGGTAACCAATGGTTTTATGCATAGTGTTAATTAAAGAATGGTGCTATAACATTTGTTTATGTTAGGCTTATTCATGTACTTGCTTGGAAAATCATCGGTTTGATAATCAAATCTGTTTAAGGTTTAATTATAAGAAACAAGGGATCATACTATTTGTTATGGTTGTGTAAAGAAATTTTGAAATTTTTTGGTTCTCGATTTCGATTTTCTCTACAGTAACGCTCTTAACTCCGGTTTTCTTCTAAGCCGGGTTGAGGATGTTACAACAACTATATGAACTAAATGCAACTCTATGCAATGAAATGAGCTTAAAACCAAACAATAAACTAAGTAAAAAGGCATGAATTGTACCCCTTTTACAAGGTTAACCCCCAAACTTAAGCTATTGCTTGTTCTCAAGTAATGAGTAGTGAAAAACAAAGAAAATGCTATGTCAAGGTTCAGTTCAAGACAGTGCTATGGCATAAATTTTAGTCCTTAGAAAATATAGGCTTCAACATGCTAGACAGTTTTGAGATTTTAAGAACTTTTTGTTAGGACAAGATCCTTTGCATGTGTGTGCGTAATTGCATCCAATCTATGCTTAACAGAGTTAGAAAAATTCTAGGCAAGTTGTCTATTTTACCCTAGTATTTGTTAATCAATTAAGCACAAGTTTACTCTAATAACTTTTCTTCTTTTTTCTTTTTTTTGTACTGCTACGAGAGGTGTCAAATCATCAAACCTACTTTCCTGAACTCTAGATAGATATGGAGCAAACATTCCACCCCAAGATAGTAGGCAGAGTAATCCCATGACAACTATCATTCACTTATTTTCTATTGTTTCCATTTATTAAAACACCGTATCCAGGCAAACAATGCAAAGTGAAGTATCCCTCTACAATTATGCCAAAGCATTTATTCACAATTCAACATATTCAATAAGCACATGGGAGTCTAATAAAGCCTTTATTGCTTTCATTTATCATTCAAGTTCATTAAGATTATTCATGCTAAGGCATGCACGAGTTCTTTCATAAAAATTTCCTAACACCCTTAAGCATAGAAAACATGCAATCGTGTAACAATTTAATCGCAAAGCATCAAGTCCTAAAGGCAGTTCTACCAATCTCCACAGTCATGTACATTCAAACAATTCACAGCCACAAAAATTAAATACTCATCATCGAACATCCTTAATTTATTCAGAAAAACTATCTTTAAACTAAACAAAATGCCATAGCAAAAACCTGTTCCTAACTACAAATGCAAATGCTTAACTATGAACACTAACACCCCCAAACTTGAAGGATTCAGTTCCTTCAATGCATGGAAACTAACTAACTAAAACTAAACTATATGAAATGCAATGAGAGGTACCTCACTACGATCCTACTTTGGTATTGTTGTCTTGGTAGCCTTATGCTTCACACGCTTTTTCTTTAGCGAGACAATGGTTTCCTCAGCTTCTACCAGTTCTGGTGGTGGATGGTCATGCTCATGTTGTTCGTCTTGGTTATCCCACGCATCACTCCCTTTAGAAGGAGTGTTCCAAACGCGACTGACAAATCGCTTCAGACGACATTTTGTTCTCGCTGTGGCATCTAGTGTCGGGGCTGGTGAAGGGATAGGAGTGTTGTCAACCATTGCTTCATCATTCTCGACAGCAACTGGGTCAGCTTCATGGGTTTTGCTCGGTGGGGCTTCCATAGGGCCTTTCCTTTATTTTGTCACGGAGGGCGAGGATTGCCTCTTTGGTAGCCTTTCCATAGGGGCATGTGAAGGTTGTCTTCTTTTGATCTTCTGGTGCTATAGCAATCTTGTTGTACCCTGAGTATCTATCGAGGAAGCAATAAAATGATTTGCTCGCCAATCGATCCAGCATTTGATCAATGAATGGGAGGGGGAAATGGTCCTTCTTGGTTGCTTTGTTAAGCTTATGGTAGTCCATGCAAATCCTCCACCCCGTGATTGTCCTTGTTGGTAAGATTTTATTATCCTCATTGCTCACCACGGTCATGCTTCTTTTCTTAGGTACACATTGTATAGGACTGACCTACGAACTATTGGATATCGGGTAAATAACACCAGCATCATGCTACTTGATTATTTCCTTCATCACCACCTTCTTCATGATTGGATTGAGCCTTTTTTGGGGTCCAACAGAATTGTTTTGGCATTCATCAAGCAAACTCTTGTGCATACAAATAGTAGGGCTTATACCCTTCAAGTCAGCCATAGTCCAACTTAAAGTTTTTTATGTTGAGGTAACACATTTATCAAGCTACGTTCTTGTTCAGGTTTGAGACTAGAAGAGATTTTCACAGGCAAAGTCTCATTGCAACCCAAATAAGCATATTTAAGGTGTTATGGTAAGGGCTTTAACTCTAATGTAGATGCATGCTCAAGTGAGGGTTTTGGAGGAATAAATTTAGCAAAATCTAAAGGTTCAAATTGCGTACCTAGTCCAGTTATGAGCAAGCTAGGCTGCTGCACCTCCATTGGGAACTCCTCATTGTCATCTTCATTGAGCTTCAAATAGTCCTCAATCTATAAAAAATTGCTACAGCAAAATTCTGCAGTTTCCTCTTTGGCCATAGCATCCATGTCGTGAAGACATTGACACTCCTCGTGATCATCCAAATATTTGAGGGTGTTGAAGACATTTATGGTCACCCTCTAATCAGCCACTCTTGTAATATCCTCAAAAATAGTATAAAAGAAGTTACTACAAT
This sequence comes from Hibiscus mutabilis, assembly GCA_019671005.1. Taxonomy (NCBI): domain Eukaryota; kingdom Viridiplantae; phylum Streptophyta; class Magnoliopsida; order Malvales; family Malvaceae; genus Hibiscus; species Hibiscus mutabilis. The sequence goes on from CM033714.1 coordinate 50,217,672, forward strand.
GCTTTCATTTGATCCCTAATTGATTGAAAGCAAGATACTAGATCTAGTTAATAAGCACTAGAATGTTATAAATGAAAAAGTAGTAACCTAATGTATAAGTGACCAAACTAAAACAAACAACAAATTGAAGGAATGCATGCAAAATTCATACATTCCTAGAATGCCCCTACAGATTTCATTAATTAGTGAATAATTAAGGACAAATTAGTCATTTTAGGGAGGAATTAATTGATGATCTATCGTCATCTTCCTTCTTTGGCTAAACCATATGAACAAAATAGAGAGAAGAGAAATTGAGAGAGAAAACTCCATGTTCATTGATGCAAGCTTGAAATTTGGAGAAATTGGAATTGCTAGCATTCATATTATCTTGTTAAGAAGGTAAAATCTCTTCTTTAATGCATTATAGATTCAAATGATGCATGTAGATTTACGGTTCTTGCTTGAATTATATGAAATCGATGAATGATTAGTGAGTTGATGCTAAGGACTAGTTAAGAAGTTCAATTGATTGATTAATCCATGAAATTGATATGCCATTCAAATGAGTAGGAGAAATTGATGTTGTCAATAGCCAAATTGATGGTGAAATGCTATGCTAGATGCTGGAAATTGAGAATAGGGGTCATGGTTGAAAGTAGTTTCGATTAGGGACCGTTTTGCTAGATAAAAATGTGTAAACATGCTTAATTGTATATGTTGTCCTGTTTTGATCACATTGCTAGGTGAATTGGTCTGACCTAGACATGTAGGAATATGAAAATAAGTTGAATTATAATGTTAGAATCTTGTTTAAATGAATTATGAAGCTAGAAGCTTAACCTAGTGTAATCTGCCCAAAAAATTTTATTTTGGGTAGTAACTTTAAAAAATCACCATAAATTTTATAAATGGAATTTAAGGCTGAAAATTTTATGGATAGTGCCTTAACATGTCTAAATTCATTAGGAGAAAACAGAACTGAATTCTGGATTGTAGACTGAATTGTAGAAAAAAAAACACTAGGGACAGTGCAAACTGTCTAGTGTTGTAAATTGCCTTGTCTTTAAGTTAAAAAATGTATTAATTGGAAAAGTATTAAAATGCAAGGCCTATATGGTTAGAAACGAAATTAATTTAGCTTTCCAACGGTGTAAACTAATTGAAATTCCAACGTATGGAATGAAAGTTATGCATGTTTAAGTGAACAGAGTACATGCTGCCTGGTAGCAGCAGTTTAGGTATTGTGGCAGTTTTGTAAACTGTTTTGGGACAGTTTAATTGCTGCCCTGTTTTGCCTTAATATGGAATGTAGGCAGTTTGGTAATGTGCATTAAGGTGTGTATATGAAGATGCTATCTGTTTGGTATATATAATGTATTAACCTTGCTGCCATGTTGAATGATTTTGTGATTACATGTTTTGACCTTGTTCTATCTATGTGATTTATTAGAGCAAGGAGAGAACTTTGGAGAAGGATCTAAAGTCGAGCATTCAAGGGACAAGCAAAAGGGAATAGTCTTTCGAGACTAGCTAGCTTGGGGAGTATTGTGAGTGTAGTTTATTCTAGAGTTAGGACTAGGTCCTAAATAAAGCAAGCATGTCTAAATTCTTGAATTGTTAAATTGGACTTAATATGATCTTGACCTAATAAGGGAAGTATGAAATAAGATAATACATGAAACTTGACTACATCATTGAAGTGTTGTATAAATAGAATGCTAGTATGTATATGTGGTAACATTGATGCTTGTATGTATGACATGGTATTGTGACCAATTGCTTAAACTGAATGCTTGATGTGCTAGCTTAGATGATGCAATGAACACTTGAAATGTTGAGTTATGGCTCTATTGGCCTAAGGGCTTAATGCATGTATACACTTGCCATGCAACATTCAAAATGACTCTTCAAAAAGATAATGCTTGACAAGAACTTGAACACTTGAATGATACATGACCTTGAACTTGAAAAGTTGAAATCCTTGAATAAAGGAATTATAATTAAACAACCTTGGTTGCTAGTTGAATAGGTAGAAGGGCATGCCTTAGAGTCTAGAGCTCATTGTGTCAGGGTAGACTACGGTCCCGGGCTAAGGCCCCTAATGAATTATAAATGAATTATAATCAAACAACCTTGGTTGCCGAAACAAAACCCAAATAAATTAACTAAACTTATGTCCATTTTTTTCTTTTTATCTTGTCTAGATGCAACATTATATCCTAATGTGTGCATACTGGCAACGGGCGAAAGGTCAACTAAATCGTGCGTCGATTAGACATCCAATTGCGCAAATTGGAATTTAGGTACTAAATTGCAAATTTGAAAGATTATGAGGACTTATTAAATTTTGAAGTCACATTTCCTCGATTAGTCTAATTTCATGCTTGTTTGTGAAATTTTAGCTCAAAATGATAAACCAAACTCATTCATTTGCAAACATAAGATCCAGGGACCAAAACAGAAGAATCTCAAAACATAAAATAGTCCATAACTAACATAACAGTTAGTCCTACCGATACCATCCCAAGGCATATCGGTATGTAGGATACACTAAGCTAAACCAGATTTTAGTGGCTAAAAGTTGTACCAATATGGAGCTCTGCGAATCGGTACGCCTGGACTTGTAATGTCCAAATTTTCTAGTTTTTCACTCGAACATGGATTCAATCATGCCTTAACAAGTCATAAACATGTGTACCAATAACCTAGGGATCAAACCATGCAAAGATATCAAGGAATCACGCATAAAACATAGCTACATACTTCAATCATGAATCTGGAGGCATGCTTCCTAAGACTCAACCATCCAAAACTCAAAACATAAATCCATCCCAAAACTAAACATATAATGCCTCATACAACACCACAACAACATACTAAACTTGCACAAATAGGGAGTTTGATAAATAACTCTCCCAACAACAATGAACCCCATTGCCTTTATTACTACTTGTCTAGTTCAAAAACCATACTTTTGAGTTATTCAAGTCCTTGGATTTCCCCTCGCTTTCTCGCTACTTCCAACCTTTGATTCTCTGCATTGATGGACAATGAGAGCGTAAGCACACAAGGCTTAGTGAGGAGTGCTCAAAACACAACACCATCAATGCATTTAAAACCTATTTCCAACTCACATGAGTTTAACTTTTTAAAACATCTTTTAAAACATCATGCCTTTCAAACTATGCACTTTAACATTTCCAAAACATGCATATTTAACCATATGCAACATGTATCATGGATCAACAACAAAATCCCCTTTTATACCCTCAATTTAAGCTTTCCCATGCATAACAATCCATATGCAAGGCTTAAAGAGTAAACATGTATAAATAACATGATACAACACAATCCATCAACATGATACAATATCAATTATATTGGCTTTCAAGTGATCATGAACCAAGTTCCACTTTACAATCCATTAACATATGATACAATATCAATTATATTGGCTCTCAACCAGAATTCAAGTTACATTTACAACCGGGTACCATCACAATCCAATCATCAGATAGACGTATAATCAGCTAACGGGAGTTTTTGGTATCATATAACCCCTCAACCATTAGGGTACTCACGGTGGAGTATTCAGTACACATAAACCCCTCAACACCCGAGGCAACTTATTTATAGTGCACTATCAATCCTATGGTCGGCCAACTATATCTTATAACATTTTAAACCACATCACTTGCCAATATAATTCATTATTAACCATGTACCTCATTGGTTTTATATGCAACATCAAAACCATTTTCCATTGCATTAAATCATGTATCACAAGTGTTCCACATACTTACATGGATCATTTACCAAATGCATATGTTGTCAATATATGATCAAAAATAGTATAAAACATACTCAAATCATGCATAATAGTAGGTACCATGTAATTCAAAAACAAGTGTATAAAAACAATTTTGCCAAAGCACAACCTAGGGATAAATCTCTTTATACTTACTTCCAATTTTAAACCAGTGTTTCAAGCTTAAATTGAACTCCCAAAATAACCTTTAAACCATTTCAAAGCTAAAATCCACGTTCTCACTCACCGACTTCGCAACACCTCATTCGCTGATGCGAATTACACCTCCAAAGCTTTTGTAATGGTGCTGCAAGCTTGAGGATCGACCTCCTATGGTTAACAACACATAAAACAGAGGATTCAATGCATTCACAAACCCAGTAACAACAAACCATAACAACTCTATCCAAAAACCCTTCCGCAACAACCGTAATCAACACCAAACATCCTCCAAACTTAACCCAACCAAAATCTAAAGTTTTAATCCATCAATTATTCTCAATTAACATCCAAAAACATCCTAACAACATCCTCATACCTCTAGCATTCATTAAACACCCAAAACTTTCCAAAAACACAACACTAACAACCTAGGAAATTAGAGATTCACATAGTTTCGGAATTCCAATGTTAAAACCAACCTATTAACATTATTAAACATCAAAATCATGATTAAAATCAATCAAGAACTCAGCAAAACAGATCCACAATGAAAATCACTTAATCTCATCAATTTAACCTTGATTTTCCCAATTTCCATAATCAAATTAGTAAAACACATTAGAAAACATTAAACAATGATCAAATATTTGGGACTTTAAATAAAGATCCATTCATTAGAGGAGAAGAATGAACCTTACCTCTAATGAGTGAATTTCCTCTCAATTGGATGTTTTCACTTAAAAAATAAAGAAATACAATGAGATTTTCAAAAACAAGATTGAAGAATCCATTAGAAATCAAAGGTTTAAGAAATCAAGAGCATTACCTCAATTCTTTGATGGAAAAGAAAATGTTTGGCTGAAGAGAAGTTGAGAGAAAAGTTTGGGAAAAGAAAGTTATGTCAAAAGTGATTTTTAGGAATAACCACCTTCCTTAATCAATCCCTTTAATTTCTTTAATTAAAACTGTAACACCCTAAACAAGGGGTCTAAGAGAAGGTTATAATTTAATTAAATTGAAGAAACACTCCTATTTGATTAAAATAAAATATTTAATGACAAGATTGAATGATGGCATAACCAAGTGACCATTCTTGAAAGGACCATATTGTACAAACTACATGTTCATGAGTTTGCATGTAAAATATTTAGGAAACTAAGGATTAATCTTAGGTGCCCCTTGTGTATAGATCAGTCAAAGCATGTTAGACCACTTTCCTCCCTCAATTCTTTTACCCAATTGCTAGCTAGAGAGAGTTAGAATTCATAGGCAATCCTTGAAGAAATCGATGGACTTGAGCTTTGATTGGGAGGAAATTTTAATGCTAGATTTATATTTGTTATATGCCAAGCAAGGTAATACTTATCCTTGTTTATTGATTGTTGGTTGTAATTTGATTTATGAAATGGTTCAATTGGAATGAACTTGGGCTAAAGTTGTTTGAACTTGAGTTAATTAGATGATTAATGAATATGAATTGATTTAAAGGAATGTATGAAAGCCTGAATTCCTTGTTAATTATACATGTATGAATTGGTAACGTTGCTTGAATATGAAATTGAGATGTTACGATTCTTATGGTTGGCCATATTGGTCTGAGACACCAAATTGTTATGAGTCTTTGATTGTTCACATGAATTTGAGTCATATGAATGACTATAGGATAGCTTAAAAAAGGATGAAGGATATAAACAGGTTCCTAATCATAAGATAAATTCGGTTGCAACTCAATTTCCTCCACCAGCATAACATGCGATGGATACGACTGATACCTCCACAACATCGACACATGAAACACATCATAAATCTTCTCAAACTCATGAGGCAACCTCAACCAATAAGCTACGGGACCTACACACTCCACAACCTTATACGGTCAAATAAACGTCAGACCAAGCTTTCCCTTACATTCGAACCACATTACCTTTTTCCAAGGTGAAACTTTTAAGAACACACGATCACCAACAACACACTTAATCTCTCTACGCTTCAAACCCGCATAGGATTTTTGATGATCCAAGCTTTCAAACGTTCACAAACATGCTTCACTTTCTTATATGTGTCTTTTAACAATCTGGCATAGAAACATGCCTTTCCCTAGCCTCGGTCCAACACAAAGGCGTATGACACTTTCTGCCATACAAGGCTTCATTCGGTGCCATTTGAATACGAGCTTGATAACTGTTGTTGTTGGCAAAGTCCACCAAAGGCAACTATTTCTCCCAAGTCCCTTGGGACTCAATGATGCAACACCTCAACATATCCTCCAAGACTTGGATCACACGTTCAAACTAACTATTCATCTGAGGATAATACAAAGTATTAAGATTCAACCATGTACCCAAAGCCCGATGAAAACACTCCCAAAACCTATCCACAGATCCCTATTCGAAACTATGAACTTAGACACCCCATGTAAATGTACAATCTCAACAATATACAACTCTGCCAACTTGTCCAAGGTATACGTAGTATGCACAGGCACAAAATGAGCATACTTCGTAAACTGATCAACAATCACCCAAATAGAATCCTTCTTTGTTGGTGTCAATGGAAACCCAGAAATCCATGGTAATTCTCCCCCACTTCCATTCCGATATCCTCAACGGTTGAAACAACCTAAAAGGAAAATGATGCTTTGCCTTGACACGTTGACACACAATACATCTAGCAACATAATCAGCCACATCTTTCTTCAAACCAACTCAATAGTACTCTTCCTTCAACCCTCGATACATCTTAGTACTACTAGGATGTATAGCAAAAGGACTAGTATGTGCTTCGGTCAAAATAGTCTGCCTCAACTCATCATCATTAGGCACCACTACCTAATCCTTAAAACACAACACCCTATTGTCATTAAAGTGAAAATCCATCAGATTTTCATCCATAATATCCTTAACATGCGGTACAAACACATCATCAAAAGGTTGATTTTCCTTAATCAACTGTGACAAAGATGGCTTTACTTGCAACTCAGGCAACAAGCCTCCATCCTGCGTCACACTTAACCGCGCAAACAATACCCTCAACTCCACCACGACTTTCCTACTCAAAGCATCAGCTATAACATTAGCCCTCCCCGGATGATACTCAATCGCCAACTCATAATCCTTAAGTAATTCCAACCACATACGTTGCCTAAGATTCAAATACTTTTGAGTCATCATGTATTTCAAACTCATATGATCTGTGTACACAACACACTTCTCACCATATATATAATGCCTCCTCCAAATCTTCAACACAAACACAACAAGCTCAAGATCATGCGTAGGATAATTGTGCTCATGCACTTTTAACTGCCTATATGCATAAGCCACAACTTTTCCTCCTTGCATCAACACACAACCCAAACCCACATGCGATACATCACTATAGACAACAAAATCCTTGCCCGATTTAGGTTTGTATCAAAATTGGAGCTTGCATTAAAGCCTCCTTCAACTTTTCAAAAGCTTGTTGTCTATCCTCCATCCACTCAAAATGGACATTCTTCTGCAACAACTTGGTCAAAGAGTACCAATCTTTAAAAACCCATCCACAAACCAACAGTAATAACAGACTAACCCAAGAAAACTACGAACCTCCGACATACACTTAGGTAACCTCCAACCTACCACCACCTCAATCTTCTGTGGGTCAACCCGAATCCCTTCGGCTGACACAACATGCCCAAGGAAAACAACCTCCCTAAGCCAAAACTCACACTTGCTCAACTTAGCATATAACTGATTTTCCAACAATGCTTGAAGCGCAATCTGCAAGTGTCTATCATGATCCTCCTTGTTACGAGAGTACACAAGAATATCCTCAATAAACACAACCACGAATTGGTCCAAAAACTCATGGAACACCTGGTTCATCATAACCATGAATGTGGCTGGTGCATTGGTCAAACCAAACGGTATAACCAAGAACTCATAATGCCTATACCTCGTACGAAAGACAGTCTTAGGCACATCCACATCCTTTACTTCCAACTGATAATACTCAGACCTCAAATCAATCTTAGAAAACACAGAAGCACCTCTAAACTAATCAAACAAATCATCAATCCGCGACAAAGGATACTTATTCTTAATCGCCAACTTGTTCACTTGCCGATAATCAATGCACATCCTCATCGTGCCATCTTTCTTTTTCACAAACAACACCGGTGCACCCTATGACGAAACACTAGGCCTAATAAACCCCCGATCAAGCAACTCCTGAAGTTGCATCTTTAACTTCTTCAACTCTTTCGGTGCCATACGATAGGGAGCAATAAACACCGGAGCTATATTTGTATACAACTTAATGCAAAACTCAACCTCTCTATCCAGTGGAAAACAAGAAACTCCTTTGAAAAAACACCCAAAAACTCATATATCGTACGAATGTCCTGAACACGCACCTACTTTGATCCTAGATTCATAACATAGGCTAAAAATGCCTGACATCTAGAATCCATTAAATGACTCGCTTCTAGAGATGAAACAACATTGGGCAAGAACAAAACATTTTCACCCATAACAACCACTTCATAATCATCAGCAAGTTTCAAGGAAGCTTATTTGGTTTCAAAATCAACCATAGCTCTATGATCAGGCAACCAATCCATGCCCAAGTTTACATCTAAACTGTGAAATGGTAACTCTATCAAATCAATCATAAACACACGACCTTGAACAATCAAAGGACATCTCCTAAATACCCACCAACAATGGACAATCACAACTCAAATGATCGCTTGATCCATAACTCCAACAAGAGTAGCAACAACAGCTACAAGAGCCTATCCTTCACGAGCCAAACATGGATAGTTTTGCCTCATATGATCATGTGATCCATAAAAATGACAAGTATTATGTGCTACTCTAGCTTGGGTACCCTGACCCTACGATCTCCCCAAACACTACCTCCACTATGCCTCAAATTAGGGCAATACCTCTTATCACGATGCTTCTTAGACTGAACACCACCAAAACCAGAGTTCACAACTATATTGCCAAAGGCAGAACCTCCCACACGAATCGATAAATCTAGGTTCTACTTAATGTCCTTCACCCATTTAACTAACACATCAAATCGGTATAGTCAGAAGCTAACATATATGTCTTAACGTCCTGCACCAATCCATAATAGAATCGGTCACAATGATGCTTCTCATCCGGTTCCAATTTAGGAGCACACTGGCTTAATCGAGCAAACTAAATCTCATACGCTGCCACGGTCATACCACCTTGAACCAAGACCATGACTTCATGTTTCTTTTTATCCAAGTATCTAATTCCTAGATACTTCTTCATAACGACAGCTCAAAAGAACTCCCAATCCACATTATTGGGTTCCATGCCTGCGATCACAGTTGTCCACAACTATACGCATCTCCTTATAGCAGAGATACAACACATCCTAGCTTACGAGCATCATTGCACCCCATTTGTACTAAAATTTGATCAGTACTGCAAACCACTCCTCGAATGCCTTGGGTGCCAACCTTCTGTACTCAACTCCTCCCAAGCTATACAAACATTCCAATGGCAACCCCGTTTGTCTAGCAGTTGACGCAGACACATGTGCTCCAACAACAGTTGCTTGAAAAGCTCCAGTCATCACCTGTATCAAAGGTGCCATATCACCCAACACTGGCCCAGCTGGCGCAAGTGGTACATGCTCCGCTCTTACATGTGGATTAGGCGAACGAGGTGGCAAACCTCTAGGAGGTATAATATCCTCTTGATTTCTATGCCCGGCGACAGCAACAATCATGCCAAATCTCAATTCTCTCCTTGGTCCCATCATGATAAAATATCAAAGGTATGATAATACCCAAAACAAAAATAGTCGGCCAGCTACAAGCAAAGATCCAAGACGTCAATTTGAAATTAAAACATTTTAGACTATAGTAATAAGGCAATGTGTCCCACAAATATCCCCCAACATGACATATGTCAATCAACAGACAAATAAACAATCACCATGCATAGCAAACAATAGTAATCAATCAATAACAACATTCCAACAATCATAACCTCATCCCAATTATTACAAACCTGGCTCTAATACCACAAAATGTAACCCTCTCGACCCAGCCTAGATGCCAGAACTAATCGAGCGAGCTACAATGGGTTTTGCCGGAACAAAACCAGAATCGATTAACTAAACTTATGTCTATTTTTTCTTTTCATCTTGTCTAGTTGCAACATTATCCTAAGATGCATATACTGAAAGCGGGTGAAACCTCAACTAAATTGGGCGTCGCTTAGACATCTAATTGAGCAAATTAGAATTTAGGGACCAAATTGTAAATCTAGAAGATTATAAGGACTTATTAAATTTTGAATTTACCTTTCCTCAATTAGTCAAATTTAATGCTTGTTTGTCAAATTTAAGCTTAAAAAATGATAAACCAAACTCATTCATTTGCATACATACGATCTAGGGACCAAAACGGATGAATCTCAAAACAAAAAATAGTCTATAACCAACATCACAACTAGACGTACCGATACAGTCCCAAGGCGTATCGATACATGGGCTACACCGAGTAAAACTAGATTCTAGTAACTAAAAGGCATACCAATACGCGGTCCTGTATACCGATGTAGAGCCGCCTAGACCTGTAATGTCTAAATTTGTTGGTTTTTCACTCGAACAAGGATTCAATCATGCCTTAACAAGTCATAAACATGTTTACCAATAACCTAGGGATCAAACCATGCAAGAATATCAAGGAATCATGTGTAAAACATAGCTACATACTTCAATCACGAATCTTGAGGCATGCTTCCTAAAACTCAACCATAAAAAACTCAAAACATAAATCCATCCCAAAACCAAACATATAATGCCTCATACAACACCACAACAACATACTAAACTTGCACAATTAGGGAGTTTGACAAATAACTCTCCCAACAACAATGAACCTCATTGCCTTTACTACGACTAGTCTAGTTCAAAAACCATACTTTTGAGTTATTCAATTCCTTGGATTTCCCCTCCCTTGCTCGCTGCCTCCAACCTTTAATTCTCTGCATTGATGGACAATAAGAGAATAAGCACACAAGGCTTAGTGATGAGTGCTCAAAACACAACACCATCAATTCATTTAAAACCTATTTCCAACTCACATGAGTTCAACATTTTAAAACATCTTGCCTTTCAAGCTATGCACTTTAACTTTCCAAAACATGCATATTAAACCATATGCAACATATATCATGAATCAACAACAAAATCCCATTTGCTACCCTCAATTTAAGCTCTCCCATGTATAACAACCCATATGCAAAGCTTAAAGAGTAAACATGTATAAATCAACATTATACAACACAATCCATCAACATGATACATTATCAATTATATTGGCTTTCAAGTGATCATGAACCAAGTTCCACTTTACAAAATATTACATTGGATACACGGATTCAACAAGTGTCTTCCCAACACTTCATGCCATCTCAACCAGAATTCGAGGTACATTCATAACTAGGTACCATCACAACCCAATCATCGGTTAGATGCATAATCCATTAATGGGAGTTTTTGGTACCACATAACCCCTCAACCATTAGGTTACTCATGGTGGAGTATTTGGTACACATAAACCTCTCAACACCCGAGGTGACTTATTTATAGTACACTATCAATTCGATAACTTTTTAAAGCACATCACTTGCCAATATAATTCATTATTAACCATGTACCTCACAATTTTTATATGAAACATCAACACTATTTTCCAATGTAGTAATCAATGCATCACAAGTTGTCACACCCCAAAAATAGGGCTAGATGTTTAGAGGTTCGATTAGGTTTATTTTGAACCGGATTGATAGATTTGAGTAGTTTCAGGGGATATAATATTTTAAAAATATGAGCGGTGGAAATTAAAATGAATTGAGGATTTTTAAAAGGGCTATAAATATTATCAAATAATTTGGTAATTTAATTGGAGGTTTAATTATGGGATTAAGTGGAATTGTATTTTAGTGACTAAATTGTAAAATATGCAAAACTATGTTATTGTAGATGGGCCAATATTGAGAATACTTAGAGAGCTATATTTTCCAAATGTTTTAATCTGAAGATAACCACCTTAATTGAGTAAGAATTGATGGTTAATTGTTTTCCTAAATCATTTTAAAATTATTTTAGATTTTCCGTCATTTTTTCTCCTTATTTTCCCCCACTTTTCATTTTAACCTCCAAACAAGATTCTCCAAAATTCTTTGCCGATTTTCGATGGAGGATTCATCATTTGATTCTACATTTGTTTCTTAACATAATCTTGAGAGATTTTCTCAAAGATTTCATCTATTTTGCAAGCTAAGTTTCAAAGATAATCTTACGTCAACTTTGGTGGGAGCTTCTTCAAAGGTGAATTTCTTTTCCTCTCTTTAAATTAAGGTTATTTATTGATATTTCCTAGTATTTGGCTGACTATAGATTGATATTAACATGGTTTTGCAATGGATTTCAAGATTTGTTCTGTTACTGGTAATTTTGATGATTTGCCTAAAGATTTGTTTAACTTGATGAAACCTGAAGATTTTAATTGGGTAACTTCATGTTTTAATAAGGTAATTATAATGTGAATTGAGATTTTGAGATTAAATCCCGAAACTATTAGATTGGCTAATTGTTATAGGTGTTTTTAGTGGGTTTTGAGTCTGTTCTATGTGTTTTTGAGTTGCTAGAGATATAGGGATGTTTGGAAGGTGTTTGTGGGTATGTTTTTATGTGGTTTGAATGTTAGAATTTCTAGTTTGAAGTTAAGAGTTGGTAGAGCAAAGTTTGGTGATGATTTTGGTAGTTTCGGCTAGTTTTTTGAAGGTTTATGTTAAGGATGCAAGGGATCCTTGTTTAGCAATGTGTTGAATGCATAATAATGCATTTTCCCTCTAGTATTATGTGATTAAAATAGAGGACGATCAAAGTAAGGTTTCCTAGTTGCGTACATTGCTTACGGTGGCTCGATTCGCGTTGGCGAGCAAGGCAAGGTGTACGGTGAGTGTTTAAACGCGTTAAAGCTTTTTAAGGGTTTGATCGATGGATCATGGGGGTTTAGTTCTGGCCTATCAAGCTTAATTAAGCTCAAGAGTAAGTTTCTCTTATTTTGCGTGGCTATTGGCTTTGATATGAGCCTGCGGATTGCATGTTTTTGGTTCAAACAAGGTTTTGTTTACTTGTTGTAAATGCATTATTTTGAATTAATATGCATGTTTAAACAAGTAATGAATGCCTATGAGCATTGAGATTTGTTCCTTGAAAGGAATGTGTTGTTGCCTTTGGCAATGTGGTTTTGCATATGAAACAGTTTTGAGAAATGTATTGGAAAACAATAAGTTAATGTATTTGAAAATAATATATTGGCATTGTGACGTATTGTGAAAGTGTCAGATATAGTTGACTAGGCATAGGATTAAAGTGCACTATAATATATAAAATCGGTCGTGCCATAGTCCTTAAGGAAAAGCAGTTTAACTATGCTATTCAGACTATTGGGTTATCACTTAGGGTATGCAGTTTAACTAGGCATCCCATTGTGATGGTATCTTGCGGTTTAACTAGGCAAGGTACGAGATTTGGTGGAGGTGAGCCCACCATGTGAATTTTGTGTATCTGAACATGTATGGATAGAGGTAGTACTATCCAAGGATAGAGGTGAGTTTATCTAGGCTACTCTAAATGCCAATATATGAGAATTTATATGATTAAAGAATTTATAATTGATTTGATGCATATAGATGTTATGCATGATTTGTTGTGGAACCAAATGAGATAATGCTTGGGTGATAAGCATGGTTTGAAAACAAGATGGTTTATGGTTTTCAAATGGTTTTAATCACATGTGTAATGCTTGGGATGTAAGCATGTTGTGTTAACAAAAGGCTTAATGGTTTTTTAAACAGTCTACAATTGCATCAATGTTGTTTATCAACATCCTCACTAAGAATTTTTGCTTACGCTCTCTTTTTCCCAATGACGTAGAGCAATAGAGTTGAGGGGTAGCATTGGTTTGGCAAGGAAGTTCGAAGATCAAGACATTTTCTTAAGTATGAAACTTGGTTTTAAATTCGGTTAATAAGGCAATGTGTTTTCCATGTTTTGGAGGATTTGTAATATGGATTTTTGGTTGTTTGTGATGGTTTTTATGCTGTGATTTTATGACCTTTGAGGTTGGATTTGAGGCATGTTTGTTGATGTCTTGCAAGCATGAGGTTATGATTTGTGTTTTCCCTTTGTAGGCATAAGTGCCAAATATGTTTTTGATCATGTTTTTGGCGTTGCTGTCTTATCTTAAATGATGATAGTGCAGTATTGATTCCATGCCTATAATGAGTTATTCCTTGAGCTTCTTTTTGAATGTTGAGATGGTTGAAATATAGGAAGCATTCCTCTAGAAGTGTGGTTAAAGTTCCTCTTCATGTATTGATCATGTTACCTTGTGTTCATAACATGGTTTGGTCTTTAAATTAGTTGTATGTATGTATATGTTGATGATGGGTAGAACGTCGGGGATAGAATAGTTCCTTATAATCCCTTGCCTCCTTCTCCACCTATTCCTTTTATTGGTGATGGAGTTGGGGCTGGCGGTGGCCCTCAGGTTCTGCATGGACCAGGGCTTGGCGATATGATGTCGTTGATTCAAGCGACGACGGAAGCTTTCTACGCAGTGATAGCTAGGGTGCATGTGCAAGCACCAGCGCCTGTTGTGGTCGTTAATCAAGGGTTGCCTCTAGAGTGCCTTCGTAGCATGTGAGGTGTGGAATTTAGAGGATTGAGTCTTGGGATGACAAAAGAGTGGCTTGAGATCACTATCTATATTCTTGTTTACATGGACTATAATGATGCGCTTAAGTTGGGTTGTACCGTATCCTTGTTGCACGGTGATCCGTATCATTGGTAAGTAACCACGATTGGGGGTGTTCCCAAGGCAGATGTGAATTGGGAGTTTTTTTGGACAAAGTTCAAGAGGAAGTAACTCGTTCTATAGTACCTAGATGCCAAGAACCTTGAGTTTCTGTCATTGGTACATGTTGGCATGACGGTGTCCAAGTATGCGGTGAAGTTTGTTCAGTTGAGCTAGTATGCCCCTGAACTTGTTCCAAATGATAGACAGAGGGGTGATAGGTTCTGTTATGGGCTTGTTAAAGATATCAAGACATATTTGTTGGCCACAAATTACACTAATTTTGTTGTGTTAGTCAACATGGCTAAGGATATTGAGCAATCCTTGGGTGGTTCTGCACAAGTGGTGAATGTGGGTTCGGGAAAAAGAACTGCAGATTCTAGTTTTTTTGGAAGGCATAACAAGAGGTCTCGTGATAAGCGATACAAGCTGGATCTAAAGCGTGGTGGTGGTGGTGGTGGACATAACTAGGGTGTGTGGATTGCTACCAATTGCAAGTGTTGTGGTAAACGTTATGCGGGTGCATGTTGGGGATATTCTGGATCTTGTTGGGAGTGTAGGTCACCCGATCATCTGAAGCGTGACTGTCTTCGTGTTGTGAGGGATGCACCAGTTCAGGCTGCTGCACCAGCTAGAGGCCCAGGCCGTGGCAGAGGTAATTTTCAGAGGTGTGATGATAGTTAGAGGACTTTGGCTCATACAGTTGTTGTGCAATCAGAGAATGGTGGCCAACACGGGTCTATGCTCATCGCGAGGGTTGTAATGACACCGATGTGATCGCAAGTACCTTTACCTTGCAATCTTTGTCATTATTTTCTTTAATTGATTCGTGGTCTACTCATTCATATATATTGAGTGAGCATTTGTTGAATGTTCCTGTTGAGATCTTGGATTTGGGTATGTCGGTAACTAGTTCCTTTGGTGAGACGATTTTGGTTAGAAGGTTGTATAGGAGATGTCATTTGATAGTTCAAGGTCACGACTTTGCCGCAGATTTGGTGGAGTTGTCGCTTCATGGCTTTGATGTTATTTTGGGTATGGATTGGTTAAGTGAGCATAAACAATTGGCGTTTTTGAATCCAAAAGGATTTCCTTGAGGCTTGCGGACGATTGTGAAGCTATACCGGTTGGGGAGAATATTAAATTCTTGTCTAACGTTGTTTCGGCAATGCAAGCTGATAAGTTGATGCAAGAAGGTTGTCAAGCTTATATAGCAATTGTGATGATTTCGTAGGTAAAAGGGGCTGAAGTGCAAGACATCCGGATGGTGTGTGATTTTTCGGAGGTGTTTCTTGAAGAGTTGTCGGGCTTGCCGCCGGATAGAGAAGTGGAGTTTGGCATAGAGATGTATGCGGGTATGACTTTAGTGTCCATCACTCCGTATCGAATGACACCGAAGGAGTTGACAAAATTAAAGACTAAACTCCATGAGTTTTTGGATCAAGGATTTATCTGACCTAGTGTTTCTCCATGGGGTGCACCGGTCCTTTTTGCGAGAAAGAAAGATGGGACAATAGGTATGTGCATTGATTACCGGCAATTCAATAAGTTGAGGGTTAAGAATAATTATCCTTTATTTCGAATTGATGATTTGTTTGATCAATTTCATGAGAAGGTTGTGTTTTCCAAGATTGAATTAGTGTCAGGGTATTATCAATTAAAGGTTAAGGATGCAGATTGCCGAAGACTGCTTTTTGTACGAGATATGGGCATTATGAGTTTTTGGTGATGTCGTTTGGTTTGACAAATGCTCTGATTGCTTTTATGGATATGATGAGTAGGGTTTCCATGAATATCTTGATCATTTTGTGGTAGTGTTTATTGATAATATCCTTGTGTACTCGTGTACCGAGGAAGATCATGACTGACATTTGTAGACTGTTTTGCAAGCTTTCAAGGAGAATCGATTATATGCCAAGCTGAGTAAGTGTGAATTTTGGCTTAAAGAAGTGGTATTTTTTTGGCCATGTGGTTTTGGCCGAGGGTATTCTTGTTCATCCACAAAAGATTGAGGCTATTCCTAATTGGAAACAACATAAGTCGGTGTCTGAGGTTTGTAGTGTTCTTGGTTTGGCTGGTTACTATCGTCGTTTCGTGGATGGGTTCTCTAGTATTGCTACTCCATTGACGAAGTTGTTGCAAAAGAATGTTCTGTATGTGTGGACGGAAAGTTAGCAGCGTAGTATTGAGAAGAGGGAGTACATATATAGGGCTGGGCCTATATATGTACTCTCTTGAAGGAGGTTTTTACACATGCACCTGTCTTGATTCAACCTGACTATAGTAAGGAGTTTGTAGTCTACAATGATGCATCTTATGTTGGTTTGGGTTGTGTGTTGATGCAAGGCAGTAAGGTTGTGGCTTGTGAATCAAGGCAGTTGAAAGTTCATGAGCAAAATTACCCGACTCATGATTTGGAGCTTGCGACGATCGTGTTTGCTTTAAAAATTTGGAGACTTTATCTATATTGTGAGAAGTGTATTGTTTACACCGATCACAAAATTTTAAGGTATTTGATGTCCCACAAGGAGTTGAATCTTAGGCAATGAAGATGGATTGAGTTGCTTAGGGACTATGATTTGATATTAGAGTATCATCTGGGAAAGGCTAACGTGGTGGTGGATGTGTTGAGCCGTAAGGTTGCTGTTTAGCTTAGGGTAATGTTTACAAAATAAGTGTGACACAAAAAGGTAGGTTGTTGGTTGAATTGTAAGTTAAGTCTTTGTTGTCTCAAAGGATTAAAGCGAGGCAACCATATGACGATGCATTGGCACCGCATGTTAAGGATATTTCGGATAGTAATTCGATAGTTTTATTTTAATGATGATGGTGTTTTGTGCTTTAAGAGTCGAATAGTTGTGCCAAGTGATCTGGAGTTGAGGTCCAATATTTTGACTGAGGATCATTCTAGTCCTTTTGCTATGCATATGGGTCGTACAAATATGTATCGAGATTTGAAGGATTTCTATTTTTGGGTTAGTTTGAAGAAGGATGTGCCCGAGTTTGTTGCTCGTTGCATGGTGTGTTAGCGGGTTAAGGCTGAACATCAGTTTCCTTATAGGTTGTTACAACCTGTTCAGACTCTAGAGTGGAAGTGGGAAAGAATCACCATGGATTTTGTGACAAGTTTGTAACACCCCTACCCCGGGCTAGTAGCAAACCAGCTAGGGAGTGTTACTTAAGCAAGGACAAGGTAAGGCAAGCAATACAAGCAAGAACAAGGCAAGGCAAGAATTGATAACTCATCCCTATTAGATAAGTTACTTAACCAGTAAGCAACCAAGCATTCATTACTTAACAATTTGAAGACAATACAGGTTACTACTTAATTAATTTCATTAACCACATCTTATACCATTAACAATTCTAATTACCTAAGCGTGTAAACATTCTTCCATTTCATTTCAATGATCCTTATATTGATTTATATACTAATTTCACACCTAAATTTACTAAACATGATCATGTTAACATACAATTGCATGAAACTAGTCTCCCAACATATAGACCATTCGGCCTTTACCATAAAATACACAATTACCATGGCATGTTCACACACAAGAGACCATATAATTATAAGACATTCAAATGGAAGATAAGCAAGCATGGTTCATCTCATACTACTTTCATTTCAAGCAAGACATGAAACATTTCATGCTATTCATTCAATCATATACATGTTCATTAAACAAGGCATTCGAATGGCTCAATGTAAACTAGATTAAACACTTGATCATTCCAATACAAATTCATTTATGCGCAGCAAATCCTTTCCATTACATGTAATCTATGTTCAATACAAGTTTCATATTATCAGCCAAGTTCATAACGTAGTAGGGCCCATATGCATGTTCAAGCTAAACTCTATACAATCTAGTGCCACTAATCTAAGAGATATATAAAACAAGTATGAAACCATACTTATGCTATATTTGTGTCTTGCTTCGAGCTCAAGGTAACAGGCTTTAGAATCATGCTACGAACAAATCCTTTATCTTATAGGTTGTGAAGAATGAAAACAAGAGTGATAAGTACAAGAATGTACTTAGTGAGGTAGTAACTAGTTCTAACAATTTGTTATTTCAAGTTTTGTGTCAATTGAACAAGAATGATCCTAACTAAGGGTTTCAAGCATTGGAGTGATCTTAACTAAGGATTCTAGCATTCGGCTAGTATAGGATACAAGAAACATGGAATCATACTTCATGCTTTCTTATCAAGAATCAAACAAATCATACTTACATAACAAGTAATCAAGAAGTCATGCTTACATGACAAGTAACATACAATTAATGGCTTTCATGTCAAGTAACATACAATTCATGGCTTTCATGTCAAGTAACATACAATTCATGGATTTCAAGACAAGTAACATGTGATGTAGGATTGTTATTTCATTTGTTATCAATTAAACAACCCCCTTTGTACTTAGTTTGTATAGGTAATCGAGTTTCCAACCAACTGTCACCACAATATGCACCGTAGTGTTGGTCAACCCTCCTACTGTCGCCAAAGACACATACGTTGTAACACCCCCTACCCTGGGCTAGTAGCAAACCAGCTCGGGAGTGTTACTAAGCAAGGAAAGGACAATGCAATACAAGTAAGATCAAGGCAAGGCGAGATTCGATAACTCATCCCTATTAGATGAGTTACTTAACAAACAAGCAACCAAGCATTCAATACGTAACAAACAAGAAATCTCACATTTTGTTTTTAGGTTCATCTTAAAGCATTCGAATAGACCACTAAATTATTTCCTTTCATGATTACATTACAAGTTACAACTTTCATGAATCAATTAACATTTTCAAGCCTTGATATCCTACCACATTAGAATTACCTAAGACAAACAAGCATGCTTCGACTCATACTACTTTCAATTCAAGCAAGACATGAAACATTTCAAGCAACTTCAATTAGACATGGTCATGTTAACATACAATTGCATGTAACTAGTTTCCCAACACCTATAGACCATTCGGCAATCATCATACAACTCACAAAACACTTAGATCATGTTATATACATATACACAAGTGACTATATAGTTCCCAAGACATTCGAATGGTTCAAGGTAAAATAGATCAAACACTTGATCATTTCATTTGTATCATCAAAAGCACAACAAACATCATTCCATTACATGTCATTTAAGTTCATTACATACTTGTCACTAAGTTCATAACAAAGTAGGCCCATACAAGGATAATATATACAAGTACTCAAGAATTCCAAAATGCATGATCAAGCTAAACTTTATACAATCTAGTGCCACCAATCTAGGATATGTACAAAACAAGTATGAAACCATACATAGGCAATGCTTGTGTGAGTTGCTTCTAGCTCAAGGTAACAGACTTCAAGATCAAGCAACACTCGAATCCCATTATCCTGTAGGTTGGGAAGAATGAAACAAGAGTGATAAGTACAAGAATGTACTTAGTGAGGTAGTAACTAGTTCTAACCATTTGTTATGTCAAGTTATGTGTCAATTGAACAAGAATGAACCTAGCTAAGGATTTCAAGCATTAGAGTGATCTTAGCTAAGGATTTCAAGCATTAGAGTGATCCTAGTCAAGGATTATAGCATTCGGCTAGTATAGGATACAAGAAACATGGAATCATACTTCATGCTTCCTTATCAAGAATCAAGCAAATCATACTTACATAACAAGAAATCAAGAAGTCATGCTTACATGACAAGTAACATACAATCCATGGCTTTCATGTCAAGTAACATTCAATTCATGGCTTTCAAGAAAAGTAACATTCAATTCATGGCTTTCAAGACAAGTAACATGTGATGTAGGATTGTTATTTCATTTGTTATCAATTAAACAACCCCCTTGGTACTTACTTTGTATAGGTAATCGAGTCTCCAACCAACTGTCGCCACAAGATGCACTGTAGTGCTGGTCCACCCTCCCACTGTCGCCAAAGACTACATACGTACCCTCTGTCTGTCACCGAATAGGGGCCTTAGCCCTGGACCGTAGTCCACCCTGACACAATGAGCTCTAGACTCTAAGGCATGCCTTTCTACCTAATCCAACTAGCTACCAAGGTTGTTCGATTATAGCCATTATACAAGTATATCAAGTTCAAGATCATGTCAAGTAGCAAGTTCGTTTCATACTAGGCCCTTAGGCCAATTGAGCCATAGCTCACATATCATGTTTCATTTCATCAAGTAGGATAACATTACAAGCAAGTTCTTTAAGCATTTGATCACATTCCTCATGACACATACAAGCATCAAGTTACCACTTAAACATGCTTAAACATTCGAATTGAACATGTATTCAAGGATATGATCAAGTTTCATGCACTACTAGTCATTCTTCCCGTATTAGGTCAAGTCCATATTAGGTTCATTTAAGCATTACAAGAATGTAAACAAGCATGCACTGGTTAGGACCTAGTCCTAACCCTAGAGATAACTACACTCACAATACTCCAAGCTTAGCTAGTATTGGATCCACACTCCTTTGTTCTTGGCTTTAGGATGTTCCACTTTTTCTTCATCCACCAAGTTCACTCCTGGTTCTAACACATTACAAGTAAACACATATCAAAACAAGTTCACAAAGTCATTCAATCATGGTAATGTTACAAGTACATAACATACACAATTCTGGCAGCATGTTCATGTACATTCTTCACTACACTTAACCACCCTTATCTATACTCTAATTCATGTAAAATAGGGCAGAATCAATGCCCCAAAACTATTTACAATACTGCTTACAAATTGCCACAAAACAACGTACAATTACCTAAACTGTTGTTACTAGGCAGCATGTAGTCTATTCACTTAAACATGCATAACTTTCATTCCGTACGTTGGAATTTCAAATGGTTTACACCGTTGGAAAGGTAACTTAATTTTCTTTATAAATATATAAGCCATTCATTTTAGTTCTTTTCCAATTAATACAGTTTTTAACTTAAAGACAGGGCAATTTGCTACACTGGACAGTTTGCACTGTCCCTAGTGTTTCTTCTCTACAATTCAGTATACAATCCAGAATTCTGTTTTGGTTTCTCGTAATGATTTTAGACATGTCAAGGTACTATCCATAAAATTTTCAGCTTTAAATTCACTTTATACAATTTTTTGTGATTTTTCAAAGTTGCTGCCAGAACAGAGCACTCTGGGCAGATTACACTAGGTTGAGTTTCTAGTTTCATAACTCATTTTAACAAGGTTCTAACATTGTAATTCAATTCATTTTCATGTTCTTACATGTATAGGTCAGTCCAATTCACCTAGAAATGTGCTTAAAACAGGGCATTATCATGTTAAATCCAATTTGATCTATTTGATCAACATTAGGCTTCTACTACACCATTTGAGCAGTCCATTACCTAGTTTTAACTAATCCAATTACGTGCACTCATTTTCCAGCAAGTTATCAACTCCATTCAATCCTCAATTCATCTACCAACATGATTAAAACAGGGTTCTACATACATTTAGCCTATTCATACATTTTCACTAACAAAACAGTCCCTAATCAAGACTGTTTTCAATCATATTTCCAATTCTCAAATTTCCAGCAACCATATACATTATCGTTATCAAATTCTCTACTAGCATTTACAATTTCAAGTTCCATGAGAAGCTAAGATCATCCTAACATGCATAACAATCATCTTAATCAATCTAAGCAACAAGAACATCATCATTTCAAAATTCAAGCAATCTATAACAGCTAGGAGTCAAGCATTATACCTTATCCAAGTTAAATTTGATCAAAGTTAATTCAAGAAGCATGAATTTGAAGATGATCAATGAAGCTTCTTCTCTCCCCTTTCTCTCTCAAGCAATTCGGCCATGTGATAATTTTTGGAGGAAGAAGATGACACAATTTTGTTCATCTTTCCTCTCCTAGCCGTGAGTCATCATCTCTATTGGCACATGTTCTCATCAATTGAGAACATGTGTCAATGCCTTTTATTTTAATTCCATTTGCATGCAATCTTTATAGTTTTGCATGTTCACAATTTCTTCCTTCCATTTATGCCTTCTAGTTTTAATTTCAATTCAATTTGGTTATAATTTCACTTATTTGATCTTAAGGATGACCAATGTTCTTTCTTCTTTAAATTGATTAGCTTATGAATTCAATTAGCCTATAGTTTAGATTGTGGTAACTTTCCTAGGCCAATTTTAGGGTGTTACAATTCTCCTCCCCTTAAAATAAATTCGTCCTCGAATTTACCTGAATCAAATAAGCGAGGATATTGCTTCTTCATGATTTCTTCAGATTCCCAAGTTGCCTATTCTACCTTGTGATTTCTCCACAATACTTTGACAAGAGGTACATTCTTGTTTCGAAGCCTCCTGACTTCCTTGTCAAGTATCTGAATAGGTTATTCTTCATAAGATAAGTCAGGATTCAATTCCATTTCTTCCGGCTCAAGAACATGAGATGGATCAGATCTATATCTGAAGCCTTAGTTAAGATCACTCTAATGCTTGAGGCCTTAGCTAAGATCACTATATTGCTTGAAAGCCTTAGCTAAGTCTATACTTGATTAAATGGCACATAAAACTTGAAATAACAAATGGTTAGATTTAGTACTACCTCACTAAGTACAATCTTGTACTTATCACTCTCGTTTTTATTCTTCCCAACCTACATGATGATATGAGGTTGCTTGATCTTGAAGCTTGATTCCTTGAGCTAGAAGCAAGTCACACAAGCATAGTTAAAGTATGATTCCATACTTGTTTTGTATATCTCCTAGAATGGTGGCACTAGATGTATATAGATAGCTTGATCATGCATTTTGAAACTTGTATGTATTGATCTTGATGGGCCTATCTTGTTATGTATTTAGTATCAAGTATGTAATGAACTTAGATAACATGTAATGAATGGTTGTTGCTGTGCATATGATGACTTAAATGAAATGATCTAATGTTTGATCTAGTTATAAGTACCATTTGAATGCTTTAATTGAGTGCATGTCTTGCTTGAATTGAACATAGGATAACCAAACAACATTGCTTGCCATCTATTCTATAGCCTAGTGTGTGTTTAGGTGATTGCCAAATGGTGTGTGTGTGTATATGCCTTGATGTATATGTTATGTATGTTTTGTATAAATGGCTGAATGGTTAGGTATGGAAATAAGCTTGAATGAAACTAGTTACATGCTAGTGAATGTTAGATAATTATGCTTAGTAAGTGTAGGAATGAAATGTGTAAATGTATACAAGATAATGAACCTTGAAATGAAATGGAAGCATGTTACATCTAGAGATATTCGAACCTAAGCTAGGGAACAATGAAGTGATTTGAATTGGTAATGTTGTAACCTATAATGTAAGTATAAAAAGGAAACAATTTAGTGACCTATTCGAATGTGCTAGATTGATGTAAGATTCAAAATGTAAGTTACTTGCATGATAAGTAATGTATGATTGGTTGTCTTGGCCTTGTTCGAATGGTTTAGGATGAGTAAGAATCAATTGTGTGGTTACTTGTATGATAAGAAAGTTGCCTTGTTTTTCTTGTTCATTGTTTGTATTTTGTTTGGATGCTTTGTTCCTTGCCTTGCCATTGATTGCTTGTTAAGTATCGCTCCCGAACTGGGTTCCTACTAGCCCGGGTAGGGGGTGTTACAAAAAACATCAACGAATTTAGATACAATTGGCATATTAGTTAAGCCGAATTCAAGTTCATCTTGTAAGACCATAGCAGCAAAGATTAAGATCTATTTTCTATCAATTAGGAGAATGGATTCCTTTCCTAAACCCCGGAGATAAAGTCTCCTATTTTGGCAATCTACCCAGGCTTCATGCTTGCTTAACCAATCTAGTCCTAAGACTAGATCGAACTCACAATTTGACAATACATATAAATCAATAGGAAAGGGTATTTTTCGAATGACTATAGAACATTCCTTGCAAACGAAGTTAAAGGATATGATTCCCCTTATTGGGTTCGAAACTACAAGGCTTTGTTTTACAATTTCAGGTTTCAAATTCAACTTTACAATCAAAGATGAGCATACAAATGAATGAGTGGATCCCGAGTCTATAAAAGCATAAACAGGAGTCAAATTTAGTTCAATAGTACCTGCGATGACATTGGGTGATTCTTTATCCTCTTTTCCCCGGATGTGGTAGATTCGAGCAGGAGCCCAAGATTCTTGGTGAGTAGAAGCATTCAAATGGGGTCCTTTATTCTTCCCCTGATTTCCAGACTGAGCTTGTCTGGGTCCCTTGTTTCGAATAGAGGGGGCTGAACTAGTATTTGCAGGAGTTCAATTTGGAACCTTGTTAGGATTATGAGGACAATCCTGAATATAATGATCAGAGGCTCAACATAAGAAACACATATTTTTTTGAGTTCTGCATTGCCCGGTGTGGTGCTTCTAACAGAACTTGCAAGTAAGATATTGAACAGCTTTACCGAAATTCCCCGTACTATCAACAAAGATGATCGGGGCTAAAGGCTTAGTTACCGGTTGGGGTCTTGGTATGTAGTTTCTCTTCTGAACAGGAGTGTAATTCGAAGAGTGTTCCTTGGAGTGTTTAGACTTCTTTGACTGCTAGTGAGGCTTGTCATCATTCCTGGATCGTTTGTCCTTCCAAGAGTTACCACTTTTACGTTTCTCAGAGGCCTTTATCTTTGCCTCGGTTGCAATAGCCCAGTTCACCAAATTCTTGAAGTCTGTGATACCCAGGGCAGTGAAGATTGGACTCAGTTCATCATTCAGTCCATCAATAAACATTCTACACTTATCAGCATCAATCTTGATGTATTCCGACCCATACTTGCTATACTTACAGAAATCACTCACGTATTGTTCAATGGGTCGGCCACCTTGCTTGAGATACAAGAAATGTTTTTGGTGCTCGGCCAGGTACTGTTCACTGATGTATTTCTTCCTGAATTCCTCGAGGAAGAATTTCCAAGTTACAGCTTCATTAGGAGACGTCAGTGTAGTGGTTTCCCACCAGCTTAGAGCTTCATCTGCCAACAGGGCTATGGCACATTCGAGCTTGTGCTCATCAGGACAAGGTAGTTGTTTGGTCAATATTCGAGTAGTGGCCTCTAACCCATACTCAGCTACTTCAGGATTGGCTCCATCAATGCCAGTGAAAGTATAGGCTCAGTGTTGAGCCAGCTTGTCTATTGAAGCTCTGTTTGGCACAACAACAGGATGAGCAATAGAATGGTCTTGTTTCAAAGCAGTTAAAAGATGATTGAACATCTCCTTCATGCTCAGGACACATTCCTGCTACATATGATTTATAGTAGGAGCTTCATGTTGAGCAGCGGCTTGAGCTTGAGGTTGAGCTTGTTGTTGTGGAGGATTCTGCTCCATCCTCACACTATCTCCTTCATTTGAGGAGCCTTCAGGACTTTCATTGTCCCGGCCAAGTCTCGTTTTAGACATTCTACATTCAAATAAAACAATTAGGAATTCGGTTTAATAAGAAAAGACACAAGTTATACAATACAAGTTGTTGCACGTAATAAGTGCTACGCAAATGTGCAAGTATACACGTCGCAAGTTATAGTATAAAAGATATAGTCTCCACAGGGATTGGTGCCACTTCAAGGATCTAGTCTCTTGCACTGTAAAAAGTAAAAACACAAGTAAAGGATTATAGGAGTTTAACTAATGACTAATCTAGAAAGCAATAAAGTAAAAGAAAAGATGAATTCAAATGAGAGAGAGATAGGCCAGGTTATCGTGAGTTGAGGTGTGATAGCCGATTGGATCGTTTTGGTAAAAGAGTGCACGGGAAACTCAGTTACCATGGCAATTTGCACAACAGGGTTGCCTTGGCAACTAATCGATGGTTGCCTGGGCGACTAGTTGGGCAACTACTTGGGCGTCTGGGCAGCAACCTTCAAGGTTCGGCAGAGCATTCTTCAATGGTTTCTTCTTATCCCTAAGTCGAAACTCTAGCTACTTGTGCATGCCTTGATAATACATCCCTGCGTGAATCAAGGGTGGACAACAACCAATCTTGCGCTCCTCTTAGCCGTTGAAATCCTTAACTTATTCCTAAGCCGGATTAATCTTCACCATCAATAGATTGAATAAAGATCATATTCATTCGTTTCTTGAATCTAACTCTCCTGATATTAGATAAATAGATGAAATCACGAGATCCTCTCCCAATTCACTCGCAAACAAGAATAAGAACCAAGAATGAATAAACCTTGAAATAGAAAAGTGCAAACTCTTATTACCTAAACAAAAACCAATAGTTTCTCACAACCACAAAACACAATAACCGTAGCCAAGTAGATTTAGTTCATGGCTAGGTTCCAAAGAAACACAAGATAAACAATCCCTAGCATGAACCCAATCGAACAAGAAAGAAAAGGATGAAGGAGGAGGCTTGTCGAAATCCTCCTTGCCCTTGATGCTTGTCGAAAATTCTCTCCTATTGCCCTACTTGGACTTTTCGAAATTCCCTATTGCTCTCTCCCTTGGATTGTCGAAATCTCCTTGCTATTTATAGGGCTAGGCCAAAGTCCTTCTTTGAGGAGGAGTTTAAGTTGGAATTAAATTATCTTTAAAGAATATAATTCTTTATTATAATTGTATTCGTAGTAGAACTTCTCCTATCTTCTTGGAATTTAATTCTTCTTTAATCTCTGCATGGCAATCAAATTCCTTTGGGTTTGGGCTTTGCTCCACGTCATCTTGGGCTTGTTTAGTCATCAATTTCGCCTACCATATCACCTTTACTCTTGTTTAAAATTTCCATGGCAACTGGCTCGGCGTCTCCTTCATGTATTGCCCTGGCAACTAGCTCGGCATCTCCTTCATGCATTGCCCTGGCAACTAGCTCGACATTGCTTTGGCAAGTAATCCTGCACATACACACACAAAGCACACCAAAGCAGCATCTTTTCCACAAAAACTACCAAGTTATGTAATCAAGTTCAACGATTGAAGGAAACATGGATTAATGCATGAATGGCTAACTATGCAACTAATATGAGCCTAAGTCTAACAATAATATGAGTAAAAAGGGTAAGAAAAATAGTACTTTTGAACACTTATCACACCCCCAAACTCGAACTATTGCTTGTCCTCAAGCAATGCAAACTCATAATTACCTGCCAAGACTTCAATTTTCACCAACTTAGCTTTGAACTTGATTTCAATTCTCTGAACCGGGGCACAAAGTATGATTGGCTTTTTATTTTTCGGAAAACTTACGAGTTACTCGGAATCAAACTATAATGCTTGTGAGTGTGTGCGGAGTTGTGTGCAAGTTGATTTTTCGGATTCTATGCAATCAAGAGGTTTTCAAATTACTTCATTGGGTTCTTTTTAACATGTTTTAACTAGAGCCAGTTTTGGGCACCTCTAGTGTTTTGTTTTTAGTTTTATTAAGTTAATTTAATCGACTAGAGCCGGTTTCGGGCACCTCTAGTTAAATTTTTTTAACACATCCTAGAGCCAGTTTCGGGCACCTCTAGTGATAAATTTTTAGCACATGCTAGAGCCAGTTTCGGGCACCTCTAGCATTCATCCAATTTTTATTCTAATCCCCCAATTTGTTAATTATCAACCTAAGTTCACTAGAATTCCTTAAATCAATCAAACCACAACAGTGTTTCATCAAATTTAGCATCATAGTAAAATTCTAAGTTTTTCCATGGTTATCCTAGAATAAAAATTCTATCAATTAAGTGCATTGGCAAAGTCATCATCGAATATTCATCAAATCTAAGCAATTCTTGTTCCAATTAAAGGCATGGCAAGCAATTTATGTATCCTAAAGGTAATACTTAAGATGAATGTAATTAAACATGGTAACTACTAATAACAATCCCCCCAAACTCGAGTGAGGCATTGTCCTCAATGCATGCATAAAAATAACAAAAAATAAAAATAAAAATGCATACGAGGACTTACTCCGAGAGTTCGTCATCGTAGATGATTAGTTTCCTTTTGGTCGGTGTCTTGATTCTCTTGCTTGAACGCGATGGTTGTTTTCTTGTTACCGGTGGTGGAATCGATCCTCGTACGGGGTTATCCTCATCGTCCTCTTCATCAATGTCATTGGCTTTTCGCTTGGAGGATTCAATTGGTGTGGTCTTTGTTGGTTCAATGGAGGACTCGTCCGAATCTGAAAAATCAGAAAATGATTCCGTAGGAGTTGATTCGGGCATAGGTGCCTTACCTTTGGCTTTTGCAGTGGTTGCCGGGATGTCTTTAGCTTTGGTTGTCGTGGCATCTTCAGGGTTGAATGTCGTGGCGTCAGCTTGTGCATGCACGAAGTAGGTTGCCGTGGCATCATCTGTTGAGGTTGCCGTGGCGACTGCTTCATTGGTTGCCGGGGCAAGGATCTTGGCTGGAAAGATTGGGAACGACACGCGATTGTCCGGGTACTTTTCTAGGATGACTTGGGTGATGGCATTGTTGTGCTCCTTCATGTACAACATGAACATTAGTTGCCGGTCTTCAATTTGCCTTAAGTGGCTTGCCAATGGGTGCAAGAGTGCTTCAAAGTGTCCCGGGGTTAATGGCCGAGTTGCCCTGGCGTTAGGTGCTTGGGCATTATGGATTGCCGGGGCGGCAGGAGTTGCCGCGGCAATTGGAGGCCTTGAAGATTTTCCCTGTGCCTCTCCCATTAGCTTGTGGATTTGTGCTTGATTCCAACCGGTCTTTGGTAGGACCTTTTCATCGGTGGACTCACTTGGGACATGCATCTCCTTACAAAGATTAGAAATTAAGCAAGGGAAGAAAAGAGAACCCTTATCTTTTGAGCTGCATACAAAAATCTCATCACAAATAATTTTCCAATGTTAATGATGCGATTATGCAAAATAGAATGTATGAGCAAAAGACGTGGTATATCAACGGTAGTATTGTGTGTGGAGGGCATTAAAGAAGTTTTAACAAACTTCTTCCATAGTTTTGTATCGGGTTTAAGCCGAAGGCGATTTACCGTGCCCTTGTATTTACCGTCGTTCCAATGAGTTCCCGGTTGAGTGAGTTCTTGAAGCACCTTGTCGAGTTGCTTGGGATTGATTTGGTCAATGAAGGCTTGATGCTCGTCCTTCTCAATGTAAAGTCCGTAAAAGGTGTTGATGCTTTCGGGACTTATAAGCATGGCCTTGTCACGAACAAAAACATAAGGATTATCCGGGTTAGGTGAGTGAGCATAGAATTCTCTTATCCATGAGATGTTACCCGATTCCGGTTGATGGCAAAAGATTTGCCACTTTTGATGTGCAATCCTCTTGAAGATGAATGGTTCAAGGCCGAAATCTTGATGAGAGTTGGATTATTCAAAGCCTTGTTCTTCATGAATCTTCCAGCTTTCAAACTTGGATTGAAATCTTTCTTGAACTACCGGTGTAGCAAACTTCTTGTATCTTGGTTCTTTGGATGAACTTGGATGAACTAAAAGTTTAATCTTGGATGCCATTGATGATCTTGGTTGTGAGTAAAAATAAAGAAAAGAAAAGAAAAGAAGCTAAAAAGTTGCAAGATATAAAGTAGGAATAGGTTAAGGGTGATGGAGTTTATAGAAAAGATAGGTGGGTGGGATTAGGGGAAAACGAAAAAGGGGTTAGGGTTTGGTAGAAGTTGTCGACAAGGGGGCTTTGGTTAGGATGAATTGGAGGCTTTATATAAGCCTTAGATTCAGCCCATTAGTTTCCTTTGTGAAGATGTTTTCCTACTTGGTTTAGAATTCCTTCTTTATCTTGAACTTCTTTTCCTACAATTCAAAGACAAATCAAATAAGGATTAAAATTAAATATAAACTAATAGAGAAAATAAATAAAGATGTGTAATAGGATTCTTAAACTTAAATAATAAAGAAAATCTATCCTAAAAACTACTAATAATCGAAAAGGAAGAAAAATAAAGAAAATAAAAAAATCGACAAAAGTATAATAATAACTAATTAATCGAAAAAATAAAAATAAAAATAAAAATAAATAAATAAAAATAAAAATATCAAAAGGGAGAGCATGCTCATGCATCTCCTAAGTTGACCACTTCCTTGTTACGTTCCACATGGGCACCATTGTAGTGCTTCAATCTTTGTCCATTAACTTTGAATTAATGGTTGTCAGAGATGGACTTGATTATCACGACACCATGGGAGAATGGTTTGATGACTTCGAATGGTCCCGACCATCTTGATTTCAGCTTTCCCGGGAAAAGTTTTAGCCGAGAATTGAATAGGAGAACTAGTTGCCCTGGCGTGAATTGCTGTGGCAATAGTTTCTTGTCATGCCATCGCTTTGTTTTCTCCTTGTAGATTCGTGCATTGTTATAGGCTAGTGCACGGAATTCTTCTATCTCATTGAGGTCCATCAAACGCTTTTTTCCAGCACTTTCCCAATCCATATTCACGGTCTTGATTGCCCAGTACGCCTTGTGCTCGATTTCCACCGGTAGATGACATGTTTTACCATAGACAAGTCGGAAGGGGGACATACCTAAGGGTGTTTTGAATGCAGTGCGATATGCCCAAAGTACGTCATCTAGTCTTAATGACCAATCCTTCCTTGAGGGATTTACAACTTTCTCGAGTATACCCTTCAATTCCCGGTTGGAAATTTCTGCTTGCCCGTTGGTTTGTGGGTGATATGCCGTGGCGATCTTGTGTGATATGCCGAAGCGTTGCAACATCTTGGCAATTAGTCTGTCATCAAAATGCTTGCCTTCGTCGCTGATAATTGCTCTCGGCATCCCAAACCGTGTAAATATGTTTTTCTGCAAGAATCTTTGCACGGTCTTGGAATCGTTGTTGGGAACTGCAGCTGCCTCAACCCATTTAGACACGTAGTCGACGGCAAGTAGAATGTAGAGGTTGCCGAATGAAGATGGGAAAGGTCCCATAAAGTCGATCCCCCATACATCGAACAATTCCACCTCGATGATGTTCTGGAGCGACATCTCATGTCGTCTAGAGATATTGCCCGTCCTCTGGCAACAATCACATTGCATGTAAAAGTCTTGGGCATCTTTGTACAATGTTGGCCAATATAAACTGGATTGCAAAACTTTGGCCGCGGTACGAGTTCCTCCAAAATGTCCTCCATAGGGTGAAGAATGGCATTGCCGGAGTACATTCTGTTGCTCTTCTTCAGGGACACATCGGCGTATAACCTGATCTGCACATTGTTTAAATAAAAGAGGCTCGTCCCAAAAGTAATGCTTAGCATCATGGCGGAACCGCTTCTTCCCTTGGTGAGTAATGCCATAAGGAAAAATACCACAAACAAGGAAATTAACTAAATCCGCGTACCAGGGTATTGCCGAGGCATGTGCTGCCGTGGCGACTGCTCCCAAAATTGCCGAGGCGTGCGCGTCAAAGACTGCTGCGGTGTCGAGAGTTGCCGAGGCGTGAGCTTTTATGGTTGCCGAGGCGTGAGCATTTATGGTTGCCGAGGCGTCAAGGGTTTCCGAGGCGTCAAGGGTTGCTGAGGCGTCTAGGGTTGCCGAGGCGTCGAGGGTTGCCGAGGCGTCAAGGGTTGCCAAGGCGTCGAGGGTTGCCGAGGCAACTAGAATTTGTTCATCCGGGAATGCATCGCATATCTCTAGATCCGCGTCCTCCTCCCTATCGCGTTCCAAACGTGATAAGTGATCGGCCACTTGATTTTCTGTTCCTTTCCTGCCCTTAATTTCAATATCAAATTCTTGTAAAAGTAATATCCAACGAATCAAACGAGGTTTAGCATCCTTTTTAGCAAATAAGTATTTGATTGTCGAATGGTCCGTATGAACAATTACCCTTGTACCAATTAAATAGGGTCGAAACTTGTCAAATGCGGAAACTACAGCTAGTAACTCTTTCTCCGTTGTTGTGTAATTCACTTGAGCACCATTAAGAGTTTTACTAGCGCAGTATATCACATGGAAGGTCTTACCTGTGCGTTGGCCTAGGACTCCTCCTATCGCGAAATCACTTGCATCACACATGAGCTCAAAAGGTAGCGTCCAATCTGGTGGAACGATAATGGGTGCCGAGGCAAGCTTTTTCTTTAGGTTTTCGAATGCTTGAGTGCAAGAATCATCGAAATCAAAGACTTTATCCTGTTCAAGCAGATTACACAAGGGTTTAGTGATTTTAGAAAAATTATGAATGAACCTCCTGTAAAAACCTGCATGTCTACTTCAATTCCCTTGGATGAAATCTTGTGGCCGAGCACTATTCCTTCATCTACCATAAAATGGCATTTATCCCAATTGAGGACTAAATCCGTTTCTTCGCATCTTGCTAACACCCTCTCTAAATTGCCGAGACAACTGTCGAAGTCATTACCAAAAACAGAAAAATCATCCATGAAGATCTCAAGGAAGTCTTCGACCATGTCTGAAAAGAGTGCCATCATGAATCTTTGGAAGGTTGCCGAATGTGAAGGCATAAGTACCGTATGGGCATCCTTCGGAAGGCAGAAGTACCGTATGGGCATGTGAAGGTTGTCTTTTCTTGATCTTCTGGTGTTATGGCAATCTGATTGTAACCTGAATAACCATCAAGAAAACAATAAAAGGGTTTACCTGCAAGACGGTCAAGCATTTGATCAATAAAGGGTAATGGGAAGTGATCTTTCCTAGTGGCTTTGTTTAGCTTTCGATAGTCCATACAAACCCTCCAACCGGTCACAGTCTTGGTTGGGATAAGTTCATTATTTTCATTGCTTACCACTGTTATACCTCCCTTTTTAGGTACACATTGTACTGGACTTACCCACGTACTATCGGAGATAGGGTATATAATGCCGGCGTCAAGCCACTTGATGATTTCTTTCATTACAACCCCTTTCATGGCATGATTCAGTCTCCTTTGGGCCTCAATTGAAGGTTTGTGATCATCTTTCAACAAGATCTTGTGCATGCACACTGCCGGGCTAATTCCCTTCAAGTCGGCAATTGTCCACCCTATTGCCTTTTTGTGTAGCTTCAACATCTTGATCAGCTTCTTTTCCTGCTCAGGCTGTAACTTAGAAGAAATAATTACAGGCAATGTATTTTCGGTTCCTAAGTATGCATATTTTAGTTGCTCTGGCAATTGTTTCAACTCAAGAATCGGTGGTTGTTCAATAGAGGGTTTTTTGAGCTTACCTTCCTTACCTGAGTAATCCAGTGGTTCAAAGTATGTACCTGGTCGGTTGACTAGCCAATTTGCCTCTTCTTGTTGTTCCTCATCGACCGGTTCTCCATACTCCTCAGGTTCCTCTTAATCGGTAATGTAGTTGTCGAGGCAACTAAATTCCTCATCGAAGTTAAACTCTGCCGTGGCATGAAGTAGTTGGCATTCTTCTGGATCATCGGCATGCCTTAGTGTTTGGAACACATTTAGTTTGACCTACTGGTCATTCACCCTCATTGTGAGTTCTCCCTTTTCAACGTCGATCAAGGTTCTCCCTGTTGCTAGGAATGGTCTCCCGAGAATGATAGGTGCATGCTCATTTGCTTCACAATCCAAAACAATAAAGTCAACGGGAAAAATAAATTTATCAACTTTTACCAGTATGTCCTCGATTTTCCCCCTGGATGCACATAGGATCTGTCGGCTAGCTGTAGCATAACTATTGTAGGTCTTGCCTTCCCGATTCCTAGTTTCTGGAAAACCGATTTAGGCATCAAGTTTATGCTAGCCCCAAGGTCGCATAATGCTTTCCTGACATAGTGGTTTCCAATAGAACAGGGTATTGTGAAACTCCCGGGATCCTTCAACTTAGGTGGCATACGATTGTGCAACATTGCCATGCATCCCTCTGTTGCGGCAACTGTTTCAAACTCTCCTAGCCTTGTTCTCTTGGACACAATGTCTTTAAGAAACTTGGCATAGTTTGGCATTTGTTCAATTGCTTCCACCAGTGGCAAGTTGATGTGGACTTGCTTTAGGATATCAAGAAACTTCTTGAATTGGTATTCTTGCTTTTGTCGCTTCAACCTTTGTGGGAATGGTGGTGGAAGTCGGATATCTTTGATCCTTTCATTGGTTTGAAACCTGATTGACGGCATTGCCGGGACATCTGGAGTTGCCGAGGCGTTATCAACTGGGGTTGCCGAGGCATGCTCATCGCCAGTTGCCGAGGCATCTTTATCGTCGGTTGCCGAGGCATGCTTATTGCGGTTGCCGCCGCAATTCCTGGTTCAGCATCTGAGGCTTTGCCGCTAGGTTCGTCTTGATCTTTTTGTGGAGTTTTGTTTGACGAGCGGGTTTGGACCTCTCTAAGTTGTTGGCCACTTCTAGTGGTGATCGCCTTACATTGCTCATGGCCAGTTCCTCTTGCGACTTCAGTATCGCTAGGTAAACCTCCTTGCGGTCTAGTGTTCAAATTTTGAGCAAACTGTCCGACTTGAATTTCCAATGATTTGATTGCCGCCTCTTGGTTTTGCAATCTCATCTCGGTCCTGTTAATAAAAGCATCAGTTCTTTTTATGAAATTACTATTCTCAGCCATATAAGATTCAGTTTTCATCATAAAAGCATTTAGAGAATTTTCCAAAGAACTAGATGTTGTCGATTGTTGCTGCGGCATCTGTTGCCGTGGCATATTCTGCTGGAATCCCGATGCTTGTGCATTTTGATTGTTCTGGTTTAGAGCACTGTTAGGATTACTCCATGAAAAATTTGGGTGCTTCTTCCAAGCTGGATTGTATGTATTGGTCATCACATTGTTGTTCTGATTGTAATTCCCCACATAGAAGCTGGATTCGGATTCTGCATACATTAAGAAGAATTATGGTTATCACCACATAACTCACAAAAAGAATCCATTACCTTGACTTCATGTGTGTTGTTTGGTTTTTGCATGTTCTGGACCATCTTGGTTAAAGTGGCCAATTGTGCGGAAATTGAATCTGATGATCCTAGTTCATGTATTGTGGCTTGGCGTCTAACTCCTCCTCTTCTAGTAGATGGGAATTGATAATCATTCTTGGCCAGCCTGTTTAAAATTTGCATTGCTTCCTCCTGCGACTTGTTTAGGAGTATGCCGTTTGCCGAGGCATCTAGCATCATCCTTGTTGGTGTATTCACGGCGTTGTAAAACATTGTTACTTGAGTCCACACCGGGAATCCGTGTAGGGGGCATTTGTGTAGAAGTTCTCTATATCGCTCCCAAACCTCGTACATAGATTCATCATCTGCCTGCCGAAAAGAAGTAATGTCGTTACGAAGCTTATCAGTCAAATTTGTAGGATTAAATCTAGCAAGGAAATCACGACAAAGATCAGTCTAAGATGCTATGGATCCGGCAGGAATGCTATTCAACCATGCTTTCGCCCTATCCCTCAGCGAATAGGGGAATAATCTTAATCGTAGGACATCGGGGGTGACTCTGTCTGTCTTGAACGAGTTGCAAATCTCGAGGAAAGATTTCAGATGTTGTCGTGCATCTTCAGTTGCTGAGCCGCCAAATTGACCTATTGTGTTGATCATATTAAACATTACCGGTTTCAACTCAAAGTGGTCGGCTTCAATTTCAGGTGCGACAACTCCTGGGTTAAGTCCATCAAGATCTTCTTCAAGATAGTCTCGAATAGTTCTGTTTCGTGCAAGAATCACTCCTCCTCCTGCTCGAACATCTTGATTTCGGTTCGTTCGATTTCTGGATCAAAGGGATATTCTGGTGAAGTCGGTCTCGCCTTGGTCATATACCAATGCAAAACCAAAGTTTGTTAGCCCTTTGAATTTTAAACAAGAAAAATAAAAAGAAAGTGCAAAAAAATAAAAACAAAGTCGCTATTGCCAATCCCCGGCAACGGTGCCAAAAATTTGTTGCGCGTAATAAATGCTACGCAAATGTGCAAGTATACACGTCGCAAGTTATAGTATAAAAGATATCGTCCCCACAGGGATTGGTGCCACTTCAAGGATCTAGTCTCTTGCACTGTAAAAAGTAAAAACACAAGTAAAGGATTATAGGAGTTTAATTAATGACTAATCTAGAAAGCAATAAAGTAAAAGAAAAGATGAATTCAAATGAGAGAGAGATAGGCCAGGTTATCGTGAGTTGAGGTGTGATAGCCGATTGGATCATTTTGGTAAAAGAGTGCACGGGCAACTCAGTTGCCGTGGCAATTTGCACAACGGGGTTGCCTTGGCAACTAATCGATGGTTGCCTGGGAGACTAGCTGGGCAGTAACCTTCAAGGTTCGGCAGAGCGTTCTTCAATGGTTTCTTCTTATCCCTAAGTCGAAACTCTAGCTACTTGTGCATGCCTTGATAATACATCCCTGTGTGAATCAAGGGTGGACAACAACCAATCTTGCGCTCCTCTTAGCCGTTGAAATCCTTAACTTATTCCTAAGTCGGATTAATCTTCACCATCAATAGATTGAATACAGATCATATTCATTCGTTTCTTGAATCTAACTCTCCCGATATTAGATAAATAGATGAAATCACGAGATCCTCTCCCAATTCACTCGCAAACAAGAATAAGAACCAAGAATGAATAAACCTTGAAATAGAAAAGTGCAAACTCTTATTACCTAAACAAAAACCAATAGTTTCTCACAACCACAAAACACAATAACCATAGCCAAGTAGATTTAGTTCATCGCTAGGTTCCAAAGAAACACAAGATAAACAATCCCTAGCATGAACCCAATCGAACAAGAAAGAAAATGATAAAGGAGGAGGCTTGTCGAAATCCTCCTTGCCCTTGATGCTTGTCGAAAATTCTCTCCTCTTGCCCTACTTGGACTTGTCGAAATTCCCTATTGCTCTCTCCCTTGGATTGTCGAAATCTCCTTGCTATTTATAGGACTAGGCCAAAGTCCTTCTTTGAGGAGGAGTTTAAGTTGGAATTAAATTTTCTTTAAAGAATATAATTCTTTATTATAATTGTATTCCTACTAGAACTTCTCCTATCTTCTTGGAATTTAATTCTTCTTTAATCTCTGCATGGCAATCAAATTCCTTTGGGTTTGGGCTTTGCTCCACGTCATCTTGGGCTTGTTTAGTCATCAATTTCGCCTACCATATCACCTTTACTCTTGTCAAAAATTGCCATGGCAACTGGCTCGGTGTCTCCTTCATGTATTGCCCTGGCAACTAGCTCGGCATCTCCTTCATGCATTGCCCTGGCAACTAGCTCGACATTGCTTTGGCAAGTGATCCTGTACATACACACACAAAGCACACCAAAGCATCATCTTTTCCACAAAAACTACCAAGTTATGTAATCAAGTTCAACGATTGAAGGAAACATGGATTAATGCATGAATGGCTAACTATGCAACTAATATGAGCCTAAGTCTAACAATAATATGAGTAAAAAGGGTAAGAAAAATAGTACTTTTGAACACTTATCACAAGTCTCCTAGGTGGCACAATTAGCCTATATGATGCAAGAGAGCCCGGTTTAGTCCTAGAACCGACTAAAAAGCTCTGATTACACCGATCACAAAAGTTTAAGGTATTTGATGTCCCAAAAGGAGTTGAATCTTAGGCAATGAAGATGGATTGGGTTGCTTAAGGACTATGATTTGATGTTAGAGTATCATCTGGGAAAGGCTAACGTGGTGGCGGATGTGTTGAGCCGTAAGGTTGTTATTTAGCTTAGGGTGATGTTTGCAAAGCTAAGTGTGACACGAGAAGGTGGGTTGTTGGTTGAATTGTAATTTAAGTCTTTGTTGTCTCAAAGGATTAAAGTGAGGCAACCGTATGACGATGCGTTGGTACCGCATGTTAAGGATATTTCGGATAGTAATTCGACAGAGTTTCATTTTAATGATGATGGTGTTTTGCGCTTTAAGAGTCGAATAGTTGTGCCAAGTGATCTGGAGTTGAGCTCCACTATTTTGACTGAGGATCATTCTAGTCCTTTTTCTATGCATCCGGGTAGTACAAATATGTATCAAGATTTGAAGGATTTCTATTTTTGGGTTAGTTTGAAGTAGGATGTGCCCGAGTTTGCTGCTTGTTGCATGGTGTGTCAGCGGGTTAAGGTTGAACATCAGTTTCCTACTAGGTTGTTGCAACCTGTTTAGACTCCATAGTGGAAGTGGGAAAGAATCACCATGGATTTTGTGACAAGTTTGTAACACCCCCTACCTCGGGCTAGTAGCAAACTAGCTCGAGAGCGTTACTTAAGCAAGGACAAGGCAAGGCACGCAATACAGGAAAGAACAAGGCAAGGCAAGAATTGATAACTCATCCCTATTAGATGAGTTACTTAACTAGTAAGCAACCAAGCATTCATTACTTAACAGGCAAGCAATCCCATATTTTAAATTTCAAGACAATATAGGTTACTACTTAAACAATTTCATTAACTACATCTTATACCATTAACAATTTGAATGACCTAGTGTGTAAACATTCTTCCATTTCATTTCAATAATCCTTAGATTGATTCATATACTAATTTCACACCTAAATTTGCTAAACCTGATCATGTTAACATACAATTGCATGAAACTAGTCTCCCAACATATAGACCATTCGGCCTTTACCATAAAATACACAATATCCCTACCAAGGCATGTTCACACACAAGTGACCATATAATTCTAAGACATTCGAATGGAAGACAAGCAAGCATGGTTCATCTCATAATACTTTCATTTCAAGCAAGACATGAAACATTTCATGCTATTCATTCAATCATATATATGTTCATTAAACAAGGCATTCGAATGGCTCAATGTAAACTAGATTAAACACTTGATCATTCCAATACAAATTCATTTATGCGCATCAAATCCTTTCCATTACATGTAATCTAAGTTCAATACAAGTTTCATATTTTCAGTCAAGTTCATAACATAGTAGGCCCATACAAGGACAATATATACAAGCTTCAAGAGTTCCAAAATGCATGATCAAGTTAACTCTATACAATACAATGCCACCAATCTAGGAGATATACAAAACAAGTATGAAACCATACTTATGCTATACTTGTGTCTTGCTTCGAGCTCAAGGTAACAGGCTTCAGAATCAAGCTACGAACAAATCCTTTATCCCGTAGGTTAGGAAGAATGAAAAAGAGAGTGATAAGTACAAGAATGTACTTAGTGAGGTAGTAACTAGTTCTAACCGTTTGTTATTTCAAGTTTTGTGTCAATTGAACAGGAATGATCCTAGCTAAGGATGTCAAGAATTAGAGTGATCCTAACTAAGGATTATAGCATTCTACTAGTATAGGATACAAGAAACATGGAATCATACTTCATTCTCTCCTATCAAGAATCAAGCAAATCATACTTACATAACAAGTAATCAAGAAGTCATGCTTACATGACAAGTAACATACAATTCATGGCTTTCATGTCAAGTAACATACAATTCATGGCTTTCAAGACAAGTATCATGTGATGTAGGATTGTTATTTCATTTGTTATCAATTAAACAACCCCCTTGGTACTTAGTTTGTATAGGTAATCAAGTCTCCAACCAACTGTCGCCACAAGATGCACCATAGTATTGGTCAACCCTCCTACTATCGCTAAAAACCACATACGTTGTAACACTTCCTCCTACTCAAGAATTCCAAAATGCACGATCAAGCTAAACTCTATACAATCTAGTGCCACCAATCTAGGAGATATACAAAACAAGTATGAAACCATACTTAAGCAATGCTTGTGTGACTTGCTTCTAGCTCAAGGTAACAGGCTTCAAGATCAAGCAACACTCGAATCCCTTTATCCTGTAGGTTGGGAAGAATGAAACAAGAGTGATAAGTACAAGAATGTACTTAGTGAGGTAGTAACTAGTTCTAACCATTTTTATATCAAGTTATGTGTCAATTGAACAAGAATGAACTTAGCTATGGATTTCAAGCATTAGAGTGATCCTAGCTAAGGATTTCAAGCATTAGAGTGATCCTAGTCAAGGATTATAGCATTCGGCTAGTATAGGATACAAGAAACATGGAATCATATTTCATGCTTCCTGATCATGAATCAAGCAAATCATACTTACATAACAAGAAATCAAGAAGTTATGCTTACATGACAAGTAACATACAATTCATTGCTTTCATGTCAAGTAACATTCAATTCATGGCTTTCAAGACAAGTAACATTCATTTCATGGCTTTCAAGACAAGTAACATGTGATGTAGGATTGTTATTTCATTTGTTATCAATTAAACAACCCCCTTGCTACTTCGTTTGTATAGGTAATCGAGTCTCCAACCAACTGTCACCACAAGATGCATCGTAGTGCTGGTCAACCCTCCTACTCACGCCAAACACCACATACGTACCCTCCGTTTGTCGCCAAAAAGGGGCCTTAGCCCTAGACCGTAGTGCACCCTGACACAATGAGCTCTAGACTCTAAGGCATGCCCTTCTACCTAATCGAACTAGCTACCAAGGTTGTTCGATTATAGTCATTATGCAAGTATATCAAGTTCAAGATCAGGTCAAGTAGCAAGTTCATTTCATACTAGGCCTTTAGGCCAATTGAGCCATAGCTCACATATCATGTAATTCTCATGTTTCATTTCATCAAGTAGGATAACATTACAAGCAAGATCTTTAAGCATTTGATAACATGCCTCGTGACACATACAAGCACCAAGTTACCACTTAAACATTCTTAAACATTCGAATTGAACATGTTTTCAAGGATATGATCAATTTTCATGCACTAATAGTCATTCTTCCCTTATTAGGTTATGTCCATATTAGGTTCATTTAAGCATTACAAGAATGTAAACAAGCATGCATTGGTTAGGACCTAGTCCTAACCCTAGAGATAACTACACTCGCAATACTCCAAGCTTAGCTAGTCTTGGATCCACACTCCTTTGTTGTTGGCTTTAGGATGTTCCACTTTTTCCTCATCCACCAAGTTCACTCCTGGTTCTAACACATTACAATTAAATACATATCAAAACAAGTTCACAAAGTCATTCAATCAAGGCAATGTTACAAGTACATAACATACACAATTCTGGCAGCATGTTCATATACATTCTTCACTGCACTTAACCACCCTTATCTATACTCTAATTCTTGTAAAATAGGGCAAAATCAATGCCCCAAAACTGTTTACAATACAGTTTACAAATTGCCACAAAACAATGTACAATTACCTAAACTATTGTTACTAGGGAGCATGTAGTCTGTTCACTTAAACATGCATAACTTTCATTCCGTACGTTGGAATTTCAATTGGTTTACACCGTTGGAAAGCTAACTTAACTGTATTTATAACTATATAAGCCTTGCATTTTAGTTGTTTGCCAATTAATACAGTTTTAACTTAAAGACAGGGCAATTTGCTAAACTGGACAGCTTGCACTGTCCCTAATGTTTCTTCTCTACAATTCAGCATACAATCCAGAATTCAGTTCTGTTTTGTCCTAATGATTTTAGACATGTCAAGGTACTATCCATAAAATTTTCAGCCTTAAATTCACTTTATAAAATTTTTGGTGATTTTTTAAAGTTGCTGCCCAGAACAGAGCATTCTGGGCAGATTACACTAGGTTGAGTTTCTAGTTTCATAACTCATTTTAACAAGGTTCTAACATTGTAATTCAATTCATTTTCATGTTCTTACATGTTTAGGTCAGTCTAATTCACCTAGAAATGTGCTTAAAACAGGGCATTATCATGTTAAATCCAATTTGATCTATTTGATCAACATTATGCTTCTACTACACCATTTGAGGAGTCCGTTACCTAGTTTTAACTAATCCAATTACGTGCATTCATTTTCCAGCAAGTTATCTACTCCATTCAATCCT
Organism: Hibiscus mutabilis; assembly: GCA_019671005.1. NCBI lineage: Eukaryota > Viridiplantae > Streptophyta > Magnoliopsida > Malvales > Malvaceae > Hibiscus > Hibiscus mutabilis. Next base: position 50,260,216 of record CM033714.1, read on the forward strand.
CAATTCATCTACCAACATGATCAAAATAGGGTTCTATATACATTTAGCCTATTCATACTTTTTCACTAATAAAACAGTCCCTAATCAAGAATGTTTTCAATTATACTTCCAATTCTCAAATTTCCAGCAACCATATACATTCTCTTTATCAAATTGGTTACTAGCATTCACAATTTCAAGTTCTATGAGAAGCTAAGATCATCCTAACTTGCATAACAATCATCCTAATTAATCTAAGCAACAAGAACATCATCATTTCAAAATTCAAGCAATCTATAACAAGTAGGAGTCAAGCATTATACCTTCTCCAAGTTAAATTTGATCAAAGTTAATTCAATAAGCATGAATTTGAAGATGATCAATGAAGCTTCTTCCCTCCCCTTTCTCTCTCAAGCAATTCGGCCATGTGCTAATTTTGGGAGGAAGAAGATGACACAATTTTGTTCATCTTTCCTCTCCTAGCCGTTAGTCATCATCTCTATTGGCACATGTTCTCATCAATTGAGAACATGTGTCAAGGCCTTTTATTTTAATTCGATTTGCATGCAATCTTTATAGTTTTACATGTTCACAATTTCATCCTTCCATTATGCCTTCTAGTTTTAATTTCAATTCAATTTGGTTCTAATTTCACATATTTTATCTTAAGGATGGCCAATGTTCTTTCTCCTTTAAATTGATTAGCTTATGAATTCAATTAGCCTATAGTTTAGATTGTGGTAACTTTCCTAGGCAAATTTTAGGGTGTTACATACATACCCTCTGTCTGTCACCAAATAGGGGCCTTAGCCCTGGACCGTAGTCCACCCTGACACAATGAGCTCTAGACTCTAAGGCATGCCCTTGTACCTAGTCCAACTAGCTACCAAGGTTGTTTGATTTACCAGTTATACAAGTAATTCAAATTCAAGATCATGTCAAGCAAGTTCATTTCATACTAGGCCCTTAGGCCAATTGAGCCATAACTCACATATCATGTAAGTCTCATGTTTCATTTCATCAAGTAGGATAACATTACAAGCAAGTTCTTTAAGTCATTCGATCTCTTGCCATATCACACATTCAAGCATCAATGTTACCACTTAAACATGGTTTGCAATCGAATTGAACATGTATTCAAGGATGTGATCAAATTTCATGCATTACTTTAATCATTCCTCCCTTATAGATCAAGATCGCATTAAGTCAATTAACAATTCAAGAATTTAGACATGCTTGCTATAGTTAGGACCTAGTCCTAACTCTCAAGTAAACTACACTCACAATACTCCAAGCTTAGCTAGTCTTGGGTCCACAATCCTTTGTTCTTGGCTTTAGGATGTTCCACTCTTTCCTCATCCACCAAGTCCACCCCTGGTTCTATCACATTACACAAGTATATACATGTCAAAACAAGATCACATAATCAATCAATCAAGGCAATGTTACAAGTACACATCATATACAAATCTGGCAGCATGTTCATATACATTCTTTACTATACATAACTACTCTTATCTATACTTTAATTCATGTAAAACAGGGCAATAACCAATGACCCAAAGCTGTTTACAATACAGTTTCCAAAACTGCCACAAAGCAGTGTACAATTACCTAAACTGTTGTTACTAGGCAGCATGTAGTCTGTTCACTTAAACATGCATAACTTCCATTTTGTACGTTAGAATTTCAATTGGTTTACACCGTTGGAAAGCTAACTTAACTTTGTTTCTAACCATATAGGCCTTGCAGTTTATTTCTTTTCCAATTAATACAGTTTTTAACTTAAAGACAGGGCAATCTACAACACTGGACAGTTTGCACTGTCCCTAGTGTTTCTTCTCTACAATTCATTCTACAATTCAGAATTCAGTTATGTTTTCTCATAATGAATTTAGACATGTCAAGGTACTATCCATAAAAATTTCAACCTTAAATTCCTTTTATACAATTTATGGTGATTTTTTAAAGTTACTGCCCAGAACAATGCATTCTGGGCAGATTACACTAGGTTGAGTTTCTAGTTTCATAACTCATTTTAACAAGGTTCTATCATTGTAATTCAATTCATTTTCATGTTCCTACATGTCTAGGTCGGTATAATTTACCTAGAAATGTGCTTAAAACAGGGCATTATCATGTTAAATCCAATTTGATCTATTTGATCAACATCATTCATCCAATTCACCATTTGAGCAGTCCATTACCTAGTTTAACTAATCCAATTAGGTGCATTCATTTTCCAGCAAGTTATCTACTCTAATCAATCTTCAATTCACCTAACAATGTGACCACAACAGGGTTTTACATTCAATTAGCATGCTTAAACATTTTCACTATCAAAACAGTCCCAATTCAACATTGTTTTAAACCATATACATTGTCTTTATCAAATTGGCTACTAGCATTCACAATTTCAAGTTCAATTAGAAGCTAACATGATCCTAACATACATAACAATCATCCAAATCAGTCTAGGAAACAAGAACACCATCCTTTCAAGATTCAAACATCCTATAACATGTAAGAGTCAAGCATTATACCTTCTCGAAGCTAAATTTGATCAAGGCTAAATCAAGAAGCTTGAATTGAAGGTGATGTATGAAGATTTTATCTCCCCTTTCTCTTTCAACAGTTTCGGCTATGGTGATAATTTTGGGAGGAAGATGACAATAATTTTGTTCATTATCCCTCTTAGCCGTGAGTCATCAACTCAAATGGCACATGTTCTTATCAAATAAGAACATGTGTCTAGGCCTTTAATTTAAATTCAATTTGCATTCAATCTTTATAGTTTTGCATGATCACAATTTCATCCTTCCATTTAAGCCTTCTAGCTTTAATTTCAATTTAATTTGGTTATAATTTCACTTATTTGATCTTAAGGATGGCTAATGTTCTTTCTTCTTTAAATTGATTAGCTCATGTATTCAATTAGCCTATAGTTTAGATTGTGGTAACCTTCCTAGGCCAATTTTAGGGTGTTACAAAGTTTTCCTTTGACACTGTTCAAAAAAGATTCAATATGGGTGATTGCAGACTGTTTTATGAAGTGTGCGCAGTTTCTCATTGTGCATACAGCGTATACAATGGATAAGTTGGCTAATATGTATATTGCCAAGATAGTGAGATTACATGGAGTTCCTAAGTCGATTATATCAGATAGGGATCTGCGTTTTATGTCAAGGTTTTGGTGAAGTTTTTAGTCGCTTTTGGGTACGAGGCTTAATCCTAGTACGTCTTATCATCCTCATACGGATGAACAATCTGAACATGTTATTTAGATTTTGGAGGATATGTTGAGGTATTGTGTAATTGATTTTCAAGGGCATAGGAGAAGCAACTACCATTGGTGGAGTTTGCTTATAGTAATAGTTAACAGTCGAGTATCAAAATGGCTCCCTATGAGGTTCTTTATGGTTGAAGGTGTCGTACAACTCTTTATTGGGTGGAATCAGGTGAGAAGCATGTGGTGGGACATGATTTAATCAAGGTTGCAAATGAGAAGGTGAAACTCATTTGTGAAAGACTTAAGGCGGCTTCGAGTCGGCAAAATTCCTATGCAGTTTTGAAGCAAAAAAAGTTTGAATATGAAGTGGGTAATAAGGTGTTCTTAAAGGTTTCACCTTGGAAGAAGGTGATGAGATTTGGACGTAGGGGTAAGTTGAGCCCTAGGTTCATTAGACCTTATGAGGTGATTAAGCAAGTTGGTCTGGTTGCGTATAGATTGAGGTTACCGGCTGGACTTGAAAAGAAACATGATGATTTCCATTTGTCGATGCTTTGGAAGTATAATCAGATCCATTGCATGTTATGGCTGTTAAGGAGATTGGGTTGTGCTCGGATTTGTCTTATGACGAGGAGACTACGAAGGTGCTAGATTCGAGCACTAAGGTTCTGTGCGGAAATACCATAGATTTGGTCAAGATATTGTAGCGACATCGAGGAGTAAAGGAAGCCACTTGGGAAACAAAAGAGGACATGATGAAACAATTTCCTTATCTCTTTCCTTTAGGTAAATTTTAGGGACGAAATTTCTTAAGAGGGGGAAAGTTGTAACACCCAAAAATAGGGCTAGATGTTTAGAGGTTCGACCGGGTTCGGTTCGAATCAGATTGGCCAATTTGAGTAGTTTTAGGGGATTTAATATTTTAAAAATATCAGCAGTGGAAATTAAAACGAATTGAGGATTTTAAAAAGGGTTATAAATATTATCAAATAATTTGATAATTTAATTGGATGTTTAATAATGGGATTAAGTGGAATTGTGTTTTAGTGACTAAATTGTAAAATATGCAAAAATATGTTAGTGACTATTTTGTAGATGGGCCAATACTAATAATCCTTAGAGATCTATATTTTCCAAATGTTTTAATCTTAAAATAACCACCTTAATTGAGTAAGAATTGACGGTTAATTGTTTTCCAAAAACATTTTACAATTGTTTTGGTTTTTCCCTCATTTTTTCTCCTTATTTTCCTCACTTTCCATTTTAACTTCCAAACAAGATTCTCCAAATTTTTTTACTGATTTTCAATGGAAGATTCATTATTTTCTTCTAAATTTGTTTCTTAACAAAACCTTACAAGATTTCCTCAAGGATTCCATCTACTTTACAAGCTAAGTTTCACAGAAAATCTTACATCAATTTTGGTGGAAACTTCTTCAAAGGTGAATTTCATTTCCTCTCTTTAAACTAAGGTTATTTATTGATATTCCCTAGTATTTGGCTAATTATGGATTGATATTAACATGGTTTTGCAATGGTTTTCAAGATTTGTTCTATTAATGGTAATTTTGACGATTTGCGTAAAGATTTGTTAACTTGATGAAACCTGGATATTTTAGTTCGGTAAATTCATGTTTTAATAAGTTAATCATAATGTGAATTGTGATTTTGAGAATAAATCCCGAAACTATTAGATTGCCTAATTTTAGAGGTGTTTTTAGTGGTTTTTGGGCTTATTCTATGTGTTTTTGAGTTATAAGAGATATAAGGATGTTCGGAAGGTGTTTGTAGGTATTTTTTGATGTGGTTTGAATGTTAAATCATGGGTTGAAGTTAGGAGTTGGTAGAGCGATGTTTGGTGATGATTTCGGTAGTTTCGTCTAGTTTTTGGAAGGTTTATGTTGAGGATGCAGGGGATCCTTGTTTAGCAACGAGTTGAATGCATAATAATGCATTTTTCCTTTGGTTTTATGTGATTAAAACAAGGGGAAATCAAGGCAAGGTTGCCTAGTTGCGTATGTTACTTCTTGGTGGCTCGATTCGCTTTTGCGAGCAAGGCGAGGTGAATCAGTGAGTGTTTAAACGTGTTAAATCTCTTTAAAGATTTGATCACTAGAAAATGGGGGTTTAGTTATGGCCTAACAAGATTAACTAAGCTCAAGCGTAAGTTTCTCTTATTTTGCGTGGCTATTAGCTTTGATATGAGCTTGCGGGTTTCATGTTTTGGGTTCAAACATGGTTTGGTTTACTTGTTATAAATGCATCGTTTTAGATTAATATGCAATGTTTAAACAAGTAATGAATGCCTATGAGAATTGAGATTTTTTCATTGAAAGGAATGTGATGTTGCCTTTGGCAATGTGGTTTTGCATATGAAACGGTTTTGAAAAATGCATTGGAAAACATTAAGTAAATGTATTTAAAAATGATATATTGGCTTTGTGATGTATTGTGAAAGTGTTGGACATAGTTGTCTAGTCGTAGGATTGAAGTGCAATATAATATATAAAATCAACCGTGTCATAGTCCTTGAGGAAAAGCGGTTTAACTAAGCTACTCGGACTATTGGGTTATCACTTGGGTATGCGGCTTAACTTGGCAGCCTACTGTGATGGCTTATTGCGGTTTAACTAGGCAAGGTATGAGATTTGGTGGAGGTGAGCCTATCTGAACATGTATGGATAAAGGTATTACTATCCAAGGATAGAGGTGAGTCTATCCGGGTCACTCTAAATGCCAATATATGAGAACTTATGTGATTAAAGAATTTATAATTGATTTGATGCATATGGATGTTATGCATGATTTGTTGTGGAAACAAATGAGATAATGCTTGGTTGATAAGCATGGTTTGAAAACAAGATGGTTTATGGTTTTCAAATGGTTTTAATCACATGTATAATGCTTGGGAAGTAAGCATGTTGTGATTACAAAAGGCTTATAGGTTTTTTCAAATGGTCTACATTTGCATCAATGTTGTTTATCAGCCTCCTCACTAAGCATTTGTACTTACGCTCTTTTTTCCCTAATGATGTAGAGCAATAGAGTTGAGTGGTAGCCTTGGTTTGGCAAGGAAGGTCCAAGATCAAGACATTTGCTTAAGTATAAAACTCAGTTTTAAATTTTGTTAATAAGGCAATGCGTTTACCATGTTTTGGAGGATTTGTAATCTGGATTTTTGGTTATTTGTGATGGGTTTTATGCTGTGATTTGTTAACTTTTGAGGTTGGATTTGAGGCATGTTTGTTGATGTCTTGCAAGCATGAGGTTATGCTTTATGTTTTCCTTTTGTAGGCATAAGTGTCAAATATATTTTTGATCATGCTTTTGGCGTTGCTATCTTATCTTAAATGATGATAGAAGAGTATTGATGCCAAGCCTATAATGAGTTATGCCATGAGCTTCTTTTTGAATGTTGAGATGGTTGAAATATAGGAAGCATGCCTCTAGAAGTGTGGTTGAAGTTCCTCTTCATGTATTGATCATGTCACCTTGTGTTTATAACATGGTTTGGTCTTTAAATTAGTTGTATGTATGTATATGTTAAATTCAAGCATGTCCGTTTCTGTATTCAAATGAAAAACCTGCAAAATTGGACATTGCAGGTTCAGGCGTACTGATACGCGGGGCTCTGTATTAGTACTTGTATGGTATTTTGGTAGCCACTAAGGGATACTCGAGAATGTGTATCAATACGCCTAGGGACCATATCGATAAGGCTAGATGTTTTGTTTGTTATGGTATGTTTCATTCTTTGAGATTCTTTCGTTTTGGTCCCTGGTTCTTATGTATGCAATTGGTTGGGTTTAGCTGATTAATTTGAGATGATTTTAGGCAAGCATGCATGTAACCTGACTAATTGAGGAATGGTAAGCTTAAAATTAATTAAGTCTTCATAGTTTTCAATATTTGCAACATGCAATTGATGTCAAATTGACTCTCGATTGAGTTGATATTTCGCTCGCTGTTGGTATGCTAACCTTAGGTTGTAATATGCATCTAGACAAGATAAAAAGAAAAAAATGGTCCTAATCTTAGCTAATCTTAACGAGTTTTGTTTCAGCATAACCTAATGTAGCTTGCTCGGTTCGGTCTGGCGTCTAGGTCGGGTCGAAAGGGTTATATTTGGTGGTATCAGAGCCAGGTTTGTGATTGTTGGGTGTTGTTGTCGTTTGCTTTGTTGACATTATGTTGTTCGAATACATGCTTGTAAGTGATGCTATTGATAGTTGATATGTTAGGGTATATTTGGGGAACACATTGCCTATTACCGTGGTTTTCAAATGTATTGTAAGGTTGTCTTGGATCTTTCACCGAATGCTAGCCTGACTTTATTGTGTTATGTTGTGTGAATAAGATTTTGAAAGTATGGGTCCACGTCGTCAGACTTGAGCTAATTTGAGTAATGTCGGTGATGGGCAGAATGTTGGGGATGGAATGGTTCCTCATAATCCCTTACCTTCTCCTCCACCTATTCCTTCTGTTGGTGTTGGAGTTGGGGTTGGTGGTGGCCCTCCAATTTCGCAAGGACTAGGGCTTGGCGATATGACGATATTAATTCAAGCGACGATGGGAGCTTTTTAGGCAGCGATAGCTGGGGTGCATGTGCAAGCACTAGCGTCTGTTGTGGTTGTTAATCAAAGGTTTCCTCTAGAGTGCCTTCGTAGCTTGAGAGGTGTGGAATTTAGAGGATTGAGTCTTGAGGCGGCGAAAGAGTGGCTTGAGAGCACTATCCCTATTTTTGCTTAGATGGACTATAATGATTCACGTAAGTTGGGTTGTACCGTATCCTTGTTGCACGGTGATGTGTATCATTGGTGGGTATGAAAACATATTACACAACCTTTCTTTGATCAAAATACAGATTGCACGATTCTGCTATGCACTTTGACCTTCAAAGATGAAAGTCCATTCAATGCCTTATGCCTATTGCATACCTTGTCCATCCTCGTGGAAAAGACGTTAAAGGCGCTACCAAATTCTCATTAACAATCAACATCACTGGTCAGATTTTGATCTTGAATATTAACTTTTTTGCCTGATCCATACATCATAACCTTTTCAACTTACGCACTCTAAAATCCTCATTAGAATCTCAATAAAAGCTTTCTCCAGCATACATATCAAAACTGTTATTACTATCAAGCATACGATACCTTACGGTGTACTCAATCCATTTACATCACTTCACTAACTTTCTATCTTCAAAGTCTATATCATTAACACTGATGGTAATAACCACTTTTACTATTCGAAACAGTGGACGACCAAAGCCACCTATAAACTCATAAACGAGGACATCATCACTCAAGTTTAAAGACCACATTTTTAACTATTCTCGATCGAGGACCAAATCAACTCAAGATCGGAAACTACTTTTCTTAAACTATTGATACACTAGACAACTCTTAATAAGCTCGAAAGTAATTACTAAATAAATCATTTCCCATTTAAAGTTAAATTCATTACCGGTGTTTAAACCTGACAGTTGGGGTGTAGGCTCAGCAAGTGATCCAAGACAAACCTGCAAAAACTTTTTCAAAAGCATTTGTAATATGCATTGTGTTCCCGATTATCCCCAACACAAGCAATTAACATAAACAAATACAAAACACATTTATCAATTTCTCAAAATAACCAAATTAAACTCTATACATCCGAAGTTGTGAACTTAGCTCTGGTACCACCAAATCTAACCCCCTTGACGCGACCTAGACGTTAGACTCGAACCAAGAAGATCACATTAGGTTTGCCGAAGCAAACCCGAACAATCTTACTCGAATTACGGTCCAATTTTCTTTTAACTTGTTTAGATTCATTATTAAGATCTAAGGTGTACATACAAGAAGCGGTTTAGTTTTCATTCGATATGAACATTAAATAAGGCACTCAATTGCAAATATAAGCATTCTAGGGACCAAAATGTAAATCAAAGAATTACAGGATCTTATAAAAGTTTTAGGTTACTAATTATTAATTAATCATATTTCATGCTAGTATGTCTAATTTCAGCTTCAACGGATATCAAATAAGCATCCAATTTAGCAAAATATGAAATTAAGGAGTAAATTGTAAAACTATAAAAAATAGGGACTAAGACATTTATAAAGGCTTTATACAGCAATTAGATACATCTAAAACATGCTTGCAAAAAACTCATGCTAAACGGACTTCATTTACCTATTCAATTGATGCAACAACATACGGTGATCAAAATGCAAAGAATCTAAACTCGATATAATCCATTAAACAAATCAACCACCGGCCATAGCGATACACGAGCTTCACTAAAATTCATGTTGAGGATTCGAATCCCAACTCGAACTTATGCAAATTACTAACAAAAAATATCGACAAACAACTAATAATTTACCATCTTTAAACAAATGGGCTCGAATAATTACATACCAATTAATTAACACAATTCATATTTATACATGTAGTTTAATGGCCAGCTTCCTAACAAGATAAATCATTATCCATTAAGCACCAAATGGTCAAGACCTTAACGTAGGCTATATATTAAACAAAGCATTAAAGCATATGACCACAAGTAATCAACCCAATCATTACTTAAACCATTCAAATCATTTGATCATAACTATCAAGTATATAAAGCATTAAAATCAACCCACTCATTATTTAAACCATTAAAATCATTAGCAACATATTAATCCTTAAATACAACCATCATCTAACATAATGTAAAATCAGTCAAGTTATCATTCCCTAGATAAAACAATCCATCCAAATATTCTACCCACATTGCCTTATTACAATTAATATCAATACCGTAAGCATACTCTTTTGATATGTTTGTCTTGGAATCCACCTTGCCTTGGACCACAACCCCGCACTCACTTTATTCACTGCATTAACAGGAGAAAAGAGAGTGTAAGCATACAATGCCTAGTGAGTGCGCTCAAAAAGTAAAACGTCAATGCATTTTCAAACCAAAACCAATAATAGAAACATGTATCAAAGTATGCCAAATTTGCCATTTCCAAAGAATTTAAACAAATGTATAAAACTAATCTTTGGAACTAGATGTTCATTTGCTAAAACTTTTCAAATCATTTTCACAAACCCCCAATACATATTACATCAAATGCATAATCATGTATCATGGATTGCGAGCATAATCCCATATGCAAAACCTCAATTTAAGCTTTCTTATGCATGATCATTTCATTTAAAAAGCTTAAAGGGCAGTCCTTCAAATTAAAAGAACATTTGCTAAACTTTCCACAACATATGCATAACTCAAATCATTTTAACTCATAAGCATAATAATGTATCATGAATCAACAACAAAATCCCATTTGTAATCCCTCAATTTAATCTTTCCCATGCATAACAAACCATATGCAAGGCTTAAAAAGTAAACAAACCAACATTATACATCATAGTCTATCAACGTCATACATTAACTATTATATTGGCTTTCAAGTGATCACGAACCAAGTTCCACTATACAAAATATTACATCAGACACACGGATTCAACAAGTGTTTTGCCAAGACTTCAAACAATCTCAACTGAAATTAAGGTACGATCACAACCGGGCACCATCACAACCCAATCATCAATTAGATGTATAATCCACCAACGGGAGTTTTCGGTACCATATAACCCCTCGAACGTTAGGGTACGAGTGGTGGAGTATTCGGTACACAAAAACCCCTCAACACCCAAGGCAACTTATTATAGTGCACTACCAATCCTATGGCCGACCAACTATATCCGATAACATTTTAAAACACATAACTTGTCAATATAATACTTTATTTCCCATGTACCTCACTATTTTTATATGCATTTTATCCCCTCAAAAGTATTGTTTTTATGCTTATTTTACAAAGCCTTTGTTAGCACATTTAGTTGCATTTAATTGTTAAATTCATGCATTTGCATAAGAAGTAAGGGAAATAGGGAATTTTTGTGCTTTGCCAGTGAAAAGGGTTGTTTTGTTGGCAGTATTACAGGCTTGGCATAGTTAGACAGGTTTGATGATATAGCTCAAGAGCAGAAACAGGGAATGCCGAGGAGAATGCCAAGTTACAATTGGAAAAGTTGGACCAAAGATTACCAAGCTCGACTGGCATAGAAGTGAAGTTTCATGCCCGGTCAAGTAGCCTTTGGACCTTGTACAAGCCATCCCTTGGATTCAAATTTGGATAAGAGGATCGCGCATCTTATCCCTTGCACATTCAAATTTAAAACTCAAAGGCTTATCCTAAGGAACCCAGGTATGCCTATTTAAAGTGATCAAGAGAGCACTTGAGGAAGACGAATTGGAGAGAAGAGGATGCACTGTGGTGAACAGAGAGGCGACATGGTTCAACCAGCTAAAGACTGAGAGCTTGAACCATTGAAGGGTTGCATTGACGAACCTCCTTCTTGCCCATTCTCTTAGTTTTATTTGTTTTTTTTATTTAAATGATGATGTGGAGAAATGACTATATTTTGTGGATAGACCCCCGACCATGAACTAAAATTTTACAGTTGGTTGGGAGATGTTTGCATTTAACGCTGGTTTTATGTTTGGTTTTTAATAATATAAATGCCTTGGCATTGTTTTCTCTATCTGGCATGTACTTTAGTTTTCTAAATTCTTTGCCATGCGACTGTTGGCATTGTTTGCTTATTGCACCTTAATATCTTAACAGACTTGAGGGGTAATGATTAGTTGCCAAATACTAAGGAGAGAAGGTTCAAAAGAAGATGTTCAAGTAGATGAACTTACTTTTGAAGTGAATCTACCCCTTTGGAGTATAGATTGGAACTTAATCAAATTAATTAATGGAAAACTTCACCATAGACATATAGGATTTTAACATTGTTAATTTCGAGCATTGCCATCGACATAGGTAATGCCATCCTTGAATATGCTCGACAATAATTCCAAGGCATGACGCTATTTAAGGCTGGCATGAATAGCGTGAAAACTAGGCATCCCTTGCAAATGGTCATCACTCATTTGAAATCTCTTCTTGCCAACGCTATTTTACTTTCATTGCATTTCTTTAAGTTACCCCTTAAACAAACTTCAAATTATTCCAACATTTTCCCTTTTGACAAGTAACAATTAAAGTACTCAAATTCCTGGTCAATCCCTGTGGATTCGATACTCAACTTACTGTTGTATTACTTGTTGCCGTGTATACTTGCACGCAAAAGACTTATACATGGCATTGTACTTATTTCCATTACATTTTCTATTCTTTTGCCAAGCGTTAGCATTGTAATACCCCAAGATATAGCTTAGAAGTAAGTACATTTTGGAATGTAATTCGATTGTTTTTTTAAATGTCCCTAGCATTATAATGGAATTAATTAAGGACCTAGTTAGAACTTTGAATAGTTCACTAGCTAAATTATAAGGACCATTTCGAAAAAGCTCCAATTGTGGAGAGATTGCATGTAAATTAAATTGAAGATAGTGACCCTATTATGTGTCAAGTGTATAACCAAAACATTTGTTGGGAGGGATGAAAGGGTCGGCTTAGGTGGAGGGAAGCAATCAAAAACTCATTTTGTTCTTATCATCTTTAGCCTTCTATCTAACCGAAGTAAAAGAAAAAAAGAGTGTAGAGAGAGAGCTTGAATCCTTGGTTAAAATTAGCTCAAATTGGTGTTTTTTTTAAAACACCTTGAAAGTAAGGTATACATATCTTTCTCTCCATTTATATTCAAGTAAAAATAGTATTTTGTTGGTAAATATGCATGTTTGATAATTGAGGATGTTAGGATGTTAGAGAATTGACTTGAATCTCTACAAATTTGGTGTATGCTTATGATTATGAATTTGTAATGTTAAACTGAACATGGATAATGTTAAGGACCCATTCAAATATATGAATATACATGGATTATACTTTTAAGAATGAATATACATAGATTGGGGATTGATAGAAGAATTGGTGTTGAGCATAATTTGAGAGCTAATACTTGATGGAATTGATTTGGGATTGATTTATGTATAAATATATGAATATACATGGATTTGACTGTTAAGAATGAATATAAAATCTTTAGAGGTTGATTCGATGTATAAGGGGAAGAATATTTATAAAAGCCCTGTTTTACATGTATATAATACTAGATAATTTGTTTTGAGCATGGATAAACAAGAGTATAAGTGCATTAACGTTGTTTTAAGCATATAGTAATTGAGTGGACTGTTTTGGTTTGATATAAAAATTATTAGGTTGTTTTGTGAGTATATATGTGAATATATGCATGTTTCGGGATTGTTTTGACATGTAAATATATATATATACATATGAAAACAAGGTTGTTTTGCATAATTGGAAATACTAGCAGACTGTTTTGATTTTGCAATAAGGTATATACCTGAATAATGGATTGTTTTGCATGTTTGAAAGCATTAGTGGATTGATTTGAGCACATGTAAGTGTATATATGTGTAATGGACTGTTTTGGTTAAATCGAAACATGGGAGAAGTTGTTAATGTTCTTTAAGGGTTGTTTTAATGCATAATTACATGTGAGCTTTCTAACTAGGGTTGTTTTGAATATAAGGTAAATGGTGAGGCCATTTGAACATGTATAAGGAAGAATAAATGTGAAATTGGACTACTTTGAGCTTATAGAAAATTTACGGGACTATTTAGCTTATCTAAAAACAAGGGTTGCTTTATTAAGTATAAGGGAATGTTTGATGTAAATTAAGAGACTGTTTGATAAAATTAAAGAGTGGTTAACAAACCTAAGGACTCTTTTGCTTGTATAAAAAATGTAAAATGGATTGTTTTGATCACGTATGCATACGTGTGAAATTTTGGAGTGTTATGAATGTATTTAAAAGCACATCCTAGATTGTTTTGAGTATATAAACATATACTATGGACTGTTTAATGTGAATTTGAATATACATGTTTAGTTGGACAATTTTTATAAATATGTAAACACATGGATTGTTTTGATGAACTTAGAGGCTGTTTTGGTTACAATTTAAGTGTTAAGGGAATGTTTTTTAGGTGTTAAAATATAAACATGAATAACTGGATTGTTTCGTTAAATACGGAAGCATGTGGATTGTTTTGACATGTATATGTATATATACAAGTGTATTGAACTGTTTTGGCTTGATGTAAAGGTTAGAGGATTGTTTTTGAATATCTAAAAGACAAGAGATTGTTTGTGAAGTATATAAAAATTGTTTTAGAAGTTTATAGACTGTTTTGAGTATATATAGACATGATAAGGGCTATTTGATGTATACATGAAGAATTGAATTGGTACTAATGAATTGTTAATCTGTTCGAGGTACCTATCATGATAAGGAAAGTAGAAGAAAAGAGTTAGTTGGAAGCTAGGAGTAATTGTGGATTCAGGTATCCTGTAACTTCAGGATAAGAGGTGAGTGTAGTTGTTTGTGTCTCAGGTGACATGTGTCATCCCGATTTTATTATTTCATATTGATTAAGGTATTGAATGTTTATTGATGGATTACATTAATCATATGCATTGTGCATAAGGTTCAAATAGAGCAAATTGGGGAAGGGCATTAAAGCATAGCATTTTGGGTGAAACCGTTGGTTACGGTATGCTTGTATTACATATGCATAATTTCATTGTTATGCATGATATGGTGTGATAGTTTGTGATGTTTATATTTGTTGAATTGAAGTACTTCTATATATATGAGCTTTGCTTAAAATTCAAGTATAAACTCTAAATACTTTATAAGTATGTAATAAAAGAAACAAACACAAGCTTTAAAGTTGTAAGAACTATACACTTTAAGGAACTAAAAGTCTATCTTATACTATAAGATATCAAGAAAGGAAACTGCTAAGTTGCTTGTGTCGTAAGAGATCTCTCCTAACTTCAAAACATAAGATATCTAAGTCGCTTATTCAATGGAAGCCTTTCGACACTTCGGTATAATACATGGTATATTTCGGGACTACGGTCTATGAGCTACGGCTCGGGTGACGACCCATTATATGTGATATATTGGCGATAGTAGGAGGTAACAAGGGAGATGATAAGGAGATTGGTGATAGTTTGGTTAGATAGTTGAGAAGTTAGGATTGTTATATTCAGACACTAGCCATTGCTTTGTGCTCCGTGCTATGTGTAACACGGACCAATATGGTCAAACACGGACCAATGTTACTTATGTCCAAAAGTGATCTAAGGCAAATGATTAAAAGGTTTGAATTCAGATATCAAGCTTTGATATGGAACTTTGATGAGTATTGTTAAGAATTTTGAATGCTCTGGTAAGAATTCTGAAAGCCCTGATGAGAAATCTGTATGCTCTAATAAGAATCCAAAAGCTCTGAGAAGAATTTCGAAGCTATAATAAGAACTTCAATAAGCCATAATAAGACGAGTTACGGTCTATGATAAAGTTTCAATAATCAAACTATATACATGTTAAGATTAAGACATAAATACCTATTGCTAATTTATGCTTGCATTTTATGAAATTTCATTCAATGTTATTGGCATTATGCTTGTTATTCTAAGGTCACTACCTCACTTAGGCTATATAAGCCTAATGCATTCATTGTCATGCATTTTAGGATTTATGAAGCTTTGCAGTTTTATCGTGTTTGAAGGTTACAAGTTACTATCCTAAAGTTGTTGTATATCGTATTGTAGCTTTTGGCCTATGAACTCCTAGTTGGTGGTATATATGTATTAAATCATGCATGATGCATTTTGAATGCCCTTTTTGGTTATGTATATGTACTTAAGTCTATAAGTAACTCATGCTTTTGTAAACAACCTATAATGTCCTTTGGGAACTTATTTGATGGGCATGTGGCCTTTTATTTATGATATTTGAATGCTTGTTTGTGGCTTAAGCTTGATAGCATGTTGGAAATATGATTAGATTTTATTATATGCATGTTTATCAAACTATAGTGTCTCGAATTAATGGTATATCAATCTTGTGAATTATATAATTTATATGTTTGAGATATGGTGGTTCGAATCTTGTAGTCAAAGAATGTTAAAAGTAGATTCAAACGGTTTGAATGGCTCTTGTTGAGTAAGTTGTGTTAACATGTTACACAAATGGTTACCTGATTAGCAAGTTATGTTAGCATGTTAAATTAATAGTTATTTGTAGTTAAAATATGGCTCTTATGTTAGCATGTTACCTGATTACTTGATTGGTTACATAATGGCTAAGTTACTATTTTGTGATGCTAGTTGGGTTGTTGGATATGGTTTATGTATTGTTGTGATATGAGTATGCCTAGCTATTAAAACGAATGAGCGAAAACAATGAGACAGTGTCTTAAGATAAGATATTAAGTTATTATAATAACTTGCTTACTAAGTAATGTTCGTTTAATTGATTCTCGAACATGAGTAATGAATAGATAGGTTTGATAGAAAGCACACAAGTATATCTTTTTGAACGATTGCTTGATGCATTTATGTCATTATACATCATGCAATGTATATGGTTAATGTTACGAGAAACGACTTTGATTTCAGAAAAAACGTTGTAAGTCGGTCTGATTGAGTGAATGTTTTTCGATGTAAATCACAAGTTTTTTAGTATTGTGTTTAAAGAGAGAAACATTAAGTTAATTAGTAGAATGAAATTTAACGATACGAGTTTAACTTATATGGTTTAAGAACTTTGTAAAAAGGCATTAAGAAACAATTTGGGACCTTAATAGATGATTCAGATTTGAGTAGGTAATGAATAAGGTCTAATGATTCATTTGATTTTCAGTAGCCCTTGTTCCTCTCTATGAAATAAAGTGTAACTTGTCAAACTTAAATCTATCTATACAAAGTGATAGCAAGTTGGATAATAGTTAAACTTAATCTAATCGAGGAAAATTAAAATTTTCCTTGTTCCTCTATGTGTTTTGGATGACCTCAATCTTCTTGGAGGGTTCGAATAAAAGAATCGAATGTGTAAATCATACTATCCTGGTTGGAAGTATTGAAGCTTGACCAAATTTTTATAATTTGGTCACATAATTTCTGGAATGTGTTTTCTGTAATATCTTCAATTCTGGTTTTCTCCTGAACTGGGTTGAGGGTGTTACAAGCATAGTCAACAAGTTTTTAGCAAAATTGTCGGGGATTGCGATTGAATTTATTGTTTGAAAAAATTACCTGCTTTTATTTTATTGGTGGAAGATTGGCCATACGATCCGAAAATTGAAAGAACCATACAAAGGTTAAAGAAAAAAGTTTGAGAGATGGCTCAACAAGGCAATGGAGGAAATGGTGTCTTAAACAATGAAGAGAGTCCACCAAATATCAATAGGATACCACTAGCTCTTGTTGCCCCAGCTGCACCAAACATTGACAATTTGATGCCAGGACTAATTGGTCCGAGTTAAATACACCAAATTTTGAATTCAAACCGATAATGATACAAACGCTTTTGAATGTAGGACAATTTGATAGAGCACTTACTGGAGATCCAAGGAAACACTTGAAGCAATTAATGGAGGTTTGCCAGCTATTTCAATAGCCTGGTGTATCGGAGGATACAATGATGCTAAAATTATTTACATTCTCCCTGAGAGATAGAGCAAAAATGTGGCTAAGTTCTTTGCCACCTGGTTCTGTCACCTTATGGGGAGATCTATGCCAAAAAATTTTGTTGCGATTCCAGCCACCTAAACTCACAACCAAACTGAGGAGTGAGATCATCACATTTAGTCATGTTGAGAATGAGACCGTATATGATGCATGGGAGAGATTTAAGGAGTTGTTGAGGAGGTGTCCAATGCATGGATTTCCAAAATGGACCCAGATGGAGACCTTCTATAATGGACTCAATGCACAAGCCAAAACGGTTGTTGATGCTTCGGCAAATGGTTCATTACTTGAAAAAAATTATACAAAGGCAGTTGGCATCCTTAAGAGGATTTCAATTAATGATTTTGAATATCCTACTGCCATACTTGGGACCAGAACTAAAATTGGTAGGTAATTACAGATAGATTAACTTACATCCATCCACGTTGAGATTTTGAATCTTACTGGCATGGTAACTTTGCAAAAGAGTAATGAGGCCCAAGAGGTTAAGGCATGGTAATGTTGAGATTGGACAGATTACTAGTGCACTCAGTAATAGACCCCATGGAGCTTTGCCAAAGTGATACGGAGGATGCCAATAAAAACCATAATGAACAATGCAAAGTTGTAACTCCTCGTAGTGGAAAACAATGTGAGGTTGAGACACCTTCAAGTATCCAAATAGTTGCTAAGAGGAGAAGAAATGACAAGTAGATGAACCAAAAAGAAGCAGAGAAGAAAGAAACTGGCATAAGCAATGCTAGACCTCATATCAATGCCATACCTTAGTCGGATGCCTGTAAAACCTTGGCAAAGCTGGCAGAGCGAGATTTATGCTTATTCACCTCCACCATTTCCAAAAAGACTACAAACTTACAAGAAATATCAACAATTTAAGTGCTTATTAGAAGTCCTTAAACAAATGCAGATCAATCTACCATTGGTGGAAGCTCTCAAGCAGATGCCCAATTATGTTAAATTCATGAAGTTCATCTTGTCCAAAAAGAGGAAATTGGGTGATTTCGAGACTGTGGCTCTCATTGAGGGATGTAGTGCAATGATACTCAATCGGTTTCCACCAAAACTGAAAGTTCTGGGAAGTTTTACTATTCCCTGTACCATTGGCAATACATTCATGGGTAAGGCACTGTGTGACTCAGGAGCCAACATCAATTTGATGCCAATATCTATTTTTAGAAAGCTCGGCATTGAAGAAAGGCCTACCATGGTAACACTTCAGTTCGCAGACTGATCTTTTACACATCCTAGGGGTAAGATTGAGGATGTGCTGCTAAAGGTAGATAAATTCATATTCCCAGCTGATTTTATCATTTTAGATTATAAGGTAGATGTTAATGTCCCAGTTGCAGACCATTCCTTGCCATATGTAGAGCTTTAATTTATGTTCATGAAGATGAATTAACTATGCGCATGAATAATCAACATGTTACATTTAATTTTCTTCAAGCTCTTAAATGCGTATATGAATTCAAGGAATGCCAAGCTGATGAAATGATGGAGTCCATTTTTAATGTAGACGAGTCATAGTTGTGCCAAAACTCAAATGGTGATGCTAGTGAACGAGATAGTAAAAGTGAGGACACTAAAGGAACAACTTTAGAAGAGGCCACTGGAATTGCCTGGCAGAGAGATCGTGACACCTAAACCATCCATTGAGGAGCCATCCAAATTGGTACTGAAATCGTTGCCAAATCACATCAAGTATGCCTACTTAGGTAAACATTCAACCTTGCTAGTGATCATTGCTGTTGATCTAACTAATGATCAAGAGGAAAGATTGTTGGAAATTTTAAGTAATTACAAGCAAGCGTTGGGATGGACCTTGGCTGATATCTGATGAATAAGCCCAACCATTTTCATACACAACATAAGTCTAGAAGAATATCATGTCAAAACAATTGAGGGCCAAAGAAGATTGAACCCGAGCATGAAAGAGGTTGTAAAAAGAGAAATTATCAAGTGGCTAGATGCCGAGATAATCTATCCCATTTTCGATAGCTCGTGGGTCAGCCCAGTGCAATGTGTGCCAAAGAAAGGTGGCATGACCGTGGTTCAAAATAGCAAAATTGAGTTAATTCCTTCCAGGACTATTACTAGATGGAGAGTGTATGGATTATAGGAAGCTGAACAA
The DNA here is from genome assembly GCA_019671005.1 of Hibiscus mutabilis. NCBI lineage: Eukaryota > Viridiplantae > Streptophyta > Magnoliopsida > Malvales > Malvaceae > Hibiscus > Hibiscus mutabilis. The sequence continues at coordinate 50,280,114 of CM033714.1, forward strand.
TGCCACCAAGAAAGATCAATTCCATTGCCTTTTAATGATCAAATGTTGGACAGATTGACAGGTAAGGCATTCTATTGCTTCCTAGATGATTATTCAGGATATAATTAGATTTCCATAGCTCTCGAAGATCAAGAGAAAACCACGTTCATGTGTCCACATAGGATATTTGCCTTTAGAAGAATGCTATTCGGGTTGTGTAATGCCCCGAAAACATTTCAACATTGTATGATGTCCATTTTTCTGACATGATTGAACATCACATGGTCATTGAATATAATATTTGAAGAATATCTTCAGAGTTTGGAGCAAGTGTTGAGGAGATGCATGGAGACAAACATGGTCTTGAAATGGGAAAACTGTAACTTCATGGTGAAGGAGGGCATTGTTCTCGGGCACAAAGTGACCAAGAGAGGATTAGATGTTAATAAAGCAAAAGTTGAGGTAATTGCCACCTCCTACAAGCGTAAAAGGTATAAGAAGTTTTTTGGGACATGCCTGTTTTTGTCGTCGTTTCATTAAAGAATTTTCTAAAATTTCTAAACCTTTATGCTTGCTTTTAGAACAAAATTTCGTTTTTGCATTTGATGATTCTTGTTTAAGAGCATTTTAGGAACCTAAGAAGAAGTTGATTAATGCCCCTATAGTCATGGTGCCAGACTGGAATGAGCCATTTGAGCTCATGAGCGATGCCAGAAACTATGTCGTCAAAGCAGTGTTCGGACAACGGCTTGGCAAAGTTTTTCATACCATTTACTATGCCAACCGGACATTGAATTAAGAACAATTGAATTACACCACTACCGAGAAAGAATTTCTCGTGGTTGTATTTGCATTTGATAAATTCATATATTACTTAGTTGGTAACAAGGTTGTGGTTTATACAGATCACTCGGCATTGAAGTACCTCTTGGGAAAGAAGGATGCCAAGCCTAGACTGATTCGATTGATGCTTTTGCTACAAGAATTTGATCTTGAGATTTGAGACAAGAAGGGTAGTGGGAACTTCGTAGTTGATCACTTATCACGCCTAGAGCATCATGTTGAAAATGGTAAGACTGCTACCATAAGAGATGAATTCCTTGACATGTATATACTTGCAGTCAATGCCATGCCATGGTACGTTGACATTGTCAACTACTTGTTAAGCAATATTCTGCCACCAGATTGGGTATATAATGACAGGAAACGATTCATGCGAGATGTTCAGCAATATTATTGGGACGAGCCAATATTGTTTAAGTAGTGTTTCGACCAAGTGATAAGACGGTGTGTGCTAGAAGATGAACATCACAATATATTGCAATTATGCCATGCAGCACCCTATGAAGGTCACTTTGCTGGGATGAAAACTGCTTCCAAAGTGTTGTAATCAGGATTCTTTTGGCCCACTCTATACAAAGATGCCCATAACTTTGCCAAGGCATGTGATCGATGCAGCGAACAGGAAACATCTCCAGCATATACCAACTGCCACTTCAGAACATCATGCCAGTAGATTTGTATGATGTATGGGGAATAGACTTCATGGGTCCCTTCCCCCATCATTTGGTAAACCTTATATTCTTGTAGTTGTTGACAACATTTCAAAATGGGTTGAGGCCATTGCACTGTCAATAAATGATGCCAAGGTCGTTACCAAGTTCTTGCATAAGCATATTTTTATGCAATTTGGTGCCCCATAGTTATTATTCATTATAAGGGTACACATTTTAAATGCAATCTAATTTCTAAGGCTTTGTGCTAGTATGGAATTCAGCGGAGGATTACCACGACATATCATCCCCAAACAAATGGCCAAGCGGAGATTTCAAAGAACAAGATCAAGGACATATTAGAGAAGACTGTGAATTCAACAAGGAAGGATTAGTCATTGAGACTAGTTGACTCCTTGTGGGCATATAGAATAGCGTTTAAAACTCCTTTGGGAACCTCCCCATTTAGACTCATTTTTTGGAAGGCATGCCACTTACCAGTGGAGATGGAACACCGAGCCTATTGGGTAATCAAAATGCTTGATATGACATAGAGAGCTGCTAGAGAAAAAAGGTTAGTGGACTTGAATGAATTAGAGGAATTCAGAATGCATGCTTACGAGAATGCCAAACTCTACAAGGAAAGGACCAAACGATGGCATGACAAAAGGATTTTGCCAAGGCAATTTGAGGTAGGCCAACGTGTTTTGTTATTTAACTCAATGCTAAAGTTGTTTCCAGGAAAGCTCAAATCTAGATGGTCAAGACCATTTGAAGTTGTGAAGCTGTAACACCCCGAAAACTGGCCTAGTCGAAATTGGGTTTCAGCGATCGAAAACCCTACACCGAGAAGTTTAAATATTTCATTAATATTGACTATGTGTTCATTTTGTTGTTAAGGGATCTTAATTGAGGCCATTTATAGTTAGGGGTTTCATTGAAAATGTTGATTTTTGGCTAGGCATATCGATACAATAAGACTTGTATCGATACGGTCCAACTGTTTCTTAACTAACTTACCGAACTTGAGCCAGCCGTATCAATACGGCCATAAGGGTATCGATACGGGTCCCTGTCAAAAACTGTTTAAAGGACTAAATTGAAAAGTTTGAAAGTGGGGGATGTTACAGAAGCCATATGTTCATGGAGCAGTAGATATTAATGATTTGAAGACGAGAACAATTTTCAAGGTAAACAGACAAAGACTGAAATACTATTTAGAATGCACTCAAAAGAATGCCTAGGAGGTTATCCTCCTGGCAGAGGTACCATGATCATCATTATCGTTGTTTGATTTTTGTAAATAGTAGGTTAGATGTTTTTTTTCTTTTTCAATATTTTTCATTTATTTGCTTTTCTTTTAATTTTGATTTTTTCCTTGTTGTGTTGAAAGGTTTTTCTTTGAGTAAGTGCAAGTTTAGTGTGCCAGGCAGAATGCCATGGCAAGGGCTTGGCATGGGGCGTTTAAAAGAATGTGGAGAAGGAAATTTACCCTAGCCGTCCAAGGTTTGGTGGTGCTCGGACCAAGGAGAATATTGAGAATTTTCTAAGTGATTGAGATTTACCCTAGCCGCCCAAGGTGAAAGTTGAAATTTAAAATTTTAACCTAATCGCCTTATCACTTCACCCTTTTTCCCGCTCCATCTTATCACCTAAACCCTAATCACATCATCTTTTTCTCTTTCCCAAACACACCAAAACCCATCATTATCCCCTCTTAAATCGGCCGCATTCAACACCCAATTAAACACTCAACCTTTTTACCTTTTCATCTACTTAAAACCTTAACCGTTTCAAGAATTAAAACCTTTGCACTCTTTCTTCTATGCGAAATAAACATGGGATTCACCCCGGAGTTCATGGTGGTGGTGACAAAGCATAAGTGGGAGCTATTCTACTAACAGACGAGAGAAGCTTACTCAAACATTGTTCGTGAATTCTATGCCCATCTGACAACCAAAGATTCACCCTTTCTAATGATACGATGTACGTGTGTGCGTTTTGATGAAGAGTATATTAATGCCATGTTTGAGTTGGATGGTGCCAAGGATGACCATCTAGAGTTTGCTGATTCAATGGTCACTTCCAAGAGGAAAAAGCTTTTGATGGATTTATGCGAGGCAAGCACCGCCTGGAGTGTGTTGTCGAAGGGACACCGGACAGTCAAGCGGTTGGCATTAAAATCACAGCCAAATGGGTGGAATCATTTTCTAAAGGCAAACCCGATGCCAACAACCCATAATGAAACTATCTTAGAAGAAAGGTTGACACTATTCCACTAAATCATGGTGGGCCGTAAGATCAACATCGGCCGACTCATTGTCGAGGAAACTTATAAGTGTGCTGAAAGGAGTAAGGGTAGTTTGTTTTTCCCTTATTGATTTCTAACATTTGCATGAAACATGGTGTGCCATTGATCGATTCAAACAAGGTCTTAGAATCCAAGGGAACAAAAGTCATGGTTACCCTCTAGAGGCAACTCACTGCCACCAAGTCAAAAGATAAAGGCAAGGAAAGGCAAAAGAGCCAAAGCCCAAGCCCAAGGTTCCAAAGGCAGAACTTGACACTCCTATGCCAGTTAGTTTAGTGGCAACACTTTCGTAGATCTACCAGTGCCAGAAGATCATTCTCTAAAAGTTAGAGAAAGTTGAGGAGCAAAATCTCAAGCTCTGGCATTATGCTCATGCCAAGGACAATTCCATCATGAAGACTCTTAAAAGAATGCCCACAGTTGTTTTTCCAGCCTTCCCTGAGTTCCCCGCTGATATATTTGCCAGCAATGCCATTCCATCCATTCCCAACTCTGTCCATACTTTGACCACGTCTGATGCTAGCGTTCCAATCTCCCCAGTATGAGTTGAATTTGCCAGAACTGATACACCACTTGAATCTGAAGATGAAGGAATTCAGAGCCATGCCAAACCTACTGCCACACCAGCCGCACCAGCCTCGTATGTCACCATCGATGCTTCTGCCACCTTAGAGCCGGAGCAGGTTGTTAGGGAAGTTCTTTGTGACCTTGGAGCTTCCACAATAGCCTCAAAGACAAGTATTAAGTGAAAGAAGCACATGGATATTGATAGAGAATGCTTTGTCAAATGGAAGACCTACATATCACGCCCAAAACCCTCTGAAGGGGAGTCCATTACTTCCTAAACTCCTTTACATTTCATTTCATTGCATTCACATATTCATGCATTTTCTTGTTTTCATTTTTATATATGTGTTGTTGTCATGCATTGAGGATAATGCACGTCTTTGGCTTGGTGGCATGCATCCTCACATCTGTTGCCATGCCATACATTCATGTTTATGTTTCTGTCTACATTCTAATGCCATACCATGTAGATTAGGGTTAAGCCATGCATACCAAACCACTAAATTTTTTTGCCTCGGTCAAATTTTGAAAGAATGTTAGCATTTTGCTAGTTTAGTATTGTTTGTTCTAGAATATTCTATCCAATGATGAAATTTGAAATCCTTAGTTTGTCTATGCCAGTAGAGTAGTAATGCCAAGACTGCTTCGCAATTGATCTCTAGTTCAAGGAATTGAACTTTCACTTAACATGTAGTATGCATCTAGTTCCCAAACAAACTTAGAATTCTTGAAACTAAGATAATAAAAAAACTTGATGCCAGGGTAAAAGAAATTAATAAGGCAACAATGTTTTGCCAAAGCAAGAAAAAAATATAGAACTCTCCTCTATCTTAGGGATAATAAGTATCTTTTGGCTTCGTGGTTTTCTCCCTCTTAGTTCTCAAGTCAAAAACATTAGGGTATGAGTTAAAGAGTGAAAGCCTAGTAATGTCTGGATTAATGTGGGGGTTCGTGGTATTCTCCCTCTTATTTCTAACACCAAATAGTATTATAAATCAAGCTTAAACCCTTGGCAGGAATAAAATAAAAATAAAAATATTGAGTTTAGATAGTAAATTTGACTAAGGGAGTAAAAGGAAACTTGATGCATTTTGCCTGCACTTCATACACTTCTCATTACCTTGGACTAGAGTTATATTGTTGTGCTTGAATTTGCTTATCTTCTTGGCATTACTACACTGGGATATTTAAGGACAGATCTAGGGCCAGATTATGCTTGCTAGTACTTGTTGGCATTTTGAGCAAATTTTTACCGAGGTACTTTTCTTGTTCTTATATTTCTAGTTGCATTACTCAAAGACAAGCAGTGAGCTAGGTTTTAGGGTGTGTTAACTCCTCAAAAGTATTGTTTTGATGCTTATTTTACAAAGCCTTTGTTAGCCCCTTAAGTACATTTAGTTCCATTTAATTGTAAATTCATGCATTTGCATAAGGAGTTAGGAAAATAGGGAATTTTTGTGCTTTGCCAGTGAGAAGGGTTGCTTTGTTGGTACTACTACAGGCTTGGTAGAGTTAGACATGTTACGCAGTACACTATAGGAGTAGAAGCAGGGAATGCCGAAGAGAATACAGAGTTATAGTTGGTAAAGTTGTACCAAAGATTGCCATGCTCGGCTGACATAGAAGTGAAGTTTGATGCCTGGTCAAATAGCCGTTGGACCTTGTACACGTCAGCCTGAGGATTCAAATTTGGATAAGAGGATCACGCGTCTTATCCCTTGCACATTTAAATTTCAAACTCAAAAGCTTATCTTAGGAAACCCACGCACGCCTATTTAAAGACATCAAGTGAGCACTTGAGGACGATGAATCAGAGAGAAGAGGCTGCACTATGGTGCAATGAATGCGACGTGGTTTGACAAGCTAAAGACCAAGAGCCTGGAGCCATTGAAGGGCTTCATCGACGGACCTCCTTCTTGCCCATTCTCTTAGTTTTTATTTTTTCAAGTGATGATGTGGAGAAAAAAATATATTTTGTGGATGGACCCCTCAACCATGAACTAAACTTTTTCAGTTGGTTGGGGGATGTTTGCGTTTAACGCTTGTTTTATGTTTGATTTTTAATAATACAAATGCATTGACATTGTTTTCTCTATCTGGCATGTACTTTAGTTTCCTAGATTCTTTATCATGCGACTGCTGGCATTGTTTGCTTATTACGCCGTAATATCTTAACAGACTTGAGGGGTAACGATTAGTTGTCAGATACTAAGGAGAGAAGCTTCGAAAGAAGATGTTCAAGTAGATGAGCTTACTTCTGAAGTGAATCTACCCCTTAGGAGTATAGATTGGAACTTAACCAAATTAATTAATGAAAAACTTCAGTATAGACATATAGGGTGTTAACATGGTTAATTTGGGGCATTGCCATCGATAGAGGTAATGTCGTCCTTGAATATGCTCGGCAATAATTCCAAGGCATTACATTATTAAAGGTTGGCATGAATAGCGTGAAAACCAAACATCCCTTGCCAACGCTCATCACTCATTTGAAATTTCTTCTTGCCAATGCTATTTTACTTTCATAGCATTTTTTAAATTACTCTTTAAACAAACTTCAAGCTATTCTAACATTTTCCCCTTTGACAAGTAACAATTAAAGTAGTCAGATTTCTGGTCAATCCCTACTGATTCGATACTCAACTTATTGCTCTATTACTTGCTGACCGTGTATACTTGCACATAGAAGACTCATACTTGGCATTATACTTATTTCCATTGCATTTTCCATTCTTTTGCCAAGCATTAGCATAGCCGACAATGCAAATTCCAAACCACATTCCATGCATTAACAACTATTCCACATACTTACATGAATCATTTTCAAAATGCATTCATCATCAATATATGATCAAAATATGTATAAAACGTACTTAAAACATGCTTAAATAGTAGGTACCATGTAACTCAAAAACAAGTGCATAAAACCAATTTTGCCAAAATACAACCGAGATAAATCTCATCGTACTTACTTCCGAGTTTAAACCAGCGTTTTAAGCTTAAGTTAAACTCTAAAAATAACCTTTAAACCATTTCAAAGCTGAATTCCACATTCTCACTCACCAACTTACTTTCGTTTCGACGCCAATGCATTGCCTAACCGAAACTCGTCCGAACACTTGCCATCTTCCACAAGAAAATGCAAGGGTCAATATAAATTGACCACACTAAAATAACCACTTTAATTAAACCCTTTGACCACCGATCTACGTTGGTAGCACCTTTTTTCTACTCACAAGCATGAATCAAAACAAATTCCTTCACTACATACAACATTGCTCTATTCCAATTTAACACCTTTGTTTCCTTTTCTTTTTAATTCACGCATTCCCTACACAATCCCTTGAAAAACCCTACACAAACAACCATGGAAAATTAACATAGGCAGCAAATAGCGCCATGGCCTTGTTGGGCCACTGTCTTGATTCGGGTATTCCCCCACGCACCGCACAGTGACTGCTCCTTTTTACTTCTTACGTGAAATTAATCAAACGCCAATGGTGCATTCTCATACATGATCAAATAATTCAACCAATTATTCTATAAAACTCCCCAATCAAGAATTTAAATCCAAATTTAATCAATTAAATTAATTCTAGGTATTAGATTACAAAATCAACTTTAGGTTATTGTTACCCATGCACAAAACATTAGAACTCCATAAAATTTATTAGATTACTATAATCTAATTAAGATTTATGAGAAAATCCATTAAAATTTATTTTAACATCGAAAGACAATAGAATTGATAGAAAATCAACACAAAATAATTAGGAGATCATTAGAAAATCAAAGCTTACCCAAATAAATTGGAAATAAAAATTGCTCCTCCAATCTTCCAACGTGAAATCCATTGAACTAGATGAGGGAAATAAAAATCTCTAATGTGGCTATTGATTAGAAATGGTTTAGAAAGAAAATGAATAAAAATTGGATAAGAAAATCAAAGAATATTAAAAATGGTGTTTGGGACCAACTTGAGAGAAAAAGAGGGATAAGTTTAGACATATTTTTCTTTCTTGAGAAAATAATAGCCATCGTCATTTTCTAGTTAGAAATAGATAGTAAAAGCTTTATTTAATAAATGTGTCAAATAATCCCATAAAACCATCACTTTAGTTATTTTTACAATATTGCCATTACTAATATTTTATAACATTTTACAAAATAGTCGCCATTTAATTAATATTAAAACAACCCATTTAAAATTACTAAAACTCAATTTCATCCCTTATTAAACTCATTAAATATAATTTTCACAAATACTTGCCACGACAAATTTATTGGAAATCAATTTAATTACCCACATTATTTTCTAGAATTAATTAATTAGCTAAAGCCTAACCCAAAATTTCAACCCGATTATGATAATTCACCCGAATCTTCTAGCTCATTTTTCAAAGTGTAACATCTCTCCCCCTCTAAAAGAAATTTCGTCCTCGAAATTTACAGAAAGGGAACAAAACAAAGACAAACCTTCCTACATCTAACAATTTCCTCCATTACACTCATGCCACATAACTTTCACAAATTCAATCTTCTTGATGAGCAACACCGAGCAACTAGAGGCTTAATCAGAAACATCCATACTAATGGTAAAACCAACAATTCTCAACTTTCTTTTTATCGGAACAAGCAAAGGGTGAAACACACCTCACCACATAATTATAGGCAAATCACCTTTTACACATTTGATCTCAAAACCATCTTGACACAACATGATACAAAACCAGTCTTCCCAATTATCTGCATATTACCTATTAAGGCTTGATTTAACACACCATTACGATCTATTCTCTACAACTTTCATCCACGGAGAAATGCCAAGAAACACTCAACCACCCATATGATATTCGATTTCTCATCGTCTCAATCCATATAAAACTTATTTAATTCTAATCCCAAAACAACGCCAAAATACCAAAAACCTCTTTTAGCTTGCACTAAACCCATTCTAATATCCAATCTACCCTTCATCAACAATTCTCAATTCACAAACCTTTGCAAAATCATCAACAACTCTCAAAGCCACAACCAACATAAAAAAGCTTCACTTAACCAAACATTAATCTCAATCCATGAAGAACAACTAAACTAATTCGTGTATCAAACATGTAAAACCAATTTTTAGATTTTACCAACCAATAAGAAATCATTACTACCCATTAATTTAAGGTTAGAAAATAACCATAATTTGTTCCTAAACCATTATAAATCAATTAATTTCACTTTAATCAGAAACGCTAATAGAAAGTAATAGATTAAAGACATAAAGCACGTGGAATGTCAATAAGAAACCATAGCTCACCTTGGTTGATAGGAGTACAACCAAAATGAGTTTTCCCTTGTATTTTAACGTGAAAATCATTGTTAACCAAAAATCCACCGACTCGTTCAAGTTTAAAAATCATTTGGATGAAAATTCAATTAGAAATGAGACCAAAAAATCAATTGATCATTGGTCTCATTTAAAAACATTTTAGGGAAGTAGAAAATACGAAAACAATAGTTTTTAGTTGTAATAAAAATTTAGAAAACCTCTTTTTTATAGAAAATATTAACCATCGGTAGTAGTTTTTTTTAAACAAAAGGAAATTGAGTTGTTAAAAATACAAAGGGTGCAATTGCTCCCTAAAGATTCTTGGCTTGTGTCCCATCTCTATTTAATTCACAAAAACCATTTTTAAAACCAAATTTTCTTTCTATTTCTTTTTTTAAATTATCAAAACATAATTCTTTTTATTTGATAAACCGATTAAATAACCTTCCAACACATTAGTCATTTCCAATTCACAAAATTCATTTTAAAACACACTTGATTATTAAACCAGAGTTAATTAGTGAACCAAACACAAGCTACTATCCCCAAACGGAACCTAGCAAACATCCAAATCGACTAACCATCTTTTACCGTAACTTCACTAATGGTGCAACAAATCTTAGAAGATTCCTCCACAAACCTCGATAATAATCAACTGGATCTAGAAAGACCGCGCACTTCTAACACCCAAACTTGGTTGCTTCAAATCTAAAACAAATCCAACTTCAAAGAATCAATCTTTAACACATTCTAAAAACCTTAACACCCCAAAGAACCTACTCGCTAAAGCTAACTTACATAAGCTACCTTGATTACACCATCACTTCATTGGGCTTTTGAAAAGTCATTTGTAAGTGTGAACATATGTATGCATGATTACTTATATGCTCTAATAGATGTCTATGCATATGTATATAAACCTCTTATGGCATGCCCAAATATATGCATGTACTGACATATTTAAATATATACATATAAGTGTTTATGCATTGTGCATGTTTAATTGTTCACACTTACTAATAAAATTCTCAGAAACAATATTCCTTCAAATATGCCAAAACTAGTACTTACACAAATAAGGAACAAACATTAACTTTGCTACAAAAAGCCTGCTAAACCCTTCATGATTGTCGATCAAACCCTTCTCGATACCATTGTGCCTAAGAATGCTATCACCCTTGCTAGTCGCGAAACCAAATATTCCTAGAATACTCATCCCATCGCAACCTCAAATTCCACTAGTGCATTCGCCATCTACTCGACATCATTATAAACTCATACCAACCAAATGGTCTTAAACACCATTATCGTTAACAACCATTCTAATTCTTTAGAAAATAGAACTTTTGATCAACCATACCCATAAACGGACCATTATCTCAATCACGTTCTTAACTCATACGTTTCCTCAATGCTCATCAACAAGACACAAAAATGATTCGCGAGTCGAACCAAGGTATGTCTCAATATTGAATTCAGTCTCGCAATCATAAGACGACTAGAAAACTCCCTCAAAACAAGCCAAGAAAGAATTCCTGAACAACACAGACATTCTGAACTCGAATATCCTCTAACCTTGAGTTACCAGATAAGCCAAAAACTCATCAAAGAATTTGGTCCATTCTTGGTAAAACTCTATCACAAAAATCAATTATAATCTTCAAAACTTCAACACACTCAAGCAACTACCTTTAATCAATATGTATGATATCGTGAAGCCATAATCCACCAAACGATGCATTAGGGTATGAAAAGCATATTACACATCCTTTCCCTTATCAAAATACAAATTCCACGATTCCGCTGCATACTTTGAACTTCAAAGATGAATGTCCATTCAATGTCTTATGCCTATTGCATACCTTGACCGTCCTCGTGGAAAAACGTTAGAGACGCTACCAAATCCTCATTAATAATCAACATCACTACTCAGATTTCGATCCTAAACATCAACTCTTTTGCCTGATGCGTACAACATAACCTTTTTAACATACACACTCAAAAATCATTATTAGAATCTCAGTAGAAGCTTTCTCGAGCATACTTATGAAAATTGATATTACTATCAAGCATACGACACCATACAACACTTTACAGTGTACTCAATATGTCACACCTCAAAAATTAGTCTAGTTAGAATTAGGTTCTGGTGATCAAAAATTTTGTACCGGTTATGCCTGAATGATGTAATTGTTGAATCTTGTACCAAATTTTGATGTAATGAAAGTTATTTGGGCTTAATTGAAGTTGTTGGGCCTTTTTGTAAGAAATAGAAGTTAGGAGTTTCATTGAAAATGCTAAAAATGCTGAATCTGGGCAAGGCATATCGATACGGTAGGGCCTGTATCGGTACGATCTAACTATCTCTAACTAACTTACTCAATTCAATCTAGTTGTATCGATACGACCATAAGGTGTATCGATACGGTTCCTTGTCAAAAATTATTTTTGTGACCAATTTGTAAAGATTGAAAGTAGGGGGTTGAATCACCTACTAGCTTATCACTTCTCCATGTGAGAATGATCAAAAAAGGATGACAATTAGTCATCAATTGTCAAAAGTTGGAAAAGAATGAGAAAATGTATTAATTAATGGGTTGAGCAAACCTTTTGCTAAGGGAAAGCTTCCCATTGGCTAAGGGTGAGGTGGAGAATGATTAAGGATTTAGTCACCTTAAAAAGAACAAGGAAAAAGCTTTATTCATTTGTTTTGAATCTTCCGAAACCAAATCTCACCATTGTTTTAAAGGAACAAAGCACACACCTCCATTTTCATCTTCCTTCTCAAGCTCAAGCAAGAACCTCGATCCAATCTTTGGCCTTTGTGTGATTTCAATAAACCATTTCAAATCTTGTAGCTTGGTAAGTAAAACCCCTATGCCAATTTCGTAATTCCATCAATCCCTAGAGTTTAATTTCAAGATTTAAGCCTTGAATGTTCAAGCCGAGCCCATGTGTTAGGAAGCCAATTTCCTTATTTCAATGTTATGTATGAGCTCTGGTAAGCTTGAAAAATGTTTATGAACCATTGGTTTCGATTCTAATGCAAACCTTTAATTTTGAACTAGCTCAAGTGGTGGAAGACAAGTCATCCTCACCATCGGCTATTTTGAACTCTTCCAACGGCTAAGAGATTGCTATTCGTGAACATCGAAGTCTCCGAGTACTAGGTGAGTGCAGTTGTGTCATGGGATTGGCTAGGTGCCATCCCAATTGCATTTGATTTGTGTCTATGTTATGTCATTGTTTGGATAGCTCAAGTAGATCTTACAAGTACGAACTTTATGTGGTAAGTATGATAACGTCATCCTACTGCTTTGATACATTTCCATGCCATATGATTCAATCATTGTATGTTACATGTGAAAAAGGCTTAATGTCAATATTGATATACATGGAAATTAATATGATGCATAAATGATATGATAAGTTAGTTAGACCCAAGGCTCGATTTGCTATCCGACATGATATGGCCTACTAGCAAAAAGGTAAGTTTTATGATGATATATGTAACCTTGGACACTTGTATAATTTGGATACAATTGGCATGCCATAGGGTTAATTGAGCTCACTAAGTAAGGGATTGGACTACGGTCCGGGCTACGGCCTATACGTGGGGAGAAAAGGTTGGATTGTATAAGGGACTCCAAACCTACGGCTCAAGGCTAAGGCCTATTTTCGATATGTGTGGCATACAGGGGAATCCACGTATCCATGGGTTGCTATGTCCAAGGGGAAAATGAAGAATATGTGTTTTGTATTTTATATATGAAATTACTATATGTTAATGTCATGCATGAATTGTATATGTTAACGTTGTGTATATGTCATTCAAGAATGCTTACACGGTTACATATCATTAAAGAACTCGATTGCATTTGTTATAACTTCCTCACTAGGCTATGTAAGCCTAACATTCGTGTGTCCCATGCTTTTCAGGACCCTGAAGTAATCCGATCCTCGATCGTGCTGTTGCAGTTGCAAGTCACTCCCACCAATTACATGTATGCTTACGTTTTGTTTTGAACTCCTAGTAAGGTGGCATAAAGCTTAGACATGTTGCACCGGTCTATTTTGATACGTATGTAAAGCCGTAAATTGTCTAAGTGCTAAGAATAGAGTATGGTGTGGATGTAAATTAGAGAAACTAGTTAAATTGGGCTTAAATGCACTAAAAGGTAAAATCTTAGTAAACAGATTCAATTGGCCCTAAAATCTGACATACTAGTAGACTAAGTAGTTATAAACTTGGAAAAATTTTGTGGCATGTGGACATCGTTCGTCAGGTTAAATTAGCTAGACACTGGATAAAATCTGTTATTACAAGACATGTGTATCGATACGGGTCAAGCTGTATCGATACAGCCTTGTATATTTGTAAAATAGAGCATATCAATACGCAAAAGGGGGTGTATCGATATGGATCTTGGCAATAAGGTCTGGGAAATAAATTTCATCGATACGGCCTTAAGGTGTACCAAAACAGGTCAACATGTACCGATACAGGTGATGTCGTATCGATACAAGATTTAGGTAAAGTCAAATGAAGATGTAACTTATGTGTTTTCATATCGATACGACTCCAAGTGTATCGATATATGGGTAGTTAATTCTGTTAAAAAGACTTAAACCACAGTTTTAAATAGTTTACAAATTAGTCACTAAACTTTAAATGATATAATCAAAAGAATAAATGACCTCCATTAATAACGAAAATTCGCAGGCTACTAAATGACAAGTTCAACTAAAGGTTAATAAAAAGAAATTTTGATAATGACCCTTAATTTTTAAATTTTATGATTTAGTCCCTAATTTCGAAAAAGTTTGAAATTAACCCCAAATTGAGTAAGCTATTTATAAGTTAGTTCAATAAGTTGCAAAAGAGATTAATAAGACATTCCAAAAAAGATTCCGAACTCCAATTAAGCTTCTGACCTCCGAATAAGTTTTCGGTAACACTTTTTGATCTGGTTCTCTACGAGGCTGGGAAGGGGCGTTACACAATCCATTTACATCACTTCACGAACTTCCTATCTTCAAAGTTCATATCATTAACACTGATGGTAATAACCACTTTTACTATTCAAAACAATGGACTAAAGCCACCTATAAACTCATGAACGAGGACACATCACTCAAGTTCAAAGACAACCTTTTTAACTATTCTCGATCGAGAATCAAATCAACTCAAGATTGGAAACTACTTTTCTTATACTATCGATACCCTAGACAACACTTACTATGTTTGAAAGTAATTACAGAATAAATCATTTCTCATTTAAAATTAAATTTATTACCGGTGTTTAAATCTAACAGTTGGGGTGTAGGCTCGGCAAGTGATCAAAGACAAACCTGCAAAAACTTTTTCAGAAGCATTTGTAATAGGCAATGTGTTCCCGATTATCCCCAACATAAGCAATTAACAACATAAACAAATACAAAACACATGTATCAATTTCTCAAAATAACCAAATTAAACTCTTTACGTCTGAGTTTGTAAACCTAGATCTGATACCACCAAACGTAACCCCTTAACTCGGCCTACACGTTAGACCCGAACCAAGAAGATCACATTAGGTTTGCCAAAGCAAACCCAAACAATCTTACTCTAAATTACAGTCTATTTTTTTCTTTTAACTTGTATATATGAATTATTAAGATCTAGGGTGTACATACAAAAAACGGTTAAGTTTTCATTCGATATGTACATCGATGAGGCACTCAATTGTAAATATAAGCATTTTGGGGACCAAATTGTAAATCCAAAGAATTACAAGGACTTATACAAGTCACAGGTTACCAATAGTTAATTAATTATATTTCATGCTAGTATGTCAAATTTTTGCTTCAACGGATAACGAATAAGCTTATAATTTAGCAAAATACGAATTTGAGTGCTAAATCATAAAATTGCAAAAAAATAGGGACTAAGATGTTTATAAAGGCTTCGTACAACAATTAAATACATCTGAAACAGACATCATTTATCTATTCAATTGATGCAACAACATACGATGATCAAAATGCAAAGAATCTAAACTCGGTATAATCCATTAACCAAATCAACCACTGGCCATGCTGATACACGAGCTGCACTAAAATGCGTGTTAAGGATTCGAATCCCAACTAGAACTTATCCCAATTACTAACAAAAAGTATTGAAAAGTTTCTAACAATTTACCATCCTTAAACAAATGGGCTCAAATAATTACATACCAATTAATCAACACAATTCATATTTATACAAGTAGTCTAGATGCATGCTTCCCAACAAGATAAATCATTATCCATTAAGCACCAAATGGCCAAGATCTCAACATAGGCTATAGATTAAATAAGGGATTAGAGCATATGACCACAAGTAATCAACCCAATCATTATTTAAACCATTAAAATCATTTAATCATAACTATTTAGTATACAAAGCAATAAAATAAAACCAACATATTAATCCTTAAATACAACTATCATCTAACGTAATATAAAACCAGTCAAGTTATCATTCCCTAGATAAAACAATCCATCTCAATATTCTACCTAAATTGCCTTATTACAATTAATATCAATACCGTAAACATACTCCTTTAATACATTTATCTTGGAATCCATCTTGCCTCGGACCACAACTCCGCACTCGCTTTATTCACTGCATTGATGAGAGAAAAGAGAGCGTAAGCATATAATTCCTAGTGAGTACACTCAAAAAGTAAAACGTCAATGCTGTAACACCCCTTTCTCGGTCTATTTGAGAATCGGGTCAAAAAGCGTTAACGGAGAATAGTACGGAGAACGGTGCAGTATCTTTCAACAAGAATTCAATGCAAGACAATAGAATGCAATATGATATCAATACACTCAGGCAATGGGTCGATACGGAACTATGATAATCAGATTAGGGCCAATTTTAAACCTTTACTACTTTGAGGGACTAAACTAAAAATTCTAGGAATTATGGGTCTTTATCCGAAATAAATTAAATGACTACGTAATTCAATTAGTAAATTGTAATTCTGCAAACTTTCATGATAATCTAATGTTATTTACCCATCCAATTAGACTTACCAAGATTTAGTGATCAATACGTAAACAATACAAAACTGTGTTCAGTAGCCCCTAACCAATATAACAGACACCTTATCGAAATACCTTGGGGTCGTATCAGTACGTGTATACAGGGATTTGAACCCCAAATGAAATTGTCCAACTTTGTTTCGATACGGTGGAGGATCGTATCGGTACGACATGCAAGGGTGATAACCCAATTCCCAGTAACTCAAGAACTTGTTTCCATACAGCTTGACCTGTATCGATACGGGTTAACGAATGTTGACTTTGACCACGACTCATTTCGATACACCCTATACCCGTATAGATGCCATTAATTTTCCATACCTTACCGTCCAAAGTTGTACCGAAACACCTTGAAGCCTTAACAATACACCTGGTTAACCTGTACTTTGACTATACCAGTTATGCACTACCATACCGAAATAGGTGGACCCATATCGGTACGGGCTGCATTGTAATACCAAAATTTATCTGGTTTTTAATCAAATTAACCTATTAAACGATGTCCAAATGCAATGAAATTTTACCAGCAATATTCAATCACTATAATCTACTAGCATGTCAAATTTTAGGGCCATTTGAATCCATTTACTAGGTTTTCACCTTTTAGTGCCAAATATGCATATTTAGCCAATTTTAAGCTACACTAAAAAGCCATTTAGATCCTTAAACACCATTACAAGTAAACATAACTTATACACATAAAAAAGACCACATGTGACTAGTCTAGCTACTTTACCTCCATCCTAGGAGTTTGTAGAGACAAAATACATTACTTTGGCCTTGATTGTGACTTGTCAAGCTCTTCAACTGCTCTGATCTTCAACTACAGATCTCTTAACCTAAAATGCCTAACATGAAATGCATTAGGCATACTTTTCCTAGTGAGGTAGTCTAAAACAATAACAATGGCAATGATAGGAATTTCAAGTCATGTATAGGCAATAACAATGCAATAAAACAATGTTAACAATGCATGATCATGTCAATAACAATAAGTCCAAATTTCAATATTAATCCTTGAATCCATTCGGGATAGTGGATACGCGAATTCCTATGTCTCGCTAAATCAATGAATGGTCTAGTCTCTCCGCCTCGCCAATATGACCAATAACACAAACATCCCTCCGCCTCACCACAATAAAGGTCGTAGCCTAAGGACCATAGTCCACCCGTACACTGAGCTCATGAATTCTATGGAATGCCAATTATATCCAATGTCTTTTCGAATCCAAGGTCTGGTAAAAGTATCAATGATCGGTGTTCGGTAACAACAACAATGTTCAATATTCTTGTCAATAAGAAATAATTCGATATCAATGTTCAATAACAATGTCAGTGGTCAATAATCTCGATGACAATGGTAATGATCGATGCTTCATTTATGATATTTCGATAACAATAACTATATCAATAACAATGCTCAATGACAATAACAATGACAATAGCAATGACTTTAGCAATGACAATGCTCTATGATTGATGTTCTATGTTCTATAATTTAGTGAAGATGACAATAGTGAAATCAATAGCGATATCTGATAACAATGTCGATAACAAAGTCGATGTCTAATAATATGTACTATACTTATCGATGCTTACCAATAGCATCCACAAGATGGTTCAGTGCAATATTCCTTAACATTGATATTAGTAATACAATAATCTGTGACAATGGGATCGAGAAAGGTGCCTAGCCCATCTTGAGACTCCGACTACACTCACCTTGATAATTCGATGCTTCTACGACTCTCAAATGACAATTCTTTTGTTCCTAGCTTTTGTCAGTGATGGTGGATGATCTCTATCCAATTCTTGAGCTAGCTTAAACAATATGAATCGGTTAGAATCAATAATACGATATCGAAATCAATATAACGATATCAAAATCAATATTGAAGCTTAAATAACTATTAGCTATCAAATTCCATGGATGACTAAAACCCTAGATTAAGATTAAGCTTGTTTTATCCATGGATTTCAATAATAAATTAAGGACCCTAGCTTACCTGATCGATAGCAATTATTGGATATCGATAAATCGAAGGAAAGACAAGCTTGAAATCAAGCTCTAATGGAGGTGCTTGCTTAGGTTAAGAAGATGAGATGGAGGTGCTAGCTTGATTTGATAACTGGGTAAGTTTCTATCTTTCTTTTCTATTTCACAAGCTCTAATAGCTATAACCTTTCCTTCAATTGAAGGAAATGCATCAAGTAATCCCACGTATGTGGTGATTATATTTGAGGAGGGGCTAATCGCAATGTTAGTCCCCCAACTCTCAATTCCTTAAACTTTTACCATCAAACTTTTGATTTCTACAATTTAGTCATTAAAAGATTTTCAATACATTCAATAAGCTCCATGATCAATAATCTGACTCAATTAAAGTCCAATATCAATGTAATTGACCTTGCGGTCAAAGTTAGCACAGTATTTGGACCTTTTCGATGTAGGGTTTCTGATTGCCGGAACCCAATTCTGACTAGACCGATTTTTGGGATGTTACAACTCTCTGCCCTTTAAGAAAAAAACATTCTTGAATTTTACCTAAATCGAAGAAAAGAGGATATCGATTCCTCATTGCCTCATCTGGTTCCCAGGTAGCTTCTTCCACAGAATGGCTCCTCCAGATCACTTTAACTGGGGGAATGGACTTATTGTGAAGTCTCTTAACTTCCTTTGTAAGAATTTGAACTAGTTCTTCATCGTAGGACATATCTGGTTGAAGTTCCACCGATTCAAGTTTAATGA
Source organism: Hibiscus mutabilis (assembly GCA_019671005.1). NCBI lineage: Eukaryota > Viridiplantae > Streptophyta > Magnoliopsida > Malvales > Malvaceae > Hibiscus > Hibiscus mutabilis. Next base: position 50,299,604 of record CM033714.1, read on the forward strand.
TATGCGAAGGGTTGGAATGATACTTTCGGGGCATTGATACATGAAACAAATCATGAATCTTACACAGTTCTGGGGGCAACAATAATTGATATGCCACATATATGACTTTTTCAGTAACCCCAAAAGGTCCAATGAATCGGGGGCTCAATTTCCCTTTTCTTCTGAACCTCAAAACTTTCTTACACGATAAGACTTTAAGAAAAGCTTTCTCACCAACTTCATACTGTATATTCCTTCGCTTAAGATAAGCATAGGCCTTCTTTCGGTTAAAGGTAGTTTTTAATCGATCATGGATGATGGTAACCCATTCCTCAGATTCTTGAAGTAAGTCAGGGCCCAACACCTTGCCTTCACCGAGCTCAGACCAACATGATGGAGTTTTGCAATGCTTCCATACAATGCTTCATACTGTGCCATCTTTGTCACACCCCAAAAATCGATCTAATCAGAATTAGGTTCTGGTGATCGGAAATTTTGTACTAGTTATACCCGAATGTATGCTTACATTTTGTCTTGAACTCCAAGTAAGGTGGCATAAGGCTTAGACATTTTATAATTGTCTATTTTGATGTGTGTGTAATGGACTAAGTGGGTCTAAGGGGTAGATGTGCATTTTGGTATGTTTGTGAAATAGTAAAACTGGCTATTTTTGGGTTAAAGGTACTAAAAGGTGAAAATGGGGTAAAAAGATTCGAATCGCTCTAATATTTTGTATGCTATTATAATCATGGATTAATAACTTGCTGATAAAATTTCATCATACTTGGACATCGTTCAACAGGTTAAATTGGCTAAAAATTAAATAAAATCTGTCATTACAACACTGGTGTATCGATACAGGTCAAGCTGTATCGATACGACCTTGAATATTTGGACTTGGTAAAATAGGGTGTATCGATACATTAAGGGGTGTATCAATATGGATCATGGTAGTGAGGTCAGGGAAATAAATTGTATCGATACGACCTTAAGCTATATCGAAACGGGTCAACGCCGATCAACCTATATCGATACGGTCTTAGCTATATCGATACTTGGCCTTAACCACTCAAAGTCTATATTGAATCCGTGCATATCCGTATCGATACGGACCCAAGGTGTATCGATGCGGAGGTAGTTAATTCTGTTAAAAGGCTTTGGACACAGTTTTTAATAATTTACAAAATGGTCATTATATATTGTATGGTCTAATTGGATAGATAATCAACCTCGATTTGCAATGAAACTTCATAGTCTAATAATTAGAAAGTTAAGCTTTAGATTGATAACATGAATTTCAGTTAAGGACCCCTAATTTGTAAAATATACTGTTTAGTCCCTAAGTTTGAAAAAGTTGACCCCCAAATTTGGTAAGTTGATAACAAGTGAGTATGTCTTCCGGTAACACTTTTCAACCGGGTTCTATACCAGACCAGAAAGAGGATGTTATATTTGTGGTATCAGAGCTAGAGTTTAATCGATTCTAGGACTAAGATGAGGCTTATCATGAGTGTGCATGTGCATATGCCACCTAGGATTTTATTTGTATATGTTATCCGTGACTTGCAACTAACACAATCTAACCTTTCTGTTTGACTAGATTTAAGAATGTTTGTACCCAATGACAGACGTGTCAAAATGGAACCACATCTCGACTCCTCCTTGACACAAGGGGACAATCTCGGAGATGAAGTTCTACCTAAACAGGTGGGGAAAAATCACCCATCCAATCCTTCTCCGATGTCTCTCGCTCAGATGAGTAGTTATGTCCACAGCAAATATGATCAAGCAGGTGGTTGTTTCTCTCAGGAAAGAGTAGCCACTTCAGCCTGTTGAAGCATCCTCATCCGTTTTGATGGCTCCTATCGACAAGCTCAAACAATACCAGTTTACATATTCACCAGCCAAGAATAAGAAAATCTCGAAGTAGCAGAGTACTGGCTGGAAAACACTCTCAAAGTCTTGAATAAACAAATGAAATGTCCTGACGTGCACAAGCTAGAGTGTGCTCTACCATTGATCTCTAAAGAGGCTCAGAGTTGGTGGGACACCATGACACTCACAGTACCTGAGCGCAGAGTCACGTGGGACTTCTTCCTTTAGGAGTTTCGTAAGAAGTATATCAGTGAGCATTATATCGCTGAAAGACGTAAGAAGTTCCTCCATCTGAGACAAGGATGAAGACCCATGGAGTAATACATACATGATGTCTACAAGTATTCGAGGTATGGTTCGAAGATCATACGCACTAAGAAGGAAAAATGCAGAATGTTCATTAATGGTCTTTATGACGAATTGCGTCCTCTCTTCACTGCCTTGGAGTTGGAGGACTTCCAAACTTTGTTCAATCGGGAAATTGCTACTGAAGCCTCCTAGAAGGCTTATGAAAAGAAGGAAGGGGAACCAAGCCAGATCTGATAAGAGATTCCATAAGTCTTTCACCTTTCAACAACTACCAAGGATAGGATACGTGCCATAATCCCAATCTTTGGGAACATTTGTTGCTCGTACAGCTTTGGTTGATAGCATGGGTGGCTCAGGGAGAGGTTCACAAATTCCTTTGTGCAACTTCTGTCAGCGAAGACATCTTGGGTTGTGTCATAGACAGACCAGATCTTGCTATCTTTGTGGTGAAGCAAGTCACTTTATCGGACAATGTCCGCAAAACCTGAATACCCCTACCTTTGTGGCTTCTCAGTGCAATGTTGCTAAAGCAAAGGGAGGGAAGCAAGTGCAGTATGATTCAGCAGGGAGACCTCGCAACATTAACTCTCCTTTAGTGGGGCATGACCCTCAGGCCTTAGCCTAGATGTACCATGCTCGAGGTTAAGAGTAAGAGGATGATCTTGATGTGATAGTAGGTGTGGTGGAATTATGTTCTAATTTTGACTATACTTTGGTAGATCCAGAATATACACATTCCTTTATTAGTGAACCATTGATTGAGAAGTGTTCCCTAAAACCTGAATCAGACGCTTCTAAGATAGTTGTTTCTAACCCACTAGGAGATAGTATGGTTATACGGTTGATTTGTAAAGCTTGTCCTCTAAGGATCTAAGGGATCCCATTTTCGGACAATTTGATAGTCTTACCCTTCCATGATTTCGATCTTATCGTATGCCTTGATTTGTTAGCTGAACATCATGTCTGGGTAGACTATTCGAAGAAGAAACTATACCTCCGTGGACTCGACAAGGAATGTATAACTTTGATGAAAACCAAACCCAAGCCTAATAAAGCTATCATGTGTGCTATGGAGTCTAAAGAATATCTAAAGCTTGAGAATATGCTGGCAGTAAAGGAATTTCCTAATGTGTTTCCTGGTGAACTTCTACGACTCCCTCCAATCCAAGAAGTAGAATTTGGAATCGAAGTGCAACTAGGGACTACACCAGTCTCTATTGCTCTATATAGGATGGCTTCGTTCGAATTGAAAGAGTTGAAGGCCCAAATCCAAGATCTTTTGGACAAAGGGTTTATCCAGCTGAGTTCCACACCTTAGGGAGCATCGGTTTTGTTTGTTAAGAAGAAGAATGGGTCGATGCGTCTGTGCATTGACTACCATCAGTTGAATAAAGTAAGTACCCACTACCAAGGATCGATGATCTCTTCAATCAGTTGAAGGGTGCTTCTGTCTTCTTCAATATATACTTGCAATCTGCGTACTATCAAATGTTAGTGAAGGAGTATGACGTCCCAAAGACTACCTTTCGAACTAGATACAACCATTATGAGTTTTTGGTAATGCATTTTGTGCTTACCAATTCACCTGTAGTCTTCAACGACCTGATGAATAGTGTGTTCTGGACTTATCTAGATAAACTCGTGGTTGTGTTCATAGATGACATCTTGATATATTCCAAGGACACAGCCGCTAATGAAGAACATCTCCGGATTGTACTTTAGACTCTCTAGGAGAAACAACTATATGCTAAGTTTAGTAAATGGGAGTTCTGGCAATCTGAAGTATTCTTTATGGGACATGTGATCCCTTTTGCGGGAATTCAAGTTGATCCAAAGAAGATTCAAGCAGTTCTTGATTGGATCCCTCCGAAGAATGTTAAGGAAGTTTGTAGTTTTTTGGGCCTTGAAGGCTACTACCGTAGATTCGTTATAGGGTTTTCAATGATTGCTCCACCCTTGATGAAGCTTCTCCGTAAAGAAACTCCCTTTGTGTGGTTAGTTGAACAAAAAAGGAGTTTTGATCAACTTAAACAAGTCCTAACTCATGCCCCTATTTTGGTGCAACCTGAGTCGGGCAAGGACTTCACTGTGTACAGTGATGCATCCCATTTGGGATTAGGTTGTTTATTGATGCAAGAGGGAAAAGTCATAGCTTATGCCTCACGTCAGCTCAAATCCCACGAGGTAAACTACCCAACACATGACTTTGAGCTAGTTGTTGGGGTGTTTGCCTTAAAAATTTGGAGGCATTATCTTTACGGTGAGAAGTGTTACTTGTACACCAATCATAAAAGCCTAAAATATCTGTTAACTTACAAAGAGCTGAATCTCTGCCAACGTCGGTGGATGGAAATTTTGAGGGACTGTTACTTGGTTATTGATTACCATCCTAGTAAAGATAATGTTGTAGCTGATGCCCTTAGTCTGGATTCTACTCCCTCTCTAAGATATTTGAATGCTCGTTTCAGGCTTAAGAAGCATAGAAAGTTATTGGCTGAATTGAAGGTTCAGTCAACCATCGTGTCCGGAATCAAAGTACTCTAGGAGTCTGACGAGGAATTACAAACTCTAATTGCTAAGATTAAGGACAAGTCTTATCTTGACTTTGCCATGAATTCCAAAGGGTTATTGTGCTTTTGAAACCATATTTGTGTCCCCGATGATGATGATCTTCATAATAAAATCATGAACGAAGCTCATTCGAGTCCTTTTTTGTTCATCCTAGAGCTATCAAGATGTATAAATACTCGAGGGAGCTGTATTGGTGGTCTGGTATGAGACGTGAAGTCGAGGATTTTGTGGCTAGGTTTCTGACCTACAAATGGGTCAAAGCCGAGCACAAGGTACCTACTGGTCTTCTGTAACTGTTGCGTGTTATGATGTACTATAAATGATAAGAAAATACTGTAAGTATACACATTGAACAAGTAGTAAAGTGATGAGTGCGTATCGTCTCCACAGGGATTAGAGGCCAAATTTAGCTTAGCTTAATACACAAAATAAGAACTGAAAGTAAATGCGGTAGCAATAGGCAACAGGTTTAGAAATGTTGTACCAAACAACTGTATTGAAAATTGAGTTGAAATAAAGATACTTCGAACGTCCTCTCAAATGTAAGAAACTTTCTAAGGGAATGACATTCTGGGCTTTCTATGGATCTCTATGTCTAAGCCTGAAGAATTTCTTCAACTATCTTGCCCACAATATGCTCGGCAGAGCTTACCAAGATGTCTCTACACTATCTATAGCAAGAAACCTGATAGGAAGAATGCTATGGCAATACCTCTCAGCGTAAACCCTAACATACAACTATACTTTAAGTTCTACACTTCTTAGCCGTTGAAACTCTATCCTTATCTCTAAGGTGAGTTAGGATTTTGCCTCTTAGCATCAAACCCCATTATCTACATAGATCTAAGCCTAACTCCCACGAATATTAAGCTATCAAGCACATAAGAAAAGGCTAACTCTCAAAAGCTCTTACAAGCTTAAGGCATAAAGGAACAATGGAAAAAGCATGGAAGGAACAAGAAAGTAACAGAACATTCATTCAAACTAAAACAATAAAACCATAACAAGCCCAAGCCACTTAAAATTAGTTCATGGCTGGGCATATATCATCCATAATAATATGGTCAAAACAACCCATTAAAATATTAGGAAATGATACAGTAAAAGCAACTAAAGGAAAGTAAAACTCCAAAGCCACCTTGGACAGTCGTGAACCACTCTAAGCTTGCTGCTTCTCTCAAAGGCCAGCAAGAACACCCCTTGGAGCTTCAACAATGGAGGACACAATGATAGAGAAGATGAAGAAAGGAAGCCACCTTTTTTCTCTCTTTCTTAGCTCACCAAATAACTTTTTCGGCTTTTCCTTTAATGTGGGTGTCCTTTTCTTTATATAGTGGAAGCTCCTAGGGTTTTGTGCCCTTAATTCCTAGGGAATATTCCCTTCACATGTGGGGGCACAGCTGGCTGGTGGAATCACGTGTGTAGGGATGCAAATTATCTTTAGTCCTTTATCCTCTAGCGCGCCCAAAAATGCTCTCCAAAATGTTATGGCATTTTCCCTACCTTGCTTCCTTTTTCCCTGCACATCACCACATGCAACCAAAACCCTCCAAAGCAGCACCATTTTTGCAAATAAATAAAGAAAGCAAAGCCAACAACACCAAATGCAACTATATGAACTAAATGCATCTATATACCATGAAATGAAATGGGATTGATTTCGTACAATAACTTAAGTAAAAAGGCATAAAATGTTAAGCTTTTGTAAGGTTAACACACCCCCAAAATTAAGCTATTGCTTGTCCTCAAGAAATGAACAGAAATAAACAAAAGAATGCTACAACATTGAATCAACTCAAGACAAGGCTATGGCAAAATTTCAGTCCTAAAAAAATAAAGGCTTCAACATGCTAGACAATTCTGAGATTTTAAGAACTTTCCTTTAGGTCAAGACCTTTCGAATGTGTGTGTGTGTTTACATCCTCCCTATGCTTAACACAGCTAAGAGATCATTGGTTAGGTTC